>PYHX02000494.1:8493700-8799857 GCA_004302925.2 Cochliomyia hominivorax
AACGGAAAATTTTCGAAAAGTTTTCTATAAGCCGGGAAAATATTCGAAAAGTTTTCTATAAACGGGAAAATTTCCGGAAAATTTTTTATAAACGGAAAATCTTCAAAAATTTTTCTATAAGCAGAAATTTTTAAAAAAATTCCTAAAACAAATTTAAAAATTTCTATATACAAGAAATAAAAAAATCTATAAACTAAAGGTTTAAAAAAATCTATTTCTGAAATTAACATTTTCTATAAAAGAAAAATTCCTAAAACTTTTTAAACAAGAAATTTTAAAAAATTTTATTATATACAAGAAATTTGGAAAATTAAAAAAAAAAAACAAAAAATTCAGAAAATTTTCTGTAAGGGAAAAATATTTATATAAAATTTTGAAAAATGTCTACAAACGGAAAAAGTCTAAATTAAAAAAAAAAATAATAATACTAATAATTTATTTTTTTTTTTTTTTTGTAAAGGAGAACATAATCTTTTTAAAAAGATGAAAAAATTTCCTTAAAAGAAATATATCTAAAAATTTTGTATAAAAATGACATGAAAACTTTTCTTATTGAAAAATTAATTTTCCATAAAGAAAACATTTCGAAAATTTTCTGTAAGAGAAAAATATTTCGAAATTTTTCTATAAATAAAAAATTTAAAAATTTTTCAATTTTTTTCGGTTTATAGAAAATTATTTATAGTAGGAAAAGTTTGACAGTTTTCTATTACGAAAAAAATTTATGTTTTTCTATAAATGAAAAAAATTAAAAGCAACTTATGGTTTTTAGTTTTCTGTAAGACAAACAAATTAATTTGTTTGTAATTGATAATTTTCAAAAACTACTAGAAATTAAATAAATATCAATTTTAGAATTTCGACAGATTATCGTTTCCGAGTTATTGAGCTTTTAGTCCCTTCATGTGCATCTTACAATTTCTATTTTCAGACATTTCTGTGATATATATATCTGCTACATTTATGTATAATTTTATGTCTGATATATTTTTAGATTTTGTCCACTGTGCATCTAACACCAACAAGTGACAAATTTATAAAATAAAAGTAGAAGAACTAATATCGTGTCTTAACAACCGCCTTTGAAGCTAAAATACAATAAACACAAAAGTCTCACACCAAAAAATAAGAAAAAGACACAATATCGTGCTTTTTGAAAAGCGACAGGATATAAATGTGTGATGATTCTCTCAACTTAATCTCTAAAGAAATTATGAAAAAAAAGAATGAGTAACAAGTGTAACAAATTAGAAATCTTTTGTTATAATATTTTAGCATAAGTTATACTTAGATCCTATAGGATATAAAATCAAAATATGTGTGTGGTTCTAAAATCGAGAAAAAAAAACTAAAAAGAGCAGAGAAAAGTGTCAAAAAATTTTAATTGAAAATTTGTTACGCCTTTCGCTTAGAAGACACCAAAAAAGAAGATGAACATGCCGCAAAAGAAAGAGAAAAGAGAAAAATTTTGATCTATAAGATCAAGGGTAAGTCACACTCATTTAATTTTTTTGTGTGTGAAAAAATATGACAACTATGTGTGTGGTTTTTTCTAAAATGTACCGACAAAAGTATTTGGGAATAAAAATGGCATTATAACAGAAATTTATTTAAAACACTTTCGTCACTTAAGTGTCAAAAGATGAACTACAATTGTAACAAGCACTTGGGAAAGAATCACAAAACTCCCTCTAGTATTTATAGCAAAACCCAACAGTGGGCGTTTATTATGTTTTTCATTTTACATTCTTTATTTAAATATATTACAAAAATCAATGGCGGCTTTTCTTTCATTAAAAAAATTATAAAAAAAAAGAACAGAAAAATATATTTGCCAAGTGTCATTTTGTATGTCTTAAAAAGCCATTAAAAATTTATGTATGTTCTTATAAAACAAATCAGCAATTTACAGCCCACACACATAGTTAATCATGTGAATGACTTTTTCTCCTTTTTTTTTGAAAATTTATGCAAAATATGTGTAAATCCCCTTCTGTCTCTAGAGGAAGTTGCTGTAATGTCAGTTTTAATTTTTATGCTATACTGGCATCTTAGACTTTAAGTCACCAAATAATAGCTTTTGTTGCATATTTTTTTTATTGTTTTATATCCATATTTACATTTGTGCATGTGTTAAAATTTATTAAAAAAAGTTTATTTATCGATGTGGTTAAAATTCATATACATTTCTATGTAGGCATGATGTTGTTGTATACACTATTTCCAGAGTATTAGGAATATGGGAGGTAAATAACAGTGACAAATCCATTTAAGTAGAAATTTTTGACAAAATTCTTTATAGAAAATTTTTTCAAAAATTCTCATTTATTGAATCTAAATTTTGTTTTTATAAAACTTCCTTCTCTAAAATGTTAGTTTCAAAAACTTATTTAAAATTTTCTTTAAAACATAATTTTATAAAATATTTCTGTTTTTGGATTTTGCATTCATAGAAAATTATCAAAATCTTCTTTAACAGAAGATTTCCTCTTAATTTTCCTTTAATAAATACATATTTTTTGAATAGAACATTTTCTCAAAATTGTTTTTTAAACTTTTCATTTATATAATATTTATTAAAATTTTGTCTAATAGAATAATTTCTCTAGATATTTCTTTAATAGAAAACTTTGTTTAAAATTTTTTAACAGAAAATTTACTTCAAAGTTTTCTTTATATACATATATTAATAGAAATTTTTCTTTAATAGAAATTTTTCGAAAATATTTCAATATAAAAAAAAAAAAATTTAACTCTCATTTCCAGAAAATTTTCAAAAAATGTGTTAATAGAAACTTATCTCTAACATTTTAAAAAACCCAATTTCATGGACCCGAAGATCATTTATCGAATTCTTTAAATAAAAGTTGCAGTATTTTTTATTTAGAAAAATGTTTCTAATGTAAAATTTTCTCTAATTTTTACTCAAAATGGAAATTTTCCCTGAATTCTTTAATAGAAAATCTGTTCTTAATATTTCTTTAATAGAACATATGTATCTCAATGACTGTTAGAAATTCTCTGAAAATTTTTCTTAAATAGAAAATTTTCTAAAAATTTCTCTTTATTAGATTTTTTTGAAATATTTCTTTAATAGAAAATTTTCTAAAAATTTTTCTTCAACAGAAAAATTGAAATAATTTTTTTCCTGAAATGAAAAATTTCCATAATTGTGTTTTTTAATAGAAAAATGTCCATATTTTTTCTTTAATAGAAAATTATCTCCAAATTCTTATTTAGTAGATTTTTTTTTTAAATTTGACTTCTATGGAAATTTTTAATTATCTATCAGAATTTCGAAATTCTTCTGCTTATATAGAACATTTTATTGTGTTTATAAAAAATGTCAAAATATTTTTGATTATAAGCAAATTTGCAAATTATTTTCGTTTATAGAAAATTTTCGAAGTATTTTCTTCTATAGAAAATTTTCGAAATATTTTCGTTTAAAGAAAACTTGTTATATTTCTTATGAAAAATATTTTTGGTTTATAGAAACTTTTCGAAATATATTCATTTATAGAACATTTTCAAAATATTTCCGTTTACACAAAAATTTTTGAAATATTTTCTTTAATGGAATTTATTACAAACATTTTCCTTTATAAAAAATGTTTTAAGTTGTTTCGTTTATAGAAAACTTGTGAGATAATTTCGTTTTTAACAAATTTTAGAAATAATTTCTTCTAAAAAAAATATTCCCTCTTATAAAAAAGTATTACGCCTCTAACAAATTTTAGAAATTCTTTTTCGTTTAGAGAAAATTCTAGAAATGTTTTCTTCTACAGAACAATCTCAATATTCTTTTTTATTTACAGATGTTTTCTGAAAGATAAAATTTTTAAAATGTTTTTTTTATTCGTTTATTTGAATTTTTAAAAATTTTTCGGAAAATTTTGATTTTTGAAAAACAGTTTTTGACAAAAAATTCGTCTATAAAATATTTTCGAAATATTATGTTCTATGTAATAGAGGAATATTCGATATTAATATAAAGAATCAGCGAAATATCAAATGAAATTTATCTCAAATAAGTAGTTATATTATTGTAAAAAAGATTTACCAATTATATATTAACTGTATTATAATATAATATAAAGTAAGCGTAATTGCTATTATTATCACCTGATCATCACTTTGAATAATTGTCACATCAAACTCGACAAAAGATAAAAGTTGGACAATGAATTGAAATATATCCAGAAAATTATGAATGAGAATTTTTTTTAACTTAATGTATTACCCGGATTTGTTTGAACCTGGTGCTTATAAAAAAGTGAATTATTTAGAAATGTACTCAAAATGGGAGATATTTCATTATAATCACACCTTCAATGGGTTCGAAAGTATTATAAACAGCAATTTCCGTGTTTCGTGGAAACAGTGTAATCTTTTCCATTAAAACTATTTTCATATACAATTTTTGTCGATTTCTTTCTCGAAAGCGTTTTATTATGCACCTGTTTTATATAACTCAACGATTTGGTTGCTTAGTTCACATGCAAATGTTTCTTAATGGAAAATTTGTCATTCTCCTCGCTTTATTATATACACATTTAACTGGCCATAAAATTCTCAATTTCATGGCTGTTTTTCTTTTTTCCCTTCTCTCACTCTTACTCAACATAAATGTTTTCCAGTTTTTCCTTGACTCTGTAGTCACTGTAACGTCAAAATAATTTTTCAATAAATATTGTGTAGTTTTAAGGAGTTTTTCTATAAAATTATGCTAAAAAAGCGTTAAATTCTAAAATATTTAGTCAAGGATAAAGAGCGGTTAAAAGGGAAGTGTCAAAGTAAAAGGAAAAACTGTATTAATGTTTGTATTAAAGTGTAAAAGTAGAATTTTATGGATTTTCATTAATTTCAGGTCTTAAGTGTTTGAAAGGGGAGATGTTGCTTTACATTTTCCCTTAACGAAGAAAGCGTGAAATTTCCAAATTTAATGGATTTCTTAGGAAAACAATTAATGAAGATTTTAATTCATATAAGGCGACATAATGTCTAGGGAGGTAGAGAAGAAATGAAAAGGTCATAGGGGACAATTTCATGCTTAAATATAAAAGAAAATATTAAATAAATTTTATGATTAAAGACGTTAAGAATTAACTTAAGATTTAAATAAATTCTTAAGGAATTAAAAAAAAATTACTAATTTTTGATTGAAATTTCTGATCAAAAGTTGAAATAACAAACAAGTAAAAATGTACAGTTACGAAAAATTACTGAACAGTTCTCGCACAATTTAATTTTCTGATTTATTCTTAAGTGTGGCAGTTTATTATTGTTACAGTAAAGTAATAGTGATGTAAAATTTAGAAGTTTTCAAATGAAATTTTTGGGGTTATATGAGAGCTTGAAGATATTATGCACTGACCCTCGTATAGATTTACCCATCGATTTTTGTTTATATTTATTTTAATTTGAACAGTTATTTTTGCAATATGCAGGCATATGTGAGATTTATATCCTTCAAAATGTTATTTATGTAGGATCACTGAGAAATTATTAACGGATCCAAGTTTATATCAGTACATTATTTTATAATATCACCTGTATCAGTTGATTGTGGCGAATTTCTTTAAAATCATTTTATATTTGGAACTTTTATGAGCTTAAACCCATTCTAGAAGGAATATTATATGCGAGCTAACTGAAATACTGGATCCCATATCACCATTTTTAATAGGCATCGTTCTTATGCCAAAATAATGACATCACGATATCTTTAAAATGTGAGCTAAATTTGGTCACAAAGTTAAGAGACAGCCGGTCAGAAGGACATCGTTAAATCGATTCATAATCATCTTCTTTGCAAAAACAAATTACATCCCAACCAATTATATTGGTGTAGGCCAAAAAACATATGTGAAATTTTTGTAAAGATCTAGTCCACTTTTAAGCTTAAAGTCATATTCCGGGAATTATTCCTAAAACATCCAGGCGAAATTTATTTGGATCAAGAGCAATATTGTAGACGTGAATATATTTTTAATAAATGAACACAGATAGACAAACAGACAGACAATGACTCTTTTTTTGATTTGAAGAAAAATATATACTTTATGTTACAAACGGAATGAGTTCTTTAAGTTCAAAATTGTTTTTTTTTTTTTTTGGAAGAGACTTTTTATATGAAAATGGATAAAATACAATTTTCTGTACAAAGACTAGTGCATGTCTCATATTTCTGAAAATGATCATTAAATTTCGATTATAATGTTACACTGATTTGTATCAAAATTTTGCATATTTTACCTTAAAATAACTGTCTTATTAATTGCACTTCAAACACGGACTGGTTTCGAATAATTGTTATTTTCGATTTATTTAACACGCCGGTTAAACAGTTTTTTAATGGAAGGTCCTTTTTATCTTTTCCATAACATATCAAGAGGTTTTCATACATTACAGTTGGACATTTCTCAGAATGTACATTATTAAATTACACATGTTCGTAATCTACTGTTATATTTAGAATGGATGTTAGCATCGCTTCTGTTATACAGCAACAGATTATTTCTAAATTTTCGTATTCATATTCTCCATTTTAACATGTCGAAGAGGTTATTCATTAGAACCAATACAGTTCAGATAGAGTGTACCATGTCCGAGATTTCGAACAATGCTGTATGCACATATTTCATGACTGATCAAGGACATATAAATTTTTTCCATTTCGCGTTAATACGTACAAATTAATAAGAATATACCAAAAGTTTCCAATATAGGATTAGTATCATTTCTCCTATTAATTTAGGACAACCGAACAAAAACCGGTAAACTGCTTTTTTGACGAAAAATCGTTTTCGCAAACAAGGTTTTCAAATCCCTTTTTCGAGTAACTCGAAAACTGGTTTTCTGAAAATATTGGTTTTCTGAATACACTTCTTATAAACCTTTCTACCTCTTTTATTGATGCATGAAAGTTACAATAGAAATTATAGAGTTTAATAACCCTGAGAAATTTTTGCTACTTTTACTAAACTTAACGGACAAATTACACACACATAAATATTGCTACTAATTTTGTAATGCTTTGATTAGCATGAACATCAAGTAAACGTGAGAATTTTTTTCTAAACATATATGATAAGAAAATTGTTAGTTACTAACAAAATGAAAAGTTCTGGCAAAAATAAATTTATTAAAACCCTAGAAAAAGTATACAAAGAATCATGCTTTTGGGTTTGTAACAAAGTTTTCAGTTTTTTCCTCTGTGTCTATGATGTCAACATCAACAGACAAATTATAAACAATAATTACCAAACAACAAAATAAGCCGACTTTAACAAAAGTTCTTGCAATTCACTGATTTTGATTTGCCGCCAAACAAAACAAAAAAACTCAAGAAAAAAATCAAAAGACCTCCAAACGAAGAAAAGTAGGCAAGTAGCAACATTCCCACATTATTAACTAATTTGCTAAGGTTTTATTGTTGCCAAAATACAAAATAGACAAAAAAGTATTACAACAATATTCTAACAATATTACAGGCCACACATGCTTGAAGGGAATAATAAGAAAATGCTAAACTAAAGACATTAAAATAATAAAAACCTAAACATGAGCTAATTGCTATTTAGTATTGTTTGTTATAAAAAAAAAACATAAAAAATAATTCCACAATAACTTTGAAAAGAGTTCAAATACTTTGAAGTTGTTTTTATTTGTTCTGGCCAACAAACAAGATGACAAACCACCGCCTTATGGCTGCTTTTAATACGATTTTCGAACCGCTGCAGCATCATACAATGACAAACATAATTAAACATTGTTTATTTATTGTTCCTCAAAAAAAAACAGAATACAGATCCCAAAAAAAAGTAATACAAATTATAAGCCACAATATAAGTAAAGAGCGCAAAACTTCTTAAAGACCAAAAACAAGAAAGAAAGAAATAAAACAATGACATGTTTTATATGTCATTTATGTAGCATCATCTTCCGCCACCAAACAAGATCATGTGATCTTTCATTTATAATATCAGTTTGTAAGTGTCAATGATTGTGTGTGGTATTTTTTGGCCAAATAACAAAATATTTAATTGTTCTTCGGATTTTTTTCCCTTAAGATATAAGTAGTCTTTTTAATCCACAATTGGAAAGATTTTTCATTTACCACAATATCTTTCATTAATTTGACAGATATTTGCCTTAAAGTCTTGAAACAATTGAACAAACAATTTAAAGTTATTGTTCGCTTTTGGAGAAAAAACAAACGATAGAAGAAACCACTCCCAAAAGAGAACTCACTCTCAGAAAATGTCACACACGTAGAAGAAAATGTTGAAGATCAGAAAAAACAACAAAAACTTTCCCAAGAGAGCAAGTGTAAGGTAAAGTTGTTTAGTTAATCGTGATGATGGACGATTTTGGGATAAAAGTCGTTTGTATTTCTTGACAAACTCAAAAACAAATCTGCCTAAAAATTAATGTTCTCAAAATGTTAATATATTTTGGCTGGTAAATAAGGATTGCTAATTATAACCCCAAGAGAAATGGTATACAGTTTGTTTTAGAGTCATTTTCAAAACCACTGTGCGAAATTATTTGAGGGTTGTTCCGTAATATTTTCTAACTGCCATTAAATTCCCCAGAAAAAAATAAAAATGTATAAATTTCACATTAATATTAGTATCATAATAACCTAATGCACACATAAGCATTAAATGAAAAACAAATTATACGAGGGCCGTTCATAAATTTTTCGAAACAATCACTTACAACCAACATAGGCGGGCTTGACCGACTATAACATTTTTACTTGTTTTAAATATAGAGAAATTTGGCGCAAATTCTCATTCTACATTTCAAGATGTTCGGCTCACAAAAAACCGCTGCTCTCATAAAGACTTATTTTCAAAAATCACTTTAAAGTACAGTCTCAAAATATTCTAATATTGTTATAATATTTCGTATGTTTATGACGTATATGATCAGAAAATACCAAACCTAATTTTAAGAGAATCGGTCCATTATTTCCTAAAGCTCTCAAAATAATCCCACATCCGAAAATCATCACGTAGATATCATTCAAATATTTAGAATTAATACATTTTATATAAAGTAAAAATCAAATTCTACGGTCCATAACTTTACATGCCTTTTCATGCCTCACAGTTTGGTTATTTTTCAGTCGGCTTTATCAGATTCTTATGCTTTCTTTGAACACGGTTTTACTTTTCCTTGTCCATGTCCACGGATTAATCGGTCTTATGGGAAAGCTAAACTTGAACTAAAAATAATTTATAGCAAATAAATGGAATCATCCTCTCCTAATAAGAACCCAAAAAATGAACATATTTGGTCTTAATTTGATCTCTATGGAAAAGATCTTTTGATGCCAAAACAATAATATAGACAGTGGACCGACAAAGACGCACGATAATTATGGTTGCTGCGCTTTATAACTGTGTTGCCAACAAATTATACTGTTTGTGGGCGGAATTTTGATCGGTTATGTTGAAAAATAAATTTATGAAATTTTTGGATTAAGAGCAAAAAAGTTGCAATAATTTCGATTACCTTTCCAAGGCTAAATCTTATATAAAGTTGGACAGGGTTCATAAGAAGTTGACTTTACAGGATTATTAAGGTTATTTTTAAGCATTTCGGATGACAAATATGTATACCTGGGATTAAAGGGCATAATAAATTACATTAGTTTCACGATCAAACACTATTCAAAACAGACAGCAAGTTCAACAAAAAATTTATCCGTTAAACCAATCTCGGTGCAGTCACAATTTCAAATAATATATCTTTTACAAAAGTAGCCTCTAGATCACTAAACATACTTCTAATCGAAAACAAAATGAAAATCTGTGATCACCTTTCAAAGTATCCTCAAAAGTATTTTTGATTTAAAAAATCTTAAATTAGCTCTAGTTCCTTAAATAGGCCCCAATCGAAAAAATAAAGAAAATCTGTGATCACTTTGCAAACAATAGATTTTTTATTTAAAAATTTAAAATTAACTTTAATTCTTTGAAATATGCTTTCAATGCAAAAATGCAAGAAATTTTGTAATAACTATTCAAAAATTTTATTCAATTTAAAGTCTAAAATTGTTGCTAGTTCCTTAGATAAACCTCCGATTGAAAAATAGAGTGATTCTTTAAATTTTCTAAAATTAGTTTAAGCCTCCAATTAAAAATAAGATAAGTGATAATATTTTTACAACTAAAGTTTTTATATCAAAAATTTTAAATTCGGTTTAGTTTCTAAAATAAGTTTCTAATTGTAAAAGATATATAAAATTTCAGATCACTTTTCATTTTTCACTAATCGAGTTTATATAATAAATATAAATAATCTAAAATTGGCTGCAGTTCCTTAAATAAATCTCTTATCGATAAAATTAGGAAGAAGCTAAAACTGATCCTTTTTAGAATATGCATCAAATCATTTCGGAAAAATTTCCAAATATTTTAAGTCTTCAAAACCAATTACAATAAATGATCAGACTTAACTGTCACTTAGTTCTCATAATTTACACCTTGTTCACTGTATCCCTCTCTTAAGGCCACCTTAGTAGCAGTGCTAAAAACAATACCGATCTCTGCACCACACACAAACATTTCTAAGCCAACAATTGTTCTAAGCAACTTAGTATGTATGTAAGTATGTACAACTACTACTGTTTGCCAAAATATCTAAGAAGTACCATAAATGACCTAACGCTCTATTGATTTCTAATACTTTCTTTTAAGCAGATTCTTCTTCTTTTTATATTTGAATGTAGCTCCTCCTTAATTGTTGTTCTTTTACAATTGTGTTCAAATTTTATTGTTTTAGAATATATTTTCTGAAATGTTTTGCTATTTGTTTGTGTAAGACGGTTATTTGTTGCATCACTGAGAACAAAAAAAAATCTTTTTTAAATTTGCCGCTTTTATTATTGTTCTTGTTCTGAAAGAGTAAAGAAAAAATTGCTACTTTAGTTTGACTCACCTTTCACTACAATAAACATTGTTTTATTCTTATTACCTTCTTTTTTTATATGTTTTCTATAAGTATTCCAATGGCCTACAGGTTAGTTTTCTTATTCTTTTGTTTTCCTCATTTGTTTACTCCCATTATTTAAATGGTCGTTTGTCGGTGAATCGTTTTTATTTCATTTTATTTCTTTCAATTTAAAAATCATTTAGCTCATGTGCAATTGTTACTATTTGTTTGGTGTTATTGTTTTGATTGTTTATAACAATCAATTCTTAAGTGTTTTTCACCGCTCAGGTTTCTCCTTTTAAAAAGGTTCTTATTTTTTTGCACTGATTAGTTATGGCATATTTAGCAATATTAACAGTCTAATACTTGTTTTAAGCCACTTTGATGACTGGTAATTGGTCTAATGGAAAAAAGTGGTGAATGTGTGTGGTCGTCGGAAGATATCAAGAATAAATTGGGTGTAATAAATTATTAAGAAACAATAACCTTTCAGGGAGACAACTGTTTGCGACAACAAATAAAGAATTTGCCACAGTTCCTTAAGCAGGTTTTCGGTAAAAAAGACTCCCACTTAGTAAAATTACATATTTAATACGAAAAAACTAAAATTGGGCTTAGTTTCTTTATTGCGTCTTATAGCAGTTGCAATAAGAACCTGTGATCACTTTTCAAAGTTTTCAAAAGAAAAATTATAAATTTTTAAAAATCAAAGACTTCAGCTTCAGCTTCAAACATCGTTTTTTTATACTTAAGCCATTCAGGAACTATTAAACAGGACAATAAGTGATCTCATTTCAAAACTCGATTTATCTACGATAGATCAAATACTGGTAAAAATTCTCTAAATAAAGAAAATATGATAACCAAGCCCCGAAAAAAATTACAGAAAACCTCGTTTAATTATCAGAAATAGATTTTTATAAGAAAAATCTAAAACCTTCAATCAGTGAAAATTTGAAAAATTGGAAATTATTTTTCCAAAGCCGATTTTGAAATGAAAACTATAAAACTAGGTCCAGTTCCTTAAACAAGCCCCCGATCAAAAAATAAGGAACTTTTGTGATCACTTTTCCAAAATCAACTTTTTATAACAAAAATCTACAATTGGCTCAAAGTTCTTTAAATTAGCCTCTAATCGAAAAAATAATCAAAATTAAGGATCATTTTTTAAAAAATAATCCTTAACTCTAATCGGAAATAAAAGAAAATTTGAGATCACTTTCCAAAAATAGCTTTTTGTACGATGTATGTAAAGTTGGCTTTAATTCCTTAAATAAGCCTCCAAACGTGTAAATAAAGAAAATTTGTGATTCCTTTTCAAAAATCTTAAGTTGGCTCTACTTATGCCTCCAATCAAAAAAATTAAAGGAAATTTGAGATCACTTTAAAATTGGCTCTAGTTTCTTAAATATGCTTTCAATCGAAAAAATAAAGCAAATTTTGGATCATTTTTCAAAATTTTGATTTTTATATGAGAAATCTAAAATTAATTCTAGTTGAAATCTAGAATTTTGGCTTTAGTTCCTTAAAAAGGCCTCAAATCTAAATATAAGAATATCTGAGATTATTTAATTTTTTTATATAAAAATCTAATTTTGGCTCTGGTTCTTCAAATAAGCGTCTTTTCTAAAAATAAAGCAAATCTGAGATAACTTATCCAAAATTGATTTTATATGAAAACTCTAAAATTGGTTCTATTACCTAAAATAACCCTCTTATCGAAAAATGAAAAAAAATGTGGTCATGTGTTAAGCCTCCAATAAAAAAATAAAATAAAGTAAATTTGTGATCACTTTTCAAAAATCGATATTAGAATGAGCAATAGTTCCTTAAATAAATCTCCTATCAAAATAAGAAAACTATTGTTCTATAGCAAAATATTAATGTTTGTAAAATTTATTATGAAAAATCAATCGAGCATGGATTTTAATACATTTTTTTAGAATGACCTTTTTAAGTACTCTAAAGGGCAGATGATGTAATTGTTTATAATTATCCTCTTATTAATATTAAATTCCTTTAAACTCACATATGTAAAAAATTCCATCAAATATTTTTTACAGCTTAAATGCCATTACAGCTGGCAAAGGAGCAAAATAATTTCTAAAATTCAGCAAAAGAAAGAGAGAAGCAAAAAACATTTGCGCATGGTTAATTCAAATTTTATACGCCTAAATGATCTTCACAAATTTGTATTTGTTTGATGATCATAAATTGTTAGTATTTTGTGTGTTTATTTTTATACAAACTGAAAAAGGACATTTCATTTAGCACCCTAAAATTTTCTACGCATTTCAAATGGAAATCCTGTTTTAAAAGATCCTTTTCTTATTCTTAGTCTTTATAGAGTTTGTTAGTTATGCTCAAATGAAATTCTTTTACTCTCAATTTCAGAATCTTTTTAAGATCCTCTACGTTCTCTGGTGTATTTATTTGTGTTACATTGTGTTGATGGTTGACAACATCAGTTTAATTTTCGTACACCAGTCCGTTGAAAATTTTGTTAGTCACATTTGATTTAAACAATTTTAAACGGTAATTGTGTACTCTCTTCTTTTTGGGACAAAGAGGGATAAATTTTGTAGTTTTAGATCCGTTAAGAGAAAATTGATCATTTTAACGAAGGAATTGGGACAAAATACTGATGATATTTGGTACTTTTTTGCAGTTTGATTTATTAGTCTCATCTCCGATGTGTGTGTGTGTGTGTGTGTGTGTGTATTTGTGTTCTTTAGATGTGTAACTAAATTGTTAATTGTTTGTAAAATATGTTGGACGATTTTTGGACTTTTCCTTGTTTGTCTTGAATGAATATGTCAACTCTTGTTAATCCTGTTCCAATTTGATGTGTAACCAATTTCGTATTATAATTTTCTTTTAATTGTATATGATTTTTTTTTAAAAGAGAAAAATATTCAAAACTTTAAACAAAATTTGAAATAATTATTTAAGGTGTCCAGGTGTTTATTTTTAGATTATTGTGTGGTAAATGCATACAATGTGGGATGGTTGTTGTGGTTTTATAACTTTAACTGTTCTTCATAATGTAATGGAACGAGTAACGAAAAAGCAGATGTTTTAAAAAGTATGGTCCATAGGCATCTTTCTCCTAAAAAATCCTTTTCTATACAATCTTTGCAAACAGAAAAATCCTTAACTTTTTTAACTAAACTCCAAAAGATCAAGTTATATCATCATTCTTAATCCACCTTTACAAAACCTTCATTAATATCAATTTAAGCTAAATGACCCTTTTAAAGTTATATTCCACTTAATATACCCTTAATATGCATGTAAAAATTTAACACTTTCACAGTTTCAACCTGTGAACGAACACCTTGAGCTTTAAGCTGCCACTTTAACCCTCAATACTTTTTCACACACACACACACATTTTGTTGCCATCAACAGCAACAACAATTTATATCTGACATCAATAGTGTCTATATCTCTTCTTTATTTTCATATACGTGCAATCATCAAGTACACTTGTATGATCTTTAAGTATCAATGTAATTATAAATAAATTAAGCGTGTTAAATGTATTAAAATAAACGCCCCATATTTTTCGTTATCTTTGCAGAAATTAAAGTTAAAACTAAAAATTTAAAAATAAAATATTCCCTTTAAATATAATAAATAAGAGAGAAAGAAAGAGGTCGTAATGAATCATAAATACCCTTCACAAAAAAATTAAAATTGGCTTTAGTTCCTTAAATCAAAGCAACCACTAAGAAAATAACTAATATTTGTGATTACTTTTCAAAAATACATAGTTTAATTATTTGAAAATCCTAAAATTGTGCAAATAAAGACAGTCTGTGATTATTTTTCCTAAGCGGGTTTCGTACATGGAAATTCTTAATTTAACTCTTGATCCTTAATTAATCCTCATATTAAAAAAACGATTGTTATAGAAAAAAATTTTTATATAAATAGTCGAAAATTTTCTCTATTTCCTTAAATATTTCCTTAAATAAATATTTGATCCATAAAACATTCAAAAACGATTTTTTCTAGTGGGTAATGTTGGATCCCTATGAAAGTTTGAGGAGACCCTCGTAAAAACATCGCAAATCTAATTTTGCTTATAATTACCTAAAATTATAATACCAAAATTTTTGCACTTCAAAGAAATATTCGTTAGTGGTTGTTGTGTGGGAACTATAAGAAATAATGAAGATCCACCTATAATTTGGTTTATTGTTTCAGAATATTAAAAGCTTTTTGTCAATTCATACATTTAGTAGTTTTCCTACGATTTATATTTAGTACTTAAAAATCTCAATTCAGGTGAAATATTTGTGAAGCAATAAGTGAAATAATGGACCCATATTCGCGAATTTCATTGGGAATTGTTTTTGGGTCAAAATAATGACGCCAGCTAAATTTCATATCGATATCTTTAACAATACAACCGTTATTTTCCTCAAAAAGTTTTCTGGACAGCCCGCCAGCCCAGCAGAAGGAAATTCGGACCAGTGGATTCAAAACATTACTTTTCACAGATTGATTTTTGTATGAATAATCTAAAATTCTTTCTAGTTTCTTAAATAAACCCCAAATGAAAAAAAAAAAAAACGTTTGAATTGAAAAACTTAGTATGCACATCTTCGTTTTGATAGCATGTAAAAAAAGCTTTAAGTTACAGCGGCTGTTTTTAAGTTATTTTCATCTTAATTTACTAAATATTACACCTGCAGTTGAGGTTGAACTTCGCTTTTTTTTTTTGGTTTGAAAAATATTTTTTGAAACAAGTATTGTAATTTTGTACGCTCATATTTTTATTGGCATGAAATTATAAATATTTACAACATGTACATACATATAAATACATACTAACATATTTAAAAATGTATAAAAAAACCATATCAACTGAATTATCTTAAGAATGTATAACCTTTAAATAAGGGGATTTGAAAGCCTCTAGTAATTGTAAATGCATTAAGACCAAAAAATATTCAAGATTATGTACAAACTTCAAAATGGATAACCTCCAAAAATTTCTTTTAGTGTACGTTTGAAAAAATTTACTATTAAGTTGACGGTAAAGATTTGTGTTAAAGACTATCAAATAAAGACTGTAACATTTCAAATAAATTGTGCACCTTTTTTGCTATTAGAATTTTACTTAAAATAGCATCAGACAGCCAAGATCAGTTCCAAAAGCTACAATACTGCAGATAGAAACACATTTTGATAGCATTCTTAATATAATTCATTATATAAAACGTACGATAGAAGGTCATAACTCCCACTTGTTGACTTATTTTCATAGAAGACCTAAAATGATTGCTTTTATCTCAAAGTTCAGGATTCTAGTACAATAGTAGCTTTTGGTTATCGTTGGAACGCAGTAGCTAATTCCACCAGTTATTGTGTTGAGCCAATCCATCAGTCATTACAAATAATATAAAGAAAAAATCATAATATAAAGGAAAGTATCATATCTTTCCAAGTGTACTGAACCCGTTGGCTGAATATCAATTTATTCCCTTGGACAATATTCAGATATGTACTTGGGTTCTGTGATGCCTACAAATAAGCCCATTATTATTTTGGTCCAATATATCAGGCATTACAATTTTGTTGGAAGCCACATTAGCTTCGATCACCCTACCTAGATTGGAACTTTCAGATAGTGTTTTGATCGCAAAATTAGAAAACCACACCATAACTCTCTTAACCTAACTGTTGTGGAAATATTTTTATTTTTATCGTCCTATTAAAGCTAGCAAGACCACTACTACTTAGAAAAAAATGTATGTGACTAATTATATTTGGCAAATTCACAATATAATTACTACTAGATACAAAAGCCTCAATTCTGTGACTGTGAACATATGTTGAAAATTAAATATTGAAAGAGACACGTACTAATGATTTTTCAACCTTTGAGTCTATTGAATCTTCTTAGCACTTTCAAGAGACCTGGAATCTGTATTCTTAAAGATTGCGCTGACATTTAAATAGTTCAGATAACCTTTCAGTAGTTGACTCAAAAGGTTCAATAATGTCAAAAAAATGATTATGGTTGCAAAATCATTTTTCCTTTATTTAAATTTACTTCAAAAAAAGGCACGATATGTTTTTAGGACGCCTTAACTCTTGATTCTGTTGCATTGTTGGTCACGATGACTGGTTGATATCTATTTCGCCAAACCATCGCGAAAAACAACGACATAATTTTCCGCATAACGAACTGCACAATCATGCAACACACTTCCTTTTGGCCTGAATTTTGTTAACAATGTAACAAATATTGATATCTTTGTTTCATTATACCGACCAAAAGCAAAAAATCGTGTACATCTTCCATGATTGAATTTATTAAACTCTGAAGTATAGAAATGGCGAATTAAATTAGGCAAAAAAATCGCTGATAGGGCGTGGGCAACTCAAATATCGGACATTTACAGCTTCTATTCTGATACTGAAATTAGATAAGAAAGTTCTCTACAATAAAAATAATTTCAAGAACCTTGAAATGGACTACAAGGTCTCTCTATATCAATTTTAAAACTATATAAAATTTGATATTGCCCTCTGTACACAATTAAGGTCAAATATATCATTTTCAATAATCTCCAAAAGCAAGTAGCTGTAAAGGTGTGTCACAGCATTCCATTTACATGTCCAAGATTTCTCTTAAAACTATTTAAATGCCATAATTAAAATTCATAATAAATCCTTTCTTAAACAAACAGCTGCCCATTCTATTATGTTTTTAAACAGTTGCAAAATTAAAACTGTATGTTGCTCAATGTTACACAAAGTCAAATTATTTGTCAAGGTTGCAATAATTAATTTTAACTTGAATTCATAATTGTTTTGAAGAAGCTCAAAAATTAGGCAGAATAGAAGTTAAATTTAGTAAAATTTTATTTTTCAAAGAAGAAGAATAAAAACTGTAGGTTCATGTACCAAAGTTATTAGTCGATTGCAAATATATATTATCTGAATCTAAGAACTCAAATATTAGCTTAATTCTACGGGCCAAATTTCAAGAAACCAAATGGAATTCAGATATATGCAATATTTTTCGTTTGTTAGGACAATACAGCTCTCGTGCCCTATTCTTGAAGCATATACTAATTTTGTTATTAAAGCCATTATCTATGTGCCAAACATGGTGATATTGTAGTAGTGATATGTGACATTAAATGTTTCATTTATATGGGAGAAACCGCTCTCCCATTACCTGATTCAAATATTTACCACTAAACTCAGTATTTACCAACCCAATTAGCTCTTTTATATAAGAAACTTCACAGGACAATAATACATACATTGGCCAAATTTTATAGAGCTCTATCAGATATTATGGAGATAAACATGGTAACAACTGAAAGACACAGGACATTATAAATCGTGCATAGATTTTCATTTGATGCTAGATGATTTTAAGATAATCGGCAAAACAAAGCTAATATTGCTCAACAACTACTGTGGTGGTGATGGATATCGATATCGGTTGGGAAGCATTATTCTTCGGAGACATAAAAATATGTTTCTAAAACTTTTGTTAGCATAAAACATAATTTCACAATATATTATCATCATACTTAAATTTAAACTTCATTGCTGGAGAACATGTGTAAGATACTGTTTTAAAACTGAATTAGAACATTAATTTTACATGCATTTAAATATCCCATATACTCTTATTTTGACCCCTTAGCTCCTTCCAGATATTATAGATATATATCCAATAACAATTCTCATCTCATTGCGAGTATTACTTAGTCGAATTTAAAACAATGAGATGATCAGACTTTTTCGAGCTATTTAACACTATAGACCGACAAGATGTTATATAACTGTCATGTTTATTTATTTATTTTTTATGTTTTCTATAAAAGTGGTAAATCCCAAAAAAACAAGAGAAATAAATTAAATAACCTTGGAAGTTTAGTTAAATTTTATTTTATGAGCGACTAAATGGAACACTTACATTCATAGTTTTAAAAAAGTTTTATGACCGTGAAAATTTCCCAACACATTCAGTAACTAACACTCTACTGTTTAAATGCATCGAAACATTGTCTAGTATGTTAAGTTACAACAATAAAGGGCAAAAGTGTGCGGCAAAGAACAGTAGTTGCAAGTTATAGATTTTGTTGCATACTCGTGCTAGTTTACAAAAACTATAATAAACAAAACAAGAACTATGTATATAGTAAATATAATATATATGTATAGTTCGAGTTAGTTACGCTTGCTGCCTAAAATATGTTTACACTTTTCTTTACACATTCATCCACACGCACTCTCCGTTTGAGTCCATTTACTACAGACTTTAAATTATTTTTAGTTTATGCGTAAGCGTAACTAACTAGAAACGTGTGTCCAGCATATTTTCCTTTAGCACAGATTTTGCATCAATGTCCACTTTTTATATACAACAACTAAAAACTTAATTCGTTACACTTGGATCACAGGGTCTCTCTCTATCTCTTCTCTTTCATAACTTTTCATGATCATCATTTCTCTAGCATGATTATTATTTATATTTATTGTTAGAACTGATGGCTATTTAGTACACCCACCTGGTAGCTATTAAAAACTACTGGTAGTGCTGCTGCTGGCTACTTTTCCTTTTTGTTCTTTATATTATTGTCACTGTCATCATTGTCATTCCTTTTTAAAATCATTAAAGCTTAACGAAACGATCATTTAAGGCCCAGTTTTCGGTTTTTTGTTTGCCATTAAACTGTTACAAATTTAAAGCTGGACTAATGTCATGTAAAAGATTTCAGTTTTATTTTAAATGATTTGGATTCCATATAATGAAGACTATATATATGAAATCTTGATAAGCGTGTATAAATTGAAATAAATTGAGTGAAAATTGGGTTTTATTAGTATTAACAGGCCAAAAAAAGGTGTTAAAATAAAAATTATGTCAATGTGTAATAAAATGTTTGACAACGCCCATAGATTTTAAATCAGGGTATAAAAAAATTTAATGAAGTGAATTGTAGATTTCAATATAAATTGAAAATGTTTTTATGTTGATTAATTGAGGATAACATATTTCCATAAACTTCAAAAGAAGCGTCAAACTAGCGATTTTAATTCCTTATTATATATTGTGACCTTTGACTTAAGACTTATAATGATCTATTTTTTATCTCAGCGAGAATGAAGGGCTTAATGTGCCCCTGCAAAAATAAAACATAGATTTTTTATTGAAAGTTTTATAATTTAATCAGAATAATTTTCTGAAGAAACTTGAAAAAGTCGCACATACACCAAGAATTATATATCATTTTTAATATGTATAGTTCTAATAACTTTAATTAGTTCCAATAATTTTACTATTGAACTGCTGAACTATAAAACAAGTAACTGGATTAGGGTCAGGGAATAATTACATCCCCTGCAAAACAGAAATGAATTGGAAAATATATTAATATAAATACATTATACTGGCAAAATGTAGAACGGGTAGGAACAGGTACGGATGTGTAAGTGTAGCGCATCATACCGAGTGCTGACCGGTATATGCATCGTTTTTGAGTTATCACTTAAAAAAAAAAAATTGGAGCTGCCTGCTTGGTTTTCTATCTATGGATACCAATATGGATGTAAATTCTATCAAATGTTTGACCTATAGTACAAAGAATTAAAAGATCCTACTCACTTAGATATGCTTAGGATGAGGAACGTCAAGCAAAATGGGACAAACTGAAGCTTAGTTCTTTAACACGGACAGTGGTACCAAAAGTACTTTTGTGGAAGCCGACAAAGAGTTGTTATAAATAACTTTAATGTGTAACTAAGATGCTGAAAGAATTTAACACTATGGCACAGAGTCTCTAAATTGATCTTTAATTCTGTTACTTTGGAACCGTTACAGCTATTAAATGATATTTCACATGGATGGAGCTTTAGTATTTTGGAGTTAATTTGAAGGAGAACAAGCGCCTGTATTGCCGGAGAATGATAACCCGAAAAAAGCTGGTCATTTTAATTTTTAACTTATATAACCAATGTTTTTTAAAAACCATTTAAGTTAGCGATCTTACCTGTAAAATACTTAAAGATATTGCTTTAATAACCATAGAAGGACATGAACCGAAAGTTAAAACTTAAAAAATTCGAATTGTTTGAGATCGAACACACTTCATCTCTGAATTTATATTTATCTGCATATATTACAAGCTGGAGCTTTCTATACTGAAAAGCTTCCATAATTATCCTAAAATAAGTAGTAAGAATGTTTTTTGAGTTTCAGCTTAGACCTTTTTAAAAGATCGAGAATCTAATATATTTCGGTGCGGCGTTGCGACTAAATTTACCTTTCTTTTCAGAATCATCATCCTATCTCTTTTACAGATTTTAAACTGACATTTAGCATATGTAGTCTTCCTTTAAAAGTATTTTTGAGGACATCAAATGTGATCTATATAAAGCGATATTTGAAACGACCAAATCTAAGTCGCTGTAAAAAAGCCTTTATATACTGCATGGGCAAAATAGATAATAATGTGCAAAGTATTTCAAATAGCTCCCATATAAAACGATCTTTCGGTAAAGAAGATTAAAGTCGACAAAGCTTTAACCTGGAACTGTTCCATTGAAAGTAAACCAATTGAATCATATTTAAGAATTTTAACTATTTTTCCCAATATAAGCGTCCTCGCCGGAGTAGGTTTTAAAACTTAAAGGCAGTAAGATGTCCTTTACCGAGAAAAAATAGGCTTTTAGTTGATATATAGGTATATTCATATATCTGTAAATTAGGATAACGATGTCTTTTTTAACCCTCAAATGTTTATGAGCAATCTCTGCATATATAAGATATTTAAAATATGAACTTCAGTAACAAACTCTGAGAAACTATTTCCTTCTTTATATCTAAAATCATTTTACCAGAATTTATCAAAAAATTTTAACATGAATTTTCGAATCATAAAATTTGTTCTCAATATTTACCTGTAATTTATTAGATTTCTTCCCTATTTCTTCTATTTTAGTTCATTTTAACCTTGAATCAAAGAATCAGCGATTTTAACCTTGAAATAAATTAATAGCTTGTAATAAAATTCTCAGTCAAACAGCGATACGGCACAAGTCACATAATTTTTCACGCTTCCATATAAAACGATTGTCAACTGTTAGAAAAACGGTCACAAAAAGTTATAAACTCTCACACCCAACAAGAGAAAATGGAAAGGAAGCGAAAAATATTAAGAAAATGACAAATAAAAACTAATAAAATACAAGGTCATTAAAAAGCGGCAAATAATCCTTGAAGATTTAAACAGGACATGAAAGTAACTAAAACTAAAAGGAAATGGGAAATAACAACAGGATGTAAATGAATTTAGCGTGAAAAATTGCGATTTTCCAAGAACAGTGTAGGAAAAATGAAAGAACATTATTTACATGAATTGAATTAGAATTTTGTTTATAAAAAGAAAGGTTTATGATTATGAGCTACCCTAAGGTGAGAGTGTCGCGTCTAGAAAATGACTTAAAATGTCAAAATAGACAAGGACAACATTATAGAAAAGATCTGATAAAAGAGCAAGTTAGAGGGTGAGAAAAAAACAAGTTTGTTGTTAGACAAACAAGAGACACCCAGAGTGTTATGATCGCTACCTATAATAACCTTGACAGAGTTTAAGAATTTCTCTAGAACGCCTGGGAAGCAGACACACGATCTAAAGTTATAAAGTGAGAGCAGCTTAAGTCTAACACCACAGGAGAATTTAAAAACACACTTCAATTTCTACATAAACAGCGAGATTTTAAGCGTTCTCTGGAAGCGAGATCTTTTCATAAACTGATTATATAGTAGTGAAACAGGTAGAGGATTATTATGGCTTAATACATATAGAAGATTGGATTTAGTTCATTGTTATAGAAAAATATTAAATATTTTTTTTAATAAAAAAGAGTTGTTTTTATTGTCTTCATATATTTTATGAAAGAATTACTGCTTTGGAATTTCCTCCCTTTCTTAGCTACTGAGAAAAATGCTCAAATATTTTATTCCTTGAGTTGTGAAGAATTTTTAAGATTTTAATATTTATGTCACTATATAATGAATCTTAATTTTTATTCCTTTATGCATTTGAAATTTTAGTTGAATGTGAAATTAAATTTTTTGTATTCAAAAAGTTCTCAACTTTTTAAAGGCTAAATAGTGAGTTCGAATAATTCTTAACATACCTACAGTTTTTAATTTTTATTTCATTAGAATTATTATTACAATTTACACAAAAATTTTATATAGTTTCAATCACTAGTAATTTTTATCCTTTTTACAGTGCTTTTTGTCACTTTGCTCGAACAGGCAGTCCACTTTTTTGTGTTCTTCAATTCCCTATTAGCAAGTGCCCAATATCTTTTCACTGGCTTTAGCTCAGAGCATTTACGAGGATTTGTCTTTTTGGTCCAAATAACACTTTGTCAAGTCAAGCTAAAACTAAGTGCACATGTTATGAAATCTTATAAATGAAAGCAGCTCTTCATGTAAACCTTCCTTGATGTAAATTTATTTAAAGGTCCTTTTGATACAAATTTGTCTTTTATGCCGTAACTGCAAATTGCTTCGCAAATCAAGATTTTTTGGAAATTTTTCACATTTTCTTTAGCATTTTCTCGGGTTACAGCAACATAGAAATTTTAACCAGGAAAGTTGCGACAAATCTGCCAGAACATATATTTTGTCCTCCATTATGTGGCAAGAATATTTAGAAAACTTTACTTCAATTTCCGTGTTATTTTTTGCCTCTAAGTTTTTATCAGCGTTTCTGTCAGCAACTTTTTTGAGCCTTGTGTGGTTTTAAATCTGTATTAGCTTTAAGTTTTCGCACCAAATGTTTTGATCATTGAGCTAACCGGGCTTGGTTCCAATTTCTTGGGTTTAGAAACATCATGTGGATCATTCCTGCTACCTGAACCAGGTTTTCCATCTACAGACAAGTTCTTCTGGTACTGTGGTACGAAGAAGTTTTTCGATGAAAGTTTTTAATAATTTTAGTACGCATTTTATCTGGACACTAATTTGAATTTGATTAACAATATATTAATTTCTTTGTCATTAAACAGAATAACTGTCATGTTTTAGAGATGTAACTTGATCACAAAAACGAATACTTGGGTGTTAAGATCTTGAGTGTTAAGAATTTTTTAATTTCATTCCCCAATGTAAATTTTTTTAAATAGAATTTCTATTTCTTTCCCAGGTTTATTCAGGATTTAGGATTTATTTAATGGAATAAAAAATGCTTAATAGAGAGGAATGAGCATTATAAAGAGAATTGTGCTGAATTTCGATTTAATGTTTTATTTATATGCATTTTCTCAAGAAAAGAAGATATTATCTATTTACATCGAATTGTCATGAAATTTGCAATAATGGCTCCTAGAAATACATATAGAGATATATGTGATATATTTCGTTATTATGGCTCTATTAATGTGAAAAACTCCACTCCCTGTCTCATATCCAAAAAAAAGAATGTTAAATATTTTATATTTAACTCATGAGCAATTTACTGTTATAGTTTCGGAGATATCGAATTTTTGTTTTTCGGTTGTAAGGGAGATACCCCAATCGCGAACCCCATGCAACAAAGTTATTGTTGCCGCAATTCCTGAGAATTGAACAAGTTGTTTATTTGTAATCGTTGTTTATTTGTAATCATTGTTTATTTATTAAGTTTTAAAAGATTGTCTCAGATATCGTCCTATAAATTTTTTCTATTGAAGTTATTTTGTCGGTTTTGAAATGGTAATTTTTCAGGACAATAGCAAATAATCAAGGCGAAATTTCATTAGTCTCTGTCAATCATTTGTGATATGAGCGCGACATCATCAGGATATAGCTTAACAAGAACCAACTTGGACTTACAACGAGTGACCAAGCATATAAAGGTCTGCCGTCAGACCGATTCCAATGTAGCTAAACAGTACTGGGAGAACTAAAAGTTAGGTGCATTTTAAAAATGAGCTGGACTACCAATGATTTGACATGAATAAAATGTATTATTCATTTTGTTAATTTCCACAGAAGTCATCCAAAATTTAGGGCATCACAAAAGTCTTTATGACTTAATTATCTTCTCCTTAACTAAACTGCAGTAAAAAATATTATTGATGTTAAAACTAAAGTTTATTAGCATTTGAGTTTATTATTATTTTAAATGTCATTCCCTTTTCTTATAACATATTTTTCCCTTTAAATATGACATTTACGTTTCTATAGAAAAATAAAATCTGTTTAAATTCTGCTTCACTTCAGTCATCATTTTTTCTTTAACAAAAAAAGTTCTTGATTCTTTGCTAAATTCTTATTCCATTCACTTTATTTTTTATACCCTACACCATTGTGTATGTTTGGGTTATTATGAGTTTGTGACTGTGTTGGTAACATACAGAAAAATAACGTTACATCCATCCTTAAGTATTCCGTTCGAATCAGAATCACTTTATGAGTCAAGTTTTTGAGAATAAAATTAGTTACATAACACCCGGAATGAGTTTTTAGCTCATAAAAGTCCTAAATATAATACGATTTTAACAAAACTTGGAGTAATTAATTCCTATGATATTCTTAAATATTGCGCCAAATTATGCGAGAGTCTGCCAATTGTTTCTCATAGGTCCCATGCAAACTCGCTTCAAATATAACTGTAAAGGGAATAAATTTCACATATACGTTGGTCAAAGCTCGATGTACCAAATTGTACGAGGGTTGTTCCATATTATTTTGTAATTCCCATTTTATCCATAAATCCCATATATTTTACATAAATGTTAGTTTACCATAATATACTGCATACTTAAGAATAAATTAAAAAATAAAATTATACGAGGATCGTTCTCTACTTTTTCGTTACTATCATTTATAGCCAATATTTTGGTGTAGGGTATTATACAGTCGGGTTTGAGCGACTATTTTTTTTTGTTATTTGTGCCAGAAATTAATGAGTGGGTTTTGTGATCAGTAAGAAGTGTTTTATACATCCATACATATAAACATTTTTATAAGACGTTGTGTCGACATAATAATTTAATACGTAAGCTTTCAAAGCTTTAAGAGGATTTTAAAATCGTCTTTTGTAAGCCGATTACACTTGACGTTTGCAATAAGCAGAAATAAACTTGGTTTGTTGTTTCTTTTTTTTTAATTTTATTATTTTAAGTTTTCTTCAAGGATGTCGTTAGTTAATGTCTAAGTGTGTGATACATGTGTGTGTGTAAGTTTTATTTCTATGAGCTGCTTTAGACTATTAAATAAGCGTTAAGAAGCAAAAAAAACTATTTAAAGTGTTTTTTAATGTTTGTAATGGTAAAAATAAATACTAATTAAAAAATCTATTGAAGTGCAGTTTAATGTGGGAAGAGTTGGATAATAAACTGGTTAGAGAGGGGAAAAGGAAATAATGATAAAATTAGTTAATGATATTATTAAAATTTGGTAGGAAATTAAATACATTAACTTGTTGGAAAACTAGTGGAATATTGGTTAATCCCAGATGATCTAAAAAGGGACAGTTTCAATATTTAAGTCTGCTTCTTGTAGGCCTGGAAAATATAATTTAGCAAGGAAGGCTGTATTGAGAAAACATATTTATTTATATTTGCAAATAGCCACTGTTTTTTGGTTTAACTGATATATATTTTTGTTATGGTGCTATTTAATCAGCAAAATCGGTTCGACATATTAATAGATTTAGATCGATATCTGACGTGTCCTCTGAATTCAAGCAAACATTTTCTTAAAATTGTCAATTATAAATATGCCATAATATTAGGTTTTATTTACTTCATTGTCATTCCAAAACTGATAAAAATCGGTTCAGTAGTAAGAAACTTTATAGCATAAAATATAACTAATTATATTACTCATTAAGAGCTTCCGTGTTATTTTTAAGAAAAATATGTCTTGTATGTATGTATGTATGTATGTATGTATGTATGTATGTATGTATGTATGTATGTATATATGTATATGTACGAAAGGAAAATTAATAATAAATTATTATAAATTATTTCCTCACACGGATTATGGTGGAGGGTATTGAAGGGTTCGACAGAGTCGAATATAGCATTGCTATTTGGTTTAAATTCATAATTATCTAATGTTGTTTTTGATTTAAAAAATACCATTATTACCTGATAATTTAAGCCTTCTTATGGGACTCCGAATAATAAAACTCAAGTCGATCGAAATGTCGAACGCAAATAAGCAACAATTTTCCATTTGAGTCTTCATAGTTTTATTCCAGAACTGACTTTTCTTTCCACTTTCCAAACTTCAATTCCTCGAATATATTTGTATACCCTTCAACACCATTGCACAGTGGGGCAGGATCTATTTTTGGATATATTTATGCAGATTTAGATTGGGTGAATGAATGTGTATAATATCTAAAATAGTAATAATAGAAGAGTGTAGCTTTATACCTTTGGAAATTTGACTCCATGTTTAATCAACGGTGGGCGAGTTAAGAGGTAGACATCTCCGACAAATTTTTAATGCGTACCAATATTTTGTTTTTCATCCAACATCGAAACTTTATACCATCTTATGGCCCTTAAAGGAACTTTAAAAATCCATTTGTTTCTTTTATTTCTTATAGTTTTCTAGTTTGGCATTTGAGTTTTAAATTTTTTAAAATTTTGCAATTGATTTTTGTTAATGACACCGCGAACTTGTTCGAAGATTTTTACTTAGTTCAAAGATGTTTACTCTGGTTTTAAAATAATTTGAGGTGGATTGATTAAATTCAATAATATTTATTTAAGTCTTAAATAAATTTCTTTAAATTTTAAAATTAAAATTATCTTTTTCTTCGAAAAAGGGTTGTTTATTCATAAAAATAATTCTTTCTTAAAGCATATTTGCAATTTGTATTTTTCTGAAAGATTTCAGTATGTAGAAATTCATAATTTAAAACTTGTATCCGAAACATTAAGTTTAGACAAGCTTTTCATAAATGTCAGCATTATTAATATCATAAAACAAATAAATTTTATGCTCAAATTAAATATCCAATTTCAACGAGGGTCGGTTAAAAGGTTTTGAAGCCTGTGTGGTAATGTATATTATTACATAATAAGTCTTAAGTGATTATTATGCTCTTAATACCAGTTTTTTAATGGACAATTTCAATAGGATTTCGTTAAAGTTCTATTTTGGAAGATATTAAGACGGATGGACGGATACTGTTAAATACGGTCAGAAAATATGAACATTTAGATCTTGTTACTTATTTGGATCAAAGCCATATTTTAAACATAAGTTAAAAAAACATATATCTAAAAATTGTTCTGATCTTATTCAATAATCATTTCAATAGGCCAGACGAAAGGACGGACATTATTGAATCAACAAATATACTACATTTTGTTTAAAGCTTAAAGCCTCTTCATCATATTACGCTTACCAAATTATGATATATTGTGAAATGAAATATTGCAAAATAATTTTATAACACCAAATACCTTTTTAAAATTGAACGAGTTAAAGTCTTTCTAATTATGATAATTTTCCAATAATAATTTTATATATTATTTCTTAAGTATATAAATTAACAATAATTTCCCTGATATTTTTAGAAAATCATTGTTGTTTTTTCTATGAATATTTTGTAACCCAAACTTTTATTTTCTTCATCTGATGACACATATGTTCATAACATTGAATTTAAAATAATCATATTCATATTTTCTAAAAGAGATCCATAAAAAACTTTAAACAATATTTTTTAAATAAATCATTTCATAAATAAACTTTAAAAAATATTTTTAACTCCCAGAATCTTAATAAAAATAAATGAGAATGCTTTATTCGGCAATACCGAAACTTCAATGCCCTCCATCAAAAAGCGTGTGAAGTAAATATGTTATATTTCGTTTTTACATACTCACGCATGCGCATAAATATGTGTACAATTTATAAAAGTTTGCTTGATTTAACACATAAACAAATCATGAGTCATATAATTATTTCTATTTTTGACTAAAACTTTTCTACTTAACCGATTTTGATATGATTTGGCGAAATTTCCGCTATTACCTGGTTCTTGCTGATCGTGGAGGGAATAACGAAGAAAAGTTTGGGGCCCAAAGCTAAGACCAGTGGAGAGATGACTCAATAATAATGACAGAATTTCATTCTGATTTGTAGTTTTATAATTAAAATTTTACGAAAGTTTTTGGCTTGAAATTATAGGTTGCCTCAGATATCGGTCTATATCTTTTAAAATATGAAATCAATTTTAAATAGGAAACTTCTTACGACTATAACAAATACTCAGCCTAAATTTCGTTGAGCTGAGTCAATTATTGGCTATAAGCGTGACGGACATAACACATTATAAGGTCTGAGATATTTTCTTCTTAACGTTGCACACGGAATGCCAAAGTTAATATACCCTCTACACCACTTGTGGTGGTGAAGGGTATAAAAATAAACTATATAGAGGATTCTTCAAAAACGTATACAAAGGCCGGAAATAAACAAATAAAAGTTTAGGTAAAATGTCATAAACTATTTCATATAAAAAATCGTATAAAAAGAGAACTATAACATTTAGAAAAGCATTAAAGATCATTAGATTCCAAATATAAAGCAACGAGCATAAGCAGCCCAAGAGTCTCTTCAACAGAAAAGAAAAACAAGAAGTCTTTTAATAAAAAACAACAATTTCATATAAAAAGCGGTCAATATAAAAGCCCTCGCCCTCTTGTATTTCGACAACAAATTATAAGAAAAATACTAAAGAATTTAAAAGAAAAAGTCACTTGAATAAATAAATTTTCATACAAATACAATTACAATGAAATTTCCAAAACAAAAATCTCAAATAAAAAATGAGATCACTTTTTTCTTCATTCTAAGTTGAAGATGTTTTGTAAATTTTCTTTAAAAATGCCATAAATTTTAAATGATTTTTTAATGAAAAAAACCACCACAGTTGAAGAAGATGTATGGAGCAACAAAAAAAAATATAACAGAAAAAAAATTTGAATTATAATTAGAATCACCACCAACTGTGCTGTTGTTCCCCAAAATAATTGATGAAGTTCACAAATTTATAAGATGGGCCGAGGCGGCAGTAGTCAATGGAAGCTACAATATAAACAGCATGTCGTCTAGATTACTTTTTTTTGGGAATAAAAAGTATTTTGTAAACAAAAGTTTTGTTTTGAAACGATTTTTGGTTTAAGAAAATAATAAACTTTAAAGAAAGTAATTGCTCTTATTCCCTCATCTACACTTTTGAACTTGGACTGAACATTTAAAATATTCTAAAATTTCTTATTATATTTTCTCAGTTTAAGAAAAAACATTTTAAATTTTTCAAACTTTTTCATGAGAAAGACATTTATTAATTTTGCTCAGTGAGAGATCGTTCTTATGACTGATCTTTGTCAGTACTAGAATCCGTTGTTAACGACATATAAACATCCGATAACTAAAGCATACTGATATCAGATCTCAATATGAGTGGTCTTTGAAAATGTGATATCGTTCTCTTATAACATTTCGCACTACATTGAAATCCATTGTTTTTAATGGATCAATATTCTATAAGTATAATAAAAGCCGGGTAAAGTCAAAATATCGTTCCATACCATGACGCACAAATTATGGTCTGACCCTCGAAAATTTTCATTTTAGAATTTGTGTTCGCGTTAAAAATTATTTTTTTTTTAGTTTATGTGGAAATTATAAGTCACGTTAAATATAGTGCAGTATTTCCTGCTCTATATAGAATGATCTTCTTAAGATTTAGCTTAAGGATCTTATATATGAGATTTATTCCATTTTGGAAAGACATATGTACTGGAATTACCTCAAGTATTGGACCGATCATCATCATAATTTTAGACTTCGTCCTTCACTAAAAAATAAAAAATAATAAATAAATAAATAAATAAATAAATAAATAAATAAATAAATAAATAAATAAGTAAATAAGTAAATAAAAACCACTAAGAAATACCGATTTTGCTGGTCTTAAATAAAAAACCTCTCAGGAATATAGTGAATAATTTGGCCAAATTTCATTGCGATCTCATAATTTTTGTGATGTGAGCATGCCAACAACAGACAGACAAACGGACACAGCTTAGTCGACTCAGATTTTGATTTGATGCAAGACATAAATACATTATGGTGTCTGAGATGATACCTTATTATACCCTCTAATCCAGCAGTAGAGGATATTCAAATATCGAGATATCTCTTAAATTGTAACGCATACATTTTTCGAAAAAAGTCTGTAACCGTCATTCGGTTAGAAATGAAGTTTCACGGTGTTTGAGTTGAGGAGTTATGGAGTTGTTATGGGGAACTGTAGGACGAAATCGGTGATTCTCTCAATTTGGCCAACTCAAGTATGATGATTTTTGAAAAGATCGCCAAAAATTCATTTATGAAGTGAAACAAAAGCAATTTTGGACTTCGATAGCTCCAAGGAAGGTTGCAACACTTTATCACTTAAAAAAACATTTTATTGTTCTGTAAAATATTTTAATGTTCCTAACGGGAATGCTAAACTCAGATGATCTCGAGTCAAAGACCCGCCCAAACAAACCCTAGCAAAATTGGTTCAAAACTTACAGAATTATTTCCAAAAATTTAATTTGGGAAACTGAGCAACAAAGGCAGGCAGCTGGATGGACAGACATGTTTAAATGGATTTAAAAAGTGATTTTAGAGAGAATTGAACCAGATTTTCTGTACATTACATAAATGTATTTCGCAATAAATTGTAGTTAATAAAATAATATAAATCAAAATTATAGAGAATATTAGACCGACTAACAGTCGGAGTGATGAAAACGCCATTCTGTTTTATTAAACCTTTTTAAAAGATTTCTAGAACAGTGATAAAAATGTCTTCAGGAATGTTCCCGAACTATTAATATATTTCGATAGTTACTTTCCATTGAACTCACATCTGATAATGTATAGTACTTCCCTAATACAAAAACTACCCCACCCATGATCTTAATGATGCATTCATCCAAGAAATACAATCAAATATTTTTGTAGACAATAATAAGTGAAACGATCGATCATGTTATTTGTTTAGCAAGTGCATGACGTGTGTCATCATTAGTTTTAAATAAATTTCTTCATTCGCGCTGCCTCTCTTTTCCTCTCATTTTTGCTTCAGCATAAGTCTCTGTAAATTTTTCTCTAAAAGTTTATAAATCCCCAACAACTTGTACAGATATTGTAAATAAAGTTATATTTAACACAACACAAACAAATTTGTTCCTTTTCGAGAACATGTATCTTTGTTCATTTGTAGTTTTTTTTTTTTGTTTTTGTGGGACACATTAAGTTAATAATGTTTGCTGTCTGACTAAATGAAGATTTGTAGGATTTTTATGGCCATTTTTAAAATAGTTTTCTATGGCTCATAGACATTTCTGCGCCACACGAATGGGCAAATGGATGTGTTTTGAAGTTGTCAACACATTTTCTTGTTGAAATTGTCATAAATTTCTAAACAAAATCTTTTTTTCGTTTGTCTGTTAGATGCTGATGATCGTCAGCAGCAGCAACATCGTCATCAAAAGATTTTATGTACTTGAAATGAAAACATCTTTTTTGGAATATATTTTATTATTGTGAAGCAGCAAGAAATGTGGATAAAATGAGTGAAGGGGAATGAAATGCATAAAAGTGATTGACATACTTAAAGCAGAAAAAATACGAGCTTTTTTGTATTTTTTTCCGGGGTATTTTAGGGATAAGATCATTGTTTATGTGTGAAAAATTAGGTTGATGATTTAAAAAGGGATTTAAACAAAATAATTTACAATAAAAGACAGTTTTTTTTTTTGTTTTCAACATCAGTCGCTGTTGCTGCATATTAGATAGAAAGTAAAGTGTTTAAGAACGAGGAAATTTTAAGTTCCTTCTTCAAAACTCCCTAAAGTGCTCTACTCTCAAATCTTACTAAAATCTGATTTGCTTCAACTAATCCATCTGTTGCTTAAATGTTCACTACACAACATAGATACGAACGTCATTAAAATCGTCTTTGGAAAAAATTCTTAGAATGTCAATCTATTTAAATCTCATTTTCAACACTCTAGTCGTCTGCGTATAACTATTCTAAATGGAAGAGTTGTAATCTCTAATATCTTGAAAATGTTGAGAAATATTCAAGAAAAATATAATTGTCACACTGGCCCCCATTTTACGATAATCTTAACAACCAGATTTGAACAATGCACAAATCAATGTCGTCATATCATTATTTAAGAATAGAGGTATAAATTCGGATTAAGTACTGTTTGCACGACGGACCACCTTCTAAACCACAGTCTGCACCAAAGTTAGTTCTGATGTCCATGCTACCAGACCTAAGTCTCTGAAGAAAATTAAAAGGTTATTGTCCTCCAATATACGTAACTTATTATTTCAAAATAATGCTGCAATAGTCTTCTTATTTCGAAGAACATCTAGTGGGGCAATCCACAGGAAGAAATATTCAAGTTTACGTAGGTGCCTGCTATATTGACCTAATTTCACAATGTTCGCAAAATCGGCTGTGGACATTGCAAACAAACGCCTTAATATTCTTGTTTTTACTATGCAATCTCTAGTCAGACCATTGGTGACTTTAGGATTTTTTCCTAATGATCACGAAACTCTCCGAAGAGCCTTTCCAACACTCAACACAATATAATTATAAAAAGTAAATCCCGCCATATCAAGATCCTTGTGCTACCAAACTTTAATTTTTGGTGAAACTTCGAAAGTTGCTGTCTCACTATAACGTTTGATTTTAACCAGTAAAAGATGTCTGAAACTACTATTCAAGTGCCATATAATATAATATCCTTTTTTATGGATATAAAATCCTCTTCAGCTTAGGCCTTGGAGGTATCTAGTCTGCTATCATGTTATTGATGACTTCTGTTGCAATCAAACTGCAAACCAAAGCTAAAAAACTCCCATGGGCTCACCAATATGGCAGCATCAAGCATATTACCAGACTTAAGACTTTGATGAAGATAAAGATGGTTCTTATCTTCTAGTTTCGTCACAGAATGTCAGGTTGTTAGTTCATACCTCTCTTACTACAACAATTATACAACAGTAGAGATCTTAAAAGGGATTCTTGTTCCATAACGTAAAGCTATCTCCATCTGAGAGTAAAAATATTAGGGAGTACATGCAAAGCATTCAATTTTCACTTCCTTTGGTAAGGAATGATTTAATACCAATGATTTTGCAATGCAGAAGATAAAAATAAGCTCTTAAAGCAGAGGTAATAACTCCTTATAGGAGAAATAAAATTCATTATAGATTATGAAATATGAGATATTTATCTGCATTGAAAGAAAAGAGTAGAGACGAAAATATTTTTCTGTAAGAGCACGATGAGTGTTCCATTCCGTACTAATGGTCCATACTTCTTGAAATTTCATATTCCTGTCATGAAAATAAATTAAGATCAGATATATCAGAGTGTGTAGTTATTTTACTTTGATTAACATATTATATTCCGAAAGTTCTATAATTTATAGAGCAAAAGTAATTCCCTTGCAAAATCAATACAGAGAGTCATTCTGTTCATTATTATTTTTAAAGTTTTGAGCTGATAAAAAAACTTATTCATACAATTTTTTGAACTAACTTTTTCCCGAAAATTATTCTTCCATGTAATTTTCATCATTTTGTAATTCCTCTTAACCCCCATAATAAAATTTCTCACCTCATTATACACTTAGAAAAGAAATGTGGAAATTAGCATTTTCATTTCATTACTTCATTTTCTAGTTATCATTCTTTAACTATTAAGTTTAATCTAAGAAATTACATTTCAACTGTTAAATCGAAATGATGGTCTTGACAATTAAATGTAGCACAATGCTTTTTTCTTTTATTTTGACCACATTTTTCCTTTTCTTGCCCATAAACTAGAACGTGCCAATGTTAAAAAAATTACAATTTTTTTATTATTCCAAATGAGAAAAAGAAAAACTATTGCTCTGCTAACAATGTAGACCAGCAGAAATCTATAAAAAATATAGTGCGATAAAAAGAAAATGTACCCACAATTTTATGGTCGGTACGAGTGTTTGGAAAAAATTAAGAACAAAAAAAATGCTAATAAAACTAAAAACGTCAAGAACCGAAAAGTAAAACAAGGTGTAAAACTAATGTTAGACATTAAGTAAAAATTAGTTAAAGCCGTTAACCAGTTACTTAAGTTTATATTCTTTTACACACACTCACACCAATAAGACAGACAGTTAGAAAAATAGACAACTAAGCAACAAATTGATGTACGAGACCAGCAGCCTTAAAGGCATTAAATAGAAAGAGGCAACCAAACAAATTTCAATAAGAGTTGGACCAGCATGGAAATAAACTTAAAGGAGAATATTTAAGTAGTAAAAATAGATGAAATAGTTGGTTTTTGCTTTTAAACAGCTCCACATAATAATAACGTTATTTTGGTGGGAATAACGGAACCAACATGGGATTATTTTTTAACAATACTTCTGGGGGTAGTTTAGGAAAATAAAGAGCTTTAAAAAATATTTTTATTAGATTGATTTCAAAGACAAATGTGATTAGAATATCAATCAGAGAAAATTTAATTTTAATCCAGTTATTAATGTGGGCCTGATAATTAATTCCAGGGTTTTAAATAAAAAATTATTGGGAAATTTATGATAAATCTAAGAACTACCATAGAAGGTTTGATATTATATAGAAAAAATAAAATTTGTAAGTAAACTGTACCCTGAAATGATTCCCTACCATCTTATTGTAGCTGTCTATCTATGAAGTTCTCGATTTTTTATTCCAGGGAGCTTCCAAATGTACTTTCGTAATTGACTTCAAACCTATAATCCTTAAATCAAAAATCATTTCAAATGATTAAATTTGGGTGAAACATTACAAGCCCAAATCTATGTGCCAAAATGGAATCTATGTGTATTGGTGCAATACATCAGCCGTGCTACCAGATTTAAGTCTCTGGTAAAGCCTCCAAGATACTTTTATTCCAATTTTGAAACCAGGAATTTGTTTAATTATGGATATACTTATATGTATCTTAATGCTCTAATAACTACACCTGGCTGTAGCGGTATGAATACTTTACAGCTGCTTCGAAGAGATTGGGTTAAAATTTTTCAAATGATCTAGGATATAGTCAGAGGGCCAGACTAAAACTTTCTTAACTTTTTTTTATATAAATTGAAAAATTCTATAAAACGTTTATACCATTCGGACTTTGTTTATTGGATCTCTTTAGCACAGTCACATCATTTGCCTTAGTTCCAAAAAGTTTGAACTTTTGACTTTATTTAGCACTAAGGTACCATGTTGCTTCAACTCCAGATACTTCTTATCGTAGTGGTATTATGCCAAATCGGAAGAAAGTTTACCAACATTTATGCTCTCTTATGAAAGAAAGATACCTTGTCTGAAACATTATTTGCATTAAGCTTTCAGAAAAAATAATCCGAGTTTAAGAGATTTTTAAAAGGATTTTCTGGAACTGCAATGAAAACACGAACATTTTTTAAACGTTTTTTTTTTCAAAATTCGCATTTAGGTTCGTACCTAATTTTATTAAAATATTTTCATATTTGTATTCTTAATGAGCTTAAATCTTTCGGGAGAACATTTGTGTGAGAGATACCTGTGCTATTAAACTGATCATCATCAATTTCAATAGACTTTGAAATTGACTTAAGAAAATAATATATATTAAATTTCAAGATTATATGTCACATTTACAGTCACCTAACGGATAATTAAATCGAATGATTCGATAGTTGTACATTATGGTGGTTCCAATATTATTTCTTCTGTGCATTATAAATATAGATGTTGATGGGTATAATGGTATTGCTATGTTAAGAAATCTGGTTTTCTTGATGTAGTTTCATAGTCCCAAATCGGACCCAAAATTGACTGACAATTACTTATTGGAATTGGATTTATAAACTTTTTTTAATTTTCTCAAGATCTCAATATATTTCCATAGGCTTTGCTTCTGACCTCTTCAAGTAAGTTTTTGTTTCGGTACCATTACAGATCTATCTTGTAATATTTTTAGAAGTCACTCAGACATTGTTTAATGTAAATTATTATAGACTTGCTTTATTAACTTCGCTCAATTTGAGACTTTATGTTCCCAAGGTTAATTGTCCTTAAATGGCCATTTGTATATATTTTTAAAATTATTCTTAATTTTGGATAAATTTCTATTCGAAATTTGATTTTAATCGTGCCGTATTTTCAGGTTCAAGATTTCTGAAATTATTTCCGCAAAGCATATGGACATTTTTCTCCTGGGGACCAGGTTCCCTAGTAATGAGTTAAAATTCATTGATACTGTTTAATAAATTTTTAATCAACATGCTAATCAATTTAGTTAATTGTTTCTATGATTAACTTAATTGAGAGGTCTTAGACCATAATTTACCACCAATTTACAAATGTATTGGTCCCTTTGAATTTTATTTATAACCAACAAATTTAATAGTTGACTTTTTAATAGAACTTTATACTTCAAAATACAATTTAAACACGCAATATGCTTTTCAACTTATTTGCTATTTTTCTTTTTTAATTTTTTTACTATTTTACACTTTGGCTAAAAGGATTGAATTCCTCGTCTTTTTTTCAGGTTTCTAACTGTAATTTAATGTTTTTTTTTCTCCCAAAAAAATCTTACCTTATTATTGCATAAGATTTCTGGCTGATGATGTTGAAAACTAATGCTTCAACACCTATTTTTTTTAGCCAACAGATTTTTCTAATAATTTTTTTCTTCTTTAAGTTTAAATAACCATGGTCAGGGTTATACTGACAACCCAAAATATAAGATCATCAACAACTGGGAGTCAACTTTTTTTTAAACATTTTTCTTCCTCTTCGTCTGCAATAAGCAGTTAATAATGTTGTAGCAACACATTTAGTATTTGCAATTTTAGAAGTTGGGAACAGGGAGGGGATTTATGCAGAATACAAAACTTGTTGCTAATATTATGTTCATAAGCTTTGGATGGCAGAGAGAAAAATAATAATAAAACTGCCTCAGTAAATTAAGTTGGCACTCTTTAATAAGATGAAGTTGACGTTATACTGTTGTTGCCATAATGACTATTGTTGGTGTTGCCACCACCACCATCACCATCATTATCAGCAGTTAATACTAGCCATCCATCAACAATAGCAACAACAAGCCATCTAAAATCCAATGACGACTATATGTTGCTGATAATTCTAGTGATATGATGATGGAGTTGATGATGGTTTCATGTAACTTGTTGGATGGTTGACTATTAGTTTGACTTTCGGAGCTGTAGGTAAATATATGGATTTTTTATAGATGTACGTATGTATGTGCTTTGTCTCTCTGACTATAATGTTGATGATATATCAGTAGTAAAAAATCAACCATAAGTTAGCGGTTGTATATACAGAAAGCCTTATTTTTCATGGCCTTTACCTTAGACAATGAAAAATTCCCAAGATCCAATGATAGTGTGTATATAACTAACAATAAAGTTGTAGTTTTCATAAATATATGAGCAGCAATTATTAACCCTTTAAGTAAAGTAAATTTTGGTTTAAGTCTATACTGATCAAACTTATATTATATATTCCAAGATTGTGGCGAATTATAATTTTTAAATTTAAGTCGTGCTCTCAAAGGGTTAATTTTCATATTAACTGTTATTTTGTCTTTTCGATATGTGAAAAAAAATTGTTAAAAATGAATTTTATACACTTTTTTTTAAATATTGGTCACAGTTTTTCTTTTCACAACTTCAACACACATGTCGCATTTTTTCTTTATTACTTATTTCCAACATCGAAATAGTTTATTCAACATTTTAGTTCGTTAAAACGTTTGTTACCAAAAAACTTGGGAGAAATTACCTGGGAGTAATTCTATTATTAAATAGAATTTTATATTACATTAAAGGAAATATTCTCTTTCAAACATTATTCCTTTAGAGTTCGAAAAGTCCTAACTCACATTTTGTTTTGTAAGTCCAATTTAAAAACCTTCGTGTTGCGAATGACGAATTCGCATCAACCATTACAAATGGTATAAATAAAGTAGATTATCTGGTAATGCTTGTCCTTTTAGAACTGTATACAAATGAGAGTGTCTCATTCGGTGACACTTGTTATATGCACGAAATACATGCAGATGAGAACTGTTGTACTCGCATGATTCCAGGCAGATAACTACATCAAATTACATTCGTTAGAAGAGACTACCATATCGTAATGACTGAAATATATATTGTTTAAATCTTAAAGAGGCAGACCACCGATTTTACACTCCGGGGAACGATAGAATGTTACATCTAGCAAATATATGGAGAATGCAGACTGAATCGAATATTGGAGGCAGTGGAAATGTGTTAGAACCTGTGTACTGAAATACGTTACCAGAAGCTGAATGGTTCAAAGATCGCAAATCAGTGACATTAAAAAAATCCTGTTATGTTTTTAATAAGATTCTTTGCAAATCCGGGCAAAGATTCGTGAGGAGAACTTGGTGCAAACAGTTTTTGGAAAGAAATTAAAAAAATTAAAAAAATTGCTCCCTAAAACAAGACATTAAAATTTGATTTCGCTTAGGTTATATTTGTCCTATTTTGAAGCTAAACTTTTCTTTGGAAAGTTGGCGACAAAGTGATGCAAAGTGACATATAATATTCAAATATAAATGAAAATAATATCGAAACTAAAGCCATGATAATAGATATTTCTATAACCATGAACAAGCTCTGTTCAAAGGTCTCAGGAAAAACCTATAAACAACATCAGTAAATTTTTTTTGAAATGATAAATCAGGTTGTATTATAATCGATTGGCACTACTACAGTTTGACCCAACTGCGCCTCTCAGTGCTTTTGATGATGGAGATAATTAGAGAAGTCTTTCCACAAATCATAAAAATTTTAAATTTTATCATTTTATCATATAATTATTTTGACACGAAACTTAAGTCTTGCATCACAGGAACCAGGGAGTCCTGATATGGCATGTACATCTCAGCTTTGTCATATAAGGTCTTAGGGAAAGTCACGCAATAGCTGTGTAACTAAAATTGCTGGAAGAACTTCTCACTTTCGATGTGCAACAAAAGCCACTAGTGATGCCACAAGAAATTGTATAGTTTCAACTTGCAAGCAAGAACGGAAGGTATATCCACAGAATATAAAATAGTTTTTTGTATAAAGAAGTATATGGGACCGTAGATTGGCGCATTGTACTCCCCGAGGACAAGAGGTTGGCACCCAATATTTTTTGATTATCTTAGCCGGATAAAAGGAAAAGGTCTTAGAGATCTAAAAATATTATTCTTTAAATCAAGTACCTCAAATTCGACTTTGCCTCATAAAAATGACGAACTTGTTAAAATTTTGAATAGCTGTCTCTATAACTGCTTACTTTTGCTATCATTACAATTTATCATTGTTAGAGGTCGTCGGTAAATTGAAAGAGGAGTGTGTATACAATTTTCTTATTCTCCCTCTCCACAACTTCATCATCATCATTCCGAACAACGCCAATGCAGCTATGATGACCATAAGCGTCATCAACTATTTAACGCTTTAACATAGAAATAAGTTTTTTTTTTTTTTTTTTTTTATTTTCACACAACAACTTTGTTATTTTGCTTAACTTTTTGGCAAAAAAATGGAGAAGAGAAAAATTGAACCATCTAACAACAAACACGCATTATTATTTTGTTGTTAAGGAAGTGTGAAAAATGTATGTTACGTGTTGTACAACACACCAGACAACAAATAGCTATTTTTTTTTTTGTCCAACAACAACCAATTTGGCCACATGGTTAATGAGCGAATTGTTGCCATTGAAAAAGATTGTTAAAAGAATACGTTAACTTTGGATTTTCTTTTAGCAAAATTGATTACAGTTGTAGACGGAATAAACACATGAATAAAGAAACAACAATTTAACAACAAAAATTTTAAATCAATTTATTTGTGGAACAAAAATCGAGTAACATTCTTTTATAATAACGACTAAAGGAAGAACATGATTTGATTGCTTAATTAAATGAAGGAAAAAATAAAATTAATTTAGAATTGATTTTAATTTCAAATTATTGAAAATTTTCAAAATTTGAAGTATTATTTCAATTGGGACAAATACTGGATCAGTCTCAAAAGTGTTCGCCCAATTCGAATGCCCTCCTCCACCAAAAAATTTACTTTGTCATTTTGTGTGTAACGCTTAAAAGAAATCATCAAAGGTAAATATTCCAGCATCAAATGAAAATCTGACGCGATTTACCTATGTCTATCTGTCTCCCTGCCTGACCACCTGTCTGTTGGAAACATTTTCACGCCTACAATATTTGTCCGAATGAAACTTAACCAAGTTGTTTGTTTTGTCCTTAACAGTTTCCTTTCTAAAACCAGCTATATTGCTTCACTTACAAAAAAGTTATAAACCGATATATGATACAACCTGAAAATTCCGAAATAGTAGTTTTCTACTTTTTAAAACATAATGTAAGTGGATTTAAACAAAATTTAACTGTCAAAAACAGTTACATTTTTACCTATCAAAATCGAATTAATAGAAAAAAATTATGGGCTAAAGTGTGCAAAATATTGATACACCTTATTATCTGTATTCTATATAGATCGCAATTTTATAGAAAATTTTTTGAAATTTGTCATATGTGCTTTTATATATCCAAAAAGCTATTTTGAGCTACAAGCCATTACTTGACCAAGCGCCATTTAAGGTTTTTTTCCTGGAGTAAGTTTTTAATTTTATAAAACTCTTAAATATGGTCCCAATTTATTGAAAATTGTTACTCTTATTGTATGTTATTAATTTTACCAATATCGGCCCATATATTGCTATAGCTCTCATATAAGCCCCTTCCCAGAAAACTCACAAAACTCTTAAATATCGGCAAATGCTCCTAATAAGGTGCCTTCCCGGAAAATGGTTTTAAGCTTGGATGCTCCTTAATATTGGCCAGTTCTATTGGAATTCGGAGCAATTGTTATTTGAATTTCAATATATTTTATTAATTTGATTAACTTCGGTCCATATTTTGCTATAGCTCTCATATAACGACCCTTCGCAGAAAAAATTTCAAGCTTATGAAACATCCTTGATTATTTTTCTAACTCTCTTAAATTTTGTATCTCGAAATAGGGTTTTAAGCTTAAATTTTTACTAATTTGACGAATATCGGGCCATAATTTACAAATGCCCCATTTTTGGCCCCTTCCCGTATTTGCTTTAATTTAAACCAGTGTTGAACCGGTGTTTCCGTGCAAAATATCTTCAGCTTATGCAAATGTTTGCAAGTTGTGGAGAGTATTTAAATTCGGCACAGCCGAATGTAGCATTCTTACTTATTGTCACATAACTTGTTTTTAGAAGGATGTAGCATACAAACGTTGGGAGCGATTTTATTAAATCGTTTCAGGTTGATATTTATTGTATGCGTGCTATAGATATCGGCATGTAGGACTAATTCATATCTTCTTTGGAATTAGTTTAATTAGCTATAAAATCTCTCTTTTCAATGTTTTTTCAGCTTTCATCATGTTTTTATAAGTAATTTTCGCTAAACAAAACCCAACAATAGAAATATTTTGCACAATTGTATAATAATATGAAATTGAAAACCCTTTTCAAAATTTTCAAACACCAAACAGCTGCATATTTTGTTCCCGGTTTCTAACCTTAAAAAAAACATGTGTGGTTAGTAATTTATAACAGATTTTGAGGTTTCCTTATAAAAAAACAAAAAAAACGAGCATCCACAAAATAAATATTTTGAAGATCTAATTGTAAGTCGTAGTCGTCGTATCGTTTAAATGTTTTCTTTAAAGATCACGTACTTAAGCTGACAATATTGTGCAATGAGCACGTATAATTCTCCAAAATAAATTGAAATAAAACCAAATAAATATTTCTATTTTTTATTATTTTTGTCTAATGTGTGGTCAAATTTCATATGAATCATTTTGGACTCTAACGAATTCTAAATAAATAAGAAAAGTGTAATATTTTTGAAAAATAAATAAGTAAAGTGTGCCAAAGCATTTGATTCCAAAGTTGGTTATGGTTACCGTATTATGCTTATTTGAAAGGATTTATTTTGTTGCGTTATTAAGGGATTTAAAATGTTATTTTATCGAGAGGAATATTAATCAAAATAAAGGCATATGTTATGATTTATATTTTTTTATCCAGTGATCTAGTAGTTTGATACTGATTCCAATGGAAGTCACACACTCTAAAGTTGATTATAGTTATTAATTACTGAAATAAAGTAGACGGCGATCACATCGAGAGCAGATTAGTGGTGTAAAATAAAGCAAACGATATTTCCAAATAATAAATGAAAAACAAGAAATTAAGAAACGACCCAACTTTTATTATAAATTTTATACCGTTAAGAATTTTATTGGGAATATTATAACTTTTATTATAACTTAATATTATAACTTTCGATTTTAAAAAAAGTTCGAAAATTTATTTTGATTTGAAACTAGTCACCTTATTAGCCTCAACCATGATCAACCTGTAAATAATTATAGGGATTTTAAGGGGATTTAATTTCCACATGCTCTATCCCAAAATTAAGTTGTTTTAAATATTTCCCATTTATTGCTTCATTTAAGCTTAAAATTTCATCAAATTTCCTGTAGCATTTTCAGAGATATGCGATTACAATAGTGTCGTTTGTTAGAGACTTACTACTTCCACGTGCCCCAAATAAACATTACTTATGACCTCCTTGCCACATGTGGTGCAATGAATGCTATATTCGCCTATGTAGAACAAAACTTTTTTCCACACAACCGGTAACAATTTTAAATAGAAACTTTTTTATAAAACAATAGCAAATACTCATGCCAACTTTCATTGAGTTCTGCCAATTATTGTGGATATAAGCGCGCCAATAACTCACAGACAGACATGCGGACATAACTTACTCGATTCAAATCATTTTTTGGTGATTCCTTCTTGGGCATACGTGGGTATAAAAAAGCCTATTATTTCCCTACCTGCTAGGTGCCTCTAATCCTCCAAATCAATTCGATAATAATTTAGTTATAATCAAGAGGCACCTTCAGTGGTTCAAAATTTACGGAATTATTTTCAATAAAAAAGTGTTGGAACCGATGTGCAAGGTTTATGTGAAGATATATTGGTATTTTATATGGTGAAAACACATTTTTTCAGTTCGTTTCCACAAAAACCCAACCAGTTATGGCTGAGCAGGATATAATTAAAAATATGCGGAAAAAATATTGATCAGAACGTGATTCACACTTTTTCCTTTATGATTTGAACCATGAAATGTCTAGACTTACTTTCGGGATTTATGAGCTTTAAAATACATTTCGGGGAATTCTTTTTCGGGTGCTTTGTGAAATAATGTTTTGACCATAATCGAAGCCAATTTAAATAGGCATTTCCCTTAGCCAAATTAACGAGATATCTTCCTCTTTCGACCTATACTTGATCCACAATATATAAAGCGGTTGGCAAAAAAATGAAGACTGCTTGATAAGGAAATTGCATTATTTTATGTCCATTAAAATAACATTGGTGTGTTTAATATTTTAAGTTCAGTCCATAATTACCGAAGACCTTTATATAATCTTTATTTCTAAAATTGACCTCAAATGGAATGTATATGTAATGAGTCTGAATTTCATAAAAGAAATGACATGTTTCAAACAACCACAAAACATAAAATCTTATTCTATGAGGGTCGGCCCATAAGTTTTCGTTCTTGTGTTATAGTATACTTGTTCAATGTGAAGGCCATCTAGCTGAAGAAATGAAATTTGGTTTCGTCGCCGTACAAAACTTAAGCTCATAGTTCACTGAACCATTTTTATATCTTTTCATATATCACATAGTGAATTTTAGCTAAATTTTATTGATTGTATTGATGAAATATTTCTTTCTTTAATCACATTTGTCCATTTGTTTAAAAGGCAAAACCTAATATAAATGTGGACTATTTTAAAACTTATCGATTCATGAATAAAGATCAGAAGTATATTTTTAGCATTATTTTGAAACAGACATTATTATCCTTGATATGGACTTGTGTTGCATTTTTTTCTGCCCACTACTGCAGACATAATGGTTGATGAGGGTTAACAAATTGTTAAAATGTTTTTGAATATCGGGACAAAAGGGCATAAATTTTGACTGCTAATAACAATGTAAATAAGAGACTTTTCCTTAGAAATATTTCAACGAGTTTAAAAATTGGAATCGTAATAATTTTGATTATTTACGGATACTTAAATCACCTCTCAAACTGCTGGCGAGTGAAAATTGATTTTCTATTTAAAATAAAAAACCCTAATTTGTCAACAAATTTCTAAGTTATATTTACGGACAGCATATGTTTTATTTACATAAACAATCACAAATGCCACAATATATTGTACCACAATTTCCCTACCAACTGCCCTCGGGCCATGAACAAAATATACGCTAAACTCAAAAAAAAAACGCCTTTTATTTTAGAAAAAAACCTAAAATACTAAAAGGGACATTTTCTATAAATTTTATTAAAATCAAAAGCAAATGACAAACATTGACATCAAAGGCGTTTAGATGTGCCCAAACACATGTAAACACGCCCTAATTTTAAAACAAACCATAAATACAGGATTTTTTCAAAAGGATATTTTTACGATTGATTTTGCAAGAGGGCGTTTATTGATAGTAAAATAGAACTACCGGTATAAAACTAAAATAAAAAAGGTATAAAAGGATTTATTTGCTGAAATAAACATATGACAACATTTTAGTAGCAGTTACCAGAAAAAAGCTATTACCTAACTACAAGGGCGTTAACCTAGACTAAAAGACGCGAATTTTTGTTAAATCAATTTCTAGTTCTAAGACACTTGAAAACTACTGGAACTATAAATCATGAAAAAAGAGTTTTTATGTGAAATGGGAAAAAATCCTTTCAGTTTTTTATGACTTAACTTGAAAATGAGTAAAATAGAATGTAAAACTATGTTCAACTACTTACAAACTACAACAGGTAGTTTAAATGAAAAACTCTAAATATTTATGATGTTTTTTAGTTCACAGTTTCTTTTTATACCCTCCATCACTCTAAGTTGTAAAGAGGGTATAATAACTTTGTCATTCCGTATGTAACGCTAAGAAGGAAACATCTCAGATCTCAGCACGTTTATATATATCTGAGTCGATTTAGCTTTGTCCGTTTGTCTGTCTGTGGTTGGCACGCTCACATCCACAAAAATTGATAGAGATCAATGAAACTTGGCCTGAGTATTTGCAATAATCCTGGAAATAAAATAAAGCTATATGTACTTCATTAAGATTTCAAAAATAATTGAAATTGGATTAAGAGAAAACTAATTTTTTGAGACCTTAAGTTTTCCAGTGTTATTTTGAAGAGAAGCGTTACTCCACACTCATTTGCAGTGAAGGGTATTGAAGATTCGGCATAGCCGAATATAGCATTCGTACTTGTTTTATTTTTGGTTTATTTCTTCCCTCTTAATTTCTGGCTAATCTTAACGAGCGAATCAAAAACATCTACCAAGAATTTTTGTAGACAGTAGTTGAAGGACATTTTGATGTTTTCAATTTTTTTATATCTTCTTTCTCCCTGTTGCTTGGAAATGTTGACCAGTCGTTGAAATTAACATACATTCTGTCACATTTTGTTACTCTTAACTTAAAGACAAAAATATAATAACAACAACAACAGTAAGCAGGAAAAAAGTGCCCATAAAACTGGACCATGTCACAGCCAAGAAAGTGAAGTGAAGAATTTATGATCCGCCATAAAATGTCACTTTTGTTTTCAAATATACTTTTTATAAACAACAGGAATGCAAAAAAATATATATAAAATTTAAAATAAACATGCCGCTGTTTTTTTTATCTCTTAAAGATTTTTTATCTCTTTTTATATATTTTTCAAGAAATCTTAAAGTTGTCCATAAATTTCTTTTTTACGCTGCATGACTTTAAAAAGTGAATCTGGAATTTTAAGGTTTTCATTTAGTGGTTTTATTTTGGAAAAAGTTTAAAGGAAAATTGAAAATCTTCTTAGAGGTTAAGTAATTCATTAGAAAATGTCTTGTGGTTTTAATGACATTTTGATGACCAAATTTAGAGCTCAAATTTGGGTTTTATATGGATTACAGCATTGAATTAGAAAACTCTTTGTAACCCCATTGAATTAAGGATAACATTTGTAAATCATTCTTAGTTAAGATCAGAAGGCGATTTAAAAATTATAGGTCAACTATTAAGTTCATCAAACAGTGTTAATTAAGATCGGGAATTCATTTTATGTTTTATTGATCTTTGATAAGAGTTGTCAATCATGTGATAAAATAATAATGAATAACTAAATCAACTAGATTATATAAATGATATATTTTATGCCACTGAGAATCGGAAATTCATTAGCTCCAAAATAAATACATTAAAACTGAAACTAAAGTATTTAAATTATATCGAAGTCATCGATTCCTTTTAGAATCGATTTAACACTGTTCCCAAATCGCTCTTTTAGAAAATTAAATTAACGGATTTCCCACGGTTAAAGCTTTCGTTTTCTATAACACATTTATGTAATTTTTCGATCTCACTCTTTATTTCGTATGTTTAGGAAATGTTTTATTTAGTATGTTTTATATAAGCACACGTAGAGAAAAATATGTTTGCGGTAACCATAAACGAGAACCAACATACTATTGTTATTAGGCATTGTTACTGCAACTAAAAAACACAATAGTTTTGGTTATCACCACCATCATTTTATTATTATAAAATGTTTGTTTTTCAATTTATCATAACAATAGTTATGGCTATCAGCGCTTAAAGTATTGATATCGCTTCTAAAATTGTAGTTATCGCCATTAAGAATTTGTTATTCCAATTAAAATATTGTTCAATAACAATGTGCTCAAACAAATATATACGTAAGATTTATTTTATTATATTTCTCATTTTATAAAATTTTCATTATTTTTAGTCGTTAGTTTTTTGAAATTGTGTAATTATAATTAATGATAATATTTATCCAGCAAAATTTGATTCTAATTAATTGACATTAGTTTTTAAAAATTTATGTTCATATTTAATAAAAATAATTTATTTACAGCAACAAAATTGTTGTCAAAATAAAATGAATTCAACAATTAACATGTTGGCAATAATAATTAATGTTTGGCGCAAACATATTAGTGTTGCCATAAACATATTGGAAAAATGACTTTTCTTTGCGAGTAGAAATTACAACTGGAACTGGAAAGTCATTTTTGTCTCGTATCTTATTTAAATATCATAACAGTTAATCGATAAAAGTGTAAAGCATTTATATAATCCCATATCTCATTTAATGACTAAGCAATAGATAAAGGAAGTATTTATGCCGTCTCTCATCTAGACTTCATAACAGTTATCCGTTCGAGATTTGTAACAATCAATGAAATATATTCTGATATCTTCCATAAACCTATAAATTATAAAATCAGACTCAAAAAAGCATTTCATTGTAGCAAATTTGTTCACAGCAACTAATAACTTCTACCCGATAACGATAATGAAGACATAAATTGTATGTACGTTTGTTTGTCTCTACTTAATTAAAACAACTTATTTCTTACAACTAATCGAAATGTATTAAATTACACCACATAACTGAAAACCATTATCATACTTAACACATTTCATGTGAATGCGAAACGATTACATTTATTGTTGTGTAGACGATCTTTTTGTTGTATTAAAAGAAAAGAAACACATGTCCTTTAGCTATAAAAACAACATCAGTATATAATTTAAACACAAGAAAAAAACTACAAAATAAATAAAACGCAAATTATATATTTAATTTGATTAAAGAAAAAATAAGGAAAATAAGGAATAAATAAAAATCCAAGTAAGAATAGTCGGTCAAGCTGGACCATGTAGTACCCTACACCATAATATTGGTTAAAAATGGTAGTTACAAAAAAGGATTGAAGTATCCTCGTAAAATTTTATTTACGTATTTGATCTTAAGTGTGGAAAATGTATACTTTTTAAAATGAATTTTTGTAAGGACCATCGTATAATTTCGCAAATCGATTTTGGCTTATATTTATCTTAATTTCACCAATTATTGGAAGTAGGCTTGTATGGGACCTATGAGAACCAATATATCGACCCAAGTATAATTTAGCATATCGGTTTAGAATATCATATGACTTATTTTTGCTAAATATCGTTAAAATCGCTTTACATTTAAGACTTTTATGAGCTTAAATCCTCATTCCGGTTGAACATTTGTATGGGAGTTACCTGAAATATTGAACCGAATATGGCTAGTTTCAATAAAACTTCGTTTTGCGGGTAAAATAATAACACGTACCAAATTTCATCGATATATCGGTTAAATTGTGTCCTGTAGAATGTTTACAAAGCCAGCCAGCTGGACGGATGGACTGACAGACAGACGGATATCGTCAAATCGATTCAGAATGTCATTCAATTTTAAAGGCGTTACAAATAGCAGTTCAAACTCATAATACCACAACCACCTACGATGGTGTAGGGTACAAAATAAAGAACAAGTAATGGTTTGTCTTTAATTTTATCTCTACTTAAAAAGTCAACACCAAATGATAATGATGATCAGGCTTTAATCAATGATTATTGGACAAAACGTAAGTATTGAACAGTTGCGGGTATAACTAACTAAATGAATATAAGAATGATACAGTAGTAATCATAGTAGTTGTAGTAGTAGTTAATCGTGTCATCTTACTGTGGAATTTTATACATGAACGAAGTAGCAGTTAGTTTTGTGTTGCTGATGATAATAATGACAACAAGGATGATGATGGTGATGTGGTAAATTCTAAAAAAAAAAATGTGATGAGGTATGGTCATCATCAACATTCAACCACTATGTCCGTCCATCTTTCCATCTGTCAGTTAGTCAGTCATCCTTTCAGCCAGTCATCCAGTAATGGCACATGTTTGTCTTGATTGTATTCTTTTTTCTGTTTCTGTTTCTGTTTCATGTTCCTTTTTTTCTGTGGTAAAATGTGGCTGTAATATCTGTATTCTTTCGTTCCTTTACTTATTATGCATTTGTTTATTTAACTCTTTTGGTAAATAGGAAAAAAAGTTATTCTTAAATAAAATAAAAAATCATGTCTTTTTATGCCACAAACATTTATTCATTTACCACAACTCTATACCTACACATGTAGAAATGTTGTATGTTTCTTTAGTTAAATAAATATTGAAATTGAAAATTTGAGACATAAACAAAATAAACACTTCAGTTAAATTATTTAAAGACTAAACAGAAAAAAACTATATTTATAAAACACGAGAATTTTTGTTGGCACGCAACTTTAGTTTAGGTTGCATCTTTATTTTAAACTCTAGAGCAGTGAAGGGCAAACGCAGAGTATTTTAAATTTGTTTTGTGTGTTTGAAACAGTAAAGTGTCCAGTTGAAAATTGAATATTTACAGTGATGTTCAAAAATATATACCATAACAGAAGTTAGTCGCATTTCCATTTTATGTGATGGACCTGTGAAGGACAAAGAAATATTTTTAATTTACTACTTACTTGTTTTTACGATATAAGTCCAATTTCATTCATTATTAAAAAGCCTGTGTGACTCGCTTTACAGAAGTGGAATGGGTGATTACTTTTCCTTTTTCTCTAAGCACAATGTTTTGTGTACAGTAAAACTCTCTTTTTTCAGATTAAATGAAAATATGGTATATAAACGTGGTGTTTTTGAGAGACAGATGAACATTTAACTCTCTCTTTGGGTAAGAAGAATACGGCTTTGATATGTTGAATTAATCTCTTATTATGCAAAAATTATACTGATGATATTCTGAACTCCTCAATTTTTATAAATATTTGTTTATACATAGAAAGGAAGAAAGAAATGTGAAATATTTTCAATATGGGAAAAAGTCAAAATGTTTTATATTCAAGAAACTGAAGTTTAACTTTAATAGTATTGATAAGACGATATCTAGTCTCTCCAATACATGCTTACAATATGCGAAGATTATTGATAAGACTTTTTACAATAAACACCCCTGGAAAAGAGGTGTTTCTTACACATCTTTACTCTATAATATGATTTTTATAACTTGCAACACCACACCAGAATATTAAGTTTGTCATTCCGTGTGTAACGTCAAGAAGGAACCTGAGCCGAATAGATATATTCATGTTTGTCCGTTTATCTGCTGAAACATTCTGGTCGAATTAATGAAAGTTGTAAGACTATGTAATATATGCTTAAAATATCTCGAACTCATTCAAATAATGGAATGTCTGCTTAAATTAAAGATTTCAAGACCAAACTTTCTAGAAGGATTTACAGTTAATTAAAATTTACATAGTTCCAAAAAGAATCGAACATGGACCCTTAAAACATATAACAATATTATTTTACTGCACTGTACCTCATAAGTAGTATTTTTAAATCTAAACACACGCTATAACTAAAATTTCCTAAAAATATGCCCCTCTCTGCTACTGCAGACACTTAGGAAAATGTCTTAATATTTATGCATGATTCAAGATTTTTTTGTTACGTTTCGTTTAGATATTCAAAAACTGACCAATTGATGTTGACGTCTTCATTCTTACATCTTTTTTCCCTTTTTAAAAAATAAATTCTTAAGAATTATGGTTTTTTCTATTTACTTTATTTTCCCATTTTTTTCTCAATATTCATATTGTATTGTACACTTGATGAAGTTTTGGGTGCATGTTGTCTATAGGAAGATAGAATGTCTCAGCTCTTTTCATGTCTATGTTTATTTAGTTTTAGGCTTCATTAATTGCAATTGCGTGTCGTCAGTTATTGGTTTTCTTTTTTGAAATTCTTTTCCTTTTTAGTTTCTTTTTTTTATAATTTTTGTTTATTTTATTTAAAGAAAATAAACGTTCTGCATCCTTGAAATTTTTAAAGCATAAATTTTAGTTGTTTTTCTTTTTCAAAAAGTTTATTTACGATTTTTTTCCAATTGATATTTGCACTTGTCTAAATAAGTTTTGATCTTGAAAAGTTTATTTAAACAATAATAATATTTATTCATTTATTTGTTCTTCAATTCCAGTCAATTATAAATAATAATATAAATGGCATTTCTATAGCAATTGTGGCATGAATTTAATAGCTGTTTTCTTCTTTTAGCAGTATTTATGCTTTTTCAATTAAGGCAGGTCAGTTGTTCTGAAGAGCAGAAAAAGTTTAAAAAATAACAGAGATTTTAATTGAAATTAATGTTTAGCAATTTTAATCAAACATTTAAAATAATAAAAAATTTTTTCCAACAGGAAGTTATTTAATGTAGATATGGAAGATTTGAGAAATTTTAATTGAGCTTGAATAGTGTTCAAATACAATACTGAGGGAACATTTTAAGATTTGGAACATTTTTTAAATATAAAACACGTATAAAAAGCATTTTTTTGATCTTTATAATTCTAACTAAGAATTTCAAAATACAATTGAAAAATATTAAGAAGCTTTAAATAACAAGAACTTCGGAAAAAAAACATGTGAGATAGCTATATTCGGCTATGCCGAATCTTTAATATCCTTCACCACAAATTCATGTGTAGTTAATATGTTAGTTCACATAATTTGATTCCAATTTAACGTCTTATAATACATAATTTCACGAAAGTTCATGCTAAGAGGTTGCATCAGATATCGGTCTATATCTTTAATAATACTGCGCTCATTTTGCTGATTTTAAATGGAACAATTTTCAGGACTTTAGTGAATACCAAGGGAAAATTTCATTGAGCTCTGACAATTTTCGTGGATGTGAGCGTGTAAATAACATACAGACAGAAAAAGCTAAATCGGATCAGATTTTAATTTGATGCAAGAATATATATATATTATTTGGTCTGAAGCGATACCTTCTAGCGTTTCACACAGAATGACAAAGTTAACATAACCACTTTACCACTTGTGGTGGTGGAGGATATAAAAAATTTTAAATTTTGAAGCTTGTAAGCATTCAGAATTTTGTTGAAATTGAGAATTTTATAAAAATTAAGAATTTTATTAAAATTAGACTTTTGTAGAAATTAAGAATTTTAGAATTTTGTAAAAATTTTGAATTTAGAGGAAATTTAGAATTTTGTTTATAATCCAGAATTTTATAAAAATTTTGAAATAAGTAAAAATTTTGAAATTAGTAAAAATTTAGAATTTTATAAAAATTTTGAATTTAGTAAAAATTTAGAATTTTATAAAAATTTTGAAATTAGTAAAAATTTAGAATTTTATAAAAATTTTGAATTTAGTAAAAATTTAGAATTTTGTAAAAATTCAGAATTTTATAAAAATTATGAATTTAGTAAAAATTTAGAATTTCGTTTTCAAAATAGTTAGAATTTTGTGAAAATTTAATATCTTTTAAACATTTTGAATTTTGTAGAAATTCAGAATTTTCTAAAAATTCAGAATTTTCTAAAAATTCAGAATTTTAGTATTTTGTAAAAAATTTATAAATTTGTAAAGATTTATAATTTTGTGAAAATATATAATTTTGCAAAAAGGTATTAAAATTTTTTTTTTGTAAAATTAGTTTTAAATTAACTTAGCAAAAACTTTTTTAAATATACAATTTTTAAAGATTTAGATTTTGTAAAATCTTGTTTAAAAATTTAGAATTTTGTAATTTGTTAAATTTTGTAAAAATGTTAAATGTAATAAAAATTTTAAATTTATTAAAAAGTTAAATTTTTGAAAAAATGCAAAATTTTTTAAATATCTATAGTTTTTTTAAGTTTAAAAAAATTGTAAAAATTTAGAATTTTGCAAAAAATTCGAATTGTGTGAATTATTCAAATTTATAATGTTTTTTAGAGACAGCTAAAACAACAATTGTTCCGAATTTCGATAGAATTGGACATTCGAGATGGGGCATATATGGGAGCTCAATCAAAACATGCCCCAGCATATTCTAGTTTCTTTAGGTTGACTGTTGTATCAAATAAGAAATAGGTGTCGAATTCAGAAAATAATTTTCAAAATTTCGAAACACCAGATTTTGGGGTGCATCAAAATTTGCAATTTTTTTTTCTTTTATCCGATTTTGATAATTTCAAATGTATTTTGAAAAATAAATTTATGAATTAATTATTTTCGAAACCGTTTAAAATTTATTTGAAAGATAAATTAATAAGCCAAAAATGTGGTTCATTGCAAATTCAGGCATGGTTTTAAAGAGTAAGCAAAAAATAAGTAAAATTTTATTTGAATAAGCCAATTACATAAGTTGCCCTTATATGAATTCTTTTTTAGACATACTGCACGGATTGGCAAAGTTTATACGCCCATCACCTTTTGTTATGTGAAAAATTACCCTTTGGAGAGTCTTAAACAGATCATAATTTAACAAGTTCTCATATTTCTTGTCCTCAGGATATCATCTCAAATTGATGTCTAAAAATTGTTAATACGTGTTGAAATATCAAACACCTTCTCTACACGTTGCAACCAAAATTCCTGTCACCTTTCATTTCAATTCATTTAAAACAAATAATTTCTAACGTTTTAGGAAAAAAATCGAAAAATCATTGTTTGAATTTTCATTTTCTTTGCTGGTTTAAAGTGCTTTTTATGTAAAAATAACGAAAACCCACTCAACTATGGGCTAATGGTGTTGCTGTTTTCCTCTCCACATTTTATATCTTTTGTTTTTGTTGTTTAAATGGATATTGTCTTAATGTTGTTGGTGCTGGAGCTTTTGTTGCTTATATCAAAATGTTACATAACACAACAATGTCTTAATGTTTTGACATAACTGGAGCAACATTTTACACATGTCTTACAAACAAACAAACAAACGAATGAATAAAACAACAGAAAACTATTTTTTGAAAAACAATACAAAATAATGCAAAATATGTTTTATTTATATCTGATACCCTATAATGTGGTAAAAGAGATGGAGGGGTGTGTTAAGTTTATCATATTTAGGAACAATTATGTAAGATATAAAATATTAATCGTTGGATTAGATTTAGAATTAGGAGTAGGAAGATTACATCACCCATATAAAGAAAAAGTCTTTCTGATCTTATAAAGAGACGTGTTAAATCCTTTATAGTTCTAATTTACATCGAAAGGGGGCATTTTAAATTCGTCATATTTTAAATTTTGTCCAATTTATTTTTATACTCTCCACCACCACAAGAGGTGAAGGGGTTATACTAACTTTGTCATTCCGTGAGTAGCGCTAAGCAGAAATCATTAAAAACCCCATGATGTATATAAATTCTGGCATAAAATCACAATCTGAGTCGATTTAGCTATGTTTGTCTGTCAGTCTGCTTGGCAAGCCCACATTATCAATAATTAACAGAGCTGAATGAAATTTGCCTTGAGTATTTGCTATTGTCCTGATAAATTTCTTGTTTAAAATCAGCAAAATTGGTTTATATATTAGATAATAAGGACCTCAATTTTCAAGCGAAGAACTTTCGTAAAATTGTCAAAGATAAATCGTCAAACTAGAATGAAATTTTTTCCATAACATTAATTTATATATACTTTATTACGATGCCAAAAATGATAAAAATCGGTTCAGTAGAAAAAAGTGTTTCTTTGTTATATTTATGAAAAACTTTTATAGGTTGTTATGTTTGTGAGTGTCGACTTTACTCTACATGCATTTGTGAGATTATTGAAGATTCGGCAAAGCTTTATTCAGTCTCTTTAAAATAAATTTTATTTGATATGCACAATAGAAATAAAGCAACATTTTGAAAGAAATCAAATAATGTTGCTGACAAATAAAACAAAATTTGCATTTAATCAAAAGCAAAAATTGTAGTACAAAAAAAAAAAAACAGAGAAAAACAATAAATAAAAGTGATTTATTTTACAATTGCAAATGATATAATTTCCTTTTTATTTTATTAAAAAACCACACAGTAAAACCAAAGCACTAGAAGAAGAAGAAGAAAAATCACTTCCTTGTATTAAATAATAAAAGTTTATTTCTTTCTCAGTAATAAAAGTCATAAAATCAACAACATAAATGCACACAATCATACACATACATAGCAACAAAAAATTTTACTGAGAAAATAATAATAAAAGAAAAAAACTTCCTGGTACTAATATTATGGTACTTATGTGCTCAGTTTGTTACCTTGGTGGTTTGATATTTGTGCTCTAATAATTTCTTGAGAATTGGGTCAATAAAATTAACATTTATAGACATTAAAGTGTTTTACATCAGCTCATAGATGACAAATGTAATATAACAGGCCAACTGTGTAAATATTTGTTGTATTTTAAATACACACACACACTCATGCATTCACACAACTAGGCAGATACTTATATATATTTTTGTACCCATAGACATTTACAAATTGTTGACAATCAAAAATACATATGTGTCTGTATGAAAAACAGTGGTCTGTTGGTGCAAAAGGTTAAAAAATTCTTTTGAACTAAAATCTTGGTACTTTCATGGCTTAAATGTTAATTTTAATGGGTCAAAAAAGTTATCTTAATGAAGTGTATAACTGAAAGGTAAATGTAACAAGCAAGAATGTTGTAATCGGCTGTGCCGAATTTTCAATACCTTCCACCACAAATGCATGTGAAACGCATCTCAACATACACACACTAACGTATAGAATATATAAAAGCTATAAATTTTTTTCTACTGAACCGATTTTGATAAATTTTGTAATGTATTAAAATTTTATTCTATATTGTTTTTTTATAATTTACTATTTACGATAGTCCTTCGCTTGAATTTAGAGGTAGCTCAGATATCTCTCTATATCTCTTAATATACTGAACCGATTTTCTGGTTTTAAACAGGAACACCTCACAGGACTATAACAAATTCTCAAGCCAAATTGTATTAAACTCTGTCAATTATAATGAATGTGAGCGTGATAAAAAGACAGGCAAGCAGACAGACAGACAGAAATATAACTAAATCGTCTCAGATTTGAATTGATGCAAGAATATATTCATTATGGGGTCTGAGATGATGCCCTTTTAGTGTTACACACGGAATATTTGAAATTTTTGAGAAAATTTGATATTTTGGGAAAATTTGAAATTTTTGAGAAAATTTGAAATTTTTGAGAAAATTTGAAATTTTTGAAAAAAATTGAAATTTTTGAGAAAATTTGAAATTTTTGAAAAAAATTGAAATTTTTGAGAAATTTGAAATTTTAGTGAAAATTTGAAATTTTAGTGAAAATTTGGAATTTAGTGAAAATTTGAAATTTTAGTGAAAATTTGAAATTTTAGTGAAAATTTGAAATTTTAGTGAAAATTTGAAATTTTAGTGAAAATTTGAAATTTTAGTGAAAATTTGAAATTTTAGTGAAAATTTGAAATTTTAGTGAAAATTTGAAATTTTAGTGAAAATTTGAAATTTTAGTGAAAATTTGAAATTTTAGTGAAAATTTGAAATTTTAGTGAAAATTTGAAATTTTAGTGAAAATTTGAAATTTTAGTGAAAATTTGAAATTTTAGTGAAAATTTGAAATTTTAGTAAAAATTTGAAATTTTAGTAAAAATTTGAAATTTTAGTGAAAATTTGAAATTTTAGTGAAAATTTGAAATTTTAGTGAAAATTTGAAATTTTAGTGAAAATTTGAAATTTTAGTGAAAATTTGAAATTTTAGTGAAAATTTGAAATTTTAGTGAAAATTTGAAATTTTAGTGAAAATTTGAAATTTTAGTGAAAATTTGAAATTTTAGTGAAAATTTGAAATTTTAGTGAAAATTTGAAATTTTAGTGAAAATTTGAAATTTTAGTGAAAATTTGAAATTTTAGTGAAATTTGAAATTTTAGTGAAAATTTGAAATTTTAGTGAAAATTTGAAATTTTAGTGAAAATTTGAAATTTTAGTGAAAATTTGAAATTTTAGTAAAAATTTGAAATTTTAGTGAAAAATTGAAATTTTAGTGAATATATGAAATTTTGAGAAAATTTGAAATTTTTGTAAAAATTTGAAATTTTAGTGAAAATTTGAAATTTTAGTGAAAATTTGAAATTTTAGTGAAAATTTGAAATTTTAGTGAAAATTTGAAATTTTAGTGAAAATTTGAAATTTTAGTGAAATTTGAAATTTTAGTGAAAATTTGAAATTTTAGTGAAAATTTGAAATTTTAGTGAAAATTTGAAATTTTAGTGAAAATTTGAAATTTTAGTGAAAATTTGAAATTTTAGTGAAAATTTGAAATTTTAGTGAAAATTTGAAATTTTAGTGAAAATTTGAAATTTTAGTGAAAATTTGAAATTTTAGTGAAAATTTGAAATTTTCGTGAAAATTTGAAATTTTAGTGAAAATTTGAAATTTTAGTGAAAATTTGAAATTTTAGTGAAAATTTGAAATTTTAGTGAAAATTTGAAATTTTAGTGAAAATTTGAAATTTTAGTGAAAATTTGAAATTTTAGTGAAAATTTGAAATTTTAGTGAAAATTTGAAATTTAGTGAAAATTTGAAATTTTAGTGAAAATTTGAAGTTATAGTGAAAATTTGTTTGTGATCGAGGTATGTTAATCGAGTTTGTTTCCTAAGTCTTTTGTTTTAAACACAATAGATTGTTTAATTTGAGAAAAATATTTGTGAAATGTTTTTCAATCGAAATAAAATTTATGAAATTAATATAAAGAAAATATATAGAAAATTTTGGGCAGAATTTCAGATAAAAAAATTAAAAAATTATAGTTCGTTCCGATCAAGAAATTTGTAATTTCGTTAACTTTTTTAGAACGAAATTATTGTCCGCCTCTATGCTATTAAATTCAAAAATTTCACTGTGTCATTTATTTTTCAAAATTACTTGCTTACAGCACAGTGGAATAAATCAAGAAATTTTCAAAATAATATATAATTTGTGATCACGTTTGCAATAATTTGTATTTCTCGAATTTTATTCTCTTGTCTTACTGTAAATTCTAAAAATTGTTGAATTATTGTCAACTGTTATATATATGCATACAAGCCATATACACATACATTTATTTGCAACTAATGTGGGGAAGAAAATCTCAAAGAAATGTTGTGTTCATTCTTTTACATACCAACTTGCCAAACGAACAGTCACAGATACTTTGACTGTAAACAAGCAACAATAACAAAAAGCCATGAAAAAAACCGTATTAGTCTTTGTCATTTCAAACTATTTTCACAATTGCTTTATTGTTAGTGAATATATATTTATAAACATGTATATACGTGTGTATATGTTTAGTATTAATATTATCACAGAGGCAATACATTTTGCAGCTGTAGCAACAATAGCATCAACAATATTTGTGGCAATAATGCAATAAGTACAATATACAATATTGTTACAACATAAGAAAAATCTACAACAAATGTGTGAAAAAATCTCTTATTTTGAAAAGAAAGTTTTTTTTTTTTTTTAATTTCAACTGTATTCAATTGTATTTCACTTTAAAGCTTCAATAGTTTGTTTTTTTCACATATTTTTGCGGATTTTTTCTTTTCTTGTTGATTTTGGAGGAAAGCTTTAAGGAAAAGAAAGAAACAAACAAGTAAGAATGCTATATTCGGCTACACCGGATCCTTAATACCCTCCACCTAAAATGCGTGTAAGTAGATGCGTTATGTTTCGCATGTACACTCAAAAACGTATGTTTTGTCTTAAATACAACAGGATCAATTAATTATATTTTTGGCCATAACTTTCTTTCTACTGAAACCATTTTAATTTTTTGGAATGGTAATGAAATACATATGATTTTATATTATGAAAAAATCTTATTTGCGACTTCTAATTTACAGATTTACGATAATTCTTCGCTGTAACTTGGATATTGCTTCAGATATCGGTCTATACCTTTTAATATATTTATTATTTTGCTGATTTTAAATAAAAAAATTTGTAGGATAATAACAAATATTTAGGCAAAATTTTATGGATGTGAGCGTGTAACAACAGACGGACAGACAGACGGACATAGCTAAATCGGCTCAGATTTTAATTTGATGAATTTATAAGAACACATATACATAAAGAGGTCTGAGATTCTTTCTTAGCGTTTCATACGGAATGACAAGATTAATATACCCTCTTCACCAATTGGAGTGGTGACGGGTATACAAATACGGCAACATGTTGCAAGTGTTTACTATTTGCTATGCAATAGCTGTTGATCATATATGTTTATACAAATGTTAGAAGTAATGTATCTACTGCTATTAAATATTATAGCAAATAGCAGCAAATGCCTTGGTATGCATCATTAGTATTGCCAACATTTAAAGCTTTGTTAGTCTGTGTGTGTGTGTGAGTATGTATGAATGTGAGTTTATATGTTGTGGCAGTTGTCTGTGACAAATGTATAAATATTGCCACCAACAAACACTCTTATTTTATATATAATTCTCCTATTTCTTTTTAATATTGTTAAGAATAAACTCCCACGTTTGGAATATATTGCAAATTCTTTAGACAAATGCAAATTCTTCCAAATGAAATACCAACAATATTTTTCTTGGGTTGTTTTGTTGTTGTTTTTTCCTTCATTTCTTCTTTTTTATGCATTTTATTTTTATAAGTTTTCTTTAAAGAATGTGTGAGAAAATTATTGTCATTGTTTTGAATTGCAATTAACATTTATTCAACATAATTATATGTTAATTATAATAACATTAAAATATATATCTTCATAAATATCAAATATCTGCTATATATGTATGTATGTATATATGTATCTAAGTGTTTGTTTATAATTTTATTAATAATTATGAAATTATCATCATTATTATTGTGATAATGAAAGGTAATTTTTTGATTTAATTATCTTTGGGGGAAAATCTTTTTATACCCTACACCACAGTAGGTGGTTGGGGTATTATGCTCTTGTGCTGATGTTTGTAACATACAAAAAATGATATAACATTCAGAATCACTTTCTGAGTCTATTTAGCGATGTCCATATGTTTTTCGTCTATATGTAGACGTTGTGAACACTCTAGAGGTCGCAATTTTTGAGACATATTGGTGAGATTTGGTACCTGGTATATCTTTCGCAAAAGGACGAAGTCTATTGCAATTGGTCTTATTGGGTGCAATATTTCAGATAGCTCCCATACAAATGTTCTCCCGGTATAGGGTTTTGAGGTCATGAAAGCCCTAAATATTAATTGATTTCAACAAAATTCAACACTTATATATGTTATTATTATATTCAAATCGATATGTCAAGTTACAGGCCCCATACAAACGCCCTTCCCTAATATCAATTTGGAGTTCATAAATCTAATATATACGTTGGTATTGCAACAACTATATGTATTAGTCAAATTAAGATAAATACAATCTAAAATTGATGTTCGAAATTACACACGATTCAATCCATCATATCTTTTAGCCCCGATAAAACGCATACATTTTACATAAATCATTGTATCATATAAATATACATCATATTTAATTATAAATCAGAAAAGTATGCAAGTTCGTTCAGAAACATTTCGTAGCTCTCATTTCCATCAACAATGTCGCTTAGGGTATTACATATTCGGGCTGACCGACTATAACATTTTTACCTTTTTTTAATTTATGTTTCATTATTCATATATTTTTTTTTTGCAAATTTTGTATGAATTTGTAGGAACCATTGTTTAGGAAAATTTTCTGTAAATTACGTAATTATAAGTTGAAAGTAAATTAAGTTCCCAGCTTAATTAAATAAATTGTTGGCGTAACAAACAAAAGTAACAAATTACTATGAGAGGGAAAATAATTATCGAAATTATGCAAAATTTATAATAAAATGAAAAATTTCCTTAACAATAAAATAATACAAATTATGAAAATAATTAAGAAATTTGGAAAATTAATTTTATTCATCATTTTTAAATACGCCGAATCTTCGATAGCCCTCAGCACAGGTGCATGAGATTTAATTAAAGAGTGAGATCGAAAATTTTTTAACAGTTTTATTTGTTAATAAAAACGAAACCACTAAACATGACCGTAATATCCTCTGGCAGTCTCCCTTGATACAAATATCACATTATTGTCCTTGCACCACTCAAGGACTGGCCATAAGAGAATGCCAAGTCAGGCCAAAATTCAGTGGAGACACTAAAAAGTCTTATGAATGGAAGAAATCATTTTTGTAAACAATCCTTTGTATCAATTTCGGTATTTATAGAGCCCGTTGTAACTACTAATTGATTCCTTTTAGCGCACCTGAATATTACTTGCCATACCAAGTACTTTTTTGGAAATTTTGACTGCTTTTCTCCATTATGGAAAAATAATATTTTTTATTTAAATTTTATATTTTTAAAACGTCACTAGCTGTAGCTTTTTCTATTTTTGTTGACTGTAGAATCGTCATGACGCGTAATGTGGACCATTACCATGTTTTATATCAACGGACAAGTTATCCCGGTACTATTTAAAATATTATAATAATTTTTTGAATTATTATTGACAATTTTACAAAAGTTTTTCGTTTAACTTAGAGATTGCCTCAGATATCGGCCTATTACTTTTGATATACTGAATTGATTTTACTAGTCTAATATTTTTCTTGGCTCGCTTTTTTAATATAGAACTAAAATTGAGACCTTGTTGGACGGACGTCCATTTAGGATTGAAAATGGTGCTAATTTTTTCTATATGTTACAAAAAAATTTCTGTAGAACTAAAATTTTAAGAAAAATAATTATATATCAAATTTTAACAAAATATGCTAAAGACTATAAAGTTGGGAAATATTCATTTAAATCGCAAATCGAGCGAAAACTTTCTAAGATCGAAAATTTTAAGAAAAAATCTAAAGGACCGCAAAATTTTGCAAACATTGTTGTAGATTTTAATTTTTGATAAAATTTCCTGCAGATCTCAAATTTCTTTTAGACAATTTTCATAAAGTTGTTATTTTATAATCGTAAAATTTGAAAAAAATCTCTAAGAAGCAAATTTCGAGAAAATTTTATATAAATCGCAAATTATGAGAAAATTTTCTGTAAGTCACACAAAATTTACTGTAAACGCATTTTTAAAAAGCTTAATAAAGTTTAAATTATTAATTTTTTGCCTTTCAAAAGGAAAACGAAAAGAAATTATTATCTTTTAAAAAAGCTCATTTAAATTTATCAATATTTTTACATCAGAAAAGACCTAAATATTTCAGTTATTAAAATGCTCTTCCTCAACTTAGTTATAATAAAAAAGGCAACATTTTTGTAATTGTAACCCTGCACGTTTTCGATTTCGAATTGCAACTCTGCATATAAATTAAGTGCGTGTTGAAACATGCATTTTAGCACTCATTTTCATAACTAAATTAAAAAAAAATAAAAAAAAAAACATTTCTTTTTTTCGTAAAAAATGTATGAAAGTATGAAATGATATCCAAAATGAAAAGGTAATATTTTTAAAATTTTATGACTTATTTTTTTGTAAACTTTTTTTGTATTAAAACGCTCCATACATTTGGCAGAAAATAATAAAATTATTAAGTTAAAAAAAGGAACAAAATGAACGTACAACAAAGATAAAATGAGAAAACATTGTGACGAAGATGAGTTTTGGCGATGAAACTTTAAACTTTGATGAAAGACACAAAAGCAGAAGATAATGTGGAACAGATAAAAATGAACAGATAAGTCGTTTTTAAGTTTAATTTTAAATTAAGAAATATTATATATATATTTTTTTTGTCAAAAAAGAATTTAAAAATCATAATTTTTTGTAAATTCGTTTCTGGTAAAAAACAACATAAAAACTTCTGTTCAAAAAAAAATGCTTTCTACCAGAAACGTCCTTACAGAAACGTCTTGTATATTGAATTTTTTCAGAAAATTTCCAGTAAATAGAAATTTTTCTAAAAATTTGTAATTAATCGAAAATTTGCATAAAATTTCCTATTAATCGAAAATTTCCTATTAATTGAAAAATTTTTATTTAATTTTCGAAAATTTCCTATAACAAAAAATTTAAAAAAATTTATACCAAATTTTTAACAAATTTCAAGAATTTTCAAAAATTTTCTTATCAACCGAAAAATTTCAGGAAATTTCCTGCAAATATCTATTTCCTATAAATATAAAATTTTGATTAGAATTTTAAATAGAAAGTTTTTTATTTATCAATATTTCTAGAAAATTGCCAATTAACCGAAAATTGTCAGAAAGGAATACAAAATAAACTATAAATAGGAATATTTTTTATAAACCGAAAACTGTCCGAAAATTTTCTTTTAACGAAATATTTCTAAATGTTTCCTGTAAATCTGATTTTCGGAAATTTTCCTATGAATCGAAATTTAATGAAAATTTCACTTAATTTGATTGATAAATAATTTAAAACTTATAGACATTTTTTAGAGATTTTCTACAAATTATTTATAAATCTAGACTTTTAGTGATTTTTTTTTAAACGAGAAGAAAATCAAAAAGATTCCAATAAAACAAGAAATGTATGGAAAATTTCTTTCAATTATTGAAAAATTTTAGTACATTTTTTAAAAATTTTCTTTAAAGACTAAATTTTTTAAAATTTTCTTTAGAGAGTAAATTCTTGATAAATTTTCTTTAAAGAGAAAAAGTTTTTAAAAAATTTTCCTCAAAAATTAATTAATGAAAATAAAATAAATTTTTTAATTTTTTCTTTTGGAAAATTTTCTCTAAAAATTTTTGAAAAAATTAATCTGAAAAAAATTCTTTCGAAAAATAAGTTTTTAAAAAATTTTCTTAAAAAAAGTAAAAATTTCCTTAAAAAAGTAAATGTCTGAAAAATTTTCCTATTTAGAGAGAATTTTTTAAAAAATTCCTTTTAGAGTTTATTTTTGAAATTTATCGTTTAAAAATGATATTTTAATGATATAGATTTTTTAATATTTGGGGTACATTTTAGTCTTTTTCTGCTTCGGTGGTTAATAAGAATATTATTTAATACTGATATGACCAGATGCAAATGTTAAACATTTTATTTCTTTTAAGATAATTTACTTAAAGGGATAAAGTCATAAAAATTAATATAAAACCAGCAGATTATTAACGAAAAATCTTAACGAAAGATACAAAAATATGACTAATAAAATTTGTTTTTAAAAGAACTCCAACATTTCAAAAATGTTTTTTTTTTTTCAAGGCAGAATTATCATCAAAATTTAAGCTTTAAGCAAATGTCTGAAATAACTTTGTTTTGTTCACATCTCAGCCAAGAAAACATTAAATGAGACAAGCAAGAATGCCATATTTAGCTTACCGAATCATTAATACCCTCCATCACATATATTATGCAAGAACTTATTATTCCTTCATCATCTTAAACACCAATTGCAGAAAATGGACTCCATAACTACAATGAAATATGATAACAAGTTCTTGAATATAAAATTTGTAAATATATAAATATTGGGAACGAGCTGTAGATTTTATATCTTATAAGCTCTAACCCATTTTTCAGGAAGGTGTGTTTTGTGGACGCTAAAGCAAAATGTGGACCGATATTGTTCAAATTAATAATATATTTTCAGAATAGTTAAACAAATTAATTTTGCCGAACTTCAAAAGAAGTGGTCTCTATTTATTAGTTTAAGATGCTGAAGCTGATTTCCGGGAAGGAACCTTATATGAGAGTTACAACAAAATATGGTCTCATATTCTTTAAATTAATAAAATATATTAATTATAGTTAAAAAAATCTTTATGACAAATTTCAAACATATTTGTATTTATTTAAGTGTTTTATGAGCTCAAGCCCGTTAATCGGGAGAGAGAGTTTTAAAAGAGTTTTAAAATTTATAAAGCATATTCCGGGGACACCAGCACAATCTAGTTTCTTTGGGCAAGTTCCAAAAAATTATCTTAAGAATTTCGACTGATATATTACAAAGATTTTGGGGTGTATCAAAATTATTGCACATTTTTTTCTATTGATCCGACTTTGATTATTTATTGTACAAAGATGAAGAACGTGTAACTGTATTTTATAGTTTAACTTGTGGTAAAATTCAGTTAAATTAGTAAAGTTTTCTTCCAAAATTTTGAGGTTGTCTCAGATATCAGTCTATAATTTCTATGGCAATGAACCGATTAAAAACTACATGGCCAAATTTCATTGAATACGAATAATTATTCTAGACGTGAGAAAGTTTCAAACAGGCAAACGGACCAAGCTCAATCGACTCATATTTTCATTAGATGCAAGATCAAATAACTTATTTTGCTGTTACACACGGAATGACACTGTTAATATACCCTTATCCCCACTTGTAGTGGTGGAGGGTATAAAAAGTGTTAAATTTTTGATTTTAAGTAGTTAAATTTATGAAAATCAAATGCCATAAAAAATTATTAAATTTGAAAAGTCTTTTTTTTAATATTTTTATCATAAAATGGGGAAAAAGAAAAAACTAGTTAACAAAAATAATAAAAGTCTTTAAAAGAAAACAAATCTTTAAATTTATGATCTTAAGGTTTTTTTGTAAGCATCTGCGATTGGAACCTTTTTTTAGATTTGGTGTGTGTTTACGGATTTTTTTGGTAACAAAAATATATTCTATTTATTTAGATTAAAAAAAAATTAAATATATTTTATAATTAAAAAAAGAAAATGTGTTTATATTAATTTGTGGAATTTGTTTTTGTAAAATATATATAAATTTTATAAAGCAGTAGCAAGAAGGCGTAACGGTGACCTAAACTGAACAGCATGAAGACAAGCAGCCGGCCAACCATCCAACTACAAACTGCCAGCAAAGTCAACACTCTATAACAACTAATATTTAAACTGCTTTTCCCAATGCAGCATTTCTATATATGTGAGTTTATCAAAAAAAAAACCCACAAAAGAGAGGTGTGTCGTATTCTAAAGATCTAAATTTTATTTATGCTGCAGTTTGCTCAACTGACTGTCCGTCTGTCCGTCTTTAGAAAAGGAGTCTGCCTCTAAAGAGTTGATATTAGATTTTAAGATAACAAAATTATGTTTATTGAATATTAACAATTTTTCTTATATAAAAAAAACTTATACAACATACATACATGCATTTTAACTCTTAGGTACTAGAATTCTTAGGTTTGTTCTCTATCTCTCTGTCTGTGTTATATATACATAAATTAAAATTGTTTTTTTTCAAAAAGTTTAAAAACCCACAATTTACTAATTGATGCTGAGACAATTGTCAACTGTTATCGGTTTAAAGGCATCATTTTTCTTTTTTTCTTCAGTAAATTCTTTTCTATGACAATTTTTGGTTTTTCTAATATTTTCAAGATTTTCTTATGAGATAATGAACCGAGTTAAACATAAATTGTTTGTCTTTTTTTTGGATCTGAAAATTTTATAAAAAACTAGATTTTTTTGAAAATATGAATTTCATATTTTTTTCATAACTGTAAAAAAATGTAACTTAATATTAAAGGAAAAACTTAGTTTATAGATAAATTGTTGAAAAATGCGTTAATTATTGAAAACTAAATAATAGATATTAACAGTTTATAAACAAATTTATATGACAATTAAAATTTTTCCTGAAAATTTCTTATGAAATATATATAAATCATAATGTAACTTAATATAGTTTTTGTAATTGATATAATATAATAATAAAGACTTTATTTCAGTGTAGTTTTAAGTTCGTAAATCCTTTAAATCTTTAGAAGAAAGATTTTAGAACAGAGATTGTGCCTTCTTTGTGACGCTTCGAAAGGTTAATGATGATTTAAAATATGGTCAATCAGTTCCAAAAGATGATACCAAATCTCATTGACTTAAATAGTACTTTACACCACCTTGACTTTAATAATACCTCACACAACAATAAGTGGCTGAGATATTATGCATTTCAGCATAGATATGATGGAGATATCTCGATAGTACGTATGATTTTTTGGCTAAGAATTACGTCTATTGAAGCTTGTGATGATCTGATCAAAATTTTTGGTAACTCACATAGAAATGTCCTTCCGAACTGTAATAAACTGGAAGATATTAAAATATCTTAACTTAAATAAATTAAATAAAAAATAATTTTAAAAAATTATTGTTGTATAATTTTATTAATAATTATCGAAAGATTCTAATATTTTTGCCCAACCACAAAAACGTTTAATTTTAAATGAATACAAAATAATGTTAGTCAATTTTAAAATAACTACGTTTTCAACGATGATTTTCTTACATCAAAAAAATATATGTTTGCGGTAAGCATAAACGTGAAGCACCATACTATTATTACTGCAACTAAAAAATTAGTTTATTTATATTGTGATTTCATATTGACCGAAAATATAAACTCTTGTTATTCTGTTATTGCCACTAATTTTGTTATTATTCCAATAAACCACTTTTTAATTTTATTGTTATTTTTTATTTTATTTACATTGATAACAATAGTTATTGTTATTTCTACTAAAAGTATTGTTATCGTTACTATAAATATTGTTATCGGCACTAAAATTTTTGTTATTGCTTAATTCTTTTTCAATAATATTTAATTTTTAACACAACTATAAATAAATAAGGTTAAAAAATATATGTTCATATTCAGTTGTCAGTAAACTGAAAATAATGATTGCTTTTTTACAACAGGCTGTTAACAATAAAATTTTGATCAGCCAAACATGTTTCCAAAAATATTGTGGCCACAATAATTTTTTATTTAAAAAAATTATTTTATCACAGCAACGAAATTATTGTCAAAATAAAATTAATTCAACAATTTTTATGTTGGCGACAACAATAAATGTTTGCCGCGAACATATAAGTGTTGAGTTGACTATATTGTGAAATAAACTTTTCCTGCTTGTAGATATACATATTTTTTAAATATAGGAAAATTTATAAAATATTTTGTTATAAATTTAAAAATTATATCTAAATAAATATTTTCTAACTATAAATAAAAATTATTTAATTTTATTTCATTTTTTTTTTTGTTTCACTAAAATCCTACTCAACTATAAGCTTTTTATATACTTTTTTGCTAAAATTTAATTTTATTAATGTTCGCACTTTAAAAATTCACATTTTTGTTGATAGTTAAATCACCCGTAAATAAAATTTATGTATGTTTGTTCACAACAAACTTCTTGTCAAAAATGTTAAATGTTTATTTTCATATAACTCAATCAATTTATTAAATTATGCATCAAAATATATATAAAGTAAATATTTTATATAAAAGAAGAAAAAAAATTAATAAACAAAATTTATTCTAATTTTTATTTCACTTTTTTGTTGCTATAAAAATAAATCTCCAGGAAAATATGAATATAAACGTGTTGCAAAGAATCAAGATTTTATGCAGGTTATGAAGAATCTTTAGCACCCTTTATCACGAGCAAGAGGTCAGAAACATAGATTCGATTTATATTTTAAATAACCAGAAGCGTAGTGGGAAGAAGGAAATAATCACTGTTGACCCCATAAAGTATATATATATTCCTGTATCAAATCAATATATATATATATATATATATATATATATATATATATATATATATATATATATATATATATATATATATATATATATATATATATATATATATATATATATATATATATATATATATATATATATATATATATATATGTCGATTTCACTATAACCGTCTATCTATCTGCTCCATGAAATGCGGTCAATTATTTGCTATTATATTCGCAAGTTTCCTGTTTAAAACCATCAATTTGGTAAATTTATAAAATGTAATGGACCAACGTTTGGGTCAACCAAATGTAGGTCCATTTTTTTTTGAAGGAAGGAAAATTCTAAACATAATTTGGCGGTATCAAGCAGTTATACATACTTCACTAATATTTTAATAATCATAATCTGATATTGATGAAGAAGACAAAAGTTATAACCATAAATGTGACAAAGCTGTGATATAGTCATAATTATAATCGGTGGTGATGAGGGTACATTAACTTTATCATTCTGCGTGAAACGCCAAGAAGGAAGCACCTAAGAGGAGGATTGAGTCGGTTTAGTTATGTCTGTCTGTTTGTTTGAAACATTCTCACATAAAGAATAATGAATCGATTCTAATGAAATTTGTTATTGATGTTTTTAATAATTCTCTTAAGTCCACTATATGAAGCCGGCAATATCGGTTTAGTAGGAAAAACGTTATGGGCCAATATTTGTGGAAACTTAAAAATTCGGACTACTGACTTTTTCAAAATTTACAATAAAAACCAATTAAACTAAAAAAATAGACATTCTCATTTTAAAAATTTTAGAATTTTTTCCACAGAATTTCATGAAATTTTAAGATCGAAAGTGTTTAAAACCAGTTTATAACGGTTTCAACTCTCACTCCGCAGTCTCTTTTTACTTCATATTATACATCGAGTATCCATAATTTGTTCGCCTCCTTTAATGTAGGGTATTCAAAATAAAATCTAAACAAGTTTTCTCAATCAAAATGCAACAAGCCGGCATTTCTGTTTTTATTTTTACTACTTTTTCTATTTGTTTACATTTTTATTTATGTGTGTGTCATTATTCAGGTGCAAAATATTGTTAAATTGCATTTAAATATTCAATTAAAAATAAGGCTTGTACTCAAAATGTTTTAGAGCTGCTGTTGTAGAGTTTTTTTTTATTGCACGAATTGCAGTTGTTTTATGCATTTCTAACTATAAAATTGTTATCTTGTTTTAGTTATCAATAAAATGTTGCAAATATTTGTAAAACTTACTTACACATACATATATGCGAGTGTGTGTGTATAAATGTTGCAACTGCATGTTTAAAAGCTGTTATTAACACATGCTCTTGATATAACCGATACTGAACTAAATGAAATTCTAAATAAAAAATTAAAAAAAAATATATTCAAAATATTGTTGTAAAAAAAGATAAAAAATATTTTTATATGCAAAAGTAAATAAATAAATATAACAAAAATGTAAAAAAGAAATAAACTTAAGTGGCTGAAAATAAAAATAGAAAAAAATATTGTGTAAATTAGCCTGAAGCTGTAAAGTGCTGTTGAAAACGCAAGAGGGTGTTGCTTGCCTCATGTGAATGTTGTCTAAAATTTAAACCAGATTTTTTTATTATAGAATTTATTAAATTAGCCATAAAACTATAAATAATTATAAATTCTGTTTTTATTTAGAAACTGGACCAAATTAGTTCTATTTTGATTTTTATAAACAAATTAAAACAAGTAAGAATGCTATAATCGGCTATGCTGAATCTTCAATACCCTCCACCACAAATGTGTGTAAGGTAAATAAGTTAGGTTTCATACGTCTACAATATGTATTAAAATAACTTTTTCGGCCATAACTTTTTTTCTATCAAATCGATTTCGTTCATTATTGAAATGGTAAGGATGTATAAACAACTGAATATTATGGCAAAATTTAGAGGCTGTCGCAGATATAGGTCCATATCTCCCAAACTAGTGAAGTAATTTCGTTGGATTTAAATTAGAAGCTAATGAGGACTAAAGCAAATACTCAGGCCAAATTTCGTTGAGCTCTGCAAATTATTCAGGAAGTGAGCGTGCCAACAACAGATGAACAGACAAGCAGACAGATGGACATAGCTAAATCGCCTCAGATTATGATTTGATGTTAGAATATATACATTATAGGGTCTGAGATGATTCATTCTTAGCGTTACACACGGAATGACAAAGTTACTATACCCTCCTCACTACTTGTCCTTTTTATTTTTTTGTTTCTTTTAAACAATTTATTTAGTCCTTAAAAATTAAATTATTTATAAATAATATTTTGTTGGTAGAAGTTTTAAAAATAAATATTTGGCAATTTATAATCAATGTTTTGCAAATTTATTTAAAATATTTATTTTATGAAAATATTATTTGGATATGCTGAAATTAAATACCATTCAACACATACATGCGTGAAATAATAATTACATTTACTCAAACATCAATCCATAATTATTCTCAGTACTAGTAGTACATCAAATTTGTCATTTCGTGTGTAACGCTACGAAGGAATCATCTCAGGTCCTATCATGCATATAAATTTTTTCATCAAATCAAAATCTAAGTCTGTCTGCTGTTGGCACCCACACAACCACAATAATTGACAAAGCTCAATGTAATTTAGTCTGAGTATTTATTATTCTCCTGATATGTTGCCTATCTAAAACCAGTAAAATCGGTTTAGTATATTAAAAGATATAGACCGATATCTTAGACAACTTTTAAATTCAAGAAAAATGTCTACAAGTTTAGTAATAACGTCCAATATTATTCTCTATTTGGAGTCATGATAGTGTCTTGAAAAAACTATTTATATAACATACATAGAAACACAATCATGTTGTGTCACTACATTTTGCTGTACAACAACAATATTTTGGTGTGTCAGTATTTACAAGCATAATATGATTGTGGGACACCTATATTTTGTGTATAGTACAACGACAGCCATAATTGTTTTATTGTATGTACGGTATGTTGCCTCTCGATTATGGTTATCACAACAAAAATTTTTCTTTGTGTGCGTAACTGTATTCAGTTATGTTTTAGTTATCAAATGCATTCGTTTTACCACTCATGAACTTATCATTAGTATAGAGACTGTAAATATTTTTGACCAATTAATAAAGGCTTTAAAACAGGAGTCGGTGAAAAATCCATTAGTATATTATTTGAGAGGTATGTTAATTGTAGAATTCTCCTTGATCCTATTGATCAAAAGGTCACTTTTTAATATATTGCTATTTTTCAGGTTTCTTAGGAACTTTAATTTCAAGTATTCCTGTTTTTAGCTTTAAAACTTTTTTAACTCTTGGAAACATTAGCACCTTGGGATATGAATTCAGACCGTCAGACAAAAAATTTTTATGACTTCATGGTAAAGCTTAAGAAAATATACTCTATTAAATATTCTATTAAAAATTGTTAAGACCTGTTAAACGCTTCCCTGAACAATTTATTTCTCAAGTTCTCTGGCAGTCGTTCTCTCGGGAATGTAATTTATTTTCTTCAGTCATACAATTCCTTTCAAAAAGCTTGCTGTAAATATTTGAGATTTCTACTTCATCAAATTAATATAACATTTTTGATTCAGAATTAACCCTAAGCTACAATATTCACAGCCATATTTATGTATTAATTAAACTATTAATTTATTTAAAGCCTAAATTCATAATAGTCCTTCACAGCTGGTCTCCTTTTCAGTAATACCTATTAAAAAGCTTTTGTTTTAAAGCTTAAATTCCCATATTTTTTATGGATCCCCTTCTGAGAACCAAAATATGTGATACCTTTATATTGCCTTTTAATGAAGATATTTTCCCAGCACTATTTTCTTTTATTACCAAAATATAAAATTTTCAATAAAATTTCATCAATTTTCCACTTAAAATTAACCACAATTGATTCATACAGAAAATTACTTATTTATTGTAAATAAATTTTGTTTGTAATAAAACTCAGGTGACTGACTAACTGACTAAAACAACAATAACCCACTGAGTCAATGTTTGATCGTTATTCCTTGCTGTTGTTGTTACTGTTGATGCTGTTTTCTGTAACTGGGATTTAAGACACTCAAAAAAAAAATCAAGCGAAGCATTGAAACAAAAATTCAACGACTCTACAAGTTTTATCAGGTAAAACTGTCATAAGTCAAACATGAAATTTGAAACTTCTGTCTGACATTTAATGAATTACGATTTAAATAACAACAATTTTTGTTGTTGTATTTGTTTCTTTACACAAATGGGAAAAAAGGAAAGAAAAAATTCGATATTGTTGAATGAAACTAAAGAAATATTAAATATTTTAACATGAAAATCCAGACAAGAAAATATTTAACAAATCTTGAAGAATTATTGTAGCGCAATATATTTCATTTACCCTTTAACACATTTATATTTTATTAAAAAAAAAACTAAAAACAAGTAAGAATGCTGTACTCGGCTGTGCCGAATCTTAAGTACCCTCCACTAACATTATGCGTCAATTAGCTTATTATTCGTTCATCAGCTTAATGTCGATTAGGGAAGAGACCCCTATAAAAACTGCCGTGAAATATGGTTACATATTTACCAACAGTTTAAAAAACTTGGATTAAATTTAAAACCCTTTTTTGAGAAGGAGCCTCAAATGGATACTGTAGAAAATATAGGCCGATATTTGTAAAATTAGTGACGTCTAGAGCAATAATTGTAGCGACTTTCAATAGAATTGATTTAACTTTAAAAATCTTATAATTTGGAAGTGTTTTTCCGAGAATGATATTTAATGAGAGCTTTAGCAAAATATGAACCGATATTCGCCAAGAAATAAATGGGGTCTAAGATGATTCCTTCTTGACGTTACATACGGATTGACTAAATTAATATACCCTTAGGGTGGAGGGTATAAAAATTAAATAATATTTTTTTAACAGAATGATGAGGATGACGACAAAAATGATGTAGATGACGACAACATTTAAGAAGAGAACACAAAAACAAAACATATGGAAAACTCAAGAACCCTGCATTTGGTCGTTTTTATAATTTTAAAATGTGTGAGTGTCTGAATATTACAAATAATATTTTTTTGGGGAGACTTAATAAGTCAAAAGGTTTTCCCGTAAACAGTATTGGAGTTTTGTGTGTGAGTGTGTGTGTAGACCACATGAAGTTCAATAATTTATATGGGAGTATTATATGGCACAACACACACCATGGGGTTCCTAATCATCATTATCAAGCCACAAACAGCCAGTCCAGCCACCAAATACTACTACAGTTAATATCAGCACCAATAGCAGCAGCAATGTTTGCTATCAGCAACATGTATGTAGTCAACGAAAAGGCGTTTTTGTTTTCTTTAAATTTTATTAATTAACATAAATGTTGTCTTTCATTTCTTAGTCCAAGATCCCCAAAAATAATATTTTGTATCTTTTAGAATAAAAGTAAAGAAAGTATTTTGTTTTCTGATTACGCACTCTCTCACTCTCTTGTTGGACATTTCTTAAGACTTTATGGTCTTAAGATTTCTTTAAGGGAATAATAATTGTAAATTAAAAGTTTTTTTGATGAAATTTTCAAGATAAGAAATGATATACAGAATATTAAATTTATATTTAAGGATTTACTACAGATACGTACGAGTAAGTGATTTGGTTATGAAATTAAAAATAGAGAGTTGAAATAAATATCGGAGATAATCACAGTTAGTTGAATTTAAAGTTGTATTTCCAGGAAATCTTTTAGTATTAGATTTCTTTTATATCTTTTAAATTGTGTTAAATTGTATTAATTGTATTAATTGTATTAAAAAAAAATTGTTTAAAAGCCGTGAGTAGTTTTGGGAGCTATTTGAGAATAATTCCCTAAAACATCCTAGACCACATATGCTTGAGTAAAAAAAAATAGTTACTCATGGTTGCACTTGTAATAGTCATGTTCACAAAAATATTTATATAATTTCAAAACTTGTTTCTGAGTCGATTTAAAGATGAGAATTTGACTTGACCACCGGAGGAAAACTTATATAATTTTTAAAGACTTTAGAGTTTGGACTTTACATTTTCAGAATAAAATCTCATTTTACAAAAATATTTCACCAAAAATTCAAATTTTTACCAAAAATTCAAATTTTCACCAAAAATACAAATTTTTACCAAAAATTCAAATTTTCACCAAAAATTCAAATTTTCACCAAAAATTCAAATTTTCACCAAAAATTCAAATTTTCACCAAAAATTCAAATTTTCACCAAAAATTCAAATTTTCACCAAAAGTTCTAATTCAACAAAAATTCAAATTTTCATCAAAATTCAAATTTTCACAAAAAATTCAAATTTTCATCAAAAATTCAAATTTTCACAAAAAATTCAAATTTAAATTTTTCACTAAAAATTCTATCTCTTACCAAAAATTAAATTTTTCACTTAAAATTAGATTTTTACATAAAATTCTAAATTTTCACTAAAAATTCAATTTTCACTTAAAATTAGATTTTACCTAAAATTCAAAATTTTCACTAAAAATTCAATTTTCACCAAAAGTTCAATTTTTACCGAATTCAAATTTTCACCAAAAATTTTACCCTAAATTCATGTGCTTTCAAAGAATTTTCATCTTGAGCAATTATGTGGGATCTAGAAAATTTTCCCACATCGATTTTTGCAGATATTTATCGAAATTCTGATCATTTATTATGTGAGATTTAAGCTCTTTAATGTGGTAATTGTACGACCTTTCTTTTATTTATATATTTATTTCTAAAAAACCTTTTTCATTTGAAAGGGTTTTGCATTGGACCTATGAGAAATAATTTCGACACATCGTTTTTTAATATTATAAAACTTACTTGTACCATATTTAATTTAAATCGCTTTATATTAAGGACTTTTATGACCTTAAAATCCCATTCCGGGAATAACATTTGTATGGGTGGTACCTGGAAATATGGCCAATTTCAATAGATTTTGTCCTTAGGCAAAGATAATAATATATACTAAATTATATCAAGATATTTCAAAAATTGCGATCTGTAGACTATTCACCACGTGTCGTTTGGCTGGCTGTCCAGCCCGACAGACGAACGGACATTGTTAAATCGACTCGGAGAATAATTCTGAGTCGAACGGTTTATTTCTTCATGTTATAAACATCAGCACAAAAGCATAATACTCCAAACACCTTCGATGGTGTAGGGTATATAAATTACATTTCAGTAAAAATTTAAATTCTTTATTAAAAAACAGCAATTTTATACAAAATTAATTATTTTTTTCATGATAATAATTTATTTAATTATCTTGTTTACTAATTCTTGTTTTGTATTTAATTTTAAAAATTAGAATTCTAAAAATTTACAGTCTTAATGTGCGTCATTTTAATTTCTTTGAAAAAGATTTAAAATAAATTTCCTTTTCTTTAATTTCAAAAACTAATAAATATAATTTATAGCTCTCAGACCAAAGTTAAAGTTTAAAATTTCAATCTGTTTTTTGAAATCTACAAAGAACATCAACAATAAAATTTGAGAAAAAATAACATTTAAAAAAAATATTTCTTTTTTATTTGTTAAAATTAAAAAATTTTGCTTAAAATGGTCACAAAGACAACAAAAATCTGCAAAAAGAAATATCAAACATTTCAAAAATGATTTATAATAATGTGTTCCTGCAGACAGTTAACATCAACCAGAAGTTTATTCATTTTATATATTTTTTGTTCCTTTAAGTTATAAAACTTTGTATTACAAAATTTATTTATATTTCGCCTTTTTTTCCAAATCTTTAGGTGGTGTGTTTTCAGAGCTTCAGAGCTTAACAAAAAAGTATGATAGAAATAAAAGAGAAGCTTGAAAATTATTTTCTTGTTAAACGATAAATGTTAACAGTTGGATATCGCCATCGTTGTCGTCATCTAAAAAGAAGTGAAAAAAACTTTTAAACAAAATGACATTAAAAAATTTTTAATAAATAAAATTAAAAAAAAAAAAAAGTTTTAAATAATCTTAATAAACAGTTAACAAATGGGAGCTTTAGCAAAAGAGTTTAGCAAAGAAATTAAGAAATTTTTTAAACAAATATTTAAAGTGGAAATTAAGTTTTTATAAAAACTTTAATTATTAAAAACGTTTATTTTGTGGTAAGAAGGAGAGAAATTGAAAAAATCTTAACACACGTTTTTTCATTACAATTCTTGTGCTACTGGATTTTTTTATACTCCCTACCACCATGAACTTTTGGGGAAATTTGGACTGTTTTTGTGCCCTAAACTTTCCTTCAATATTCCCACGAAGTTGCGAAAATCGTTTCAATTTCTGTTCTCTGTTGTTTGACCTCTAAATTTTGAACAGTGTTCCTGTCAGGAACTAGTGCACTTTTTTAAATATGCTTGAGCTTTAACTTTCCGTAGCAAATAGTCCGAGCACATTGCTAACCGAACTACTTTCCTACCGTGCGTGTTGGGAGTATTTTTGAAAATGTTTTCAAAAATGGCTTTAGAAACATAAGGTGGACAACAACTTTTACCTGTACCAGGGTTTCTTTCAACGGACTTGTTTTCTCGGTACTGTAAAATGACATGGAAACAGCTTGACGAAAAACCTTTGAATGCTTGACCAACTTTTTGTAGGACCAAGTTGCATTTTCTTGAATATATATAATAATTTTAAATCCCTCATATTAATGGGAATAACAATGTTTTCATTGTTTTGATGTCAAAAATAAAAACTGACATGTTTTACAAAACTACTTTGATCAAATCCTTAATAGACGTTTTAGATAGTCATCTCTAAAAATACATTAATACTCTCCAAAACTTATAGATCAAGAGGTCTTGTTTTAATTAAGACTTTAAGATCAATCAACATTGATTTCGTATTGAAGTTATTTTCCCAAAATTCCCATTTTTTGAAAAGTATTTTCTTTGCGGCTGGAAGTACCAGCAGATATCAATGTGTAAATTGATTGTTATTGAAACGATTTTATATCAGACTTTTAGTATTTTTTTTAATTGAGAAAATTTCAATTAAGTCCAAGTTTTAACGACGGATTATATAAAAACCATGGATAACAAATATACAATTCAAAATTTTATGCTTGTGAGAAATTGTCAAATTTGGCACATAAATCGTCAAATCGTCTAATATCTAAAATCGATAACTCGTCAGATCTGACAACATTTCTGTTTACAGTTAAGATTAGTGGGGAGAAATTGGGCTTTTGTTAAAAGATAATTGATGAGAATTGAAGAGAATGTTTTCCAAAAAAGTTTCAAAATTTCATCACATGTGATTAAAGCTATAATAATATACATTAATCAAATAAAAAAATTAAAACTTTAGGCTTTTTATTAACATAAATGTGTGTTAAGAATTTTTCGTTCACACTCTTTATATTAAAATTTGTTAAATGCCTTATAATTCGTTTTCAATATTAATTAAATTTTTAATACTCGAAAGTAAATCTTGAACAATTTTCACAAATTTTACAATCCCCTCATTTTTAATCTTTCTCTTTCTAAATGAATTTTCTCTTCATTTTAAGTATAATTTACAAAATTAACTAATAAATCCTTCAACTTCACTTTACATCTTTGTTAATATTTAATGTTATTAATAACATTTGTGGGCTATTTTTTAGCTTTTTCTTTTGACACCCATTAATGGTTTCAAAAGTCATCATTATTATGTCTTAATTTAGTGTATTTTTTCTTAAATATAATTTATTATTGCCGAAAATTACAATAATTTATTTTTTGAAGTTTTTAAGTCATAATTTATAATTTTCATAAAACAATTTGTAGTCATCTCCGTGCCTTTGTATTCTTAACTTCATAATGGATTTTTGATTTTTTTTCGGTTAAAACTAAAAAAATGCGTTAAGACCAGCAAAACAAAAGAAGAGGAAGGTTGGAAAAAAAACTTTAAAAATTTCACACTTTTTTTAAATTTGTTGAGTGTTACATACAAGACACTATAGGTCAACACCACCCATGGGCTAAATGAAAAGGTATCTTTCATACGGAAAAAAGTTATTCCTTTTACATGTCATATAAATTTTGTGAAATATTTTATTAAACGATTTTTAGAGGAGTGTTTTTGGAGATGTTTTTAGTTTGTGGAAGAAATTATATTTTTTTAAGGATTAACTTTCTTTAATGGTTTCTTCCTATAGTCACCTTAATGTGCGTGGGGGATGAGATTTTAAATTGATTGTGGTTAGTTGTTGCAAATACGCAGTTACAGTTAATATGTTTTTACTTAATCTCGGTTTAATATGAACTTATAAAGATTGAATTTTTGACCAAGAATACTCCTCTAAATCTAGTTCTCTCTACAATATCATTGTGGTTAATATTATATAGTATTCCTGGTAAAAAATCTAACTTAAGAAATTTATATGTTTTGAAATCAGATTAATATATTATTTATTTAAATCAGTAAGTACGTATCTAATACCCTACACCGAAGTCGGGTGGAACAATTGTATGGGAGGTACCTAATATATTGGATCGAATATGGCCAATTTCAATCGTCTTCGAACTTGGGTCAAAATAATATGTACCAAATTTTATTGCGATATTTCAAAAAATATGACCAGCAGACTGACTGTTCGCAATGTTTACATGAACAGCCAGCCGTATAGACAGACAGACGAACAACCGTCATTATATCGACACAGAAAGTGATTTCTGAGTGATTCTACTTAAAAGTTGTCGTTACATAAGTTTTTGTGCATGTTACAAACATCAGAACAAACTCAGAACCTTTGATAATGTAGGGTATAAACAGTCATTAATTACGATCTGTCGAAAATTAAATTCATATGCTTTAGAATTGGCGATAATTTAAGAAATTTTAACTTAGTTTACAGTGTGTTAAAATAGATTTTTTGCAAATAATTCTTTAACTGAACCATTAAATATATCTTAATAAAATTTCATCGGGTAAAGGCTGAAAAGCCTTTAAGTAGATTTGGAAGAGTAAATACCCCTATCTGGTCAGGATTCTTCTCTTCTAAAAATTACCGTCTGGTGTTGAAATTTTAAAATTTACCAAAACTCCAAAACAAGTTCACATTTTTAGGTTACATCTAACGGTTTCTTATGTGAGTCTAACTGTGTGAAATGTCATTCAGATATCTCCAGTGGTTCAAACTTCTCTTTAAATCCATATGTTGAACTTTTCATTGGACAATTAAATTAAAAGTTCTTTGTGTGTATTTGCAGGCTATCTCAGATATCGACCTATAACATATCGTTTAAGAGAACCAATTTTTTAAAGTGGTGATGAGGTACATATAACTTAATATTATCGCAATATTTTATTTCAAATCGCCGAGTTTTAATTGTAGAGGTTGCCTCAGATATTTGTCTATATCATTTAACATACTGAACCGATTTTGGTGATTTAAAACAGGAAACTTCTGAGGACAATAGAAAATACTCAGGCTTAAGTTAAATGAGTTCTGACGTTTATTGTGGATGTGAGCGTGCCAACAACAAACAAACAAAATGACAAAGTTAATGTAGTCTTTTCATCACTTATGGAGGTCGTTATATATCAACTAAAGGAGTAGTTAAAATTCCACAATAGTCCAGAATTATAATGCATGAAAAATAAGAAACTTGAATATCACGATATATATTTGCAAATGTGTCGAGGATTTCAAAATGATATTGTGAACTTTTCTAAAAAAAATTAAATCTTTGTAATCTGTAGCTATAACATTGTAGAAATAATCGAATTTTTGATATATTAAAAATTTAGATTCTCATTATCAAAAAAAAAAAAACTAATCCATGTGGAATTGATTTCTTCTAGAGCTTGATACATTTAACGTCTCCAAGTGTACTTTGCTCGGAGAGTAATCATGTTGATTTTATATGTACAGAATATACTTCATTTATTTCTGATTCACTTGTTTATAGTGCGCGAAACTAGCCAGGTTTTACTAACGTTTAAAGAGGTTATTAAACCCATGTGCGAAATTTTGATTCGTGTTAAAAATACAGACCTTTATTTTCGATTTAAGTATCTGTTACTTGTGCAAATTTCAAAAAGCAAAGACTTTTAGAACCCAGGGACAAGTTATAACTAAAATTCATGAATTTTCACCATTTCTTAAGCCTTTCGGAATTTATTGTGGTATTTAAAGTGATTCCAAATTATGCCACTGATCTCCTAAAGTATTCTGCCTGGATTTGTATTTTTGAAAATCTCAAATATTTCATTCCTCTCTTAAATTTCAATTATACAAATTTAATTAAAATTTATGCTAGAATGAGGGCAGTAGTGTTTTGATGGCTAATAAGTCTTATTTATGCTGGGAAATTTTTTATCATAAGAAATCTTTTTTTCGAAAATTTTAAACAAAATTTAAAATTTAAATGTCACTTATTTTGAAAATATTTCAACACATAGAAACACCTTGTTAAAAGCGTTAATGAGAACAAGCGTAGGCTTACAAATATGCAACATATGCTACTTTTCTTGGTTAATATTATGATCTATGTATTTTAAAGTCAAGTGAATTATGTCCATGACGTAGTAACAAAAAAACCGTATATACATATATTAATAAAGTTAACGTAAAATAGTAAAAATTTACATAATAATAGCAATTGGTTACGTTGTAATACGGTAGTAGAGGATTAAATTCTTTTCTTATTTAAGTATGAGACTTAATTTTTTTTAACCTTAAAAAAAATTAAGCCTGTTATAGGGTAAATAAATTAAAATATTTAAGTAGCCTTAACAAAATATTTGTATGAATAGAAACAAAATTGGTTACAAAAAATGAAAATGAAAATGAAAATAATAATACTAAAACAAGTAAGAATGCTACATTCGGCTATAACGAATCTTCAATACCCTCCACTGCCACACGCACACATACACTCAACAATGTTTTCAATTTATTAAAAAATTAATCTTGAATATAACACAGGAACACTTAATGAGTCATAAAATTAGCTACATTTTTATACATTACACCACCGTAAGTGGCTGATATTACATCCACCTTTAAGAATAACATTCGACTAAGAATCACTTTCTGAGTCGGTTTTAAATGTCCGTTTGTCCGGCTGGCTGTCCACGTAAACATTGTAAACAGTCTACAGGTCGCAGTTTTTAGATGTCTCGAGGAAATTTGGTACATTTTACTGAAATTGACTATTTCTATTGACAATATATCACGTACCTCAAATACAAATGTTCCTCCCGGAATGGGTTTTTTAAGACATAAAGGATCTTAATATGAAGTTATTTAAACAAAATTTTGCACAAGTAAGTTTTATAATATTCTTAAAAAAAAATTTTAAATGTGCGAGGGCCGGTCCACTATTTTCCATATAAAACCCTATCCAAACACCAGTTATAAGGCCATTAATCTCACATATACTTTGGTATTGTAATAATAGCAGGTCAAATTAAGATAAATATATGCAAAACTCTACGAGGGTCGGTTAATAACTTCTTGTAGCTGCCATATAACCTTGTAGAAAAAAATAATCTTAAAACTCCAAATTTAATATAAATATTAGTGTCACAACAATCAGAAATTCAAAATATACGAGGCTAATTAATTCATTTTTCGTAATTACCATTTTAAGCCAACAATATCGACGGAGAATGAAGTTCATACAAATTAATATAATGTCAAATTTTCACTCTAATTTCTCGGATGTATTTTGCTGGAAACTAGAGTTTGCCTCAGATATCGGTCTATATCTTATATACCTACTAAAGTTATTTTGCTGGTTTTCAATAGGACACTTTTCAGGACTATAACAAATACTGAGGCCATATTTCATTCCATTATTGTGGATGTGATCATTTCAAAAATAGACAGAGAATTGGACAGACAGATAGACAGACAGACGGACATAGCTAAATCGACTCAAATTTTATTTTTTAATGCAAGAATATATATACATTATAGGTCATCTCAGATGATTCCTTCTAAGTGTTGCACACGAAATAACAAAGTCTATATAAACCCTGTTCACCATTTATGGTGGTGAAGGGTATAAAAATAGTTAAAAAATTTAAAACTACTTATTTAGTTGTGAGCGACTAAAGGTGGTAGAGGGTAAACCAAACTATAATATTAATAGAAAAATATAAAAACTAAACACATTTTTAAATGTTGACACCTTTTTAGTAAATTGAATAGAGATGGAAAAAAGAAAGAAAACGACGGCGGCATTTTTAAACTGAACAATAAAAAAAGAAAGGAAAAGACGCAAAGAAAAATTATTTAAATAAAAATATTTAAAAATATAAGAAAAATTTATTTTAATTTTAATTCCTTTAAAATGATAAATTATGATTTTAATAAGCTTTGGGAAACACACACAGACACACACTTGCATAACAAACAAAACACCAAACAAATAAAAAAAAGTATTTATGTTTTTTTTTTAATTTTCAAACAATAAAAAAAACTGCATCATAAAAAATGAGCCAAAAGCATTTGACTTCCAAACAAAAGATCTTTTACGGAAAGTGTCTTAAAACAAAAAATTATAAAATTTTATTTTTGTTTCAGTCAGTCTAAATAAGCTTAAGGGTATCAAAAAAAAAGCAACAACTTTTTTTGTAAAATATTTAAGCTTTTTCTTAATAATGTATTACAACACATTTTTAAAGAAAACAATAACAACAAAAATGTATTAACAGAACAGTGGGACAGATTTCTTAAAAATTAGATGCAGCAGGCTGCAGTCTAATGTTGATGTGTATTATAGTTTTAAGTATTTAATGGATATTTGGATTGAAAAAGAAATACTTGTTTTACATCTAATTCCATTTTTTACTTTTATCTAAGATTTTATTTTATATTACATTTAGATCATGTATCGTTATAAATTTGAAAATAGGATCCCCAAAATCAGCAACAATATGGATATGCAGCAATAACCTTATAAGTATGAGGTAACATTTATTCGCTGATAAAATTCTCCTTCCTGGTATTCTAAAGTAATGTTAACGAAAATATCTGCAAAATGATTTTGGATGCAAAAAAACGGGCAAAAATCTAAGCACCAGCCACAGTGAAAAAATGTTTATGCAGAAAAATATTTTTTTAATTTCTTCTTGGTTCCTTAACATTACGGGCTGAATGTGGCCGCTCAATTTTTTTGTTACATACAAAAAAATGCTGTTGGACCAACTCAGAATCACTTTCTAGATCTGTCTGTCTGTCTGTCTGTCTGTCTGTCAATTCATGATTTCTCTTCTCATGTCTCTATAACTTTCCTTCCTTCCAAATGTCACTTTTAAGAACATAAATCTCACATTCCACTAAGTTTTTTTTTACAAATTATTCATCTTCATGTTACAACGTTTCCAGAAATGTCAAACGCAAGGTTTACAAGTAAAAATGTTATATTCGGCTATGCCGACTCTTCAATACCTTCCACCAAAATGCCTATAAGAAAATACATCATTTTTTGTTCGTACACACTAACGCATACACATGTACGTAAACAATACATACAAGTTTTTCCTAAATATAACATGGAACACTTAATGAGTAATAATTATTATATTTTGCTATAACTTTTTTATACTGAACTGATTTATGTGATTTCTTGAATATTAATTACGTAAATGTAGTAAATTTTATTCTAATAAAAAATTTTGCATGAACTTAGAGGATGTCTCAGATAACGGTCTATATATTTAAATATACTGAATCGATTTTGCTGGTTTTAAATAGGAAACTTCTCAGGACTTTAGCTAATGCTTAGGCCAAATTACATTGAGCTCTGTCAATTATTACGCCAACAACAGACGGAGACGTATAGACAGACATACAGACAGACGTACATACGGACGAACAGACAGGCGATCATATCTAAATCGACTCAGATTTTGATTTGGTGCAAAAACACATAAATTATGAGGTCTGAGAAGATTCCTTCGTTAACAGTTTAGCACAGTGACACTTGAAGGGGTGGATGCACAAAAGGTGGTGGTGGGTGCTATAAAAAGTTTATAACTTTGTCAGAAATTTAAGCTAAACTAGATCTCCTCTAAAAATTTTATTTATTTTCCATACTTTTCTAAAACAAAAGTAACTACAGCTGCATAAGTAATTCTGTCCCACTGTTTCACTGCAAAACATTTTGTTTCACTTTTTAAAACAACTAAATGCATTTTTCAGTATTATAAAATACCCAGCAAGCATTTTGTCCCCCTTAAACACTTTATTTTAAAAAATTTACACAAATTCCCATTAACGCTTTAAGTCTTTTTCAGTATAAATGTATTAGTTTTAACGATGTGACAAAACTTTTTCTCTGTTTTCAATTTTAAAGTTTTTTTTTGTTTTTTTCTATGGAAAGAAAAAAGTATAAAAGATTGAGTGAGTGACTGCCTGAATGATTATCAATCATTTGAGGATTAACAACTATTGTCAAATATTTTGTTAGATCATTTGTATTTGAAATGTTTTTTTTTTGTTTTTGTTTTTTCTTGTTGTATTTTGTTGGTCTTTTTGTCAATTTCAGTTGTTAGTTTTGAAATAAAGGCCAAAAGTGTCAACATTTATTTTTTATTCCTAAACAAATGTTGATTTTTATTATTTTGGTTGAGATGAAAAAAAAATAAAAAAAAATTGTTAAATTGACATTTAATAATGATATTTGAAAAGTTTTATAACGGTTTTAAAAAGTTGACAATTTATTGAAAAATAATTGGTTAAATGGTGGAAAATAGATTTAACAACAAGGAAGTGTTAATACTTATTTATTTTGAAGTTTTCTTAATTTTTAAAACAAATTTGATGTTTTTAATAATTTTTTGAAATTACAATAAATTTTACTTAGAAATTATATATCATTAAAAAGGAAAACAATTTTAATTTTTAGTTGATTAAAATTATTATTTAAATAAAAAAATATTTTGATAGTTTTGTTTATTAGTGATAAAATTTTGAACCTTTTTCGGAAATCCTTCCATTAACGTTTTATTAGCCTTCTGTCACTTTGCTCTCCGTTAAAATATATCTCACTTTTGGACACCTGTTTTTCTCTTCTATTCCCTCTTAACAGGAGCCCAATATCTCGCTACTGGCCTTAGCTTCTTGCAGTTTGGAAAGAGATGCCTCTCAGTAGCACAAGAACATCAATGTTCTAGTGCCACTCAAAGGCTTGATTATCATAGTGACAGAATGTGGACACCTTCTGAAGTCCTGTAAAAATTTCTCGATGTAAATCTCGGTATTTATAGAGCCCATTATAACAAATGATTAGCATCACCTGTCGCAACTGCATATTGCTTGCCATTCCAAGAATATTTTGGGAAAATGTGACTGCTTTTGAGTTCTAAATATCAGCAACAATAAATTTTTGGGCAAATAGTTGCGAAATAACCTGTCAAATACTCTTCATCATTCATTATGCATCAAAATTATTTTTTAGAAAACTAAACATGAACTTCTGTGCTCTGTTTTTGGTCTCTAAATTTTGAGCTTTTTAACATTTAAAAACATTATGTGGATCATTCCTTCTACCTGAACCAGGTTTCTCTTAACGGAGAAGAACTCCCGGTAATGTTTAATAACATTGACTGCTTGCCCAATTTTTTGTAGAACCAAATTCTGTATTCATTTCATTTTATACATTAAACATAATAACTGATTTGTTTTATAAAGGCAACTTAATCAAAAAACTCAAATGACAGTTGGATTAAAAGTTTTAATAAAAACTTGTGTTACGAATTTTGCGATCTCACTCCTTTATTAATACATATCATGCCTTCAAGTTTTAACAAATTAACTACGTTAAAAAATTCTATAAATTTTCCAAATCCTTTTCCTATGAAAATTGCTTTATATACAAAAGTTTAAACTTAAACCCAATGAGAATTATTTAAATTGTAAACAAAAGTTTAATGTTTCAATCTTTTGTCTTGAAATTTACTATAAATAGAAATAATTTGTTGCATAGCATTTAGAATACTTTTGCAAACAGAAGATTGGACTTCAATGCAACGTGTGTTAATGTTACAAAATAAGTTTAGCAACATAAAAATGTTGCTAAAGCTTAGAATACATAAAATATTTTAATAATACGAGGCATCATAAAATGTTGTTTTAGTTTAGTGCTACAAATGTTGATTCTGTAAATAAAGTATGCATCATAAAAATGTTGCTTCAAGCTTTGAATATATTAATAATTGTTTAATTAATATTTTCAGCATAAAATGTTGCTAAACTATAAAATGTTTATTTTATTTGTTGATAATAATAAAATAATAATAAAATTTTGGTTTTCCCACAGAAGTATAAAACAAATAATGTTGAAAATTAATACTTCCAATTGAAGATACCATTTAATGTTTCCCCAAAAACATTATTGTTTAAATACTGTTGATATTGAACGTGTTTGTATTCTTTCTATGAAGTTCAAAGACAAATCAAATTTTTATATACAATTTTAGAATGTATATAAACTAAAAAGTTGCAGAAAGCGTTACCGTTAATGATTTTCAGAAAGCTGTGTAAAAATTAAATTGTTCCTGCTATTTTTGGTAAAAGCAAGTTTTCTTTCTGGCTTTATATAAAGAATGAAAAGGTTAATTCGACATTGTGATGATTGGGATATAGGCGAATTTCAGTTTTAACGAGTACCTATCCAGAAGATGCTAAAATCTCAGAAATATTAAAAGTAAATTCATTATATTCTATACATAATAGTGGATATTATTTCCTTGTCTTTATAAATTCTAGAACAAAAAAATTTAGTATGTATTTATGTTTACTTAATTGTTAAAAATATAAATCAAGATTCAAAATGTCTCTTTATAGCATTTTTCGGCGATTTATATTTTATAGACACAATGTAAAGTTATGCAACATTTAATATTTCAATTTAACAAAATAAAATTTTAGCAACATTTTTAAGCAACATTTTTTGTTGCTAGAGAGAACTTTAGTCAACTGCGTGCACAACAGGTTTAATTACTTAACAACAAATTATTTCTATTTATAGTAACTTTCTGGTAGTACGATTGCAAAAAAGAACTTTGTTTTCAATTTTAATAATTCTCATTACGTTTAGATTCAATGGTTTTATATATAAAGAAATTTCTTTGAGCAATTTTTAGGTAACTTCATTGTTTTACAGAGATTTATAAACTTAAAAATTGATTTGCATGTTAGAAATCTTTATTTGGTGATTTTTTACGTTTAATTAAATCAATATAAAATAGTTACATTACATACAAACTAATATAGGAATTTGCTTTTATACAAAATTTTTAACTTAAACGCAATGAGAATTATTAAATTGTTTATAAATTTTACTGTCTCAATCGTACGACCAGAAAATTACCATAAATACAAATAATTTGTTGTTAAGTAATTAAACCAGTATTGAAAGCAGATGATAAAGTTCATGAAAGCAAATAATGTTGCGAAATGAAAAATAAGCAGCATAAGTGAATGTAGCTAAAGAATGTTGCAATAGTAAAAATCGCAGAAATATGTTGGAATGAAACGTTTTGATGATGATTATAAACAAAATTAGATCATCAATCAACATAAAAATGAAGAAGTGACATCAGTATGTTTATAAACTAAATAAATAGAAACAATATTTCGAAACACAATTCAATAAAGTTCCTAACAAATGTTTAAAATTTGAAAGTAAATATTTTAGAAATTAAACGTGATATTCTTGGATCTGGAAAATCGAAAATAAATGCTTTTTTGTTATCCTTTTTTATCCTTTTTCAAAAATTTCGGATTGTCAGTTGATAATCTGCAGAACAATAAATTAAACAAACAGTTGTGAATAGAAGTTTTCAGCCACAAGGAGAGCTTAATGGTGAAGTGTTTTTAAAAATAAGATTTTCGTCTATAAATCCCACTTTTGTTAGAGGTCTTGAAAACGCCGTTATAAAATTTAATGTTCGAGTTTCCCAGCTTATACGCCAACAATTATATAGTTTTCAAATCTTTGAGTTTTATAAGCTCAGAAAACATGATTTTCGCTCTACGTTCAAAATAATAATTTCTTCCAAATTTTATAAAAATATTTCCGCATTTACGGCCAGAAAGGTGTTTAGAATGTTTACATTAACAGCCAACTGGGCAAACAGACAGGTAAAAGGAAAACATCCTGAAATAAACTCAGAAAGTGATTTTGGATCGATCCGTATGTTTAGAAGTGAATTTAACACCATTTTTTTGTATATAATAAACATCAGCAGAAACATAAACCGTCTACGGTATTGTAGGGTATAGGAGAAGAAAAAAGTGCTTGGATTCACAAAAAGTTGACCAAACATGCAAAGGTCTGCTGTCAAACTATTTCCAATGTTATTAAACTGTGCCGAGATAACTTATCCTTTGATAGAAAACCTGGTTTAGGTAGTAGGAATTGTCTACATGATGCTTCTAAGTAATAGAAAACATTTTCAAAATGGTTCCCAACATATCCGGTAGGAAAGCAGGCAGATTAGTTCAGTGCACGGAAATTGGTATAAAAAGTTAAAGCTAATTCAGGTTTAAAAAATACAAAGCTAAAAAAGTTCTTGACAAAAACAGCACGAAAATTTAAGTCATTTTTTTAAATGTATTTTTGCTACTTAATGGAAGACGAAACGTATGATCTGGCAGATTTTTGCAATTTCCTGGTCAAAATTTCTATATTGCTGATGCTCGAATGTTGAAGAAAAGTTTGGGTTCCAAAAGCAGACTTTATATAACAAAACGATCTATGGCAAATAATATGTAGTTGCGTTAAAAGGAGCATTAATTTGTTACAACGGGTTCTAAACATACTGAAATTTACATCAAATTTACAATATTTACAAAATTTTGGTAAACAAGCCCTTGAGTGGTACAAGAACAATAATGTGGTATTTGTAACAAGAGGGGCAAATCTTCCAAACTGCCCGAAGCTAAGGCTTTTGGAGAGATATTTTGCAAAAGGTGTAGATTTTAGAGTGACCGTATTATGTCTAGTGCAATTGATCATTGTATGACTCTAAGACAGTCAGAATTAGTCTTTATTATATGTAGACTTAACTCTATCATTAAGTAGCAATTTGTAATCCCATTTTTATTTTAACTGAAATATTTGCTACCCTGACTTGAAATATTTTCAGTTTTATTTCCAATATTTTCACATAAATTTATATTTTTTAAAATACCATCTTAACCTCAAATAAATTTATTTAAGTATTTTCAAATCCAGATTTATTTAAAAATATTTATAAAAATATTTAATTTCAGTTTTCTTTTGTTTAAAATCCTATAAAAATATTAACAAAATTTTTATTAAATAAACTACCGTAAAGTCTTTAAAAATTCTATTTTATTTATTTTTATTTTTATTTATTTTTTGTCATAAACTATAAAACTCTGTAAATCATGTCAGTTCCTTTTATACCCTCCATTACCACGTGTTATGGAGTGGAGTATATTAACTTTGACATTGCGTGTGTAACGTCAAGAATGTGTTATCTCAGATCCCACACTTTCTAGCATCAAAACAAAATCTGAGTCTATTAATCTATGTCCGTCTTGTGTTGTCAGTATGTCTGTCTATGTCATAAAAATTTCCTGTTTAAAACCTGCAAAATCAGTTTAGTTTATTAAAAGTTATAGATTGTTATCTGAGGACCTCTAAGCTCAAGAAAAAACTATCGTAAAATTGTTAACGACATATTAGAATGAAATTTTGCCATAACATTAAGCTATATGTACTTCATTATCATTCCATATAAAATCGGTTCAATAGAAAAAATTTGAAGCCAAAAATATAACTTACTTTATGACTCATTAAGTGTTCCTGTGTTATATTTAAGAAAAATGTATATACCGTATATGTCTGTCGTTATATGTGTGCGTTTATAAGTAGGGAAGGGTACTGAAGATTCGATAGAGCCGAAAATAGCATTCTTTCTTGTTATTTTTTACTTTTATTTTACGAGTATTAAATTTCTTAGTAATTAGAACTAACAAATAAAGATTTGGTCACAAGTTTGTTTTTTAATACATATAAAACTAAGCAAAGTGTGTGTGTGTTTTTTAGTAAAAAAAATTTATAATCTGGTTTTAGTGTTTTCTGTCATTAAATCTAATTTTTTATTAAAAAAGCAAAAAATTCTAAGAAGTTTTGTAACAAACAAAACAAAATTAAAGTTATGGTCCAAAGTAAAAATTCTTAAGAGTTAAGAAAAGTGTAAACAAAAAACGGAAATGTTTAATTAAAAATGTTGTATTAAAGTAATTAAATTTAATTTTTTTTGGTATAAATTTTATATAACTTTTGTTTTTATAAAAAAAAGAAACCGGTCTTTTTAGGAGTTTTTGTAGGAAAACATATTTAAAACTTTAATTGTGAATTGTTAAATTTTAAGATCTATAGATGTCAAAAAACCCACACCTCAAATCTACATATAAAAGATATTTTTACCCTACTGCCGATGTATCAGAAATGTAAGAAATATTTTTTTAATAATTTAAGCAATGAGATCATCATTAGTAATGAAATATTAAACCACTTACATTAACGTTTTTATAGAACTTTCTGTCATTTATCTCGAACAGGTAGTACATCTTCATTTAAAATTGATCACAATTTTAGAGACTTTTCTGTGGTCTTCAACTTTCTTTTAAGAAGAGCACAATTCTTACTGGACTTAGCCCGTAGTTTGGAGGATTGTATCTCTTGGTTGAAATATCACATTACTAGCCTTGAACAACTCAAAGCTTGTTTACCATTAGTGTCGGGATACAGAGTCAGATCAAAAATAAATGCAATGTGTAATGGGAAGTCTTGTGAATGGAAGCAGCCTCCTTTGTAAACATTCTTTTGGGAATTTGACTGTATTTAATTCCTAAAATTTTCTTTAATATTCTCTTCAGCATAAGCAAAAGTTTAAAATTTGGTCAGTATGAGGGGGGGAGGTAGCCTCCATACAAAGAAAAGGTTGTTAATCAAATCCCTAAAAAACCACTACACCGAAAGTTTTCAAATTTGGCCCCAATAAAGTTTTCAAGTAATTGTTTTACTGAACAGAATGAGGGACAAATTGGATCATGAGGAGAGTTATCCCCATATAGAAAAATGTTGATTAATTAATATCTAAAGAACAATAACAGCGAAAATTCTCAAATTCGACCGGAAACACTTTACCAAGAATTTATTTTACTGATCAAAATATAGGACGGGTAGGGTCATGGGGAAAGGTACTCCCATACAAAGCTAATATTCATTATCCAATATATAAAGAACTGTAAAAGCTGGAGTATTCATGTTGATGCCAATTACTTTTCCAAGGTTCTTTTTTACTGACCAAAATTTAGGACAGGTAGGATTGAGGGGAGGGAACCCCCCACACAAAGCAAATAATGACTATTAAATATCTTAATTACTATAACAGTTCTCAAATCACTTCCCAAGGAAATATTTAAGTGAACAAAATGTAGAACCGATGAGGAGGAATACCCCATACAAAGGAAATAACGAATATAAAATATCTAAACCACTACAAACAGTTTTATTAGACAAAGTTTAGGACGGTTAGAACCGTGGAAAGATGTAGCTCCCAGGCAATGCAAATATTAAACAAAATTTTAGAACGGACTGGGCTTTTGGCAAAATGTCCATTCCATATAAATTTTTGATACACGTTGTGATTTGAGAAATTTTTTTCGAGATCTTGTACTGAGAACAATGCTTGTGCAGCAAAGCGTAACGGGTTAAAGCTAGTTAAATATAATAACTTCCATGTTTTACAAAGGTAACGGGATTAAAAGAAAACTGATAAAATACTTGAGTTAAAGCTTTTAAAGCTTTATTGAAAAGCGTGTGTTAGGAATTTTATGTTTTTAGGGTTTTTAAAATTCGTTTAGGATCATTAATTTTTTATTTTTCAACTTGACTTTAATTCATTGATTTTTTTCCAAAAACCGTGCGAATATTTATTTTCTTATAATTTTTGTCAATGTGTTAATTTACATATTTTTGTTATTATTTTCTATAATTTATTTGACAATAAAAATTATATTATTTTTTTGTTTATTTTTGTTATTTCAATCTTTAAAATGTGTTTTTTACTGATGTGTTGAAAACTCCATTATCTTAATGTAGAGAAGAAAAAATAGCTTTATTAACATAATTTAATATTTATTTTAACAACCTTCACCAACACAAGTGATGTAGTGGGTATATTAACTTTTTCATTACGTGTGTTATGCTAAAAAGGACATTGTGTCAGATGCCATAATGTATGTCTTGCATCAAATTAAAAAAATCTATGTCGATTAAAGCTATGTCCGGATGTCTGTCTGTTTGTTTGTTGTTGGCACGCTCACATCCACAACAACTGACTACGCTCAAAGAAATGTGGTCTAAGTATTTCTTATAGTCCAGAGAAGTTTATTATTTAAAACCAGTAAAATCGCTTTTGTATAACAAAAAATTTGACCGATAACTGAGACAACCTCTAAGTTTAAGTTAAAAACTTTCGTAAAATTGTAAATCGAAAAATTTTAATAAAATTTTGCCATAATATTAAGCTTATTTTTGTAAGGGTGATGAAGTGCATGAAGCTTAATATTATGAAAAAATTTCATTCTGATTTGTCGATTTTTAACTGATAATTTTACGAATGTTTTTAATTGAACTTAGAGATTTACTAAGATATCGGTCTATATCTTCTAAGCAGTTATAACCAAAAATATAAATAATTTTATGACTCATTAACATACATCCGTGAGTTGGTATATGTAGAAAACATAAGTTATTTACTTTACTCACAGTTGTGATGGAGGGCATTGAAGATGCGGTATAGTCAATTATAATATTTATTTTATCAGATATTTTTCCTTTTTTTTCATTCAAAACTTTAATAACAAAACCATATATTGATAACAGAAACCTGACCAAGTTTGGAATGAATAAATATGTATATATTTCATATGATAATTTTCTTGTCGTTTATAAAAATTTTTAATTAATGAAATTGAAACTTATTTTATGTTAATTTATTTATAAACTAAATTAATAATTATTTTTCATAAATAAAAATGGAAAAACAGATATTAATTTAATTGCTTAATTAACACAGTGGACAGTTAAAAATTTGATAAGTTAATGTGTCACCAACCTCAAGAAGTCGAGATTTTCTGAATTAAGAAAAAATAGAGATATATTCTCATTAAAAAATAGAAATTAACTTAAATTCAAACAATTTATCTTAATATTAACATTTTTGTGATAAACCATGAATTAAAAATTTGGAATAAATCTTTACTCTTAAATTCACATTTTGTTAAAGAATGAAAATCGAAATTTAATAAAAATAAAATTTATTGTTCTACTTTTGAAAAGCACTATAGTTATTAACAACATATTTATAACTTATTTAGTATATAAACATTTCAAAGTTGCAGCAACATAAATAAAAATCTTTCTAAACATTTCCCAATTAACTCTCTTGTTTAGTTAGATAATTATTTTCTCCATTTCAACATTATTTGTTTAGAACTTTATCCATCTGCTCGCAAAACTAACTTGAGAGTTTAGCAACATATTTTCCTTATTTATACTAAAGTTCCATGCGCGGAATTGAGAAACGAAACTTTTGTTTACAATTTTAATAATTCTCATTGTGTTGAGGTTCAATGATTATGTATATAAAGAAATTTTATTATAAATTACTTAAACCAGTTCCTCAATACTAAGAATTTATATTGGTAAAAATTATTACTTTTTTAATAAAAAAATTCAACTAAAAAACTCTTTTCGATTTAAAATTCTACTTAAAAATTAAAAAAAATGATTTTAGAAAAATTGGTATCATTAGTAATTTTTTATAGAAAACTTTAATTTTTGTGCAAATTCTGTTGGAAAATTGTAAGTTAAATGGTTTTCTATAGGATTTTTCATGGGCTCACAGTTAAAATTTGTCATATTTATTTCTAAGATTTCTGCGCAAGAATAAATAATTCCCTACAAACAGGACTGGTTGTTTGAAATCCCGGGTTCTAAAAATCGAAGCCCGTATTTCTTTCTGGATCATGAGATTTTTCGTGGTTTCGGAATTTTTGTTTTAAAATCAAACGCATAAATTTTAATAAAAGTAAATATTTTTTTATTTACTAAGAAAAAAGACTTAAACTTTTTATGAAGATTTTTGAAAAAAAAAAAATACTTTTTGTTAGCAAAATCCAATACCAGAACGATATGGATTAATAAGTATTCACTCTCTGTTAACATTTCTCTTAAATAGACCTCAGTATTGTATATTTATGAAATTAAAATAAATTTAATAGGGATAATAGGGAGTCCCAAAAAACCCGGTATTTATTTTTTTTCAAATCCCAGAATTTGGAATTTCTTAATCCGCAATAATCGCGGGATTTTCGGAATCATGGGATTGGCATCCCTAATTATAGCTAAACTAAAACAGCTTTTATTTTTCACGTTGCTATTTTTAAATGTAAAATTTCTCGTGACTATAGCAAATACTCGGACTAAATTTTATTTTGCCCTATTAATTACTGTTAATGTGAGCGTGATATAAAGAGACAGACAGAACTTAATCGACTCAGATTTTGATTTGATACAAAAATATACATATATTATGGGGTCTGAGATGATTCATTCTTAGAGTTATACACTTGTTGTGGTGGAAGGTTTTAAAAGACAAGTGTAAAAGTGGCAATAGATAACTCACATATGTGCACAGTTTAAAATTTGATCTACCCGAGGTCGACAAATACAGAGGGTTACCGTCTATGGAGAGTCAGAACTATATATAAAAATAATTTTAAGATGATTAGAATTTACACGTTTACAAGGTTAAGTTGAGTTAAGCGAAAACGTCGACTGAGTTTTTAAGGGTCCATAATACGTATAATTCTTTAATATTTATTTCCATGTCCACATTTTCCACCAATTACAATTTTTATTGCTCAACAATAAAAAATTCATTTACTAATTAATCCTATTTTTTAATTACAAATACAACATAAGCGAATTAAATATTTCAATAAATTGTTTCAAGTTTCAATACCGTCAATAGCAAGAGCTCTATTGTTTATATTATTTAGAAAAAAAAATATGACATTGACATACGGAATTAGACACCTGACTGGCTGATTGACTGAACGACTGACATAGAAGCTTAAATAACAAAATATTATGATTAAACATATGTTATATTGAAATCATATTGAAACCTTGAATATCGATCACTTGTTCAAAATGTTTCAATAAAAACCATCGATATAGACAAACATAAAGTGATTGGGCTTAAATGAGACTTAAACTACAACAAAACAAAGGCTCAAAAACGATTAATATATAAAGTAAAGGGCCTTAATAAATATTAATCTCTTTTTTATCTTCTTTAAAGCTATTTTGGAGGGGAATACGGGATATAAAAGAAAATTTGAAAGCTGGCAAATAGTAAAGATTTGTAAGAGGATTTAAATCAATCTTCTAAAAGCCACGATATAGACAAACATAAAGTGATTGGATTTAAATGAGACTTAAACTACAACAAAACAAAGGCTCAAAAACGATTAATATATAAAGTAAAGGGCCTTAATAAATATTAATCTCTTTTTTATCTTCTTTGGAAAACGGGATATAAAAGAAAATTTGAAAGCTGGCAAATAGTAAAATTTGTAAGAGGATTTAAATTTTTATTTGGTACAAAGCAGATTTCCCTTTTAAAAACTAGCTATATCGCTTCATTGGCAAAACAGTTTATTGACAACTTTAACAATTCCGAAAAAAACATGTTCTTTTTCTTCGTGACAAAAATCTTAGCCAAACGGAAACTAGATTCCTTAATAATGTCACAAATTTTAATGATATAACTCCATATTTTAATTATGGCTCCTAATAACCCATCTTCTGGGAAATCGGGTTTGAACTTATAAAACATTTGTACAAAGATCCATATATTGGAACTCGGCACAATGACTTTTCCAACTAATTTAATATAAATTATACATGTATATTCGGTTCAATTTTTCTGTAGTTCCATATCGGGCCCCCTCCCGGAAAATAGTTTTGAGTCCATAAAACTAGTAAAATAAAGAGCAATTCTATTGAATTTCAACACAATTATTTTTCTAACTGTCCCGAAAATATTTTATAAATTTGATCAATAACGGTTTCATATTTTGATATGGCTCCCATTTAACGCCCCTTCCCGGAAAACGAATTTGAACTTATAAAACACTTAAATAATGAACCAATCTATTGAACTTCAAATTAATAATGTAAATTATTAATATGAACAATCTTGGCACATATTTTGCTATAGCTCACATATAAGACCCCTTCCGGGACTGTTTTCAGCTTATAGAACTAGCAAATAAAGATCAATTCTTTTGAATTTCGTTACAATTATATGCTATTAATTTGACTTACATCATGATGCTAAAGCTCTCATATAACTATCCTTCCCGGAAAGCGATTTTGTATATAAACCGATTTATTTTAAAATCATTACAATGGTTTCATAACTGTATTGAATATATAGTACTTTCTTAACGAATATCGCCCCTTTATTTGCTACAGCTGCTATTTAAGTGTTATTTCCGGGATAAAACTTTAAGTTTTAAACTTGAAACAAATCAATCATAATCATATTACAAATATATGTAACTAATTTAAGGCCCTTCAAAAGAGGGGGTCTTAAACTTATTCCAATTTATTTTGTTTGGCAGTTATTGAGCCACATTTGGTTATGACACCTTTATAATCCCCTAAATAGTATTTTAGGCTTAAAGAGTTCTTCGATATGAACCAGTTCCATCAAATTCAGATCAATACTATTTTACTATATTTCACTAAGCTTTTATAGAGGCCTCTTTCCGTAATTAGATTTTTGTGAAATGTCTTCAACTCATGGCAATTTTTTCATAATATAAGTGGTGGAGGGTATTAACGATCCGGCGCACACAGATTCTGACTTTTTCTTATTTTTATATATTTTTTCGGTAAGTGGTAGATATTTGTGAACCCTTTTACATTGTTGACCTTTATTTTATTGAAGTGAATCTCAACAATTAGTATTTTGGTTTATTTCTTATTTAAAGCATGATCTTGCATTTTCTCTCTTTTCGTTTCAATTTTTGTTTTAAATTTTCATTCAATTGAGAAATGAGTTAATTCTGTTTGGATTTTTATTTTATTTTTCGAAATTTGCATAAAATAACAAACTACTGTTTATTTTTGTTAACAACTTTTTTCACAGACAGACAGAAAAATAAATAAATAAAAAATATCAAAATAAATCAAATTTTGTTTTTATTATTGTTGAAGAAAAAATTCAACAAAAAATTTTAAGTAAAAATCAGGTTTTATTGTTAACAAGTATCTATGGACTTTAATGCCATAAAGAGTATAATTTTAACACTAGATTCCCTAAGCAGGTCATTTTAACTTGACTCATTTTTCTTAAAACTTGGTGATTTTTTTACAATACATGAAGGAGTTTATTAATTATAGTTATTCCTTTACTTACGTTGAGATATATCTACATTACCCTGGATATTGTCATGATAAGTACAAATTACAGAGTCAAAATTCTCTATCATATTGCGACTCAAGATTGACCAAAACCCACTTGGTTTATAATAATGTCGTTTTGACTTTTTTGAGTTTTTGAGCAATAAAGGTCAGTTTTTTTAGTGTTAAAGAGGTATTTTTGTGATCATTTTTATTTCAATTTATTTTCTGTGTCAATTACCTTCATCTTTTTCCTACTGTGGCATGAATATTGAAAAAATAAGATAAAAATCTATTTTTTTTAGTTTATTCTTTGTTATCGAAAATAACATGAAATTTTCAAGATACGCACAATTTCTTACTTATGATGTGAAAAAGTAGAAAGTGAAATCAAAAAATTCTTAACATACAAACTTTGAAAACTCTTAAGAATTATTCGATATTTTTTTGATCTGTTACCTTTGAAAAATATGTCAAAAAATCAATATATTTTTAAACTGATTATAGTGATTATTAAATAATTTTAACAAAACCCAACATGGTCCTACAAAATGGTGGCTAAGCATTCAAAGGTCTGCCATCAAACTCTTTCCAATGTTATTAAACCTGTTTCAGGTACTTGATGCTTCTAAAGCACTTGATGCTTCTAAAGCCAAAAGAATAGAAAGCATTTTCAACAGAGTTCCCAGCATATCCAGTAGGAAAGCAGTCCGATAACCTCTGTGCTAAACATTTAGAGGCCAATGAGATAGCATAGCATTTGAAGTCTTGTTTTCAAAAAAAAAAAAAAAAAATAATTTGCTGCATGATGGAAGTCGAAACGTACGTTTTTGCAGATTTTTCGCAACTTCCTGGTTGTGTTACTGATGGTCCCGCCAATATTGAAGAAAAATCAGGCAACCAAAAGTGGTCAAAATTTCCATAAAGTTCTTGGTATTACAACCAATAATGCAGTTACCAGCCAGTCATTTGTTACATCGGGCTCTATTAATACCGAAATTTACATTAATTTTACAAAAAAAACCTACTTCCATTTATAATAATCGTAATACGTTCACTTATTTTTGGCCTGACTTAGGTTAACATACCCTTGAGTGGTACAAGAACAATAATGTGGTATTTGTATCAAGTTAGGCAAAACCTCCTAATTGTTTAAAACTAAGGCCAGTAAAGAGACATTGGGTTATTGTTAAAATAGAATTGAGCACAAAATAGGTGTCCAGTAGTGTGGTAGGTTTAAAACCGTTTTGAACTACCTATTCGAGCAAAGTGATGGAAAGTTCTATAAAAGAGTTAATTAAAGGGTCTCCAAAAATGGTTCAAAATTCCGTAACTAGTGATTACAACTACAAAAGTATTTATTTTTGGAAATTGTAATATTAAATTAAGCAAATAAAAAGCTAAAATTGTTCGATTAGTGATTCAATTTTTTATTAACATATATGTATGTTATGAATTTTTAGATCTCACTCCATAAAAGTTCATATCAAAGATCATAATTATAAGCTTTTTGAGATAATTGATATTATTTTGGAACTTTTATTTAAAAGAAAGAAAATAATAAAAATAATTATTAAAAAAAGGAAAAATTCGGCCAACACTATAAAGTGTACGATTCAACTCATAATATCTGTCTGAGACGATTTAACAAGGTACGTCCGTATGTATGGCTATTCATGCAGAGCTTATGATCAAAGTCTAGGTCATTGTTTTGAAGACATCTTGATTAGATTAAGCCCAAGAACGAAACCCATAACATAGGTTATGATTGGTCCATTATTTTATTTAGCATCTATACAATATGGCTTCTTTTGTTCATAAAACTCGTAAATAAACATATAAATATGATTAAAATGAATGACCAGAAAAAAATTTATAAAACAAATAAAAAATTATAAAATATTTCAACATAACCCAACTTAGTCATTGGTTGGCCAGACATTAAAAGTTCAAAATGTTTCCAATATTTTATAACCGAGAGAACTTGTCCGTTGCTTAGCACATCCGATAGGAAAGCAGAACGATGAGCTCTGTGCTCAGACTATTTGGGACGTAAATTCAAAATTAGTGCAGGTGTAAAAACATCAATACTCACATTCTTTTAGAACAAAACACAATTCCGAGAAGGGGTCTTAAATGGAAAATATAGCAAAATATGTATATAATAAAGATTGTTCGAAATTTGATCATGACAATTTCATAAAAAATGATTTATATATAAGAGCTTTGTAGGCACAAAACAGTTTTGGAATTTCAATAACCTTGGAGTATATTTAAGTCATTTTTAAGCTCAAATCGGTTTTATGTTAAGGGGTCTTACATGGGAGCTATAGCAACATATGGACCAATATTAGTCTAAGTAATCATTCACTCGAAACAATAATAACTTCAGTGGGCTGAAATTTTTGCCCATAACATTTCCTCTGCGGTTCAGATTTACATAAAGCACCTACAGTTGTTATGTACTATGGTTACATACCGACGATCATTTTTTGTTGAATTATTTAGAAGAGGTCTTCTTGTCAAGCAAAAAACTGCTTAGACAGAAGCAATCAATGTGGCCAGGTTTCATTGAATTCATACAATACTTAATATTGTCACAATTGTAAGTTGCTTTCTGCCGAACGGCCATTATACTGTTTAAACATGATTAATTCAGAATCTGATTAGTATTTTGGGTATTTTCGCGTGATAAAGTGGAAATATTTTTACATATCTTATTCTGGTATAAATTGATTTCTTGAGTTATGTATATTTATGCTATCGTTTATGTAAGATTTATGCGTTTTAAATGATTTTTTCTGGAGAATTATATTGGAGCCATAGGATACTATGGAACAACCTCGCAAAATTTCAAACATCGATTATTACTTATATTCATCTTAATTTGACCAAATAATATTGTATGAGTTGGAATCATGTGACAGATTCGTTCACTTCAAAGTAATTTTTTAAAGGAGCTGTAGAATGCAGCTATAAGACATAATTAACAGATCCTCGTAAAATTTTTCACATTAGAATATTATAAGAATTAATTGTGCCAAATAAGTAAAATATTGGATCTATTCAATGTCTGATTTTATAATTTTCATATGAAATTTGTTTTTGTAACTTAATTTACATATGAAAAATTATTATGCAATTTTATCTTTTTTTTAAAATTTAGGTCAAAATCATATTCTTTTGTAAAACATAACATCATTGTATTCCTATAACAAAAAAAGCTCTCAATTTTACATAACATTCCTAAAGATAACACCTCCTTGTTTCATTTCAATTATTTGAAAAAAAAATCAATATCCAACCTCACCTGTATTTAATATAACAAACCTGCAATTAAACAATTCAAATAGAAATCAAAATATCAAAAAAAAAAAAATATGATCGATAACCTTTTCTTTTGTATAATTCTGTTTTTATTTTCAAAATTATATTCATCTGCCATAAATATTGAAAAATTGTAAAGAAATAAAAACAATCGCTTTAACAATTTCAAGCCTTGTCATTACTTTGTTTAAATATTTATTTATCAATTACAACAAAAAACAATAAAAATTTAATTTTTTTCCTATAATTTTTAATTGAAAACAAATATGAGCTTAAAATTGAACCAAAGGTTTCAGCAAAACAATTCACCGATTAAAAAAAATTTAAACAATTGCCTTAAGTTTTAAAGTAATAAAAATTTATATAAAACGCTTATTATATTTGTTATACCCTACACCACTGCAGGTGGTTGAGTGGTTGGTATTATGTGTCTTTGCTGATGTTTGTAACTTTCTGAAAAGATGGTGCTACACTCATGCTTTATGAAATTTGGCACATATTAGTATTTCAGCCCAAGGACGAAAGTTTCTATGTTCGGTCCAATATTTCAGGTACCTCGTATACAAATGTTGAAGGTCATAAAAGTGCTTAACGTAAAAGAATTCAATCGAAATTTTGAAAAAATCAATTTTATAGTTAAATTAAAACGAGGTGCCAGAATATCAGTCTATTCCTTCTCATAGGTCCCATACAAAACCCCTTCCAAATATTACGTTGAAGAGCTTAGATCTCATGTAAATCTCAGACGTTGGTATTGTAATAAAAATTGATCATATTAAGATATATATAAGCAAAAATTAATGTACGAAATTATACGAGGGTCCATAATTTCTTCTAGGTCCCATATAAACCCCCAGAAAAATTCATTTTAAAATTATGCAAGAGTCGTTCATTAAATTTCATAACAACCATTTATAGCCAATATTATGGTGTAGGGTATTACATAGTCGGGCTTGACCGACTATAACATTTTAACTTATTGTAAATAAATCGTATTTATAAATATGCAAATATGGCAACACGACATATGTCAAAAATTTGACACATTCACATGCTTGAAAAAAATACCAAAAAAAAACATATACACGTACATAACCATAATATTTACCAACAATTCAGCATCTAAAGTATGAGTGAATACAAAAATTGGACTTTAAAGTGTATAAAAATAATAGCAACCAGGGGAAAAAACAAGATAAACAAAAATTCGAGTATAATACTTTTGATATTTATAGAAAAAAGTGTTATGAAAAATATCCACTAGAGGTTATTTTATAAAGAGAGATAACCCAGCGATAAAATTTTGAGAAGTTATTTTAGAATTTGGAAGCCTGATCCAAAACTGATATATTTTTGGGAATAGTGTCAAGTATTTTTAGAAAAGTATTTGTTTCAGTTTTTAGTAAAATTTTATGAAAATTTCAATTTTTAGTTTTTTTTAGTAAAAATTTGGATTTTTTATAAAAATTTGAATTTTTAGTAAAAATTTGAATATTTTATGAAAATTTGAATTTTTAGTAAAAATTTGAATTTCTTATTAAAATTTGTATTTTTTATGAAAATTTGAATTTTTTATGAAAATTTGAATTTTTTATAAAAATTTTAATTTTTAGTGAAAATTTGAATTTTATATGAAAATTTGAATTTTTAGTGAAAATTTAAATTTTTTATAAAAATTTGAATTTTTAGTGAAATTTGAATTTTTAGTGAAAATTTGAATTTTTAGTGAAAATTTGAATTTTTAGTGAAATTTGAATTTTTAGTGAAAATTTGAATTTTTTATGATAATTTGAATTTTTTATGAAAATTTGAACTTTTAGTGAAAATTTGAATTTTTAGTGAAAATTTGAATTTTTTATGAAAATTTTAATTTTTAGTGAAAATTTGAATTTTTTATGAAAATTTGAATTTTTAGTGAAAATTTGAATTTTTAGTGAAAATTTGAATTTTTAGTGAAAATTTGAATTTTTAGTGAAAATTTGAATTTTTAGTGAAAATTTGAATTTTTAGTGAAATTTGAATTTTTAGTGAAAATTTGAATTTTTAGTGAAAATTTGAATTTTTAGTGAAATTTGAATTTTTAGTGAAAATTTGAATTTTTTATGAAACTTTGAATTTTTAGTAAAAATTTGAATTTTTATGAAACTTTGAATTTTTAGTAAAAATTTGAATTTTTAATGAAAATTTGAATTTTTAGTAAAAATATGCTTAAACTTGGAGTATTCCAAAACCTATTTGTGTCAAACTTCATTAAAATGGTTTAATATTTATTATTTTATATCGACTCCCTAGAGAGGAGTCTGATAGACTGATCAATTTCAATAGGTATCTTTCTTAAGAATTCGTTTTCTTACCTTTAAAAACATATGGACAATCGCATAATAAATAAATAAATCGCCCCTTCGTCTGCAAAAGTTCCTATGTAAATATTTTCAATAAAATTTTTCTCGTTGGGTTTCTTTCAGCCATTGAATTTAAAATGTTTATCATGCTGCAAAAAAGGCTCCATATTAAAACAAAATCACGCATAACTCAATCAAAGCAATTATTATAAAATTTTTCGCTTTTTATACATATTTTTTCTCACTTTAAACCCTTAAGCAGTTTATTGAAATATATTTCATGCAAAAAGCATAAAAGCATATAAATCATTATAAAATATATTCCATTTTTATAAAAAAAAGTCAGAAATACAACTAAAACTACTCAATACACATAAAAAATAACACATATACACACCTATAAAATCTGCTCTCTAAATACTTCCTTTTTCCAAAAAAAAATCATATAATTTTATTATTAAATCAAATAAACTAGTTTTTACATGGTGCGCTTCGCTGCAAAAAAAATCTCCACAGTCCAAGATCTCGAAGGAAATTTTACAACACATGACGTATATTAATAAAAGAAAAATCATGCAATATACATTTCACCAAGTCGCCCTGACTTTGTTCTAAAATTGTATTTAATATTTGCATTGCATGGGGGCTTCCCTTTTCTTTGATCCTAATCATCCTACATTTTGTCCACTAAAAATGTCTGCTTTGAGAAGTGATTGGGACCAAACTTAAGAACTTTCGCTATTATATTTTTAATATTCAATAATGAATATCTGTTATGTACGGAAGACACCCATCTCCCCGGACCCATTCGTTCTACATTTTGTCTTGTGAAACAGTTCCTGAAGAAAGTGATAAGGACCAACTTTGTAAACTCTCGCTATAATAGATCTTTAGATAATCGACAATTTACATATAGTTTGTAGGAAGAGGGGAGGGTTACCCCTTCCATTGGTTTTATCGAAATATTCGGAAAATCAGTTCATAAGTTTAGCTGTCTATAAGTCGCAAACAAACAAACAACATATTAATTTTATATAAGTATATATAAATAAAATATCTTTTTTTGTTTGTATATTTTGACTTTCATCTTCTTCTAATGCTTGTAAAGAAAAAAGTACTTCGTAATAAGAAGGTGACATACACAATTGTTTTTGAAATATCAAATGTCACAATTTTTGACACTTCAATTCTAAATATGAACAATATAAGAAAAATACGGACATTAAAGTACAAGTATTTTCTATATCCCATGAATAAGTAAAAAATGGTCTTTTTAGAGTAAAAGTATTTTTTTTTTGTTGGAAGTGAAGGGGTTCCATTTTTTTTCTTATTTCACTTATTGTTATTAAATCGTTTATATATATTTTCAAGCTACAAAATATTTATAGTTTATTATATAAAAAAACACTTTTGACTGACACCTTTAGACATTTTGTTGTAGTTTTTTTCTTCTCTGGTCGGTAGGTAACTCATGTAATACAGATTTATGTGTCTTATTAAGCTGCTCTTAGCATTTAGTGTTTGAGTTAAGCAGAGAAAAAAAATCTCAAAATAACGCCTTTTGGTGTTTTACTTTAAATCGATCGAGACAATGACATAATAATGTAAAAAAACAACAGCAACAACAATAACAATAAACCAAATTTGATTTAAAATGAAAATGCCAGAAATAACGTTAAAGATATTAAAGTGTGAAATTGGTGGGTGGATTTGAGGTTTTATTTTAACAGTTTTGTTTTTGTTGTATTTTTCTTTTTTCTTTCCTCAGTCTTTGTTAAATATTTAATAACAAAATTAAATGGAAAATCATAATCACACAAAGAAAAAAACATAAAACTAATAGAGGCTTTAATGAGCTTTTGGAAATAGTGTGTGGTCAACATTTGAAATGAGTGGGAAAATTGGGAAAATCCAATAAAAAAAGGTAACAGTGTTATAGTCGAAAAATATTATACCCTACTTCACATTGTTGGTTATAAAGGTAGTACAGGAACAACCCTCGTATAATTTAATTTTCCGGTTTAATCTTAAGTGTGCAGTACATTATTGTGAATTTTTTTTATGAATTTTAGTGGGAAATTAAATGGAAGCTACAAGAAATTATGGACCGACCCTTGTATTATTTTGGATATAGTTTTTTACTTATATTTATATATTAATATGACCAATTATTATTTTAATACCAACGTATATCTGAGCTTTATGTCCTTCTAAGTGACTTTGGAAGGGGCGTGGTTCCAATGAGAAGAAATGGACCTTATTCCGCATATATTTACATATTGATGTAGGATATAAGACTTACTCTTGTTACATTTTGTTCATTTAGGAATTTTATGAGCTTAAAAACTCCTTTCCGGGAGTGCATTTGTATGGGAGGTACTTGAAATATTAGATCGACACATGACCTATTTTAGACCAATTTTGTCCTGGAGCCACAATAATATGCATAAAATTATATCAAGATATCAAAAAAATTTGCGAACTGTAGAGTGTTCACAAAATTTTCAAGGACTACCAGCTGGACGGACAGTCAGACAGAAGGACGGACAGTCAGACAGAAGGACGGACAGTCAAACAGAAGGACGGACACTGTTAAATTGACTGAAAAGTGATTCTGAGTCGAACGGTATACGTAAAGGTGGGGATAACGCCATTTTTCACTTTAAACCCGCCCGAAAATAGTCCAAAATTTGTCGATAAAAATTTCAAAAAATATTTTGTCATTTGCCCTTTTTAAAAATCAACCGAAAAAATGAACATACAACATTAACTCTTACATGGCAAAATCTTCCTATATAGTCCACATTTAAGGCTTTTTAATAAAAATAATTATATATTTGAAAATTTTCAGCTACTGATTTCTTCAGCTTAAATTTTACATTTAAGTTTTTTTGTTTTGTTTTTTTAAATCGTGACAAATATTGATATATGTAAAGTTATTTTCTATAAATATTTAATTTTATTTCAAGTGTCACGACTTTTATTAGTAAAACAATTGATAGATTTATAACAATCAAAATATAAATCAATATTAAGAACCATTTAGTAAATAAATTAAATAAATCATTATTACGTTTATTTAGATCAATTAAAGATAGAAAAGATCATAACCCTGAATATTCATAGAATGTTTTTAATATTCACTAAAATATGATAATATTGAAACAACAATATCCATTAATTACTTAAAGTAAGTACCATTAGTTCCTCCAATCACCATAGCAATTCAATAAATTCTTTGAAAAAAAATTGCATTCTCTACCAGACCACCAAGTATGATTTTAGATTCAAATAATTATTTCTATTTTAAACCTTCCATTTCTTCCGTTTCCACACTATACAACTATGATGATATTTTTTACCTCCACAAGGTCGATGTATATTTAAAATGGTGTTGATCGGTCCATAATGAATGTAGATTTAAAGCCATAAAAGTCCAAAAAATAAGGCGATTTTCGTGAAATTTGCAATAATTATTTCTATAACATTATAAAACTGTGTCAAATTATATGGAGATTGAGGTCCATTATTTCTTTTAGGTCCCATACAAACCTCTCCCAAATATCACTCTGAATATCTTAAATCTCACATATATGTTGGTATTGTATGTTGTTTTCTACCTCCCATGAAACGCTCACAGGAAAAACTTTTAGAACACGTTAATCCCATATGGATGTTAGTACCAGTATAATAAACTGTACTCTTATGCATTTAAAATAGGGTGGTTCATTGATCATTAGTGTAACCAACAATGTGTTGTAAGCTATTAAAATAGGACTTCACCGACTACAATTTCTCACTTGTTTTTGTTAATTAAATTTTTATATTTTTTATTCATTGCAAATATTTATGTAAATTTTTAGTGTCTTTTTAGTAAAAACTTAAATTATTTTGCTTAAATTTTAATAAAATTTTGAACTTTTCGTAAAACATTTTATTTTTAATAAAAAACTTTATTTGCTTTCTTGTGAAAATTTAATTTTTTTTAATTTTTTTAGTGAAAACTTGATTTTTGATTGATTTTAATTTGTAATGAAAACATGAAATTTTTGGAAATTTTGAATTTTTAGTGAAAATTTCAATTTTTTATGAGTTTTAGTAAATATTTCAATGTTTAACGTAAATTTTTAATAAAACTTTGATTTTTCGTAAAAATTTAAATCTTGCAAATATACCCCCCTTGCGTCAAATCTAAATCTGAGCCGATTTATCCCGTATGTCTGTCCATCTCATCACATGTCCATCTCTCCACCTGTCCATGACTACGCTTGTCCATCTGTCTGTCTGCTGTCTGTCCGTTTTTCCATCCGTTCGTCTGTCCGTCTGTTTGTCTATCTGTTATTGGCACGCTCACATCCACAATAATGGACAGAGATCAATGGCTTCAGTATTTGCTATAGTCCTAAAAAGTTTCCTATTAGAAACCAGCAAAATCGGTTAAGTATGTTAAACCATATAGGCCGATATCTGATTCCAGAACTTATGTAAAATTGTCAATTACAAATCGACAAATTAAAAAAAAATTGCCAAAATATTAAAATATATAAAAATCGGTTCAGTAGAAAAACATCGCCAAAAATATAACAAATTTCATTATGTAAGTTAAATTTAAGAAAAACGTTTATATAATTGGGTATGGTATGTACGAAACATAACGTATTTACTTCACACAATTTTGTGGCAGGGGGTTTTATAGATTCGACATAACAGAATATAGCATTCTTTTTAAGAAGATTTGTTTTATCAAAAATTAGTAAAACTCTATTAAACCGATTATTTAATACAAATACATGCAATATGTTGCAGGTATTACAAAGAACTCTCAAAGAATTTATATAATGATGTCATTTGTGGACTGATCATGTTAAAATTGGATATGTGGACGCCTTTTTCAAGTTTAATTAAAATGTATTCATATATCTGTTTTTATATGTGGGAACTATTGTAACATCATCAATTAAATTGAGATTTGTCCTTAGGCCAAAAATTCATGTAGGAACATCTTCAAAATTCGACTAGTATAGTGATTTTGAGTGGCACATGTTCATGTGTAGAATTCCCAAAATTATTATACAAAAGTTTGGTTTGGAATCTATGGTGAAATCTACTATAATAGTTGTGGCATGATATGGTGAAGAATTTTCCACAGCTTTTATCACTTATTCAATATTAAGTGTTTTTTTAATACATACATTTTCAAGCTAATCATACAAATTATTACATTATTTAAATTAAATTATTAACTTTTGTTTTAATTTTTTTTTAATAATTAACATAATTTAATAATTTATTTAAAAAAGTCACCAAAATTTTAATTAACAATTTATATTCCATAACAAAGAAAAAGAAGTATTCAATATTCATAAAAAATATTCAAAATTTCTTTAAGGCTTCAAATTTTTGTCACGTTATTTTAACATAATTCTGAAAATCAATTTAGGAAAAGTGAATAGAAAAATATTAAAAGAATTTTAAAAACATAACAAAAATAACTGTTAATATTTTTCAATATTTCAATTTAAAACAGGGATCATTTAATAAATGTTTATTTGGTTTTGAAAGAAAAACCTCAAAAATAAAAAAAACTGGAAAAAAACAAATTTTGACATTTTGTAAATTAAAGTTTAGAAAAAAAAGAAAACAAACAAATTCTGAAACGTTTAAATACCATTCAGTTTGTCATTAAAACTAAAATTTCTGACAAATAAAAAATAACGTTTAAAAAAAAGTATGACAATTTCATTAGAAAATCCACTACGTCAATGTCAAAATGAATTTATAACAAAAAACGTTGTTCATAAACAAACAATAAAAATAAACAACAACAGAAGAGAAGTACATGACAAGTTTAAGGTAAAATTATGAAATGAAAAACTTAAGTCGTCAAAAACCTACAAAACTAAAATCGGGGTAGAACAAGTTAATGGTAATAAAATTAACAAAAAAATTGTGTAAAACAACTACAAATACAAACATGTTTCACATTACAAAATATAATTTTTATAAACAAAATAGTTGACGTTATTTGACGAGTGTTTTGGTATAGCGGGGAGAGGGGGTCTTTGGGTATTTGAAGAAAAGAAAGAAGAAAAAAAAACAATAGAGTTCAAGTAGAAAAATGAAACATATAAAAATGACCAAAATAATAGAGTCATACAGGCACATGAACGTGAAAGAAAATATGAATTTATAATAATTATAAATGTAAGAATTATTATTTGTTTTTGATAGAGAGAGTTAAAGAACGACTTAAAAGTGCACTATCATTCAAAACATTGATGAGATTCAAAAACTATCAGATTTTCTCATACTGTTTACTGAAAATTTTCTGCCTTTTCAAACTTTTCAAATTACTCAGAATCAGATGGCATAATATTTAATGAATATTGGAGGATTCAAATTTTGGTATTTTCCAGCAGGATTTTAAGAACCTGAGAGAGGTCTTTGTCAAGCAGTAAATTTACGCTTATGGTTTGAACTTATTTTCTGCGCAGTTCTCAGCTCAGTCGCATTAAACGATTTTTTGAATTTATTCAGCTCTTTATAAATAATACCGACTATATCTTATCAGCTTAAATTTGATTCATTTAAAGTTACTGGTCCTTCGAACCCAATTTTTTCATATACAAAGTTAAATCAACGATTCTTTCGAAGTTGGTCTTTAACAAGTCCTTCACGCCGGTTATAATTGCGAAAATTTAGCATCAAATATTTTAAATTATTTATTCAGTTTTCTAAACATAAAATTCGGATAAAATTTAAATCAATTTCAATTTGGTTCTAAGGACCCGAATTTCGCATTTAAAATTGATTTATATATTAATCTAATTTTCACTTATCAGTGATATTATATCGATTTAAACTTGTCTTTCAAACTGGATTAAATGGTGTCCATTTTATCATATTTGGTTTAACACTAGTTATAAGCTTATGACATGCTAAAACAAATTGGTTTTAAAATGGTCCTTCAAACCGGACTTTAAAAAATTTAAAAGATTCATTCGTCACGAAACAATCTGGAATACGAACTGAATTTATTATTTAAAATTAAAAATCAGTCAAATAATAAATTATCTTTTAAAATTTCTCCTGCGATAAAAAATATGAATAAGTTCCTAAATTTGAAAACAAACTTGGGTTTTAAATAGTCCTTCGAACCAGATTTATTTTTGAAAAATGGTTATCAAATCAATAAAAAATAGTTAATAATTTCTAATATGATAAAGTAAATTGGTACCACAAAAGAAATAATCTTTTGTGGTACCCAGACTTCTTTTGTAGGAGTGACAAACCTCGAAATTATCTGAAGCTTAAACTATTGGGGAGATATTGTACTCTATTGAAATGAGAATTGAAGAAAACAAAAATATAATCCAAATATACAGATTTTATTAAAAATGAAACTGTTCCAGAAGTAAGCAAAAATAATTAATTCTCTTTTTACATTTGTGTAATCTTCGATATAATGCCAACTATTCCAGAAAAAAGAGTCAAAATCCATTGGCTTTCCAATTAATCTCATTTTATAAGTGTTAATATTCTTTTGGGATTTTCACTGATCTTCAATATGCTTAAAATAAAATTAAGTGAAGTGACCAAATAGCATTCGTATATGTTTGCTTATTGCTGGTGATAAGTGATCTTATACATTTGAATATAGAGCAAATCAAAAGAAGAGGAGTGGAAATTTTCTTAAAAACCATGAAATTTCTTTATCCAATTTATAAGAATTTTAAAGTGATAACTTGATAGTTTTTGCAGATTAAATTCTTTTTAAAAACGGTTTCGAAATATATTTCAAAATCATGCTTAGAAAATCTCTTCAAATTAATTACACCAAATGACAACTGTAGGGGATCATAAACTTTAAATGAAACCTAAAACTACTCAAAAAATATTATTAATAACATAAAAAATAGTTTTCAAGAAAAAAATGTGTGAACGTGCTTTTTACATTTAATTGTTTACATGTAAAATTATAAAAAAGACCTTAATCAGTTCTATACATTTTTTTCCAATTCTAGTTAAAATGAAAACCTTCTTGTCCGTCTTTCTGTCCATTTATTTGTCTCTGACTCAAAACAATTTAAAACTTCCCAGAACATTATTTTTATTTTCTCGAATATAAAAAAAAGACTTTAAAGACATAATGCGTTTTTTGAGATATGTAAACCACAAATGATCCAGAAATATTATTAAGAAAAAAATAATAAACCTAAAAGATGCTATCGTTTGTGTCAAGTTTAAAGAAAATTTTTTGTTGCTTTTTTCTTTGTTGCAACTTTATACAAAATTCAGTTTAAGTTCTTTTTAAGATTTTCATCATTCCCGTTTACCTTTTGTGAAGAGACCTAAAAAAACGTTAAGAGAAACAAGCGTTTTTTATATGTTTGCGTAAAAATGATTGAGTGCGTAAAGATGCGTAAATATTTCATGACCGTTTGTTAGTTGTGTACGTATATGTGGACCGAGTTCTATTTTTACTTTTTTTATAAAAGTCTGTATTTTGGTATTTTTACACCCTACACCAAAATAGGTGGTTGGGGTATTATGCGTTCGTGCAGAAGTTAGTAGCGGGCAAAAAAATATTGCTACCACCACTTTTAATATACCGTTTGACTTAGGACCACTTTTTGAGATTTAACGATGTCCGTCTCTCCGTGTGAATTTGTGAAAAAAATCCAGGTCTCAATTTTAGAGATATCTTGATGAAAATTGACTCTTGTCACTATCTTGGTCCAGGGACGGTGTCTATTGATATACGTGATGATGGGTCTATTATTCCACAAATGTTTCTCCCGGAATAGGGTTTTAAGGTCATTAAAGTTCTGCATATAAATCGATTGGGATTGTGATGAGAATTTGTCAAATTAAGCTAATTATAAGCTAAAATCCATGTTTTTACGAGGGTCGGTCTTACATAAATATCAATACCATATTGTACTGCACTTTTATGCACAAATCGGAAAATATATTTTAAAGACAGTCGTCGGTAAATTAATAAAAATGTGATGTAGTATATTAAAAAGTCGTGCGTGGCCGACTATAGATTTTACGTGCTTTTCTTGCGTTTATTTTGAAAACAAAGGTATATTGTAAATATAGCTTAATATATTATATCTGCATACTAGATAAATGATACTCATTATTACAACGCACTTGTGTTATGTCAAAAATGTCATCCAAATGTAATGTATCTTCTATACCACAAAACCAACAAATAAAAAGCGGTCTTTTTCATTTATACTCCAGGAAAAAATAAAAAGATATTTTTAAATTCTAAAGAAACTTTTTTCAGTTTTTTTTTTTATTTTCGAAAATATATATCATTTTCTTGCACGTTCGTGAAGAATTATTTTTCACTATTTTTCTATGCGGCTTTTTTTCTATTCTGGCTTTTTTTCCTGCTTCTTTGATTTCTTGTCCAAAATAGCTACAAAAATTTGTTAACAATAAAATTGAGGTCAAAATGTTGTACATGTTACTTTTTGTTAATGTTTTGTTGTTTTGTGTTGTCTTATCCACTTTTTTTATTTCGCCTCTTTTTTTTCCCCGTTTAATGAAATGAAAATGGCTTAACAAAAACTTAAAATCTTTTGTCTTTTAAGTCTTAAATGGCTTAAACTAAACGAGAAATAATTTGGAAAAAAATAGAAAAAAACATGTTATATGTGACATACACACAAATTTGTTAGTTTTTTTAAATAAATAGTTTGGGATTTTATCTAAAAGATTCTCTAAGATTAACTTTTGAAATTACGCAAATTCTGGGAACATAAAAGTGGCATAAAAAGCAAATAATTAGTTTAACCAGAAAGTTGTAAAAAAAGAGCTTAATTTACCGTTTTTTTTAATGTTGTGAAATCAAATTAAAATAATTTAATGTTGACATGAATAAATTAGAGAAAATTATTTATAAAGATAATTTATTTAAACTTGAAACTGATAAAAAAATCTCTGATTTTAATCTATTAAGGAATTTGAATGATTAACAAAGAAAATTCATATAATTTTTATCGTATTATATATATAAACTTGGGAAAAAAATAGCAGACAGCAAATATAAAATTCACAGTAATAATTTGAATGGTTTTTATGGGACTAACAAATCGTTACATCGCATATATGACGTTCGACAAATTATTGAACGTCATATATGCAAAATTTTTTGAAAATCCCGTTTAGTAAATATTTAGTTTCACGATGAAATGTGTGTTCCATTTGTAACACTGAACCAAAAAAAAGTAGTAAATATAACGAAAAAGGATGTAGAAAAGTAGGTTATATATCAGCATAGGTTAGGTTATATATCAGAAAAGTAGGTTATATATCAACGAAACCTTTATTCATCATAACGAAAATTTTCGTTAATTCTTCAAATTGACGAAAAATTGTCAATATGCGTATTTTAAATTCATTAATAAATATGCGGTTATTTTGAATAAATATTATTCAAATTTGAATAATACATTATTCAAATTGACAAAAATAAATTCTTTATATTGATGAATATTATTCAATTTAAATTCCATATTTTAATTAAACTTAAATTTACGAAATTTTTGTTGAAGAATTACATTAAATTGTTGTAAAAATTAAAACATAAAATATTAAGGACCAAGGGAAGGAGTACTTCTCATACAAATCAAATATTTATTATAGAATATCTTAAGATACTGTAACAGCGAGAATTTTTTAATTTGATCCCAATAACTTCCTCAAGGAACTGTTTTACTGGAAAAAAATGTAAGACAATACAAAGCAAATACGGATTATCGAATATTTATAGATCTACTACAGCGAGAATTTGGAATTAATGTCTGTTTTTTTTTACACTTCGATTTGCGATTTTTCAAAATACCTTTCGAGATCAAGGACTGTGGAGAATTTTTGTGCAGCAATGCACACCGGGTAGTTTTGAATAATAATTAAATAGTGTGTAAAACGTAATAGGCAACTAAAAATAGTGCAATGTCAATAGAACAGTGATGAGCCGACCGGCTTGTATTTCTGATGAAAAGTTAATTACACGTCTATTGATCATATGATCTTTCATTTGCATTTTAATGAATTTATTTTGCAAAAATTCCTTTAATTTCAATCATTTTAATTTTAATGTTCTATAAAATATTTACCTCCTGTATGTATATCTATATTCATTTTCATTTAATATGATAAAGAAAATATAGAAAATTATTTGACGAAAAAAATAGTTAAATAAACAAAAGTTGTATTCAAATTTTCTTCATTTTAATTGGTAAAATTGAATAAATTTGTATGTTATTTTATTTACGATAAGTTTCTGACATTTTATTCAATATCTGTTGATATAACAGATTTTTCGTTAATATTTTAACGAAATTTTAACATCGTTTCCTTTTGATTAATTTTTTTATTATATTTAAAGAAAATTCTTTAATTTGAAGAAAATTATGTCAAGTTGAATAAAAATCTGTTTATTTAACATATTTTTTTCATCAGAGTTCTACGAAAATTTTTCGTTAATATTACCTACCACATTTGGTTCAGTGTGGGGTTGCTTGTTTGCCTCTATTTCCTTCTCCCTTAATAAACCATTTTAACCAGCAAACATTTCTGGAGAATAGTTAAGTTATTTCACATAACGATCCATAACTTAGACCGTTATAAGCCGATGTAGATAGAAGGACAAATGGTCATAACTTAATCGTTAAAGATTTTGATTTGGTAAAAAATATATTTATTAAGCGATTTATAATAACATCATTATAACATCCAATGAATAAAGCGTTTTTAGATTTTTGTTTATCAAAATATGCTTTGTAAGCTTATCTGGCCTTTGGAAGTTTTTATTAAAATAACATCTCTAATAAAATCTTAAACTTTTCTATTAATTTCTTTCTGTTTTATTTCTTAAAAAAGATCTCTAAAAATCGTGACGGCATTTTCAATAAAGTGCTAAGAGTAGGCCAGTTTTCAACACATCAACATTGATGATGATGATGATGAGAAATTCTGTTTAACATAACCGAAGTAATTTTTTTTATTCCCAAACAAAAAAAAACTAAACTTTAATTTAATGAATGCACTCGTAACCAAATTTTTACTCCATCAACACTTGGTATATGATTTTTGACAAATCACGTAAACAACAGTCAAAAAAAAAAAAAAAGAAACGTTGCGCATTTGTTCAAAAAAATTGATTTAAGTGTTTTTCTTAAGAAATTTTTACAATAATTTTCGAAAATATCAAACCAAAAATCAGAAAAAAAGGAACATATGACAAGAGCAGCCATAATGTCTGGCTACATAAACGATGCCTTCAACAATCAAAAAAATTAAAAAGAAAGGCCCACAATAACAACAACAACGACAATAATAATTTGTACAGACATTTTATTTAACAATTTGAATATAAACAAATGAATAAAATAAAAGAAATATGTACTTACTTCTTTTTGTGGCATGCAGCAATATTAGAAGTACTTGGGGTTTTTTTTCAATGACCTCCACTATGGCAATTAGATAAGAGGGAGGGTGTACTATATTTTTTGTTACGTTTGTAACTCCAAAAAAATGTATGAAAAATATGGTCCATCAAGCCCACATGGACATTCTTGAGAAATTTTCAAATTAATTTGGAAAGTGAAGTGAATCTCCAAAGTAAGTCTTGACCCATCTAGACCCATTTTAAACAGGTTGTCTGAAAAAATTTCGGAATTTCGCATAAAAATCTAAATGATTTTTGTGCAACAACCATATATATTTCATCAAGATATCTTTATAGCTACGCAATATCCTATGCTATAACTGTCATGATGAACTGGCTCTCATGACAATTATTTATATTTACATAACCTGTTTCAAATTTCAATCAAATTTTTTGCTGTGATGAGGTGATTTTTGAAAGTGGTGGTTAATGGACATTTTATTCAACACCATTTTGCACAGGGTTTTTGGAAAAGAGGTCTAATGGTAGCTCTTTTTTGAAATGTGCTATGGGATTTAAAGTAATCAAAAGTATTTGTTCTAAATTATTTTTTGAATGTTCATGAGTTTTTGTGAGCTTATAACTCCCATTCCGTAAAGACATTTTTATTGGAGCTACCTGTAATATAAGTCTGATCACCACATATATTAACAACCAATAGTTAGGTTAACCCTTAAATAGATCTCAAAAATTAATAATGTTTATGAACTGACAGTCAGCTTGCCAGATGAACGCAATTCGTATAATTGATCCAGTAAGTTTCTAAGTCGATCTGTGAAGGTTCCTTGATTCTGTGTATGACACCAACTTTTTATTTGTCTAATACTTAACAAAGTTTAAAAAATCAGACTACGCAAATATTTGGGATAATATTGTTTTACCTCATATGAAGAGGTTTAGACGTAGAATTGCTGATTTTGGTAAAACAAAAATGTCTGCTTAAACCAAAAGGCTCTTTTATATGTTCCCACAAATGTAGCGGCATTACAAAATCAGACAATTCCACAACGAAATATTAACATATGTAGGATAAGGGAAATTGCTAATTTTGGCCAACAAACCTGTTTGCTTTAAAAGAAAAAAGTCACAAATTTGACACATTATCAATTTATGCGTCAAATTCTCTATATTTTTTGATAATATTTTAAAGGTTTTAATTAAACATTCACGAAGGGTGAAGAAAATCGTCTAAATATATGTTTTAATGGAAGAGATCAAAGATTTTACTTTAAATCAATCCGATGTTACAAGACCGGATTAATTTCTTTCAAAGAAAATTTTATATAAATAACAAGTAAGAATTCTATATTCAGATTTACCAAACATTCAATATCCTGTGAATTAAATGCATTATGTTTCGTACATATAACGACAGACGTATACAATTTTATAGTTTATCTTACATACAACACGGAACACTTAATGAGTCATAAAATTCTGGTTTAGAATTTTTTTCCTACTGAATCGATTTTGATAATATTTGGAACGATAATGATAATGATAATTTGGAATTATTTCATTCAAATTTCTCGATTTATAATTGACAATTTTTTGAACGTTTTTGGCTTGAACTTTGAGATTTCCTCAGTTATCAGATCTATATCTTTTAACATACTAAACCAATTTAGTTTTAAAGAGGAAAGGTCTCAGGACTATAAAAAGTCTGACCAAAATTTCTTTGAGCTCTGTCAATTATTGTGGATGTGAGCGTGCAAATAACAGATAAATAGACAGACATATATACAGATGCTCATACGGACAGACAGACAGACAGACAGACGGACATAGCTAATTCAACTCAGATTTTGATTTGATGTAAGAATATATATATACATAATTCATTCTGCGATGATTCCTTCTTAGCGTTACACTTGGAATGACAAAACTAATATCCCATTTCTGGTGGTGAAGGGTATAAAAAAGAGTTAAATGTTGAAATTATTACCCCCCAAAAAATGATGAAGAGAAACAAAAAAAACTAGATGTTTGTTTAATTGCTTTACAATACACTAGAATCTAAGACAATTAAAGTGGATTCTGTTTTGTTTTTCACAATTTCTTTCAAAAAAAAAAAAAACACACACACAGAAATTTCACACTAAATTCGACAGAAAATTCGGCGCATGTCATTAATATTTCTTATGTGTTTCTTTCTAATTTGTTTAAATGTTGTCGGTTGATTGTGAGTGCCAGCCAGCTAAACCGCTAGTCAGTACGACTCACAGTAAATGCTGTAAATGTTATATGTAACTCGTAGTTGTTTCAAGTGGTTTGTCAGCAACATTTCAAACAAAACGACATCAACAACTACTAGCGGCAGCAGCAGCAATAAAAAAATTAAAATAAATTACAAACATAAAAATATGAACGAACTGGTCTTTTTCTTGACACTTTATAGTAGTTTTGCTTTAAGCGTGTATTTTTTTCTCGGTTTTATGCCCTCCACCACCAGTGGTATAGAGAGTATATTAAGTTTGTCATTCTGTGTGTAATGCTAAGAAGGAATTATCTTACACCTCATAATGTGTATATCTTCTTGCATCGCATCAAAATTTGAGACGATTTAGCTATGTCTGTCCGTATGTTCGTTTGTCTATTTGCTTTAGTCCTGAGAAGTTTCCTTTGCAAAAGCAGACAAATCTGTTGAGTATATTAAAAGATATAGACCGATATCTGAGGCAATCTCTAAGTTCAAGCAAAACAAATTTCATAAATTGTCAATTTTAAAAATACTTCATTTCCATTCCAAATATTATCAATCGGTTTAATACTTTATGACTTGTTAAATGATCCCTGTTATATTTATGAAAAACATGTATATATTGTATACGTCTGTGAGTGTATGTACGAAACATATCGTACTTACTTCACCCGTAATTGCGGTGAAGGGTATTGAAGAGTCGACATAGCATTTTTTCTTGATTTTTTTCATTTTAAAGAAGTTGAAGCGAATCGTACAACTTTTTTTTTTTGTTAATCATCATCAACGATTTCTAGGTACTTGTGGCATTTGATGTTTAATTTCATTCCGTTTACGTGAGTGTGTATGTATGTCTATGATTTTATTTTACATGACATATAGAAAACATACATACTTTACATACAGTATACATTCATTCATCCATTCAATTTGTTCATTCGTTAAAACTTTCAAATTGCGTTGGTTTGTTGTCAGTTTGTGTGTAGATTTGTGTATGAGTGTGTGTCTTCTTGAATTTTTTCTAGATGTTTAATTGTAAAAGTTTTAAAGATTTTATTTTCAATTTATATTTTTATTTAAAAAAAAATTATGTGATTTATTTTTTCTTCAATCATTTTACCACACACCAACAATTTTTTTGTTATTTAATTCATTTTTGTTATTTATTTCAAATTAATCATGTGTAAAAGTGTTAAAAAGTTGTTTGTTGTAACTGATGTTTAAGTTTGTATGTCACTATTACGTTACTTCTAGGTTTTGAATAGGAGATAGACAGACAGACAGATAGGCAGACGGTACTTTTTTTGTTTAAATAAATGGTGTTAAAGATCACACACCTCAGCGGTTGTTCAGTCAAATTGTTAAATAGGTTTTTATGCTCGAAGGAAATATTTATGGTTATTAAACATTTTCATAATTTGAAAGTAAAAATTCAGAAATTTTTTCTTGATTTGCTTTGGGAAAGGCAAACATTTGAATGTTTCTTTTTCAAAGTTTTGTTTAACTTAAAATGTCATAAAATTTCAAATATTTTAATTATTTACCTTTTGTTTACATAATGTCAACTTATAACAAAATATTTAAAATTAATTTGTTGGAAATAAATTTTGAAAATTAAAAACTTGCATTAATAATATATTGTTTACACACATGGATGTCAGTAGTCTAATCTAGCCGCAAGTGATAGTGGATTTTGACATGTGTATATAAAATGTCAACACTCAAAGTAAACAAATCGTTTTGACGTGTTTGTAATTTCTATTCTGACTAAAAATTAGTCTTCTCACAAAAATAAAAATATTTGCGAGAAGTGTTTTTCAGAAACATATTTCTTGGAGTTCATGAATGGGATTCAGACCGAAACTATACATGTATCGTATTCCAAAATTGTTTTTCTGAACCGATCTAATGTGTAAATAATTTTACAAATATATAAACTTTATTTAAGTTATCATATTCATATTTCCTTTTGCTATTCATTAATTCACATATTTTCACACCTTTTCCATACATTAATTTTTATTTCTTCAGAAAAAAGTCACCATAATTTGTAGGTTCCTCCAGAAAATTGTATTTAAATTTAACAATTCACTAATTCACAACAATGTATTCATATGTTGGAATATTATATCGTATATTTATCTATTCAATGGTGTTTGCTACGACTATATACATAGAATTGTGTTTGTTTGTATGTATTTTATTTTTATGTTTATTACAAATTCTCCTACTGAGGGTGTTAAGATATTGTATTACCAATTTCACAAAAACCTTAAAAAATAAAGGAAAAAAAAACAATAAAATAGGGGAAAATAAACAACAAAAAAGTAACTGCATATAAAATTTAAAATATGCATATAAACATTCAGGCATACTATATACATTTACACAGGCAAAGTATGTATGTAATGTATCTATGCAATGTATATTTCCATTTAGTTGTTGTATCTTTAACTTCATATGCAAAAATTTGTTTATTTGCAAAATACTCTCAAGTTTACTTTTAGCATTAAAGTTTTTTCTTCATTTTTTTTTAATTTTTCAATCGCTTTTTTTTGTTTTCTTTCTATAAAAGACGCGTCATTTAAATAACAATAAAACTTAATGACAAGTTGCTAACTAAACTGCGGCAGTTATGCCATAACAATCGTCTCTAAATATTCCTTACATTTTGTTGTTATTACCGCTCTGTGGCTGATATCGTTATAGTTGTTGTTGTTGTTGTGACAGTAGTTCTTATTATTGCTTTTCCACCTTTTTTTCTAAAAAGGTAGAAATTGTTGAACTCATATGTACGTTGAAAAGAAGCTTAACTTTACTTAATGTTACTTTTCTTTAGTGTCTCTACATTTAAAAAAATTTCATTTACCAGCTTTTTGCTATTTTCCTATGTATAGCAAAAAAAAAAGTATTTTGCATTTCCATATAGTTATGCATTTATCTATGACTAAGAATTGTTTACTGAACCCATGATTGTGCAATATTTTCGTTTTGGCAATAGCAATTGAGCTAAATATTTAAGCAGTTTAGGGAATGAATTAATTCGCTAAATTGGATCCAAAAATAGACCCAAATCAATGATAAACATATAAATATATTTAAAGGCAAATAGATATTTACTAAAGTTGTCAAATACTATTAAAAGTCTTCTACAAATATTTTATAACTCATAGAAATCAGAACTAGCGAGATACATTAGTATCTTGGTCAAATAATTAATGAATGAGCAATCCTTTCCTTTTGTTTAGGGACTATTTAAATTTTAGTGAAAAATTGTTTTTTTTTTTTTTGTGAAAATTAATTTTATGAAAATTCAATTTTAATGAAAATTAATTTTTGGTGAAAAATTTTAATTTTTAGTGAAAAATTCAATTTTAGAGAAAAATTCAATTTTTAGTGAAAAATTCAATTTTTAGTGAAAAATTCAATTTTTAGTGAAAAATTCAATTTTTAGTGAAAAATTCAATTTTTAGTGAAAAATTCAATTTTTAGTGAAAAATTCAATTTTAGTGAAAAATTCAATTTTTAGTGAAAAATTCAATTTTTAGTGAAAAATTCAATTTTTGTGAAAAATTCAATTTTTAGTGAAAAATTCAATTTTTTGTGAAAAATTCAATTTTTGTGAAAAATTCATTTTTTTTTTTTTTTTTTGAATTTTTAGTGAAAATTTGAATTTTTAGTGAATATTTGAATTTTTAGTGAAAATTTGAATTTTTAGTGAAAATTTGAATTTTTAGTGAAAATTTGAATTTTTAGTGAAAATTTGAATTTTTAGTGAAAATTTGAATTTTTGGTGAAAATTTGAATTTTTAGTGAAAATTTGAATTTTTGGTGAAAATTTGAATTTTTAGGGAAAATTTGAATTTTTAGGGAAAATTTGAATTTTTAGTGAAAATTTGAATTTTTAGGGAAAATTTGAATTTTTAGGGAAAATTTGAATTTTTAGGGAAAATTTGAATTTTTAGTGAAAATTTGAATTTTTAGTGAAAATTTGAATTTTTAGGGAAAATTTGAATTTTTAGTGAAAATTTGAATTTTTGGTGAAAATTTGAATTTGTAGTGAAAATTTGAATTTTTAGTGAAAATTTGAATTTTTAGTGAAAATTTAAATTTTTAGTGAAAATTTGAATTTTTAGTGAAAATTTGAATTTTTATTGAAAATTTGAATTTTTAGTGAAAATTTGAATTTTTAGTGAAAATTTGAATTTTTAGTGAAAATTTGAATTTTTAGTGAAAATTTGAATTTTTAGTGAAAATTTGAATTTTTAGTGAAAATTTGAATTTTTAGTGAAAAAAATTTAAAAGAACATTATTGCACTGAACTTAAGTATTACTATTCCATATTTACGAGTTGTATATGCCTAAAAGCTTATTTCGCACAAGGTTTTTGTATTGGATTTAGGTAGGATTCAACAATTCTACCTCAGATAGCAGTCTATATCTTTTTATTGGAGAGTTGTAATTGGTTTTAAATATGAAACTGCTCAGAACAATAAAACACAATCTGGACAAATTTCATTGAATATTAGTTGATTCTTTCCAGAGTTACACACGGAGGTAAAACATCTTCTTCACTTAAGTTACTTCCCGAAAATTCCCGAGAGTTTTCCCGTAGAGAAACCCTAGGCCTAAGGTATCTCAATATAAAATTCAATTTTTGTAACTTATTTGCCGATCTCTGAATTATTATTCAAAAGGTACTGTTTGGTAACATAATAAAGTCATTGAACGTTTTAGTAGTGGGTTTCACTTTTTTTTGGCCACAATGGTCATATATATTCATTCCAACAATAATCACTAAAATGAATGAATTTTTGAACAACAAAAGTTGAGGAGAAACAGAGCTAAAGGAAAAACCAAAAACTATTAAATACAAGAAATAAAAGATGGAGGTGGTAGAGGTTTTTGGGATTTGGCTTTTGTTATTTTTTCTTCTTTTTTTGGAGTAAAATAATAGAAAAGAAAACAAACAAACAAACAAACGTTAAATGGAAAGATATTAAAGTCATTTGTTGTTTCTTTTATTGTTATAGATTTTCATTTGCTGTAAAGGAAGACAAAAAGTTAAAATAAAGATAAAACTTAAATAGTATTTCGTCTTTTCTTCTTCTCTCTTATAAATTAATACCAGAAATGAAAACATTTTTAAGGCCAACAAATGAAGATGAAAATTAGTGTTATTTACTAAAACTTTATAAAAAAAGAAGCTTAAACATGTTTAAAACTAAAATATATTTTTAACAAATCTTTAAATTGTAGCATTTCAAATAAAGTGCATTTTCTGTTACAAAAAAGACACAAAAAACGGGTAATAAAATAATCTTAATAAAATGATCTTTTCATGTATTTTTTGTTGTTTCTTAACTTCCCCACAATATTTAACTTTCATTTTCTTTATTCAAAAGCCAAATTGACTTAAATTAACAAATTTTGTTTTGTATTTTTAAAATCACAAACATTTGTTTAATGTTAACAGTAACAAAAACTAAAAACAAGTTAAAATGCTATATTCGGCTGTGCCGAAAATTAGGTTCCCTTCACCACTTATATTATGCTAAAATTAGCATGAGTTGCAGATATTGCGCCAAAAAACTTAGTACTCGTTCATCAGTTTATAGCAAAATATGAACCGATATTGCTCAAATCAATTACATATTTAAGACATATTTTTATAGAACTATTTTTATAAGCTAAAAAACTGTTTTTCGGGAAGGAACCATATATGGAAGCTAGAGCAAAATATGGACCCATATTTAAAAAAATCATTATACCGAATTCATATAAAATTGATAAGTTTTACTAGTTTTATAAGCTCAATACTGTTTTCCGGAAAGGGCCTATATGGATGCTATAGCAAAATATCGGCCCGGATTTGTTATATATTAAAGATACCTAGAAAAATTTTTGTACCGAATTTTAATAAAATTGGTCCCATCTATTAAGGGGAGTTACTTAAATGCTTTAACTAAATATGGACCGATATTGGTCAAATTATTAGCATATATTTCGGATGATTAGAAAATTAATTGTGCCGAATTTCAATAGATTTGTTTTTAAATTACTAGTTTTATAAGTTCAAAACTGTCTTCCGGGAAGGGTTCCTACATACATGCTATACATGCTATTTAAATAAAATTGATCCAATTTTCCTTAAAGAAGTGTTACATAAGAGCTGTAGCTAAATATTCCGAATTGTGATCCTATATGCGGGCTAGATAAAATTGTGACTCCAACAAAATCTAGTATCTTGGGGTTTATTAGTGTATCAAAATAAATTCAAAATTGAGCCCTATAATACCAACTGATATTGGGGTGTATCCGATACGATTTTAATTAACTTTTGCTCGATGATGAAGAACATATAACTGTAGGTTATAGCTCCATTTTCGTTTAAATTAATTTAAAATTGAGATTGTCTCAGATATCTCATATAACAAATAGTGTGGCCGAGTTTTATTGTACTGGGAGAACTTTTCCAACTGACAGATAGATAGACAGACACATCTTAAGTGACTCAGATTTTGATTTGATGCATGCATATATAATTATAGAGTCTGAAATGACTCCTTCTTAGCGTTACTCACTGAATGACAATGTGAATATACCTTCCAACCACTTGTGTTGGTGGAGGGTATTAAAAAAACACAACTTCACTGTAAATGCAAAAGTTTAATTAAAAATTCGTGATCAATGCGTCATTGGCATTATAATTAAATTTATCATAGATTTCTTATGTTGTGGCTTATTTACAGTTAAAATAATGAAATACAATAAAAATGAATAAAATAAACAAATAAACAAAAATTGCTACCAGTTATAGGAAAAAGAAGTTTATTTAATATTTTGTTTGGTTTTTAGATTTAGATTTTTTCAAATAAACCATTACTTGGCAAATATTTATTATTTGTTATTACAATTGATTTCACTTTCCTTTAATACACTTGAGTTATAGTGAGAAAAAGATTTTGGAATTTAAAAAAAAAAATAACAAAACTTAAGTAAAGCTTGATTGATGAAATGAATAAATTAAATTTATTCATTAGGAAGAGTTAATAAACACTCTACAGTGGGTATATTTCGTAAAATAATTTTAAAATAATTTATTGGTCATAATAATGAAGCTTTAAGTAAAACTGATATAAGTTTTAATGATATAACATTCTTCTGCATTTATGCTGTTTTATTTACAAACCGCAAATATAACGAAATATTATATCAATTATTAACTTTCCATTGCGGAGAAATGTTTTTTATGACATCTAATTGAAATATTTTATTGATCATCACCAATATATTGGCTTTGTTTTTGATAGAGTTTTCAGCCTTTAGAAGTTCTGCACTATTCTGCCACAGAATAGCCTTGTCATTCCGTGTGTAACGCTAAACGAGTTTCATGTCAGACCCTGTTAGGTATATATTTTTGCATCAAATCAAAATCGGAGTGTGTTAATTTATTTCCGTCTGTCAGTTATTGGCACGCAAACATCCACAATAATTAACAGAGCAGAATTCCAAAGTTTTGAGAGTTAAAAAAACTGTCAAAAGTTCAGCTTTTTGTTAACTCTTTGCTGGTCAAAAATTATCCCAGTCATTGATCTCAACGAATTATAACGACTACCTGTGACTAGCTCAACATCAGAGTCTAGCCGACATTTTATGACGATAGCGCTATCTTCAAAAAATGTCGGGTAATAATATGAAAGTAGAGTTATCTTCATAAAATGTCGGCTATTGACCATCTAATTGTAGATGCTTTTGAAAAGAAAATATTCCACGTAACTTTCTCGATCTCTTCCTTTGCCGCTTTAAATTTAAATCGTAGATGTTTAAGTAGCTGTTTACATTACATAACAATTTTGATACAGCTTCCATAAAACTCTCAATTGAATGTTCCTTGGCAAATTCTTTTAAGGAGTGGGATCGAAAAAAATCTTTAAACTTTTAACACAAGAATATTCTTTCTGCATGGAAGACGAAACGTATATTCTGACAGATTTTTCGCAACTTCCTAATGAAAAATTATATGTTGTTGGTGCTCGAGGGAATATTGAAAATATATACACCGAAAAAAGCAACTGCCTGACTTGGCATCCTATTACTATGGTAAACAAGTCCTTGAGTGGTTCAAGAACAATTATGTGGCATTTGTACTAAGAGAGACAAACCCTCCAAACTACCCGGAGCTCTTAGGCCTTTGGAGAGATTTTAGGTTTTTGCTAAAAGTGAATTGAAGAGCATAAAAAGATGGCCAAATTTGTGGTAGATTTTAAACGGAGATGAAATACCTGTTTAAGCAAAGTGAAACAATCAATGGAATCATTTTCGAAAATAGTTCAAAATTTCGTCACTAGTGATGAAAACTATAAAATTATTTATTTTTTAATTTCAATCAAATAAAATATCAAAACTGTTAATTTAGTAGTTTCATTCTTATTAACATATATGTATGCTAAGAATTTTTCGATCACACTTCTTAAGTATATTTATGATTCGATATAACCGACTGTAACTATGGACTTATTACTACAACAATAGAGAAAGCAAGATTTTTTGATGTAGTAATTTTATGACTGATAACTTTTATTTCAGTGTATTCAAAATCGCTGCTGAACTTGCAAAACGTCAGTTATTTTTATTATACTCAAATTTCCTAGAAAATTAATTTCAACTTCGCTGTTTGTTATCTGCAACTTAAAAAAATTCACACACATAATAATTATCATTTGTATAAAATATAATTTATTTTATTTTTATTTATTTTACACATCAAATTATAATGAATTTTTTTTTTTTTAACCAAAAGAAAACAATAGACAATTGTTTTTGGCTGTGAGATGGTTGATTTTATAGCAAATGAAACCTTCAGTGCATTTCAAATGAAAACAAATTTGATTGATCTGCTTACGCAGATTTTTCAAGGAAATCTAATGACTTTTTCAATGTAATTTTTTATTAAATATTAGGTTATGGAAAAGTTTTATTCGAGGTTTTTGCAAAGGCAAATCCAAAAAAAAAAAACATAAACAGATCCCAATTTCATTTATATATTTTAACTGAGAGGAAAATGGTTTAAAAAAGATTTAAGTGACTTTAAACAAAAATCTTTTTTGGAATTTTCAGGTTTTAAAGTTCTCAGATACTGGTCTATAACTTTTTTGCTAATGAAACATACATTTAAAACATACCTGTAAAAAAAGTCTAATTAAATTTTTCAAGGTGTGAGAATGTTTTTAACAGACAGTCTTTTTGGCGTTACAGGCGAAATGTTAAAGTTAAAATCCCCTATCATTACTTCTGGTGCTGGAGGGTATAGAAATGCTTGATAGTAGGAAAACAAATAGAAAACACTTTTTATATGATCCAATAAAAAAAAACTTTATATGAAATTTGTTTATGTCTGTGTTAATAAAACATATACATTCAAAATCCCCTCAATTTGAATTAGTATGAGAATTTTATATAAAAATCTCTGTTTATTATCCAAATATATCAATTAACATCAATTAATTTCGAATTTTTATATTCAAATCTTTTTTCTCTAAAATTAACTCTCTGTCTGACTTCTGTGAACTTTTTGCTTACGAAATCAGTTTTTTTTATTTTTTGCCAAAATTTTATTTAATTAATTTTTCCAACTAATTTTGAATTCTATTTGGATTCCAGTTTATTTTCATTTTTTAACTTTTAAGGAGTGAGATCGTAAACTTCTTAACATATTTATTAAAAAAGAAACTGCTTCACTTACAGTTTTAATATTTTTATTTGATTGAAGTAATTACAGATTTAATCGCTTCCTTCCATTAACTTTGCTCGAACAGGTGGTACATCTTCGTTTAAAATCCACTACTCTGTTGCACTCTTTTTTGTGCTCATCAATTCTCTTTTAACAAGAGTCCAATATCTCTCCGCTGGCCTTAGCTCCTGACAAATTGGGTGTTTTGTCTTTCTTGTTACAAATGCCACATTATCGTTTTTGTTCCACTTGTTTACCGTTGTAATATGATACCAAGCGAATGGGAAATGTTTACTAATTTTGGATCCTAAATTTTTCTTATAAAATTGTTGACAGAAACTTGCAAAAAATCTGCCTGAACATACGTTTCGTCAAACTTAAATTTCCGTATTCTATTTTGGGCCTCTTTTGAGCCACTTTTAGCAGCATTTCCGGCAGAAACTTTTCGAGACCTCTACATTTATAACCTTTAACACTGCAGGCGGTTGGAATATTATGTGTTTGCGTAGAAGTTTATAACGAACAAAAATATTGCTTACACCATTATTAATTATACCGATCGACTCTGAATCTCTTTATGAGTCCTTCTGGTTGGTTGGCAGTTCTTGTGAAGCTTGAGAACAAAGTACAAGTCACAATTTTAGAATTATCTAAATGAAACTTGGCATATGTTATTATTTTCTTTTAAATTGCTGATAGTGGGTCCATAATTTCAACTAGGCAAAAATACAAATATTACTCCGGGAATTGCGTTCATGAATATAAAACTGATTTAAATTAAATTTGAAACAAATAAGTTTAATAATATTCTAAAATTATGTACCATTCTAAAATGATAACACGAGGATCGGTCGGAGGATCTGTATTACCCCCCTGAAAAAGTTCTTTTAAGACACGCAAATCATACATATACATTAGTACCATAATACTTAAGCACAAATTTGAAAATATATTTATACGAGGGATAATCATTAATTTTTGATAGCCACATTTAATAAACATTAATATGGCGTAGGATATTAAATATTTTCATACAAAGTAGTTCGAGAAGTGAGCTAACTGTTCTGATTTCCTTCCACCTGTACCAAGTTTTATATCAACAAACAAGTTCTCACGGTATTGTTTAAAAACTTTGCCAACAGTTTGATGGCAGACTTGGCCAACTTTTTTGTAGAACCATGCGCATTTTTACTGATCGCTCATTTTAATCAGATGAACAATATATTTGTTTGTCTGACATTAAACTTAAAGTTTTAATGAAAATTGTGTATTGAGAATTTTTTGATCTCACTCCTTAAATTTTGTTATTGTAATTCTCAATTAATCGCATGATTGTTGTTCCAATAATTTTAACATAAATTTTTGTTGTTTTTGCTTTTTATTCAATTTAAGCAAATTTTTCATTCTCCAATATTTAATTGACAATATTTTTGGTTTTTTGTTATTTCATTTTCCATTCTACATTTAAATTTAAATTTTAGTTTTTTTATTGATTTCTAAATTGCCCCAATTTTCATTAAAAGCAATCTCTAAGCTATACATACCACTGCTGGACTATTAATGGTGGCTGCCACTGTCATTACTGCTATTGCTGCTGCTGCTGTTGCTGTCCAATGTGTGTGGTCTACTTGGACAAATATATGGTCGTTTGCCAATAATATAGTTTGATGTTAACTGTGTTGGAATCTGAACTGTAATGCAGAGTAAATATGTTAAGTTTCATGCTGATATTTTTAGTTTTACTTAGAACTTTTGTTATGTTAAATAATTTGATTGTTGGAACAAGAAAAAAATATTTAAATTAAAATTAAATTTGAATTTAATGAAAATGATTAGATTTTATGGGAAAAAATTTTATTAAAAAATATGTATTTGAAAATGATTTTATATGTTTTTGGTAATAGAAGGATAATTATTGATAAAGAGATTTCAACATACCAAAAAAATAGAGTTTCCTTTTTTTCAAAACAAAAACTTCTTAATTTAATACCCTACACCTACACACTATAGGAATTTATTTTGCTATACACTACCATGAGTCATTGGCGTATAATGTATGTGAGCAGATCTATGAAACGCAGCGGAAAATAATGGCATCCCCACTAAAAGAATAAATATCGGATAAGAATACCTTTTCCTAAACGAAGTCCCTCCATTTAGAGGGCTCTTTGTCCATGTGATATGAATGGTGAATACTCTGTAGATCCTAAATTTAGAAATTTGGTAAAGGTTGAAACTTATTAAAACTGATTATAATTCCGGTAGTACTTACAAAATATTCTCCCATTAGTGGGTATGTATCTCCATCTTTATGTACAGAAATCGCAAAAAAGTGATAATGTTTTGCGTTTCATTATAATGTAGTCCGACGATTAAATTCTGTATTTCAATTTTATCCAACAATGAAAAGCTTCCGATGTCAGTTATTACAAGACATAATCTCCTCGCTATAAATTCGGAATTCATTACACGATCACAGACAATTTCACAAAAATTTACATTTTTACCAAAAAACTTAATTTTCAATAAAATTTTATATTTTTACTAAAATTTACACTAAAAAATTCAAATTTTCTCTAATAATGAAAATTTCACTAAAAATGAAAATTTTCACTAAAAATGAAAATTTTCACTAAAAATGAAAATTTTCACTAAAAATGAAAATTTTCACTAAAAATGAAAATTTTCACTAAAAATGAAAATTTTCACTAAAAATTAAAATTTTCACTTAAAATGAAAATTTTCACTAAAAATGAAAATTTTCACTAAAAATGAAAATTTTCACTTAAAATGAAAATTTTCACTAAAATTGAAAATTTTTCACTTAAAATGAAAATGTTCACTAAAAATGAAAATTTTCACTAAAAATGAAAATTTTCACTAAAAATGAAAATGTTCACTAAAAATGAAAATGTTCACTAAAAATGAAAATTTTCACTAAAAATGAAAATTTTCACTAAAAATGAAAATTTTCACAAAAAATTAAAATTTTCACTTAAAACGAAAGTTTCACTAAAAAAAATTAAATTTTTACAAAAAATTCACATTTTTACTAAAGTTCACATTTCAGATATTCACTAGAAATGCCCTAAAATTGAGATTTTTGCTAAAAACATTTTAGCGGAAAATATTCTCACTAAAAATTCAAGTTTTCTGAAAAAAAATTTTCTCAAAGCTTTATATCTTTAATGAAATTTTTACCACACGTTTAATTTTTTTCTTAAATTGCAACTTTTTGTTTAATTTTCAAATATCTGCTAAAATATATTTACAATTTTTAACATTATTTTTCATTTAAATTTTTACTATAACTTAGAATTTTATTATTGTCAAAAAAATAAGATTTAAACATTAAAAATTTTCCAAAAAAATTGATCAATTTATATTTTTTACAAAATTAAAATTTTCCACACATTTTTTTCACGAAATTCCCACAAACTAACATTTTTCACTATTTCATATAATTTGTAATTTGAGTAGAAATTTTCACTAAAACCTCAAAACTTTAATTTAATTTTAAATTATTTACAATTTCAAATTTTATTTACAATTTCAAATTTTTACTAAAATTTCAAATTTTTACTAAAATTTCAAATTTTACTAAAATTTCAAATTTTTACTAAAATTTAAAATTTTTACTAAAATTACAAATTTTTACTAAAATTTCAAATTTTAACTAAAATTACAAATTTTCGTTTTTTGAAAATTATGATAATCCTATACAAAATTTTAGAAAAAAATTATATAATTATCAAATATTTTAATTGTAATGCGTCGTTAAATTTGATAACGCTTTAATTGTTGAATTTATATTCATTTAAACACTTAAAGCTTAAATTAATTAGTTAATTAAATTTTCAAAATTATTTAGTTTTTTAAAAGTTCTTTTTCCTCTAGATTTGGCAAATGATTTTTATAAACTTAAAAAACACATTTTTAAAATTAAAATAATTTTTATGTAAAAAATATATATAAAAAATAAGTAACAAAAAAGTATTTAATACCCTTCACCACATTATTGGTTATATGTGGTTGATACCCAAAATTAATGAGCGGTCCTCATATAAAAGATATTTTCTAATTTGTGCTTAGAGCATATTATGGTACAAATATTTATGTAGGATTTGTGCGTTTTTAAAGGACTTTTTTCGGGGTTACAATACGGTATCTAGAGGAAATTATCCTTGTAAAATTTCTTACATCAATTTTTTTTATATTTATTTTAATTTGACCAATTCTTATCACAAAACCAATATATATGTGAGGTTTAAGCCTTTCAAAGAGACGGACATGCTTAAATCGACTCTGAAAGTGATTCTGAGTCGAACGATGTACCTCAATATTTTTTCTACCCATTATAAACTTCTGCACAAACGCTTTATGCTCCAACTGCTTACGGTGTAGAGATAATTAGAAGAGCTTCAAAAAACCTGCTAAATAATCCCAATCAATATAAATTTTTTCAGTCAATTAAATATTTAATTATTCTTTTAAATCGTTCAATTTGACATTTGTTTGTTTTTTTTTAACATTTAATTTTATTGATATTTTTTTATAAAAAATATATTCATACATAAATTTTTTCACTTAATTACAAAACAAAATGTCCAATAATAAATGATTAAACTACAACTTAATTAGAAATTAATTAGCATATTAATATGGCCTGTGGTTGGAATATCTAAAAAAATAATAAAAATCAAAAAAGACAAAAAATATTATTATTAATTTGTATAGAGATTTAGTGCCTGCGTGCGTTATAAACTTCCTAAGAGGTTTTTCGATTTTTACATAAAACCCTCATAATTTCTAAACGTTTTTCAAAAAATAAGTATGCGTATTTATAATTTTTATACCCTCAACCACCACAAGTGATGATGTGGGTATATTAACTATATCCTTCCGTATGTAACATCAAGACGAATCATCTCGGAGCCCATATAATGTATACATACTATTGCATTGAATCAAAATCTGAGTCAATGGAGTTATGTCCGTCTGTCGTCTATCTGTTGAAAATATTTTCAAGCCTAGAATAATTGTACGATATCAATGAACTTTAACCGCTTTATTTGTTATTGTTTCCTATTAAAATCAGCTATATCTGAGATAACCTTAAAACTCCAAAAAAATAACTATTTTTATTGTTTAACAAATTTTAATTGGATCTTAACATCTTCGTATAAAAAATTATCAAAATCGGATCAATAAAAATAAAGTTATAAGCTGAAATATGCATTGTTTTTGTGAGTGACCCCAAATTCTGTGGGTCACAATTTTTAAGATAATTTTTTTAAATTTGAATTTGATATATATTTATTTTGAGACAATAATGAACCCAAAGAAACAAGATTGCGCTTGGGTCATTATTTGTCCTAGCTCTCATTGAAGCCCCTTCCCGGAATATGGTTTATAGCTTACAAAACCAATTCTATTGAAATTTGGCACAAATAATTTTCTAACCATCCTTAACATATCCATATTTTGATATAATATATGATTCATCCCATATAATTTCCCTTCTCAGAAAACGGGACTGAACTTATAAAATACTTAAATAAAAACCAATATTATAGAAATTCGGCACAATGATTTTTCTCACTCATAGAGTAAGTTCTTATAGGGCTTTTTACGTAATTGGTGTTTAAGTTGACGAACGAATAAAAGCTTTCTGGTGCTAATTTTTGCATAATATTAGTGGTGGAGAGTACTTAAGATTCGATGCAGCCGAATTTAGCATTCTTACTTGTCTAAAATTCATAATTTTTTTAATTAATGGCCATTTTTAATATTTTAAGCTTAAAGCAAAAAAAACTAATTTGTTCGATGTGTTAAATATGTATTTAAAACAAAGAGCTACAAAAACCATCAAATAGATTTAAACAGCAGCAGTGAGAAGTCCAAAAACAAAAAATAGGAAAATATTGTACGTCATAGTTTTACAATACTAAATAGTCGTATATGTATGATTTCTTGCTGTTTTAATATGCTGTGATAATATTAATATATAGATGAATATAATTTTGTTGTTGTTGTTGTTATTTTACAACTGTCAAAAAGTGTTGCTGCTTTTGATACAATGATAAATTGTTAAATGTCACATGCTGTGACCGGACAAACCAACATGAAGTCAAAATTGATAAAAAAAGACTTAAAATATAAATTTAAGTATTTTTTGTGTTGTGTTTGCTTGTTTTTTGAGATTTTTCTGTTAAGAGGTAGAAATAGTTTATAATTCATAGATTATGAAAATAAAATAAATAAATGACTGACTGACCGTTTGGCCTACCAGTTTAAAAAAAAAATAAAGTTTAATGGTACCCTACAGATGGTAAGAGGTATTTGGATATACTCCTGACTCAGTTGAAGTGTATCCTTTTTTAATTTGACCAATAATCTTTATTAACACCCTGTACTACAGGGTATATTGAAGGATCAATTCCTGTGATACAACGTTGAACATCCAGCTGGGGACAAATTGTCTGTCAATATAATATTTTGAATGCCCTTAAATAGAATGGTTTCAATATCTCAGGTAGCTTTCATAAAATTGTTCACCCGGAATGAGATTTTAGAAACAAAAAAGTAAAGTCCAAATTCAAGTAAAGTTTCGAAAATCACTTGAAAATGTACAGCTGTAAAAATAATAAATATTCTTGAATTAATAATAAACAAGTGAGCATCGACCTTCGATCCTATAGACCTGATAAATCTCTATTTTCGAAAAACTTTAATAATACATTACTATCTTGTCAAAAAGCATTTATATACTAACACAAACCATCGAGTAAATCTATTAAGATCTGCCCATAAACGAATACGAAATCATAATATTTACCCCAGCGGGATCAAGGCGAGACTTGTCAGAAAATATATGCAAAGCACTGAATCTTCCCTCAATAACAGAAAAAACATTCGAAAAACAGATATCTTTTGTACTCGAAACTTTACACTCAGTCACAAAATATACTTCTCTAGAAGAAACATGGAAAGTTTTTCAGATTTTTTTTTAAATTAGTGAAGACGAATTTAAACCCAAAAAAAACTGAATATTTCCAATTAACATTATTTTCAACTTAAGATATTGGTCCAATCATTGTTGATTGAAAAGGTATCTTTTAATAAATAAAGAAATTTAAATAAAACCGGTTTAGTTTTTTGATTATTGCAAAAATAACAATCGACTCAATTTCAATACATATTACTCGGAGACTGGTTGTCCCTTTTTGGAATTACCATGGCCCTATAACCAATGGTGATTAAACTCCCAAATTTAAAGCTGCACTCCTCTGCTTTTTATATAATGAATTTTAAGTAGTTAAGGTCGGTCAAAAGTTGTTCAACTGTTTTCTTACAAGATTTTTTTTTTGATTCTTCACCATAATGGAGTTTAAATTATGATTTACAATGGACTCAAATAGGAATAGAGAGTACCCCCATACAAAACCAATTCAATCATCGAAAAGAACTGTTTAACTGAACAGGGCTGATAGGATCTGTGAAAGTGATACACCCCATACAAAAAATATTAATAGCCAAATATCTAAAGAACTATTAAAGTGAGAGTTTTAGAATTTCGTCCCAAAGACCCTCTCAAGGAACTGTTTCACTGGGACAAACATGTAGGGCAGATGGGATCAGGGAGAGAACTACTCACATATAAAGGCAATTTTAATTAATGTATATTAAAGGAATATTATAGCGAAAGCTTCAAAACTTGTTCCTAATCACCTTCTCAAAGAACTCTATTACTGAACAGAATCTTGAATGGATTTTTTTTAATACACCTCGCGAAATTTTGGAAATGTTTTTTTTTTCAATCTAGGAGGGAGTACAATTTTGGGCGACAAAGTGCAATGGATCAAAGCCAGTTCAATAAAAATACTATTCGTTGTTATAGTTTCGCTGTATAGCCTCCTCTTAAAGTCTACCTTAAACTATCAAATTTTTACTTAAAAATTTTACACAATATTTAATTTTTAAAAGCTGCTTTTTAATTCTACTGTTAAAAGTTAAATTTTATATTCAAGTTTTTGTAATTTAATTTTTTCTTGTTAAATTTTGTTGTTTTCATTATTTTTTGAAAAAGAGAAGAAAAAACTTTTGTCTAGACTCCATTTTCATCCATAGAATAAAATAAACTAATAAATTTATTTAGCTCTATATACATTTATTATTTATATTTTTTATTTCATTTTCATTTTTTTTCATATAGCTAATTTTGTGACATTTAACTGCGGATGTTTATTAATTGGTTTTAATAATGTTTATAATTAATATAAAGCCTAAGAATTTCCTTCATGTTGTGAACAATTTAAAAAACTGCGGGATGTTTACTTATGGTTTATAGTGTCATAATAATTGATTAATTCTTAACGAATTAAAATCTTCAAAACACGGGAACAAAAAACACTAACAAGCAATTGTAAAAAAATATATAAAAAATATTTTAGTTGTAGTAGTTCGATAACTTTTGTAAACAACAGCAGAAATTAAGGCTTAAAATAGAAACTCACATGCGATTTTTTGGTTTTCAAAACCATACAAGTTTCTTTTATTATTATTAAACTACCAGATATTTGCTGGTTACTCATGTTACCTTAGAAAATTCTATGGCAAAAAGGAAAAACTACATAACTCATTTTTTTTTTTAATTTTCAAGTCACATTTTTGAACTTCAAGTTGAAGTATGAAAGATCTGAGAAGTCAAAATATTAAATAAACATAAGATTACTGACAAAACAATGTATTATATATTGTGCTTAAATAACTACTTTCGTTCTTTTTTTATAGCACCACAATAATTCAATTAATGAGTTATGTTGTTTTTCCTTTTTATCATAGTATTGTTAGCATAAAAATTGTAACACAAAACGTCTACAATTTAGAGAAAAAATATAACAAATATGTAAAAATGCTATATTCGGCTATGCCGAATCATCATAAATTCGCGTGAGGTAAATACGTTATGTTCGTATTCTTAAATGAAACGCGAATGAGTCTTAAAAATAGTTATATTTTTTGCTAAAACTTTATTTCTACTGTATCGATTGTGAATAATAATAAAGTCCACATAATTAAATATTACGACAAAATTACTCAAGTTCCCTGCTTGAATTTAGAGGTTGCCTCGGATATCGGTCTATATCTTTTAACACACTGAACATATTTTGCTTGTCTTCAATAGGACTATGTAAAACTCAGGTCAAATTTTATTAAGATCCGTCAATTTTTTTGATGTGAGCGTGCCAACATAAGAGAGACGAACAAAGCTAAATCGATTCACATTTTAATTTGATGCAAGAATATATATACATTATGAGGTCTGAGATGATTATATACCATCTCACCACTTGCGGTGGTGGAGGGTATAATGAAACACTTAATGGGCCATCAAATTAGTCATATTTTTGGCTATAACTTTTTTCTACTGAACCGATTTTGATAATTTTCAGAATGGTAATGAAATAAATACCACTTAACGTTATGGCAATTTATCATTGACAATCTTAAAAAAGTTCTTTAATTATAGCCTCAAATATCTGTCTATATCTTTTAATATAATAAACCGATATAACTAATACTCAGGCCAAATTTCATTGAGCTCTGTCAATTATTGTGGATGTGAGCATGCCAAGAACAGACAGACAGATAGACAGATGGACAGACAGACAAACAGACATAGTTAAATCGAAACAGTTTTTAATTTGATGCAAAAATATATACACAATGGAGTGTGAGATAATTTCTTCTTAGCTTTACAAACGGAATGACAAAGTTAATATAACCTCTTCACCACTTATGGTTGTGGAGGGTATAAAAATTTACAAGTTTTTGATTTTATTTTCAATTCTTAACTAAAAATTTACTCTCAGAATTTAAAAAATCTAATATTTCTAAATACAACTTTTAGAATCCATTTAACATATAAAGTATGGAGATTTTTTGTTAACATTTTTATACAAAAAGGTTAAATGCAATAAATGGTTGTGAACAAAAAAATAAATTGACGTAAATTAAAGGAATTGTATTACAGCACGAACCCTATTTGATGAATCATAAAAGTTATATAAATAAAATGTATAAATGCTTAATTTTTATTAGAGTGTTTATGGAAAATGACAAACTATATAAAGGAAATTATAGGAAACATGGAGAGTAGTCCAAACGAAACACACGATGTTAATCAATGGCACACAGTTATCCCATACTAGTTTTTTTATAATATGCAATTTTTGAACTACTAAACAGTTTTCAATAAAAATCCACACCAAAATTCTAAGTGAAATTTAGAGAACGAATTTCAGACCTTCCAGCTTTGTGGAATATATCCTACGGTTTAAGAAATATTAAGACACAATTTTTTTAATGTTTGTTTTCTACACTTCAACAAATGGTTGGTTTAAGATATGGCCGTCTGCCCCTTTGGAAACATTCTCACGCCTGCAATAATTGTCTGAATACACGAAAATTGGCCACATTATTTGTCATTATTTGTCCTAAGCAGTTTTCTATTTAAAATCAGCTATATCGATTCATTGGAAAAATATTATAGACCAATTTCTGGGACAACCTCAAAATTCCAAAAAAGAACTTATTTTATTTCTTGTACCAAAAGGTAACTAGATTAAAACAAAAAATTAACTATAATATTCAGTTATATAATCTTCATAATCGCTCAAAAATATCGGAATCAGTTAAACAGAAAAAAAATTAAAGACTGAAATATGCGAAATGTTGATACACCGAAAAATCTGTGTGCTGCATGGGTCACAACTTTTAAGTTATTTTTCTGAAATTTGCCAAATATATTTATTTTGATATAATAAACCTAAAGAAACTAGAAGTTCTTTGGTTATTATTTGAACTAGCTCCCATATAAGGCCCCTTCATGGAGTATGGCTTATAATTTAAAAAAGCCTTAAATATGGACCGATTCTATCGAAAGTTGTCACAATTAATTTTCTTCAATACATAATATTAATTCTGTAATATCGGTTCATATTTTGCTATAACTCCCATAAAACTCCCTTTTCCTTTGAGCTTAAAAAATAAGGACAAATTCTATTGAATTTGGAGTAATAAATTTTCGTTCAATATTTTCTTACAGCTCCCATATAATGACCCTTCCCGAAAAACGTTTTTTTAGTAAACGTTTGTACTTCTTTTGTCATACCGACGTAGTTCAAGTTATTCTGATACTATAATTATTGAAACTGTTTAATGCCAGATTAAACAAATAAGAATTTGTATGGACCTCCCAGATACATAAATCTCACAAAAATCGTTTTTTCGAGAAACAATTTTTCATAACATTATTTATTGGTCCATGCTTAATGTTTTCATTGTTTTAAATAATTTTTTTTTGTTCTAATTATTTAAAATATATTTTATTTCCCTTTATAATGACTTCCTTTTTCCCCTCACACAATAAGTGCTTACATGCGTTTTATTGTTCCAAAAATAAGGGGATTGAAACAAATATCTACAAATTGCGTAAATAAATTTTGAATTCAATATTTATTATATTTCATTCCTTTTTTGCTTACAGCAACAAACAACTTCCATAATTAACAACAACAAGTGTGGAGAATATCTTAAACTAACAAGCAAAATTTAATCACAAATAAGGGTAAAATATATGAATGTGACATATAAAAGATTTTAAACATGTGAATAAGATGAAAGTAGCAAGAACAAGAACATGAAGAAGAAGAAGAAGTTAAGCAGGGGCATGCAATTTTCAAGAGCCAACAACCAAACTACGTACATACATATGCACAAGCAACAGAAAGTCATACTTTAAAATCCACTTGAATTACTTACACACACAATTATAGAGGGTCTGGACCCTTTACAAAAATACTTCAAAAACAAACACGTACAAGCGAACACACCCACACATACACACGCACAACAGACTTCACAATGAGAGAAGTACTTGAGAATGCATTTTACAAGTGGTTCAGTACAGATTTTCAGCTTCATCTACGGCTTCGTCAATGGTTGTGTTAATTGTCAACCTATCGATGAATGAATGAATTGCATATCGACAAAATGTGCGTGTCAAAGTATCTGAAATTGAAATAATGCGTAAAATTGTTTAAAAAATGAATTTAAATTTAAAACAAAAACTACACTGAAAAAAATATTCGACAAAATCTTTCAATTAATTTTATAATTAATTTGAAAATAAATATGAATCAATTGTTGCATTGAATTAATTACATATATAATTGTAATGCTTTTACTTTTTACAAAAATTTACAATTTTCGAGAAAAGCAAGAAAAAGCTGTAGTCGCTAAAGCCTGACCATTAAATACCCTGCACCGTATTGTTGGTTATTAGTGGTAGCTATCAAAAATTAATAATCAATGTAGGATTAAAAGGACTTTACTGGAATTGATAGGATAGAGGAAATTATGGAGGAAGTTATTAATAATTTAATTAATAATATAATTTTCGTGATAGAAGTAAAATCAAACAAAAAATTTATTAATATAAGCAATTTTGTAATTGAACTTGATTTTTTTCTGTGTAAATATTTTTCTATTTCTTTCAGAAAATGATTAAATTGCTTGTTTTTCGATTAATTTATTATATTTTTCTCCAAAAACAGTTATTTTCTGTACACTTTTTTGTTAGAAAAAAAAGTTAATTTAAATTGTTGTAAAATATTTTTTGTTTTTCTTGTAAATAGTTTGTTATATTTTTTTATGTTAACTCATTTATTAATTTCTTGCTTATTTAACTAAATTTTAACCGCCTCTTTTGTAAACACTTTCTCTTTGTTTGGTGTTGGTGGTGTGGGGCTTAATGTCTTTAATGCCCCCTTTTCTTATTAAGGTTTTATCAATTGTTATTGATTAAGGTACAATATTAAAAAAATAACAAATAACAAAAACAATAGTTTAACAAATGCTTGTTAAATATTGATGAAACACCTGTATATTACTAAAGAAAACATTCACTCATTTACTCACTTGATTAGTACAGTAAGGAAAGGAAAATAGCACTGAATATTAATAATTTTTAAACAAGGAATATTGATTTATTCTGCGCCAAATCTTAAAAAGCTCCTACCACTTATATTCTGGAAAGGGCCTTATATGGTAGCTATAAACAAATATTTACCGATATTTGTCAAATTAGCTATGTACATTAAGGAAAGTTAGGCAAATATTAGTTCAGAATTTCAACGGATATTGGTCAAATAAAAAGAGAAAAAAATTATATTTATCACAACAAGAAAAATAATTCTATCACAAATTACGATAAAATTGGTTCGTATTAGACTTTATAAACCTGCAACCCCTATTCCGGGAAAGAGCAGCTATAAACCTTTAAACTTTTTATTACAGTAGGGGACCTTATGTGAGCAAACTAATTTTCGGGTGTATCAAAATTTTGCATATTTGAACTTTTTTTCCGATATTTATAAACTTTAGATCTTTAAATTTAATTTAATATTATTTTTCATGGTACATATTTTAAAAGCTTTTATTCTAAATTTCGAAGTTGCCTCAGATATTGGCCCATTACTTTTTTCTAAACCGATATTGCATGTTTTAATAGCAGACTGTAAAATACCATAAGAAACATCCATGCCAAATTACAGATGTTATAATATATCTGTACCATTAAATCAGTTTTGGATTTGATGCTATAATACATATATTCTTTATGATGTCCTTGCTTTAGTATTCATCACCACTCGAAGTGGTGGAAAAGAAGACAAAAACAACTAAGAATGTTGTATTTTCCTGATTCTCTGATTTTCAACTTAAACTTTTGTTCCAGGAAGCAATAACCATATGTGGACCTATATTTTAAACATTTTTCTATATAGTAAGACAATTTAAAAAAATATTTCTTTTTCGATTTTTAGTGTTATATAAAAACATGTTGTAATTCTGTATGCCTTAAATTCCATTCCTGCATGGAACCTTATGGAGATATAGTAATAAGTGGTCTAACGTATCCTAAAATTCGGCACATATTGATGCCAAGTTCAAAATTATTATTACAGAATTTTTAAAATATTTTACTGTTAAAAGAGAATATTCCCAACATAAGACTTAATTTTGCGAACATTTTCATATGGGATCTGTAACCAAATATGGACCAATATTAGTTTATGTATAAATATTTAATATATGTATAAAGACTATTTGAAAATAATTAAACGTTGTTAAAATGCGATTTAGGTAAAATAATGATTTCATAAAAATCCAATATGTTTTGGATTTTCAGTTTTTTTCTGAACTAAAACGATAATTGATACGAAAATTGAGGCAGGAAGGGGTCCATATATAACAGTGTATAATTAAAAACTTTTTTCTGAGAAAGGTTTTTGTATAAAAGCTAGGCCAAAAATGGTCCTAATATAATTCGATTTCTATATGAAATTTCAGTTAATGACCTCTAAAATTGATGCCAATATTTTGGGAATATTAAAATTTTGTATGACCATTTGTAAAATTGTCCATTTTTAGCACGATGATTTTTATTATTGAACCAATATTGATGGTTTTTTAGGACAATGGTAAACAATTTACTAAAATTCCATTGAATTCGACAAGCAAACAGGACTTGGATTTTGACGTGATCCAATAATTCCTAAACTTATATGGTATCGTAGGTAATTTGTTTTTGGCCTAACATATGGTTACATACACACATATTCTCTAATATTTACAAAATCCTCTGAATATTCCCTGCTACTTTTCTACTCTCATCTGCTTATTACCTCATAATAAATACCTTCAACTTAAGTTAGTTTAGACAAAAACAAAACCGACAGCAAAAAAATCACTTTATAATCAAAACTAATGATGCTACAAATCGTATGTATATTGTCTTAAATAGTTAGTTATAGTGGCTTTATTTAAATACGAGTGATTTTTGTCTTTTTCTAAAATATTTTTCTTTTACAATCAAACTGGTTGAAAAAGGGTTTCTGTAAAAAACAAACGTGTAAATTGATTAATTTAAGATTGTTAGTGGCTGAGAAGAAGTTAAAAAGTGAATGAAAAAATACATTCAATATACACTTTACATTTCTCAATTTTAATTACAACGATTAATCATATTGATAATGTGTTTGAAAATCGATTTAAAATAATTTAATGAAATCAAATAATAAAGAAAAGAAAAAACTAAACTATTTAGAAATAAAATAATGGAAATGAGATTATTTGAAAAGTTTTAAAATAAATTATTGTTAAAATGTAGATTTTATAAATTTTGAAAAATTTTGAATTCGAGAAATATATAGAAAAAATATTGAAAAATTATACAAACTTATAAGATGAAAATATTGGAGTTCAAATGATGAGATAAATTTTAATTTGGAAACGTAAAAATATTTAAAAATATTTTGATATTTTATTAACCATTATCCGATTTGGTAATTTTTATAGGTTATAGAAGTTTCATTGACATTATTGCATTTGTTTATGATTTTTTTATCCTTAATCCCTACACCATTACAAGTGGTGAAGGGGTATATAAACTTTGTCCTTCCTTGTATAACACTAAGAAGGAATCATCTTGGACCCCATAATATTCTTTCATCAAAAGAAAATCTGGGCCGATTAAGCTATGTCAGTCCATCTGTCTGTCTGTTGTTGGAACGCTCACATCCACAATAATTGAGAGAACTAAATGAAATTTCGTCTGAGCATATGATATATTCTTGAGAAGTTTCATATTTAAAACCAGCAAAATCGGTTGATTAATGAAGAAGCAAACGTTCCCCACAATCACAAAATTAGTAGTATAGTGAAAAGATGCAATGTGATCTAATACTTAATCGGCTCAAGAAGCATTAATACTAGATGTCCTCAAGAGACTATAAAAATCTTACCAAGGTAACCACTTAGGAAAAGCCTCAGTTAAAATATGCGGTCAGATGGTAAAAGTATTAGAATCACAACCGAAAAATTACTACTGGTCACCTCAAGTGTTAATAGAGGTTATATTAACCTTGCTATTTCGTTTGTAATTTCAAGCAGAGATCATCTCATCTATCTAAAATATAGATATTCTTGCATCAAATAAAAATGTGAGCCGATTTAGACTGTTCGTTATTACCTTGTTGACTCGCTCACATACATAAAAATTGACAGAGTACAATGAAGGAAATTCCCTATTTAATTGGTTAAAATCGGTTCAATAGAAAAAAGTTATGGACCGATATTTGAGATTACCTACTAAAATTGAAAACGGCTTAACAAATTCTCGAGAAAGGATATTACCTCTAGTTGAAAACGATATAAGCTATAAACTTTTTTGTTAGGACACTTATAAAGGAAATTGTTTACATCGCATATATCTGAAATTCTTAGGAATATTTGATAAAATTTAATGCAAAAAGAAATCAAGATATCAAAAATTTGACTTTGCCTATATAACATTCATAATTATTTTTTTCTTAATTTATACGATATTTAAAATTTGGCAAAACCAAATTTTCACTAAAAAAGTGAGATATAAAATGTCTCATTTTTTTGTTTTTTAAAGCCTTCACCATACGTTAACAAATCCTAACAAAGTATTTTGTAATTTAACAATTATTTTTTATAAATTTAATTACTCCAAAGTCAACTGCCACTAATATACCAATTTAAATTCCAGATACTTGATTTCCAACATTTTTCCCATTTACATGAATATTTTATAATTTATAATCTAATTTATAGAATTTATTTAAAGTATTTTCTTTCATGTTCTATAAAAATAAACATAAAATTAAATGTCGGCAAATTGTTAGTTTCCAAACTAAGTTCTCATTTAAATTATAAGAAATACAAGTAAGAATTCTATATTCGGTTGTTCCAAATCTTAAATACCCTCCACCACTAACATTATGCAAAAAAATTAGCACGAGTTGAAGATATTACACCAAACAAACTAATTTGTTCATCAGATTAAACAAGTATTACAAAAAAGGTTCCTTTAAAAACTACTTTGAAATATGGCAATATATTCCTGAAATAACGTATAAATATTGATACCGAGCTATAGATTTTAACGGCCCATTTTATTAACAAAAATTGTTGATAAACCAAGACTTTTTCCACACAAGAGACATTATTCAAGAAATTAGATATTGAAGACAATTATTTAGTTATATGAATTTCGGATGGATCTGGTTCACATTTAGGGAACTTGAGGTCAAAAACTCTGTCCTGTTGTCAATTTAGTTTTATATAAAAAGATGTTTTAAAAATGGATCATAACTATTTTCTAGGAAAAGACATTATATGAGATATATAAAAAATGTGGATCGCGATTGTTCAAATTAATAAGAAATTAGAAAAATCATTGATTGATTAGAATTTGTCTTTATCTAAGAGTTTTACAAGCTCAAACCCGTATTCCGGGAAGAGGCGTTAGGAAATTATTTGTGTCAATTTTCAATAGAATTGGTTCGTATTTCAGAATTTTATAAGCTATAAACCACATTCTGGGAGGGGGCCCTATTTGAGAGTTAGGTCAAATCTTGTTTCTAGTTTTTTTGGGTTAATTACTTTATCAAAATATGGCAAATTTCAGAAACAGATTTATACGATTTTGATAATTTATTGAAATAATTTTTAGAAAAATTCTTTCTCGTAATTTTCAAGGTTGTCCTTTTTCCAATGAACCGATATAGACGATTTTAAATAGGAAACTGTTAAGGAAAATAGTAAACGATATGGCCAGGTTTCTTTGAATTCTAGGCGTGAGAATATTTTCAAAAGACAGATGGACGGACATGAAAATTTCGACTCGACTTTTTTCGACTTTTTGATGACAAAGTTATCACAACCTTTTTCCTACTGAACCGATTTTGATAATTTTGATCATTTTGGAATTATTCTAAACAGTTTTACGAAAATTCTTCGCTGGAACTTAAAGTTGCCCCAATTATCGGTCTATATCTTTCGATATACTGAACCGATTTTGCTGGTTTTTAATGGGACAGACAAATATCATTGAGTTCTTTCAATTATTGTGGATGTGAGCGTGCCAACAATAGACAGACAGATTAACGGGCATCCAGACGGGCATAGCTAAGTCGACACAGATTTTGATTTGATGCAAGAATTAGTGTACATTTTGGGGTCTTAGGAAATTCCTTCTTAGCGTTACACACGGAATGTCAAAGTTAATATACCCTCTTCACCGCTTGTGGTAGTTGAGGGTATAAAAATGTTAATTAATTTAAAATAATAACAAAAACAAAACACGAATTTCTTAAGCAAACAAATTATACAAAAACAAAATAATGAAATAAATTAAAAAATAAGACCAAAATGTTGCTGATTTGATTTAAAACAAAATAATTGATAAATTTTGTAAACTGAAACTTTTTTAAAATTGTTATTTGATACTCGAAGGCAGTTAACCGCAAAAAAATAATAATGAATTTTTTGAACTTTAAATAAAATTAAATTAAATTATTTATGATTGAAGTTATATTTTCAAAATTATTTCAATGCAATTTTTTTCAAAACGAACTCCATTCAGCACTTCACACAAAAAATTGTATACAGTACCGTGCAGAAAGAATGCAACACAAGACTATATCAGTTTCAATAATGTTTGTTATGATACAACGGTAATGGATTTATGTCATCTTTTGGGATTTATCTCATTCTATCTGTAATAAGGTTTCAAACAATACAAACTTTGTTCCAAATTCTAAAATTAATATTGAAATTAATGAAAAGCAGTGCAAAATTTTAGCGGGCATATAAAACAATTATTGAAATAGGTACTTACTGAAATCTTGCACAATATGTATTTCGAAATAGGAGCAGCAATCAACTGACAACCAATAAAGTGATAGAGGAAGGAAATCCATAGGTGACCTTCGACGCCTCGTTGGTGTAAATCAATTCCCCTTAATTTGAAATTAAATTTCAATTTTTAATTAAAAATTCGATGGTCCACGAAAAACCTTCTCTTGCCAATACCGCGAAATGATTTCACTGATGAAAAATAATCAACGAAACCCGGTAGCGGGCATTGCTTGTTGCACAATTTGAATCCTTTATTAGAGTTAATGCTGTACGGCGTAAGTTAGAAATAACTTATTTGCATTCCACATGAAGCAAAATTTAATTTCTGTCGCTTCGATGAAATAAATTTCATTCTCAGATCATCTAAACTATTGTATTCTAGGGAAGCAAATTTCAGAATTTTGTTTTGCATTTTTTATGGTACTTTGTGGCGTTTTTTGTGCTCAGCACTGTAGTTTATATTGCAAAAACCTTATTTTTTATGGAAATTTTTCTTAAAACTCCAAAAACAACAAAAATTAATATTGAAATTAAATGGGAAATGGACATGCATAAAAAATAATACATATGAAATCTTAATAATTTTGATTCCTAAAGTTAAAAAGTTTATCACGTATTTGTACTTAAAAAAGTCAATGTAACTTGTAGATGCATCATAAAATTTTTCAAGCCTTTAGATTTTTTAATTTTTTTTATTTTTTTTAAAAAGAATATATTATGATAAAAATTTCTTCAATTAGTATTCAAAAAACGTTTTCAAAACCTGTCATCAAAAAATGCAAATATCTTTTTTTAAAACAGCATTTATACGTTTCACAAAATTCGCATATTCATATTCTCGCGTTTATAAATAATTTATTTTCATGAATATTAACACTTTTTTTATTGTGTGGAAAAAGTGTTTTTTAACACATTTTTTTTAATTTAATTAAAATAAAAATTGTTTATAAATTATAGAAATAAAATAAATATGCAAACAAGATATCGATTTTAAATCATCATTACTGTCATATGAATTTTTCTCAGGTTTAACAAACCAGTTAGATAATGTAGTTTTCCTAAGACGTTAAAATTTTAAGTTGAGTGTGTTTCCAATAAACGGAAGTTAAGAGAAAAAATAAATTGCTAGTTCTAATAAAACATTACTATAAACAAGTAAGAGTGCTATATTCGGCTATGCCGAATTAGCATGAGTTGAAGGTATTGCACCAGAAATCAGCTTCAATGTCTATTCCGAAAAAAGATACAGAAAGGGTCTTATAAAAAAGCCAAAAATAATTTGGACCGAGATAGGTCAAATTATTAATATATTTTAGCGACATGTAATTGTTCCGAATTTTGATATAGTTGGTATTCATTTACTAGTTCTATAAGCTGAAAACTGTTTTCCACTAAGAGGCCTTATATGGAGCTTTATTATAATATGGACCGAGATTAGCATGAGTTGAAGATATTGCACCAAAAATCAATTTCAACGAAAAATGATCCAGAAAGGGGCCTTATAGGGAAGCCAAAGCCAAATTTGGACCGAAAAAGGTCAAATTATTAATCTACTTTAGAGATATAATTATGCTGAATTTCAATAAAATCGGTCTTCTTTTACTGTTCTATAAGCTGAAAACTGTTTTCCACTAAGAGGCCTTATATGGAAGCTTTATTATAATATGGACGGAGATTACATTACCATTAGTGGTCTTCCCGATTTTTATTAAATTATTTAATTCTTCTCTTTTCCAAGCCATAATTACTGATTATAGAGTGTTTCTTACAATGTTGCAGCACACTGGCTAAAAGTAATTTGATATTTAGTTTGCTTTAAGCAGTTTTTTTCTTGCTCTCAAAGATTTTTCCAAATGAAATAACAAGTAGCAAAAAAAAAAAAACCGTTAACTAAGATTTTGCTTAAGTAGACAAACGTTGAGGTAACAAGAAAAGAGAAATAAATAAAAATTATAAAAAATCACCACTCGTAAAAGAAACTAAATTAAACCAGTGCAACCCCACTTAAACCATATTTGTGCAAAATATAATTAAAAAAGTATTTTATTTATTTAATATTTGCTACAAATATAATAGAGTCATATAATATAATGGAGTCATATTACCATTATGTTCATATTGTATCTGTTTTTTTTTAGCATTTTAACATTTTTGAAGTAATTATTGGAATTACTCATTAAGACCATGTTTGGCAGCATGTTATTTGCAGTATGTTAACAATGATTGAATTATTATTGTTTAATTTTGTTGAATGAGTTTTTATACCCTACACCACACAGATGGTTGGGGAATAATCCGTATATGCATATGTTTGTAATGAGTAGAGAAAATAGTTCTGCCACCACAGTATACTTACTGTTCCACTCAGAATCATTTCCTGTCCATCCGGCAGGCTGTCCATGTAAAGCTTGCTGACAAAGAACATGTCACAGTTTTCAACATATATTAATGGAATTTTGCACATACTATTATTTTAGGCCCAAGTACGATTTCATTGAAATTGGTTATAATCGGACAATTATTTCATATAAAAATTTCCCCTTGAATGGAATTTTAGTTCATATAATTCTTAAATATAAAATGATCCTATCAAAATTTTAGAAAATAGGATTTATTATACCTTAAAAAGGTGTACCGAATCATACGGTCCATTATTTCTTATAGGTCCCATACGACCACCATTCCTAATATCACTTTAAGCTCATAAATCGCGAATTTACGTGTGTATTTTTAAAATATTTAGACGAATTAAGATAAATATAAAATAAAGCGAGGGTTGGTATACAATTTTTTCTAATTCCCATATAACCCTCTAGAAAAAAATCCCTTTAAAACTCGTAAATTTCGCATAAATGTTAGTATCATAATAATATATGGGTGTAATATAAATAAATAAGGAAGGCATATTATACGAGAGTCGTTCATAAATTAAATGAAATTAGCAAAAATATGGTGTTGGGTATTGTGTTGTCGGGCTTGACCGACTGTAACAAATTTAATTGTTTTATATCAATATATAGTGGTTATAGTAGTTGGACTTTAATTTTAAACATCAAAAGAAATTAAAATAGTTTTTTTACAGAAATCACTATTTTTGGTTTGATTTAAATAGCACCTGTCTAAAATGTAAATATCTATAAAAATATATTTGAACTGGAATTTCTGACATTGCTCTAGTTTTGGAAATGGCATTTTAATGTTAAAACCCCACCCTAAGTAGCAGAAATCCGTTTGAAATAAATTTAAATGATAAAAAACTTAAATTTTAATGAATCATATTTTCAATTCCTTTATAAATTAATTTACGAATAATTAAAAAAAAAATTTATAATTATTTTTGGTTTCCTTTTGTTATATTCATTCATTGACTTTCACTCTTTTTTTTTTTTTTTTGTTCTGGCGGCATTTAAGCTCCAATTGGTATAATAATTTTTGAATCTTTTTTCCATAACCTCCCTAATTGTTTTTCTACATTTGTCTTGCCATTGTTCCATTCCATTATTCTGAATATTTCACACATTTTTCTGTTCTTTTATTTAACGATCATGTTTTCATTTCAATTCTTTTGTATTCGAAAAGGTTCACAAAAGTCAAGTTAAATAACAAAAACGAGAAAAAAGTTCTTCTACACTTTTGATAAATTATTGTTAATTTATAATGTATGAATTAAATCATCTTTTATGAAAAATTACACATGTATATCTTTTATTCTTTTATTTCAGATTTTTTTTTCAACCGTCAAACAATCAAAAGAAATCTTCTAAAATCCCTTTCGAAACATTGGGCGAACGCATCCATTTACACATGAGAAATTTGCACTTAACACAAACACACACAGGACACAAAACATAATTAATGATCACAATTTTCAAAATAAAGCTAATGGATGCTGTTAAATAATCACCCATATATTGTACATCCATACATAACCAAATGGTATTCAACCATATACCAATCAGTCTGTCGGCTTGGACCAAGCCTTCAGTCACTCATTCAAGCAAAAAAAGGAACAAGAACAAAAAAAAAACAACCAACAACAAGTGAAGTGGTCAAATGGAACAAGTGAATAATATGAATGATAAGATGACAAGAAAACAACAAAGTTTCAAAAAAGAAAAATAAGTTCAGCAAAGGAAGGCAAGTTAAAATAAATGAGACATAAAGACAATATTAATAACAGATATTTTCTATATAAAATAAAAAAATAATATCGAAATGTCAGGGATTTTGAAAAATAAAAACTTAAAGGCATTTTTATACTCATTAAAGTTCTCCTATAATTTTTGTGAAAATTTGAAATTTTAGTGAAAATTTGAAATTTAGTGAAAATTTGAAATTTTAGTGAAAATTTGAAATTTTAGTGAAAATTTGAAATTTTAGTGAAAATTTGAAATTTTAGTGAAAATTTGAAATTTTAGTGAAAATTTGAAATTTTAGTGAAAATTTGAAATTTTAGTGAAAATTTGAAATTTTAGTGAAAATTTGAAATTTTAGTGAAAATTTGAAATTTTTGTGAAAATTTGAAATTTTAGTGAAAATTTGAAACTTTAGTGAAAATTTGAAATTTTAGTGAAAATTTGAAATTTTAGTGAAAATTTGAAATTTTAGTGAAAATTTGAAATTTTATTGAAAATTTGAAAATTTGAAATTTAGTGAAAATTTGAAATTTTTGTGAAAATTTGAAATTTTTGTGAAAATTTGAAATTTTTGTGAAAATTTGAAATTTTTGTGAAAATTTGAAATTTTAGTGAAAATTTGAAATTTTAGTGAAAATTTGAAATTTTTGTGAAAATTTGAAATTTTTGAAAATTTGAAATTTTGAAAATTTGAAATTTTTAGTGAAAATTTGAAATTTTAGTGAAAATTTGAAATTTTAGTGAAAATTTGAAATTTTAGTGAAAATTTGAAATTTTAGTGAAAATTTGAAATTTTTGTGAAAATTTGAAATTTTTGTGAAAATTTGAAATTTTGTGAAAATTTGAAATTTTTGTGAAAATTTGAAATTTTTGTGAAAATTTGAAATTTTAGTGAAAATTTGAAATTTTAGAAAATTTGAAATTTTAGTGAAAATTTGAAATTTTAGTGAAAATTTGAAATTTTGTGAAAATTTGAAATTTTAGTGAAAATTTGAAATTTTAGTGAAAATTTGAAATTTTAGTGAAAATTTGAAATTTTAGTGAAAATTTGAAATTTTAGTGAAAATTTGAAATTTTAGTGAAAATTGAAATTTTAGTGAAAAATTGAAATTTTAATGAAAATTTGAAATTTTTGTGAAAATTTGAAATTTTTGTGAAAATTTGAAATTTTTGTGAAAATTTGAAAGTTTTGTGAAAATTTGAAATTTTGTGAAAATTTGAAATTTTTGTGAAAATTTGAAATTTTTGTGAAAATTTGAAATTTTAAAAAGAAAAATCTTTAGCGGAAAGAACATTGTTTGATAAAGTATGATTTCATGAAAGTATTTCTATTATGTCTTCTGTTCATGTCTTTTGTTAAACCACTTAATTTCAAATTAAAAAACTTCAACTTAAAACCGGAACAACTACAAACGAATACTTAGCAGTAGAAAAAATTATAATAAAACCATTTTTTATTGAATTTACGGCACAATCCCCAATTATAGACACTTCAAACAATTAACAGACTTTCTAAACCATATCCTGTATGCTTACATATTTATGTAAATTAAAATAAAACAAGCTTGTAAAACATTTTCCCAAAAAACACCACTTATAATTTTAATTGTTTAAAAAATGAAAAAAAAGAGATTCATAATTTATTACAAAATATTCAATACGTTTCCACAAAACAACAAAAATGCGTGATTTTAAAAATAAATTTTCCAACAAATTGGAGTATGTGTGTTAAATTGCTGTTAATTAGAGTTCCGTTTCTTTAAAGGAACATTCACATATGAATGATGGTATTTGTATGTGTATTGAAATTAGTATTGAATTTGTTATTGTTGTTACGCAATAAGAATCCAAAAAAGAAATAATGACGCCTTTAATAATACGGTATTGTTTTAAAAAACTAATTTTATTATAGAAGGTATTGAAAATAACAGACCTATTCCAATTTCCATCTGATATTGGGATTCTTTTTTTTTTTGTGTTTTAAAAAAACTTGTTGGAATATCCGTTTTGTAAATGTGTTAGCTTATATGTCTGCATGTATGAATCGAGTGTGTAAGAGAGTTTGTTTAAGTGAAATAATGTACATTTGAAATATATCGAAAAAATATATATATAAAAAACATCTTAAGATTTAAGCCGCCTTTATTTAAGAGTTCATTTTATTCACACTTAAATACGAAATTTTATTTAAGCGTATGCAGCATGTGTCTGTCCTGTATCTTGTCTGTCCGTTCATCTATGTGTTTGTGTGTTAAACATACAAGTAGAATTTTAGTTTTCTCTGAACGTTTGTATTTTTTCTAGACCAACAAAAACAATGTTAGATGTTAGTTTTGTTGGATTTTTTTTTCATCTGTTGTTGTTGAAACAAACAAACAAATAAACAACAAATCAACCAAATAACCAACCAGTCACACAAGCAACCTACTGACACTCTAGATACAAAATTTAAGAGAAGAAAAAAAATAATTTGAAACTAAAACGTAACATGAATATTTTATTTACAGTGCTGTATTAGTATTTATTGAGTCCAAAGAACAGTGAATTTAAGATAAACTATTCAAAAGAGATGATACTCCATATGAAACACCACTTTCTGAATCTAACACCTCAATTTTCACTTTGGTGATATTTATCCCTTTGAAATTATGTCCTTTAGTTAAGATTTGTTTCAGGAAACGAAATTAAAAAAGTACCAAATATCTCTTGACTTCTTTTTAAAAGAAAAAATTACATGTATTGAAGTTTACATACATAAATAGAATTATCGATTTGTTGTTCCCTTTATCTTTCCGTTTAGATTTTGGGAAACAAATTTCGAAAATTGGTCTATAACTAGTCTCCAATATATAATAAAAAATATTTGTTTCATTTCAAAACAAGGGATCGTGGAAGCAGACATTACTTGAAAGTTGCCGACTTTTTCTTATTTTTTTCTCATTTCAACCCACTGTGCTTTATAATGCATTTTAGTACTGATATGCGTGTTCAGCATTATGCATTAGTTAGATGTTTGATTGAGGATAGACACCAGGACAGACAGACAGACCAAAAACGGATAGACAAACAACTAGACTAAGTGACTGACTGACAAACGGACACACGAATGTTTCAAAAACATGTGAAAAAAATAGTATCAACCCAACACACATCCATCTGAGTGGCATGAATATTTTTTTTTTGTATCCAATTCACAGTCTTTGTCCAAAAAATAAAGAAACACTTGTATCATTGTTTACCATGCACTATTTTTCACTCTTTTTTATTATATTTATGTGTGTGTATGTGTGTGTGTATTGTATTTGTTCCATTCTTTTCATGTTTGATATGTTACCGATTTTTTTATTTATTTGTTAAATTTTTCTTTAGATCTTATACCCTACACCATCATAGGTGCTAGGGGTTTGTAACGGGCAGAAGAAATGGTCCTACCACCACTTCTAAGTTTACCGATCATCTCATAATCATTTCCTGACTCTATTTAAACTTGTCCTTCCGTCCTGCTAGCCGTCCATGTAAAGCTTGTTCGTAATGTACAGGTGACAGTTTTGAAGATTTCTTAATGAAATTTGGCACATAAAATTGGTTATATATTATTATTTTTATAGGCCCCAAACAAATGTCTTCCCGGAATGGCGTTTTCATTGCATAAAATTCCTAAATATAAAACGGTTTTATCAAATTTTGCGCGATTAAGTCTTATTATATTCTAAAACGATACGGAAAATTTTATCATTGGTCCCATACAGCCACCATTCTAAATACCACTTTGTAACTCATAAATCGCAAAATTCATGAACGAAGGACGTTCATAAATTTTTCATAGGAGTCATTTATAACCAACAATGTGGTGTAGGTTATTGCATTGTCGGGCTTGATCGACTATAACATTTTTATTTGTTTTTCTTTTTCGGTTATAAGATTTTTTCTCTATTTTCCTTGCTTAACCCCTTGAAACCTGAAATCTAACAGCAAATCTATGAAGAAATATCTGTTTATTTACATACTGCATACATACATACATACATACATACATACATACATACATACATACATACATACACATTTACACATGCCGAAAAACAAATACTATTTTATTTTCATTTATTTTTGGAGAAAAAAAAAGGATTTCTATCATAAAAAATATCACAAACAAATAAATAAAGAAAATTTCGCATTAAATACCGAAATTTTAAAAGAATTTTATGGGTTTAAAACAAAAAGAATCACACACACACACACTTGTTGTAATTAAAATTATAATTTTAGATTTTAGAGAAAAAAGGGTTTATTGTGGGATTTCTTTTGTTTATATAATCAATTTAAATCTATTTTTATAAATCTTTTAAATCTACCGTTTTCATTTGTTCTAATTAAATTAAAAAATAAATATTTGGGATTAAATAGAAAATAAGAACATTTAAAGAAAAATATAATATTTTTTTCCAATAACTTGAAGTTTAACTATAAAAATATTGGGTTATATAAAACGTTTCAGTAGAGTTATTATGCCAAGTGTTACTACAATGTTTTCAAATCGATTTTAAGGAATTCGTGGAAATGTATGGAAAACAGTTAAATTTAACTAGAGGAAGCTTAGTTCAGATTGACTTTTCTGCCGAGCAGTAAACTTTCAACACACCTATTTAGTATCTTTAAAATCGCTAGAATTTTTTGAAAGTTTGTATGTCTGTTGTTGGGGCTTTATACTAAATCGTTGTAGGTTCTGAGTCGAACAGTAGGTGGTTGTAACACAATGTCTTTTGTGTGTTACAAATATCAGCATAAATGCATAATACCCCAACCTCCAAATCTCTCCGTTCTATAACCATATGTCGATAATATTTTTTTAAAAGTCTATTTGTATTCAACATTTTACATTTTAGAACATTAAATACTAAAAAATGCCAAATTCCGAATTTAACTTGCATGGGTGATATCCTTCCCCCGCTAAAAAATTTCATAGTTATTGACGTTTCCAGAAAAGAAATATAAGACGTTTATTCCGAATCCCTATTTAAAAAAATTCTGTAACTTTATATCTTCTAAATATATTTTTTCAAATAGCAATAGTCCCGGAAATATCAAAAAAGTGGCTTAATTTCATTGAGCTCAAACAATGAGTTTATTTGTGAGCTTCAACATCAAATAAACAGACAGATTAATATATCCAAATTGGCTTAGATTTTTATTAGATCTATTTCAACTTTAATCTCATTACTTTCTTTTAGCTAAAATTATTTAAATAGCATCATTATACCTGCATAATACCTTTTAACACTAATTTTAGTTAATTTACTTAACTTATTTTTGCGCTCATTTCCCTTTTCTTTAAACATCAATTTACGGGAATTGTTGTTAATATAGTTCACTAGCCATGTCATGATGTTGTTATAGTTGTCGTTGTTTTTGTTTGTTCTTAATCCATGTTTCTTATCATCATCGTCAACAGTAAAAACATCATTAATGTCGTTGTAGTCGTCAGCATTAAGTACAAGCCTTGTAACCACTACTTACTTATAATATACATACATATACACATAGCAATGTATACAATGTCATCCTGGCTTAAAATAACAACATCGTACAGGAACGACAACAACATGTTTATTTGTAAAAATTTCTCAATGGCTTAAACTTGTGCCGGCATTAAATACCGTATTTAATGATAAATGTTGCTGCCATATTATGACTTGTCATAAATTTGCCTTTGTATCCATTACTCATTTGTCAATATTTTTCGCTTTAGTTAAAATTTAAAGATACACAAACTTACATAGACATTTACACGCATATGTGTGTGTATTTTTTTTTTTTTCATTTTATTTGATTTTTTTCTTAAAGCCAACGGAATGGAATAATAGTGATGTTTGGTTGAAGGAGTCTTTAAAAGGCCTTTAAATTGCAAACATCGTTTATTCAATCTCAGCTATATAAGGCCTGATTATTCAAAATTCTTTTTCTTAGCTCCATTCCTGCAAATGTCACAAAATATGAATGTATGTAAATTATAAATATTTCTACTTCATATAAGAACTCATCCGAGTATGTATGTGTATGTACTTTAGTCGTATTTTAACTTCTTAAAGATAAGCTGCACTTTAACGCATCCATGCTTGAGTGATGGAGTTTAAGTAGACGACAACGACACAAACAACAACAACAAGTAACAACAACATCAGTAACATTTGACGTCCATTATGCGAAGAAATTGTGGAAAATATGAAACGTTTGGTTGAATGATGATGACGATGATGAAGATCATAAAGGAAACATTTGAAACAGCAGTTAATATCCCCAGCTTGAGTAAACAACTTATTTTTCCAACTCCACTAACAGCAACAACTGCAGCAGCAACTACAGAAGAAGAACATGGAAAAAAATGCGAGAAAAATAACAAGAAAAAACCTGTGGACAAGTCATCTAAAAACGTCATTTTCATATAGTCATCATTTGTATTAAATATAAAATAAATGTATTTACACACAAATGCACATTAAATACAAACACACAAACACACATTTATATATGTATATACATACATACATTCATTCTCAAAAAAAAAAACTCAAGTTTGAACATTGTGAATGTCAGTTATTATGAAATAATTGTTGTAGTTTGAATTGGTGACATGTTTGTTCAAGTGTTTTTTTCTCTCAAAACGTCTTTAAATGAGGTTACCGTCACTTCACTTTTATTGTTACGAAAATCTATTTGTTTTTGTCGTTTGTTACATTTTTTTCAATTTGTTAAGATTAATTTGTAAAAGTTTTTTTTTTCAGAGGTTTTTTCATTCGTAGAGTAAATTAATTTATCAAATTTGAAGATCAAAGTTTTAATGGGTTATTCAAGTATTACACATGTGATAAAGGGACTGGGAAAATCGGTTTCATAAAAGTGATAAAGCATTTTCAAAAGACGCATTATTGGGAAAATGATCACGATAAGTAGCGAATGTGGTTATAACAGTTTGCTTTGGGCCTTAGAGGGAAGATATGGTTAACAATGGTCCAATCCGATATACATTGGATTTATTGAAAACTGACGGACAAACTTCTTGGAATATTTATCCCAACTATGCACATTTGTTTAAATCGTTTTTTAATATTTCTGTAGCTTTTATACTGTTAGAAATATCTTGACGAAATTTCGAACGAAATTAGCCGAAGCTGAGGTGGTAGTTAGAGCTGAGGTGCTTTTTTATTTGGACTTGAATATCTCTGAAATCAAAAGAGATTACCCAAACATGTAGCATTTAAGCATTTCTTAAAAACTGAGACCTGAGTTGCGTTTACAAGCTTTACACAGGCTGCCTGATGGACAGAAGAACGAGCTTCTTGATATATATGTTTATGGCAACTATGCACAGGTTGTCTAAAGCACATTTTTGGAGACATTTACCGGGTCTATACATTTATACAAAATTTCTTTTCTCTCATTACGCCAAAATGCTAAGCTGTCTCAATAATATAACCAAAAAAAGCGATACACTAACATATCGACCATTAAGTTTAGCCCGTCAAGTTAAGTTAATTATTATTAACTGCAGATATCGGCAAATGTTAAATATTCACTCTGATACTTTGTAGTTAATCTCTTGTTAAACAAGGTTCCTTTATATTTTATGTCTTTTCCGCTTTTAGCGTTGTCTGTTGGTCTTGTTTATTTTCGTTCTTTCAACTTAGAACTTAAAAGTTCTTGTATTTAAAATATGTGTTTTTTTTAAGAGAAAATGACCAATAAGGCTAAAATATTTGTTGGTTGACATTAACACCCATGTATGTTTGTAAGATATAATATGTTCTTCTCCCATTATATTATGGTCAACTATTATAGACCTTTTTATGTTTTGTTCCGTTTTATTGTAATGGGTGTCAAAGACGATGAAAAGAACAACATTTAGAGTATAAAAACTATAACAACAAAAACACATAAAGTGTTAAGAAGAATATCAGTAATCGTGTGATCTTTAACCAATATTATTTTCGTATATTCATCTAATACCGTTAAAGGTTGATTTACATGTGTGTATGTAGTATTTGAATGGACAGTATTTGTTACAATTTTCTTATAGACTGATGGCTGTTTTTCTAGTTTATATTTGAAACTATGTTGTCTCCTTTTTTGTGGTTTCATTTACCTTTTGTTCATGTCATGGACTTTTAGGCCGTTTTTCATACACTCCACCAACACAAGTCATAACAGGGGGTATATTAAGTTTCTCCTAGCGAAAGTAATACCAGGAACAGATTATTTGGAAGCTCAAAAATTATATTTTATTTGGAAAATAATTTCTACCTAAAAAGCTTTTAATATGAACAGGTTTGCATGTATTACAGGAGGGTTTCTTAAATTCGTTTTTGCCATTTGTAGTTGACTTCCTAGTTTTTATTCAACATTTTTTTCCCTGTCTTTCCCAGTAACATGTAGGAAACCTTAATGTTCTAATATGTAAAATGCCATTGTTTCGTCTTCTTTTGCTATTATTTAGGCCTGGAAAATTCATTGGTTATAAGCTAACGGGTTACAAAAAGTCATTTAACATGTTTTTGAAGTTACAAGCCAAACAAACATTTTTAACCGGCAAACAAATTTTATAGTTTCTTTTAAGTTTTTTTTTGTTTCATGTTTGTTGTTGTTGGTATTGTCTGTTTAGTGTTTTGGTCGTTGGCCGCTTTTAATGTAATTTCTTGTCGTTTTGTTGTTGTTGTTGGTGTGTTATGCAGTATTTGTGCTTTTCGTTAACTGACACTTGACAGGTTTGCATGTTTTGTTACAATTTTAGGTTTTTGGCGACCAAAAATAGCAGATAATAATGTCACCTGGCAATTGCTGCTATTGGTTCAAAAATAGAAAAAAGAGCGAAATAAACCTTAAATAGTTTAATGAAAGGAAAGAAGAACTTTTCAAAAAACAATATATATTTTTATTCCCAGAGTATTGGAAAATAGTTTTTCTTTTGTTTTTGCAAATATCGGAAATTTATTTTAGTTTTTCACAAATTCAATTAAATTTAAAAATTACCTCCAGTATAAAAAATGTCGGTTAAATGCAGCCATAATTTTTTCCTCAAAATTAGACTTTTGTGGTTACACTGTCTTAGTCGATTTATCATCTGACTGTCCCTGTAAATGTTCTAATCTCTCTCTTGTAGTCGCAATTTTTGAAATATCTCGACAAAATTTTGACACATGTTATTTTTTTTGTTTTGGCCCAAACACGAAGCCTATTGAAATCGATCATGTTGAGTCAAATATTTTGGGCACCTGTCATACAAATGTCCTTTCGAAATGAGGTTTTAAGCTCATAAAAGTCTTAAAAAGTGTAAATTGATTTTTATGAAATTTGGAAAAAGTTAGTCTTATGATGTTCTAAAATGATCTGCATTATAAAGCGAGGGTCGATGCATTGTTTCTAATAGGTCCATATATCACTTTAAAGGCCATAAATTTAGAATACTTAAGTTGGTATTGCCAACTAAAAATAAATATAAAAACTACAATTTTTTATAAAAATAAAAATATTTCACTAAAAGAATCAAAATTTCACTAAAAAAAGATTCACACTTTCAAAAAAAATCAAAAAAAAAATTTTTTTAATTTCTATTTTCACTAAAAATTTTAATTTTCTCTAAAAAAAAAATTTTCACTAAAAAAGGTTCACTTTTTCTCAAAAATTCAAAATGTCAATAAAAAATTGAAATTTGTAAATTCAAATTTTTTTATAAAAATTCTATTTTCACTAAAAATTAAAATTTTTACTTAAAATGAAATGTTTCACTTAAAAAAAGTTCACTTTTCCTAAAAATTTAAGCTTTCAATAGAAATAGAAATGTTTTCCAAAAAATTCAACTTTTTGCAGAAAGTTCAAATATTCACTAAAATCCAAAATTTTTCTAAAAACAAAAATTAATCTTATACTTAAAAATTCAAATTTCACTCAAAATTCAAATTTTTTAATAAAATATTAAATTTTTCACTAAAAATTCAAGTTTTAACTAAAATTTCATAATATATTTTTCACAAAAAATCATACTTTTAGTAAAACCTAAGTTTTTCATCAAAAATTAAAATTTTCTTTAATAAATTCAAATCTTTAATAAAGATTATTTTTAATTAAATTTAATTTTTTATTAAATATTTAAATTTTATTTAAAAATTTCAATTTTTCGATTTTTCAAAAAAAAAAAAAATCAAATATTCGAAATTTCCAATTTCTTTAAAAATGTTTAATTAAATTGTGTTTTTTTTTTCTTTAAAGTTAAAAATAAAGATAAAATATTAATATTTCTGTGCCAAAAAATATATTATGAGTAATAACCTCTATTTTTTGCTAATCTATAACTTTAAAAAAATATCAACTTTTTTGAAAGTTTATGATTGATTTCCTGATATTTAGGTACAAATGTATATAAACATATGTTGATATACATAAATTTTAAAATTTTCTAAATTTATTTACTTTCGCCAGTTAAAATGTTTATTATAACAAAAGTACCCTAGAAAATACTAAATAAACAAGTAAAAATTTAATTTTTAATCAAGACCGACTATGTAACACCCTACACCACATTAAATTAAATATTTTTGGAAGGGTGGTTATATGGGAACTGTGAAAAAAATGAACCGACTTTTGTATAACTTGGCATATTATTTTACAAAATCTGGTTTATATTTAGGAATTTTATGGACTTAAAACCTCATACCGGGGGACATTCGTATGGGGACTATTGAAACAATGAATCTATTATAACCAGGCATCGTGGGTATGGGTAAGAGTAAAAATCATTAATATATCTTCAAAACCTGCTACCAGTAATTTGCGAACAAGCTTTACATGGACAGTGAGCCAGACGATGGACGGACATGCTTAAATCGATTAAGGAAGTGATTCTAAGTTGAACCTTATAACTAAAAGTGGCGGTAGGACTATTTTTCCCGTTAAACACAAACATAAAATACCCCCATCAATAATGGCGGTGTAGGGTATAATTATATTAGATTAATTTTGATATAAAAGTTAAGTACCGAAAACCAAAAATAAACAGCAACAAAAAAAATGACCCATATTTGCTTAATACCATAATTAACCCATAAAATTATGTTTTAGTTAGCAAAAAAATACTTTGCCAAAAAAAAATAAGAAAAATTACTATAAATAAACTAAAAACATATTTATGAGCAAAAACTTTCAAAAATGAGCAAAATATAAGAAGAACCATTAAAGGGTCTCAATGAAGAAATAAACTGATTTTATTAAATGTTTTATAATGTTGGATGGATGTATAGTGTTAATGATTCTGCGGGTAAATTTTATTTATACTTTTTTATATTTATAGTTTTTTCGGTTTAATTTTATTTTCTTAGTTTTAAAGTTCTTTTTGGTCTGCTGATGTTAATGTTTTTTAATATTTTTTTGTGGATGGTTGGCGTTACGAATCATGTTATTGGCCGCCAAAAAACATCTTTTCTTACGAAACCGTAAAGAGGAAGAATGAAGAAAATGTTAAGATGTTTTGAAAATCTTAAAACTTTAACTCACGCTAAGATTTTTGTTAAGTAAATGAAAGAAGAAGAAGCCTTTTATCATTTGTTGGTAGCAAATAAAAATACACAAATTACCACTGAAATAAAGCAATAAGAAGTTGGAGAGGTTCAGAAGTTAGAAAACAGTGGGACAGAAAGAAAGATATGAAAATCTTACACAAATATTTTGTATCTATTAAATCGTTAGAATTTAAAGATTCATAATCTTTAAAGAGAAAATGTCAATTATTTATAAAGAATTTAATTTGTTAATAACATACAAATATAAACAAATCAAGATATTTATTTAAATATTCGGCACGATTTACATGAACTAGAGATTTAAAAAAATCTCACTTTTCCATTTGAAAATACCCAAAATCTCGATTTGTAAAAATCATGTTAAACTTTTTGGCTTTTTCGATTGAAATCAAATGTGGACAGAGCTTATGGGTTGGTTCTTGTCCCAAGCTAAACCTGATTTAGTTTGTTTATAAAAAACTGCTGGGTATATATACGGTTATCCTGAGTTATACAATGGAGATATCAAAACTACGGAACAGACAAATATAGCAGTTATTTTTGTAATAAAACCAGAACTTTCCTTAATTAATTAATCCAATTTTTTTTCCAACAAATCTATTCCACTGTGCAATATTGTGGTTAGACTCAAAGACGTACAAACACATAATGTCTGCATTTAACAATAAAATCTCAGTGTAAGAAAACAATAAAAGATATAATTAATTATTTTTCTTTTTTGTTATTGTTGCTTCTCTTGTTATTTAGATTTTGCGTTTTTTTTCTTCAATTCTTTCAACCAGACAGAATGAAGCCATTCTCCAGATATCAAGAGAAAAAAATCAATTGTTTAAAGCCAACTAAGGAAATATCTCTCTTTATAAAAAATTATATGTTGAAATCTTTTTCTTGACCACATTTTTAAAATCGTTAAATATATTTCTCTATTGTTGGTTTTGTAAGTTTTGAAAGGAAATTGAAAATTATTTAAAAACCAATTAATAATAATGTGGTTCAATTCAAAATTTTCTATTTTTCTCTATTGAAGCAATTGAGTGGAAATGTAATAATGTGTTTTTCTACCCTACATTAACCCAGGTGATTTGGGTTATAATGCGTTTATGCTTAAGTTTGTAACGCACAGAAAATATTTTTTATCATCATATTCCGTTGGATAAAAAATCACATTCTGAGTCCAAAATGCAGGTTGCAATTTTGAGCCAAAATAATATTGTTATTTAGGCCCCAGGGCGATGGCTCTTGAAATTGGTGGCGATGTGCCCATCCATGTAAATATTCCACCCCGAATAAGGTTTTAAGGTAACAAAAATTCTTAATATAAAGCAGTTTAAACGAAATTAGGCACAAATAAGTCCAATAATACTCTGAAAGGATTTGTCAAATTATATGTGGTTCGGTCCATTATTTCTCATAGGTCCAATAAAACCATCCTTAAAACTATTACTTTGAAAGGCTTAAATCTCACACATACTTTGGTATTGGTGAAAGAAATTGCTCAAATTAATATAAATTTAAACAAAAATCAATGTACGAAATTATACGAGGGTCCCCCTAATTTCCTCTAGCTTCCGTTTTATCCCACCCATATAAAGTCCTTTTAAAGCGCACAAATCCTGCATATATTAGTATCATAATAAACTATACTGCACTCTAAAGCACAAATTGGAAAATATGTATTAATACGAGAGTCGATCATTAATTTTTGATACGATGATTAACCAACAATGTGATGATGGGTATTTAATAGTCGGGCTTAACCAACTATAGCTTTTACATCATTCTTTTATAATTTTAATAAGCGTTTAATATGTGTCGAAAAAAAATCTTAGCTCATTGTAAAATAATTACATCAAACTCTAGAGGGGGGCTTCTTTTATAGGAAAACAATAAAAATAATTTTCACACATGTAGGTATGAATTTTAGTAATTATTTATGTAAAAAATTTAATTTATTAAACAGTTTTTAAGAAGTCAATCACTGTTGTTTTTTTTCTAGTAATAAACAGCAAATCATGTTGAAAAATCATTATAAATTTAAAACGGCTTTCAATACAAAAAAATTTTAAATTTTTTTATGGGAAACATTTTGTGATTTTGATAGTTAATGAATTGAAATTAGAAAGTTTATGGAAGATGTAACAAAAGCTTCCAATTCTTATTAATTTGGCATGTCGCTTAATATTTTGTGCTTTTATGACCTTAAATTCCCTATACCGGGAAGAATATTTGTATAGAGGTGAAATAATGGAACCATCATCTCTAATTGAAATAGACATCGTGCCTAAATAATGACACATATAATTGCGATCTGCATTTCGTTCACAAGGTTTACATGGACTGCCAGCCATTTAGACGGTCAGACGGAAGGACATCATTAAATCAACTCCGAGAGTGATTCTGAATCGAACTGTGTACTTATACATTTATAAAATATCGATTATAGTTCTTTGAATACTCCATGATCAATGCTTGCCTTGTATGGGTGCTATCTCTTCCCTATCCGTCTAACCTTGGGTTTTGTAAAAAAGTTCTTTGAAAAAAATTTTGTGACCAAAATTGAAAATTTTCGCTGATATAGTTCTTTAGATATCCGATGATCAAAATTTCAGGTCTACATCTCCTTTTGATTATATTCGCCCCACGTTTTGTCTTTATAAATAAATCCTTGAAAAAGTTATTGAGACTAAATTTGAAAAATCTAGATGAAGTGATTCTTTAAATATTCGATAATCAATTTTTACTTTGTATGGGGGTATCTCTCCCCCTGATCCTATTGAAATTTTTTATATCGTATGTTACTTTCGGGTATATAGTTATCATTCATTTTTATTTACATATAGATTACGTGATTATAATATTCCAACTCCCTAGGAAGGTGTCGAATATACCAATTTAAAGAAACGTATACTTAAATAATGAAAATAATAAGATCCTCTGACTTCTTACACATATAACTTAAAGGAAGTCATCTGCAATTTTCATTATGTCTTTATTTCTTCATTGAATCCAATTTCAATACTTAAAGAATTTGTTCTCCAATTTAACACATTTTACATAAATAATATCGTTCATATTTAACTAATTTAAGTAACTTTATACTCAAATAATTTCATGGTTTATTTTCTTAACAAGAAGAAATTTTCACATAAATTTTCCATTTTTTTCTTAACAAATTGCATGTTCAAACATGTGACTTGTGACAAGATAATCAATAAAAGTTATAAAACCTGAAAAATATATATAAACAGAATAATGGAAATTATAACAAACATGTTAAAGGCAAAAATGGAAAAATCAGTACAATCTAGGCTTCAAATTACACTAGAATGTCACTTAAAGAAAAATTTATGATTTTCTAACTTTAAATGACTGCAAACGAACTAGAAAAAAAATCAAGGAAAAAATAATGTACATCATTCCATTTTTTTTGTTTTCTGGGTCATATTTCTTAAAAACATGCAATAGTCAATTCTTTTTTCTTTCGTTTTACGAAAATTCTAAAAAGTAGTGGGTTAAATGACATCTTAACTATATAACACTTAAATATGTATTTTTGTGTAATTTTTAAATCTTTTTCTGTTCTTTTATTCCTAAAATATGAAATGTTTTGAAGTAAAATGTTTTCATACCCTCCACCACCACAAGTGGTGAAGATGATATATATTAAATTTGTCATTCCGTGTGTAACTCTAAGAAGGAATCACATTAGACCTCATAGTATATATATAACCCTACATCAAATCAAAATCTTACTCGATTTAGCTATGTCCGTCTGTCTGTCCGTTTATCAGTCTGCCAGTTCGTTTGTCCGTCTACCTGTTGTTGACACGATCACATCCACAGTAATTGACACAGCTCATTGAAATTTTGCCTGAGTATTTCTTATAATCCTTAAAAGTATCCAGTTTAAAACTAGACAAATCGGTTCTGTATATAAAAAGATATAGACTTTTATCTGAGGCAACCTCTAAGTTCAAACAAAAATCTTTCGTAAAATTGTCAATTATAAATCGACAAATGCGAATGTATTTTGTCATAATTCACACGAATTTGTACTGGAGTGTATTGAAATTCGGAATAACCAAATATATAGCATTCTTACTTATTTTTATACCCTACACCACCATATTTAAGCATACCGTTTGATTCAGAATTACTTTCTGAATCGATTTAAGCATGATTGTCTGACTGTTGCAGTTTAGAAAATATCTGAATGAAATTTGGCACGTACTATTATTTTTGCTCAAGGACGATAACTGTTGAAATTATGATCGGTTCGTTATTTCATTTAGACCCCGTATAATTGTCCTCCCTGAATGGGGGTTTGAGCCCATTAAATATCTAAATATAAAACGATATTAACCAAATTTTGAACAACTAAGTCTTAAGGATGTGCCAAATTATACGTGAATCAGTAAATTATTTCTTATAGGTCCAATACAACCACCCTTCCAAATATCACTTTGATATTCATTAATTGGTTCGATCATAGTTTTTTTAATTCCCATATAACACTACATGAAAGAAATCCTTTTTAAATGCATAACTTTCACATATAAGTTAGTATCATAATAATATACTGCACACATAAGAATAATAAGTAAAGCAAATTTTACGAGGGCCGTTCATAAATTTGTTGTACCAGACATTTCTTATGAACAATGTGGTGTAGGGTATTAAATAGTCGCACTTGATCGACCATAAAATTTTTACATGTTTTTTTTTTTTTTTTTTGTTTTTTTGAACATTTACAACAAAATAATTTATAAAAGTAGTTACATGAAGTGTTTTAACAGCAGATGTCCTTGTTAAATATTAATTTCTTGAGTGCTTTGGTTTTTACTTATTTTTAAAAAGAGATGTGTTCACTTATTCTTCTTTTTGTTTCGTTTGCTTTCAAAATCATTTATTTAATATTTTCTGCTTTAAAATTTTGACACTCTCAAACGACTGACACATTGTTAGAGGAAGATAAAAATTTGAAACCTCTATTTTTTATTCCATTCAAAAATTTGTAACGATTAAAAAATTAATTGAGAAAGGAAATTGAACTAATTCCATTAGGAATTAATAAGGATGTGTGATATAAGGATATTTAAATTTGGAAAAGCAGACTATAAAATATTTCACACTATTTCCGTTGCGACAATTAGGGTACTTGTGTTTACAGCAATTTCATCTTTAGGGAATTGTTATCGATTTTTCGTGTGAGGAAATATTTCCATGGATAAATTAAATTATTGTTAAAAGTTACACCTGCTGGTACTTCAGAATACAAAAAAGATTTTGAAAATTTTTTAGGATCCATATCCTTTTGGAGAACCGACAATCCTCCGCTATCTTTAATACAATCGATTCTATCTCATTGTGCACTAGTTCGAATTGAAGAAAATAATTAGTCGGAATTATTAAAACAATTTTGTTCAATGTTGTATCCCATAAAATGTATATATCTCGGGAACAACCGAAAGTGTGAATCGATAGTTCGGGTCCAAATTAAAGTTATATGAGGAATTTATTTATTGAATCTTCCTATCTTTAATTTAAATTTAAATTTTCTTATCTAAGAAGATCTGATTTACTCTTTCCATCGCTCATGAAAAGAGTAAATCATAAATATTAAAATTTTGGTTAACCGTTCTGGCAAATTCTTGAACCTTTCTGAACATTTTTAATACTTCTTGCAAATGGATTGGATGGATAAACTTTTAACTACTTTAAGCCTCTATTGGATGTTCTCGTTTCTAATATACCATAGAAATACAGTTATAGTCCTTAAAATTTTAAATTGTGACCTCTGTATAATATGTATACTTGTTCCCTGTACTTATCTCTTTATTGGTTTTAAAAACGGTTCAATACGGAATGAACAAATTTTCAAGAATTCATTTTGACTGAGGCTTTTAACTTCATAAAAAAAAATTTGGTTTCAATATGTCATCGCTCTATGTTAGTATATGCAGATTATTTGAGAGTATACACATATATAGACCGATAACTTAGTTAACTGGAAAACTCAATTGAAAAACGTTTGCAGGTTTAATTAAGTTTAATTAACAAATTTGGAATCTTCTTAGATTTCACAACTCAAAAACAGTGCCAAAACCACTGACAACAAAAAGACTTATTTTCGGGGCTCTAGGTATCTATTTGAAGCCCGATTGGCTCGCTTCATTTAAAGTTGCGCCATTTAAATCCCGATTTGAATCCTTTTGATTTCATTTGATTGCGTCGCCTGAAACGCTAAAATTTTTACTTATGGTAAGATTATATTGTGTAATTCGTCAATGTACATTAAGGACTTAAAAAATGAGTCAAAGTAAAAGTAAAACATTTGGAATAAAAATTTGAAGTAATAAAACGTTTTGAATCAGAAGGAAAGGTTGTTAATATAGGAAAAGCTTTTGATCTAGCACCTACAACAGTGAGAACAACTTGCAACAGACACAGTGACAATATAAATCAATTAGCAGAAATTGTCATATCACTCCAATCTAAACAAGATATTATCCCTTATCGTTTAAAATGAAATCCCTTCTTTCAATTCGGATACAAGATCAAAATAAGCGTTTCTCCGGTCCCCATTTACGACTCAAGTCGGGGCTCTAGTAACAAATATTTTTTCAAAACATAAATTCAAATCTCAATTCAGTGCTGTTCCTCAAATGTTATACAATGTTGCTACGTTCTCTTAAAAGTTCAGACAAAAAACACTTGATGTTATTAGTTATCATCATGTAGTAGAGTTGGACAAGCCATTATTCCAATTTTTTCGATTTTGTAACAATACTACAAATGATTCCCCTTTAAATAGTTAATCCCCCAAGATTAACTACTCATCCAACAAAAAAAATATATGTTAAACAAATCCCCCCAAAAGGTTATCAAGCTTCAATAAATAAATTAATCATGCAAAATTCACCACAAAAGAAGATGACATTTTAGCTTCCATGCAATTCATTGAAATGCGCTCATCTATCGCAAGTAAATTTTTGATGCAAGTGGTTAACAAATCCAGAAGAAGAAGAAGTAAAATAGTGTGACCATTAAATATGCATTTGTTTATTGTATTTGAAAACTATTTTATCCAACTATTTTGTCTATATTCTTTTTTTATTATTTTTGTTGTAGCTTTTTTCTTATTCAACATTCAACTCAATGTTGCACCTCAATGGTCATCTATCAACAAATGATGGTATCAACAAAGCAATTCATCTAAATGCAAAATAAATTCTTGTTTTTTTTTTTGCCAATTTTCTTTAAATTTAATGTACATATTTGTAGATACATTATTGAAGGTAGGGGTGTGTGTGTCTGTGTTTGTTTGTAAATTTGTATTGTCAGCATATAAAAATAAATATAGAAAACGAGAAAAAGTGCCATTTCAAATCTACGAAAATTCAAATAAGCAATTTTTTCCATTTAATACCAATGATAACAAATAACAACAATTGCTATAGCTCAGCAACAGCAATAACAAAAATATCATAGTGTACAAATAGTCACTCATATACAACACACATTTAGCAAATACAACAAAATATATATAAACATATGGGCAAAAAAATAATAAACAATATTTAATAAAGCAATATTCAGTTGTTAAAAATCGTAGCTATCCATCACTCCAAGTGATGAAAAGAGCTAAGAAGTGAGATCGAATAATCTTTAACATACATATATGTTATTAAAAACAAAACCACTAAACTTACAGTTTTAATGAAATTTTTATTTGACTGAAATTATTATTGTAATTTACCAAAAAAAATATTTTTATACTTCTAATTTCTGGTGATGACATTTTTAACCTTTTCCGGGAACCTTTCCATTAACGTTTTTATAGTATTTTCTGCCACTTTTTTTAAACCCACTTTTGTACATCTTTTTTGTGATTTTCAAGTCTTCTTAAACAAGAGCCCAATATCTCTACTTAGGTCAGTTTTTTTCGCTTTAGAAGTATCATGTCTACAATATCTTCTACCTGAACTAGTTTTCCTATCAACGGACAAATTCTTTAATAGCAAAGGAAGCATAACAATATATTCATTTGCTTGAGTTAAAAATTTTTGATAAAAATCATTATATTGAGCTCGACATTCCATGTGTGAGGGAATCGTTTAAGACCTAAACGTTTTCATTTTTGGTCTGAATCGTATTAAGTCCTTCTGACCATCAGTCCGTTCTCAACTAATGACTTTATATCAATCAAATTTGTTACGAATGTTTAGTGTTGTCCTACGCAGATCGTTATTTAAAATATACAGCAAACTCGTAGAGATACAAAAAAGTTAAGGACCGATTTCAAACAACCAATAGTTTCCGATGAAACAGATTTTATTTTTTCAATTAAAAGAATGTTGCCTTAAACAAAATTTTGTCTTAATAGGCAATATACTTCATCTCTCTAACCGGTTCAGTATGAAAAAATAATGGTCAAAATGTGACACATTTTAGGACTCCCTACTTTAGTAAATTTATTATGGAAAGCAATTTGTATTTATCACGTTGTATGTAAATAAATGTATATTTGAACTTGTATATACATGTTCCTACATTTGTTGGTGTACCCTGTCAATATTAAGGTTGTCTTAGAGGCAGAAACGGTAATCACATACCCTAAGGACACTTCATCGCCACCAGCAGTATCGTAGAGATGCAATAAAAGCTTGTTTGTATCCCACAATACACTTTACAATCAAGTGTGCAGTAAGTGTGTAAAACTGAAAGACACTTTATCGCCACAAGGTATACCTTGGAAAGACGCTAAAAGCACACGTGTGTGCCTATTGTGTATCGTGGAGAGACTATAGAAGAGGCAATAGGTTTCCACCTACGAAAAAGTTATGTATGTGAATGATTAGTCAGAGCTTAGAATATTAAATAGTTGCCCTTAGTGTATCTGGCGAAGAGTATTTGGAAGTGACAACAGTCAGGATCTTATTAAAGTGAATATAGTGTTTTAAGACTGCTGAGGCAGTCGTCAAAGACTTCTCGAAGTCGCTTATGTAAAATGTTTAACGGGGGCGCGTGATAATCCAAATATCTGATCCAATCTTAATGAATGCAAATAATCCGTTTAAATGTCGGATTAAATTTAAATAGATATAGCTAAAACTACCCAAATTAAGTATGATTATGTTTTCTATTTCCTCTTTTGCCCATATCCTATTTTCAAGTTTACACCATTTTTCCTATAATGGTTGTTATTATTGTTTTTCGTAAAGTAATCATACAATAAAAATTCAATACTTTTCTTCCAATACAGTTTTTTTCCTATTTTTATTCCATTCTACCTCTAACAATTCTTAAGATGTCTGATACTTTTTAAGCTTAAATATATAGAAAAAAAACGTTTAGATTAGATCATTATTGGTAAAAGGTGGTTTGGCTGGCAGACTGACTGTTTTGTATGACTAGCAGTTTATATAGTTTGATTTGGTGTGGTTTAAGTTTTACCCAAAGAATCATCACCAACCATTGCCACCACCATCACCAACATAATTTTGCATAATGTGTTGCACTATTTGACAACAATTGCATAAAATATTGTGTATTTAAGAAAAAGAAGAAAATAAGAAGAAATGTATACAGAAAAAATAAGACTTTAAACTCTATCAAGGTATGAATGGTTACTCAAATGATGGCATCATTTCCATGAAAATGAAGTGTTGCTCTGCTCTTTTAAATTGAGAAACAATAAAAGTGAACAACAAAAAACTAAATAAGTATTAAGGAGTTTACAAAAAGGTATATATTGATATATAAAGGACACTTCTTGTCACACAAAAACAAATGTTTCTTTATTCCATATATTGAGGTGTTCCATAACTGGATCAATTGGACATGAATTCGAATTTCAGTAAAGGATTTAATATTCTGCTTTTGGAGTAAATTTAAGGAGAAAGAATAAATCAATAAGGAGAAAGTAATTAACATTATTTTTGCGATTCTGTAAATCAGACTAGATCGGAAAACAACCTAAAATAAATAAGTTTGAATTAAATTGTAGTCTTTGGAAACCACCTGGAACTATTCATTATAAAGTTTACAAAGTGATTTTACTAAACTAAGTCATTTTAATACGAGATTGTACTCGCATATTATTACCTGACTGTAGGCACCTTGAAGACGAGTGCCTCTACTGATGAAAATTGAACCTTCTTCAGAAACCCTCTAATCTATATCTCCATTAAAATCTTCCACATTTTGGACACCTTTTTTATACTCTTAAACAAGAGTATAATATTTCCCATTATAAGCTGGAGATTCGCCTTTCTCTAAAATATCACATATTGTTTTTGTACCATACAAGGGCTTGCCTACCATAATGACAGGATGCAAGGTTAGACCAAAAATATGTGGACACTTATGAATGAAAGCAGTTTTCTTTGGAAACAACTTCCTTTGCCGCAATTTCAGAATGCTTGCCATCCAAAAAGTTTTTGTGAAATATTGATTCTTTTGGTCCTAAGTCAACATATCCTCGAGCATCAGCAAAAATAAATTTTGAACTAACTGGCTTACTTTCCCACCCGATGTGTGGGAAGAGTAAAGACTTTAATCTTCTGCTTTTGGAGTAAATTTAAGAAGAAAGAATAAATCAATAAGGAGAAAGTAATTAGCATTATTTTTGCGATTCTGTAAATCAGACTAAGATCGGAAATCCAACACTAAAATAAAATTAGTTTGAAATTAAATTGTAGTCTTTGAAAGATCACCTGGAACTATTCATTATAAAGTTTACAAAGTGATTTTACTAAGTCATTTTAATACGAGATTGTACTGCATCTTATTGCCTTGACTTGTAGGCACCTATTTTGTTATTCCACAAATTATCTACTTCTTTTGGTCCCGTAAAGATTCTATTTGTAGCAAGTTCCTCTGATCTAATTGCTTGCAAAATATCTTTGTAGTTTTAATCTCTACTGATGAAAATTGAACCTTCTAATCTATATCTCCATTAAAAATCTTCCACATTTTGGACCCTTTTTTGTATACTCTTAAACAAGAGTATAATATTTCTCATTAAGGAGGATTCGCCTTTCTCTACAAATATCACATATTGTTTTTGTACCATACAAGGGCTTGCCTACCATAATGACAGGATGCAAGGTTAGACCAAAAATATGTGGACACTTATGAACGAAAGCAGTTTTCTTTGGAAAACAACTTCCTTTGCTACAATTTCAGAATGCTTGCCATATCAAAATTTTGAAAATATTGACTTCTTTTGGGTCCTAAGTCAACATATCCTCGAGCATCAGCAAAATAAATTTTTCGACCTGGAAGTTTACGAAACGATTTTTTAAATTCCGTGATTAATTTTGGCCTCCACATTTTTAGCAGCGTATTCCTTTTAGGAAGCTTTTGAGCTTTGTATGTTTTTAGACCTGCATTAGCTTAAATGTTCTTACCAAACGGTCCGAGCACTGAACTAACTGGCTTACTTTCCCACCCGATGTGTGGGAAGACCTTTTTAAAATGCTTTTTATTTTTTGGGCTTTAGAAACAGCATGTGGACTATTCCTATCAACAGACAGGTTCTCACGATACTTTTTAACAATATCTAATACAGTATTGATAAGTTTGAGGGCAGACCTTTGATGGCTGACTTTTTGTAGGACCAAGTTTAAGTAAAAAACGTATATTAAGAATTGTTCGATCTCATCCTTACATGAATCTAATTTGAAAATTATGTGACCATATTCGTTTATAAATGCGATATTATAATTCCTCTTCTAATAACGCCTTTATAATATTGTGTATGGATCCAGTAAGGGGTAAAAATGGTTCTTTCCGCCCTACATTTTTCGGTAAAATGATGAAACAAAATTAGGAAATCAATTAGGAGAGTTTCAAGAAAATCGTTCTAATCTTTTAGCCGTCCATAAATCCAAAACAATATATATTAAAGTCCCTAAACTTCTTTAAAAAAGTAAAACCTCATATCTTTCCTAAACCTTAAATAGCTTAACATACTTCCTAATTTTTGTGATGTGAAGTATGAAAAGTAAGAACTTAAATGTAAATAAAAGAAAAACGTTTTCATTTTTACACGTAAGAAAACCATACATAACCATATTAACCAACCATTTCAGACTTTTTTCTCAAACTTACAGAATGCAAAAATTATTCGAGATATAACAACAAAAAGATGGAGTGAATGGTGGTGAGAAGAGTGAAATGTGAAGAAAAGTGACAAATAGCATTTGTTGTTACATACTATAAACCTCTTTTTGTACTCGTGTATTTTGAAAATAATGAAAAGAGTATTGAAAAATGTTGTGAAAAACACCTACGTGTTTATATATCTTTTCAGACATTAAATGACAATGAGATGAGATGAGGTGCTTTAACTTTGTTGTTGTTGTTTTCGTTTGTTTGTCTGTTCGTTTGCAACTTATGCTAATGATAATCAAGAGGAAATTTTTGAAAAAACTGTAAAGAAAAGTGATATAATGAAGTTAAAAGAAATTGTTTAGTTTTAACTCAACAAACCAGCAACATTTTTTTCCAGACTTTTGTTGTTGTTTCTTTTTTGTTCAATCAACTTTAGTAAACATTGAACAACGACACTTTCAATAAAAGGTCCATTTTGGGGTTTGGAAATGATAAATATCATATGGGAATTCTTAAAGGAAACAACAAAGTAACAACCATAAGGAAAAGACAAAGACTTAGAATATGTTGTTCAAATAGCATGGAGGCTGATGGTAATGTAACAACAACTACAATAACAACAAACATTCTGACAAACAGAAATTTCTTTTGAAATAAACAAAACTTTTTGAGATTATTTTCCTCTTTAGTTTCTTGATGTTTAGAAACGAAGAGAAGAACTTTGATGTTTTAAACTATTAGCACGCACATGTGGTATATTGAAATATCTTTATTGTTGCAGTTACTGTTGTTGTTGTTATTGTTATTGTTATTATTGTGGTTGCTATTGCAACAGTTGTTTTGTCTATTGATATGTTATGTGTATGTTGTTGTGGTTATTGGTTTTTGTCCGGTACCTGTATGTCTATTTTGACCATATATAAACTATATGATGAACAGACATTTTCATATCTTACAGTTACTATGTTTTGTCCATTGGAGAGTGGTATTGCATGAGTTTGAATAGCTGGCAATTGTTGCTCTAGTACTTGTCTTATATATTATTTGTCATGTTCTTTGAGCACTCTATGATAAAAGGAGATATTTCAAGTTTATTTCAAAGGTTTTGCAAACATTTAAGTTTTGAAAAAATCATAATAAATTATTACTTACACATGTCTATGGAAATGACATAAATAGAGGTTTAGCACTCCTTTTTTGTACGCTACAATTAAAGACATTCATATTTTTATCATACCATATCGTTTAATACATAAAAAGCCTTAAAGCTTTTTAAAAGCTTTAAGTTATAGCATATCCTCATAACTCTCTATTGCCACAACTATTTCATCCTTGTTGAAACTCTTTTAGAAATTGCTCCTTTTATTTATATAATTTCCTCATTCTCTTCCATCACAGTTGGTGTTTTTCCGTTTACATTGTATTTAAGTACTTTAGTATTTTGTCTATATTTTTCTTTTAGTTATTTATACATTAGAATTGAGTATAAATATCATGATCATTTCGTGACAAATTCTTAAGACAGTTTTCTATTTAATTTTTTGCTCTGCTGATGCTGCTAAAAATAAATGGTCATTTTGTCATGCAAAACTATAAAGTATTTAAATGTGTCTCGAAATAAAAGTATCATGGATTTAAAGCAGGCAAAGTAAAATTTTGAAAATGATATACTTTCTGTGTTAAGGCTGGAGGGAATTTATTAAGAACAGTTCTACATATGTCATATAAACCAACGGTATCCGAACCCAAGAGTATTCTAATTTTCATTTTGGTATTTTCATATTAGAGATTTCTTTACAATCAGTTTATGCAAAGCTTATGAAACAGTGAAATACTGTTATAAATTGCATTCTATATAAAATTTGCAGTTATGCTTTTACACTTTTTATAACCTGCAATACCAGAAGTAGCAGAAGTTTATAACCTTTAAGTTTACCACTCGACTAAATATCAATTTCTGACCCGACGGATGATGTCTGTAGCTGTCTGAGTTTCCATGTAAACCTTGTGAACAAAATATAGGTCACAATTTTGGCCCATGACAATGCCTATTGAAATTGGTTCTTATGGGTCCATTTTTCACCTCCCCCTATACAAGTATTCCTTCCGGAAGAGGGATTCAAGTTCATGAAAGTCTTAAATATAAAGTGATTCTAACAAAATTTGGCACAAACAGGTCTAATATAATGTGCTACTGTATGTTAAATCTAAATTAATGTGCTAATATATTCGAACCAAATTATACGGGGCTCAGTCCCTTATTTCTTAAAGGTCTATATTCCACCTTCCAAATATCACTTGAAGGTCTTTGATCTTATTTATGTAATAAGATTGGGTCATATTAGAATAAACATTAGCAAAAATCTATGTATAAAATTTTACGAGGGTCGATTTCCTCCAACTCCTGTATAATTAATCCATGGTCTTAATTTCCTATAAAAAACTTACTTTCAAAAATCATCATTTGTATACAAAAACATAAGTCCATTACATACTAGTGTAGGGCACATATTTTTTTGTGTAACTACACGTTCCACCTTATTTAACAAGCAGCACTTATTTATAGCAAAGATCAGTGATTGATCAGCTAATATTGCCACTGAAAATTCTTTCATGAGTCTTAAGTTAATGAAAAGGGACTGTCAGCTCAGTTGTTGGACTATATACTACATTATATTGTCCTCTCGCCATCTAGATGCTAATATGTTGCAGTTGCCTCTCTCGATTAGCCGGTCTAAGAACTTATCAGACACCTGGAAATGTAACTGTTTATTACAGAAAAAGAGATACTTCAATCGCCTTTCCTGGCTCACAACAGATTAGAATCACCTGAATTAACCAAATACAACCGATCTGAAATGTCTTCTTATTTATACAACCCTCGTCACCAATTACTGTTCTAATTGCAATTCATTGCATATGCATACAAGGCTGGAAAATAAAAATAAAAATATCTTTCCTACAACTTCACACTTCTAAGTCATTAAAAATTCTTAGAAAAAAAGTATCGAAAAGGAAAAAGTAAAACGTACTTACATTTTATAAATAAATAATTGAAAACATGCAAAAACAAGTAGTAGAAAAAACTGTCAACTAATAATGAAAAGTTCGGGTTATTGCAACAAAACACACACATACACACAAGCCAACGTAATCAATAGAACTCCTACTAAAAAAAGAACAACAACAAAGAAGATTTTCTTTTTTTTCTTTTGAAAAACGAACCCAAAAAAATATTTACTAACGAACTTTAGTTTTAAGCCAAGATATTAAATTGGAAGATAACAAACACGCTAATACTTATTTTGTGAACTTTTTTTGTTTGTTGTAGTTTTTTTTGGTTAATAAATAAAACAATAACAACAAAACCTTAAACAAAACACGACAAGTGAAGAAAATTAAATTTTTTTCGAAACCTTAAAAAAAAACAGGTGAACAAAAAGAAAAAATAATAATTTTTCTTAAAATTTAAAAAAAAAACATTTTTTTAACTAAATGCTTCTCTTTTTTCCAAAAAGACTTTATTTTGGGATCTTTTTCCGTTACATAAAGAAAATAAACAATAATTAAAGATAAAGTCTAAATTAAAAGTCGCCTCTTGTTGTAAATAATGAAAACAAAATCAAAAAACACCTTCTGGTTTTTAAATAAAAATAAAGTTTTATTTTTTTGTTGTTTTTATGCGCTACACCACCATAATTGTTGATGTTGGTATACTAACTTTGTCATTCCGTGTGTATATATATTCTTACATAATATCAAACTTTGATTGGAACTAGCTTTGTCTGTGCTAAGCAGTTTCCTATTAAAAATTAGCTATATCGGTTCATTACCAAAAAAGTTATAGACCGATATCAAAGACAACTTTACACTTCCGAAAAAGAACTTTTCTAATTTTCTTCAACAAAAAGTAACTGGATTTAAACAAGAATTTATCTGTTACATACAGTTATATGGGCTTTATTATGGTACAAAAAATCATATAAATCGGATCAAGGTTATAAAAGTTATATGCAAAATTTTGATACATCCCAAAATCTGTGTGTCTTATAGGTCGCAAATTTAAAAATAATCTTTTAATAAAATAATTAACTCAGACAAACAAGTTTGACCATATAAATTTCATTTGTTTAAGAAGGCCCTTTTCGGAATATGGTTTATGGATTCTTAACTCTCTAATATGAACCAATTCTATTGTAATTCGACAATATTGCTATTTCTAACTATCTTTAATATATATACATAATTTTGATTCATATTTTTATAAACTCCCATACAAGTCACCTTCCCGGACAACAGTTTCGAGCTTATAAAACTAGTAAATAAAGACCATTTCTATTTGTATTCATCTCAATTATTTTCATAACTGTATATAAATATATGTTATATACTTGATCAATATCGGTCCATATTTCGCTATAGTTCCCATTTGAGGCCCCTTCCAAGAAAAGTGCTTTAAATTTGATCCAATTTTATTGAAATTTGGTACAATTGTATTTCTAAACTGTCTTTAATATATAAATCTGGTTAGACAATTATCGGGCAATATTTCTTTATTACTTCCTTACAATGCCACTTTCTGGATTATTGTTTTAGGTTTAAAAGGTTGTTAAATATGAGCTCATCCTATCGAAATTTATAATTTGATGGATAATAATAATAGTGGTGAAGTGTACTAGAGATTCGACACAGCCGAATATAGTGCTCTTACTTTTTTTGTTGTCATTATATAAACATTCACAACTTTAAATTTCATTTGTTTAAGATAAAAATAACAAATAAAATTTCTTTTTTCCAATTTTCCTTCTGGTAATAAGAGCTGTTTTACAAAAATGAATAATAATTGTTTTCATATCTTGAACTAATTTGGTTTTATTAAACAAAAACTAACATAATTCATTATTTGTTTTTCTTTTTTTCCTTTCTTTACTCTACAACAAAAACATTAACATTATTACCGAAAATAGAGTAAAATTGTTGTAAAAGTACGATGACACAACTCAAACTACTTGTACTATTTGTTCCCTTTTTGTAATGTAATGTAAACAAAATGACATGAAGTACCAAAAAACCTAAAAAAAAATGCTACAAAATACGTTTAAGACCAAAAATTAAGGGAAAAAAGCTATTTATTTATGTGGAGACAACAATAAAAATATTTATAAGAAAAATAAACTTTAATTGCAGAGGTAAAGTGGTTGTGGTGCATAAATATGTAATTTTCAAATGCAAATAACTCGAATGTTTTCCAAAGATCTCAGCAAAGGCTATAAGCAGTCAATTTTTGAAATTGAATGAAAAAAAAATAAAATTAACGCAAGTTTGAATAATTCAAATATCCGAGGAACCCAATGGGGTTTATACTACCGAAGTTATAATGCCACATTTCTTTGTTAAATTTCATGCAAAACCAACGAACCGATCAAAAATAAAACAGATTTAAAACATCAAGTAAAAATCCTTAAGTAGGACAATTCCCTCTATTTAATACCCTACACCACATTGTTGATTTTAAATGTCTTTACGAAAAATTTATGAACGACCCACGTTTAGTTTCAAAGTGTTATTTGGAAGGGTAGTTGTAAGGTACATATAAGAAATAATTGGCCGATCCTCGTATAATTTGGCACATCGTTTTAGAATATAATAAGACTTGGTTAAAATCGTTTTAAATTTAGGAATTTTATGGGCTAAACATCCCATTTCGTGGGGACATTTGTACGGGAACCTATATGAAATAATAGTTATGACCGACCATAAATGATTTTCAAATGCGTCGCCCTTGGGCCAACAAAATAGTAAGTGCCAAATTTTATTAAGATATTTTTAAAACTGCGACCTGTACGGACAGCCATTTTTAATATATATTAATCTACACTTCTTCTCTCATATCCATATCCACAGTTTCCATTATAATCTGTTGTAGCGTGTTTGCTATCAAAATCCCACAACATCCTCTTAAGAGTTCAATCTGAAAAGATGTTTGTTTTTTCTCTGTCTTCTATTGTTTTTCCTCTTATTAAAATAACAAAAATTAAAACCACAATTAAACCCCAAAAAATTGTCGTTTCGTTCCATTTTCAAGTAAAATTGTCACGCATGCAACTGTACTGCAAGTGAATGCAATAAAGTTTACTACAAGTAGCTGTAGAACTGTACAGCAGCAGTAGTAAAATTGTCACAGATTCTATTTCTGTTTTGTGCGAAGAGGGGGAGTAAATGAAAAGAAAGAATAAATAAAAAAGCTTCTTTTCTAAATTTAATTACAGAGAGAGAGAGAGGGAACGGATGTGTTATCTTAAGACAGGAACAAATATGTTACCGTTCTTTTGACAATATCTTTATTGTTTATTATTTAAAATTTATTGTTTATATTTTCTTGTTTTTTGTCTCCTAAATTCATTTTTAATATTTGTGACAGTTTTAAATGTTTATTTCTTCCTCCAATTATTTGTTTTAAGGGTTGTCTGGCCAAACATCCACATGGTCCAGAGATTAGATTACCCAAAAGATGCATTTTAGAAAATAATATTTATAATAGAAACGAAAGTACATTTGTTGGTAAATAATAAATTATCTTTTAAATCTTACAGTAGCATATTGAAAACACTTGTTGTTGGTAAATATTTGCCAAGATTTATTCCTAAATGTGGGATGTTTTGCTCTTACAGTTTTTATCTTTTATGTTCTAGAAAAAGTTCAGTCAACTTGGGGAAAAGGAAAATTTATGGGAGACAACAAAAGATAAAAAGGTAAAAATAAGTTATTTAATAAATAATATTAGAAAGTGATAATCCGGGGGACTTAAGAAGTTAATATCAAAAAAAACTCTATAATCTTACAAATCTTAGGACATAGACTTATAGAGACAATTAAGTTAATCTGTCTTCTGTCAGTCTTTCTGTCTTTCCGTTTGTATATCTATACCAAAAATCCATTTTCTATGAAGATTGATTCAGATATCTGACTAATCTTAAAATTTTACTTTCTAATAAGTTTCTCTTAAGTTTCTGACAAAATCACTAATGCCAATCTATAATAAAGTTATCCCTATTGACCTTTTAAATTATCACAAAATATATTTAATTTCCTTTAACATTATACTTCCTCCAATTTAATCGTTAACACCCCACAATATCCCCATCAATAGCTAACTTCATCCTAGTTACGTGTTAAATGTATTTAACATTTAGTTTACCGTTAAAGCACTGAGAAAAGGTGCCTAAACCGGAACCTTAATTAATTTGTGTTAATCCTCTGAGAAATGGTCATATTTACCAAACCAAACATTTCAACTTTCAGAACCTTTTTTCGCAAGAAACTTTTCTTTTTTCTTAGTTTTAAATCACCATAAAACATGCAACATGCATTTAAAATATTTAAATTCACATTCAAAAACATTCACTTTACTAACACTTCAAATGCTAAATATTATTAACAAGAATATAAAGATTTTATTTTGTAAAGAACGATTCATAAACGTCAGATTTTATTAAAATGTCAAAAACATTAACAATACGAAAACGAAAAGAATGAATAAATGAAAGGAATTCATTTAATAAAAATTAAGCGCTTAAATGTTAGAAAGAAAATTTTAACTATTTAACACGTAACTACTAGCAGAAGGAAAGAGGTAATAATATCAATTTAAGAAAAAATTTAAGGAAATTTCATGAGATTGATATTTTTAGTAAAAATTAAAATTTAGGGTAAAAATTCAATTTGAAATTTAAATGTTATTTTAAATTTGTTTCCATTTTTTAAAAATTATATTTGTGAAAATTTGAGATTTTTAAATTTAAGTGAAATTTTAAAATTTTAATGACAACTTCAAATTCAGTTAAAATATAGCGGACTGTAATTTCTTAGTGAAAAAATGAATTTAATAAAAATTTAATTTTTAGTGAAAAAATTTAATTTTTAGTGAAAAATTAATTTTAGTGAAAAATTGAATTTTTTTAGTGAAAAATTCAATTTTTAGTGAAAAATTGAATTTTTAGTGAAAAATTCAATTTTTAGTGAAAATTAAATTTTTAGTGAAAAATTGTAAAATTTTTTAGTGAAAAATTAATTTTTAGTGAAAAATTGAATTATTTTTAGTGAAAAATTCAATTTTTAGTGAAAAATTGAATTTTTAGTGAAAAATTCAATTTTTAGTGAAAAATTGAATTTTTAGTGAAAAATTCAATTTTTAGTGAAAAATTGAATTTTTAGTGAAAAATTCAATTTTTAGTGAAAAATTGAATTTTTAGTGAAAAATTCAATTTTTAGTGAAAAATTCAATTTTTAGTGAAAAATTCAATTTTTAGTGAAAAATTGAATTTTTAGTGAAAAATTCAATTTTTAGTGAAAAATTCAATTTTTAGTGAAAAATTCAATTTTTAGTGAAAAATTGAATTTTTAGTGAAAAATTCAATTTTAGTGAAAAATTCAATTTTTAGTGAAAAATTCAATTTTTAGTGAAAAATTGAATTTTTAGTGAAAAATTCAATTTTTAGTGAAAAATTCAATTTTTAGTGAAAAATTCAATTTTTAGTGAAAAATTCAATTTTTAGTGAAAAATTCAATTTTTAGTGAAAAATTCAATTTTAGTGAAAAATTCAATTTTTAGTGAAAAATTCAATTTTTAGTGAAAAATTCAATTTTTAGTGAAAAATTCAATTTTTAGTGAAAAATTGAATTTTTAGTGAAAAATTCAATTTTTAGTGAAAAATTGAATTTTTAGTGAAAAATTCAATTTTTAGTGAAAAATTGAATTTTTAGTGAAAAATTCAATTTTTAGTGAAAAATTGAATTTTTAGTGAAAAATTCAATTTTAGTGAAAAATTGAATTTTTTAGTGAAAAATTCAATTTTTAGTGAAAAATTGAATTTTTAGTGAAAAATTCAATTTTTAGTGAAAAATTGAATTTTTAGTGAAAAATTGAATTTTTAGTGAAAAATTGAATTTTTAGTGAAAAATTGAATTTTTAGTGAAAAATTGAATTTTTAGTGAAAAATTGAATTTTTAGTGAAAAATTGAATTTTTAGTGAAAAATTGAATTTTTAGTGAAAAATTGAATTTTTAGTGAAAAATTCAATTTTTAGTGAAAAATTGAATTTTTAGTGAAAAATTCAATTTTTAGTGAAAAATTGAATTTTTAGTGAAAAATTCAATTTTTAGTGAAAAATTGAATTTTTAGTGAAAAATTCAATTTTTAGTGAAAAATTGAATTTTTAGTGAAAAATTCAATTTTTAGTGAAAATTGAATTTTTAGTGAAAAATTGAATTTTTAGTGAAAAATTGAATTTTTAGTGAAAAATTCAATTTTTAGTGAAAAATTGAATTTTTAGTGAAAAATTCAATTTTTAGTGAAAATTAATTTTTAGTGAAAAATTCAATTTTTAGTGAAAAATTGAATTTTTAGTGAAAAATTGAATTTTTAGTGAAAATTGAATTTTTAGTGAAATTGAATTTTTAGTGAAAATTGAATTTTTAGTGAAAAATTGAATTTTTAGTGAAAAATGAATTTTTAGTGAAAAATTTGAATTTTTAGTGAAAAATGAATTTTTAGTGAAAAATTGAATTTTTAGTGAAAAATTGAATTTTTAGTGAAAATTGAATTTTTAGTGAAAAATTGAATTTTTAGTGAAAAATTGAATTTTTAGTGAAAAATTGAATTTTTAGTGAAAAATTGAATTTTTAGTGAAAAATTGAATTTTTAGTGAAAATTGAATTTTTAGTGAAAAATTGAATTTTTAGTGAAAAATTGAATTTTTAGTGAAAAATTGAATTTTTAGTGAAAAATTGAATTTTTAGTGAAAAATTGAATTTTTAGTGAAAAATTGAATTTTTAGTGAAAAATTGAATTTTTAGTGAAAAATTGAATTTTTAGTGAAAAATTGAATTTTTAGTGAAAAATTGAATTTTAGTGAAAAATTGAATTTTTAGTGAAAATTGAATTTTTAGTGAAAATTGAATTTTAGTGAAAATGAATTTTAGTGAAAAATTGAATTTTTAGTGAAAAATTGAATTTTTAGTGAAAAATTGAATTTTTAGTGAAAAATTGAATTTTTAGTGAAAAATTGAATTTTTAGTGAAAAATTGAATTTTTAGTGAAAAATTGAATTTTTAGTGAAAAATTGAATTTTTAGTGAAAAATTGAATTTTTAGTGAAAAATTGAATTTTTAGTGAAAAATTGAATTTTTAGTGAAAAATTGAATTTTTAGTGAAAAATTGAATTTTTAGTGAAAAATTCAATTTTTAGTGAAAAATTGAATTTTTAGTGAAAAATTGAATTTTTAGTGAAAAATTGAATTTTTAGTGAAAAATTGAATTTTAGTGAAAATTGAATTTTTAGTGAAAAATTGAATTTTTAGTGAAAAATTGAATTTTTAGTGAAAAATTGAATTTTTAGTGAAAAATTGAATTTTTAGTGAAAAATTGAATTTTTAGTGAAAAATTGAATTTTTAGTGAAAAATTGCATTTTTAGTGAAAAATTGAATTTTAGTGAAAAATTGCATTTTTAGTGAAAAATTGAATTTTTAGTGAAAAATTGAATTTTTAATTGAAAAATTGAATTTTTAGTGAAAAATTGAATTTTTAGTGAAAAATTGAATTTTTAGTGAAAAATTGAATTTTTAGTGAAAAATTGAATTTTCATAAAATTTTATATTATAATTATGTGAATTTTGAAATTTATTGAAAATTTGATTTTTTTAATTTTCATTCGATTAGAATCGAAGTCATATAGTTATTCACTATTAAACATATTGTTTCAACTTGAGATCTCCACATTTATAGAAGGTCAGTTCCTATGAGTTCTATAAAATATACTTCTGACACTTAAAATCACTTAAATGGTAGTGAAATCCTGATCCACTTAAGATATACAAGATTTTATGATAAATGGTTTATAATTTCTCATATCTCCGATATAAGACCCACTTCCAACAACAGATCACAACAGATTGTATAAATTACATGGAACATTTTCTATCTGTAAAATATCGATATAATTTGAAAATGAAGTTTTCAGTGATATTGTTAGTTATTTCATATCGGTTCAGATTTCCTCTTTAATCGAAATTAGAAAAAATTTATTTATAGCTGCCATAAGAAAACACTTGCGTTCAGACTTCAGTTTACAGCTGTGAAATAGTTTTTGCTCTTATTTAATGATACACACAATCAAATCAAATCTATCTCCCAGTTTTATATTTTGATCCTTTTTTAACTCTTTAAATAAAGTTTATTTTTATAAAATAAATTTATATAAAATTTTCTTAAAAACAAACTTTTGAATTAAAAACAAAATCGTTGTTTTATTGTTACAACTTTTAAATATTTTTTAATAAACTCTCCAGTTTTTAGTTTATATAAACTAAAATTCAAATAAAAACAATAACTTTTACTCTTACTATCGTCTGCCTGTGGTCACTCTGGGAAAAAATATCTCTGACAAAAAATAAACTTTCATAAACTCTTATTTTCAATCACTCTTTTTGTCATTTTGCAAGAAAGAAAATCATAAACTAAACCATAAACTACAAAAGACCACAAAAATTATATTTTAGATATAAAAACCATAAAAAAATCATTCAAGTCAATCATTCCACTTAAGTGAACAGCAAAACTGAAGCATATTTTTTTCATTTAAAGTTTAGCTCTTTTAACCATATTTTTCAGATATTTTTTTCTATATAAAAGATATTTTTTCAATTTCATTTCACAGTTTCTAAAAGTGTTCACCACAAGTGTTGAAGAGGGTATATTAACTTTGTTATTCCGTGTGTAACTGTAAGAAGGAATCTTCTCAGACCCCATAATGTATATATTCTTGCAACAAATCAATTTATGATCTATGTCCGTCTGTCTGTATATCTGCTTATCTCTCCGTTTGGCTGCCCGTCTGTGGTCGGCAATCTCACATTCACTATAATTGACAGTGCTCAATGTAGTTTGACCTGAGTATTTGTTATAGTCCTGAGAAGTGTCTGTAAGTAGATCAAATTAGTCCTAATATAAAGCAATATGTACTTCATTATTTTTTCAAAAATTACGAAAATCGGTTCAGTAATGTATTTAATGACTCATTAAGTGTTTCCGTGTAAACCATTTATATATTATGACCATTTGCGAGTGCATTGAGGGTATTGAAGATTCGACATAACTGAATATAGCATTCTAACTTGTTCTTGTTGTTTCTGTGCTTGTTGTAGTGTAAAGATATAAAGTTACTTATAAATTGTTCCTCTTTTTTTTTTGTTTTTGTGTGGTAAATTTTTAAATATTTCTTCCTTTTAGTAAACATTTTTTTTCAATATTAAAACTAGAGATTTTTACAAACTCAACTGAAAATTATGTAAATTATTTTGTAGTTGAAAAGTGTTAAATAAACACAAAATTTGTGTAGGAGCCGGAGAAAGAACGACAAAAGAAAATAAAACTGAACTTAAAATATATGTATGACCAGAATTTTCGAGAAAAATAAATTTAGTGTCAAGTTTAGAGCCTTAAAATCATGAGAGTTTTATATTTAAAAAATATTTAAAGTTGTTTTTTTTTTGTTCTGGTTATTTTTTTAAGGTTTTGAAAATTGATATCGTAGTGGAAGTTCGATATAAACTGTGTCGGGAAGAAATAAATTTTTTAAATACTTACACTCGTTTATAAAATAAAAAGTGTAATTTAATCTTAATATTTTAAATTAACAGTATTTAAAATATAATTTTTTTTTGAGACTAAAGTTTTTTAAAAATTAACAAAATTAGTACTCTCCTCCACGATCAATTTGGAAAAATTGTAGGAACATATTAATAATTTCGCTTATAAGGTATATCACTCTCAGTGCCCGTCCGAAGAGTTTATATTGCGGTTTTAAAAAGAAAACTTCTCAGGATAATAACAAATACTTAGACCAAATTTCGTTGAGCTCTGTCCACTATAATGAATGTAAGCGTGCCAACAACACCCAGTCACAGCTAGATCGCCTCAGATTTTGAATTGATAGGAGAATATATATATACGAATGGGGTCCTGATTGATGATTCCTTCTTGGCATTACAAACGGTAGAACAACTTAAAATACCCTCATCACCTCTGTAGCACTGGAAAATATATAAGAAAAGTTTTTATTCGAACATAAGGTCTCTAGTCCTTGGTTACAGCTAAAGGCTGAATAAGAAATTAAGCGTTGATGGTAATATATTTGTATTATGCAAAAAAATTGGTCCTACATCCACTTCTTGAGTCAATTTAACGATGTACATCAGTCTGTTCAACTTAATGATCATGAAAACGTTGTGAACACATTATAGGTGGAAAGTTTGGAGATATCAAAATAAAAGTTGGTACAAACGTCTAATATTTATTATTATTATTTAATCCACACGCTCAATTTTAAAAAGATTAGTCCACTAATAACCTTAATTCCCATACACTTTGGTGTGAATAAATCTCGTAAAAATTTTTATGTTAGGAAAATATTTCACCCATTTAAGATTTTTACAACAAATAATACTGTACTGAAGAGTGTGAAGATCGTTAAATTGAAATAGCGCCGAATCCTTTAATCAATTTTAAAAGTCCTTTTAGTGTAATTCTATCTGCGCTTACAAGAACATAATACCCTGTTGAGTATAAATCGAGGACTTATACTGTAGGTCTTTTGAAAACACAGCAAGTCCCTAATAAAATTATATTTTCTCCTAACGACTCCATTTTTCTGAATCTTAACTCTGGCATTAATATTGACCTCAGTAGTTTTATACCAATTTGTGGAGATTGTCTTTAGTAGATACAAATATTCGGATCAAAGTATTTCACTTGATAGTATTTACGACTCGTATTTTAGAATACTTTTATGATATATCTATGGTACATCAATACTTGCAATTTTCCCAAAGCCCTTAATGTATAAGTGATCCTCATACAATTTTCGATGGCTTTAAAACTTAAATTTTAACACAGCCCGTCTGAAGGAGAAATTTTGGCATGATTTCCTCCGTATAATCTCATTCAAAACTTTTTCAACTCTACCCAGCTTTTCCGGTACGTGAATGAAAGTAATAAAATAACTCTTTGAATCTTCAATAATCATCATTATCTGATTTTTGCTCAAATAAACTTTTTTAAAAGAATTAATAAAATTTTGAAGGAAAATTGTTTAAATATTGTGAATAATATGTTTAAATACTATTGTGAATAAAATGTTTAAAATTACAATTAATTTACAACTTAACAGCTCATCTTTTGGATTATAAAAATTTGTTTAATTTTCCAAATAAATATATGTTTCCAATAATCATAACACACATAATAAAATGCAAATTTTAACATGTTTTTATTTTAATTTTTATTCGAAAAATATTCAAAATTTTGTTGTTACTCGATTTCCGTGAAATATTATATAAATGTTTAGTTAAGATACATTCGAATATATGTATCTAGTAAGCTTTTTTTGTTGTTATATTTACCTTTAAAATAAACTAATATTTCTTAAAGTAACAGGTCATATATTTAGAAGATGACTAAAATAAATAAAACAAACCTCTAAAACAACAACGACGAAAAAAACACCAGCATCTAACATAAAAACCTTAGAAACACTAGAACGTATCTTTAACATAAAATTGTATCTAGATACAGAATAGACAAAAGGAAAAAACAGAACTTTACATACAAACACTTGCTCTAACTTTACAAATGTCTCTAAAGCGGGAAAAACTTTTTTTACAAGACAATGATAAACAGCCTGTTAAATTGTGGACAAATAAATGTCAACAATGTACTGCGACAACAACACCAGCACCAACATTATATCTGTCTGTTCGTCCGTCTGTATTTCTTCCATACGAATGGGATGGGATGCAAATCAACCATGTAAAAGTAAAACAAAATATTTTTTTTTTTTGGTGTTTTTTCAAAAATTATCTTTTAAAATAAATAAATTTGTTAGAAAATCAGACAAAAACAACAAAAACATATTGTCTTAAATATAAACAATGTTTTAAAATATTAAATCTGAAAGATACATTAATTAAAGTGAAAATGTATGGGAGAGTGAAGCTACAGAATAAATTAAGGTGTTTTTTGTTTGTTTTTTTTTTTTTAAAGGAAAATTATTTGAATCTTGTACAGCTGTCTTTTAGTGGTGCAAAGAGAATTTTTCTTTCGCCCAATAAATTAGAGAAATTTGAGAATTATTTTCTCAAGGAAATATTGGCGTATGTATAAGGAAATATTTCAATATTTTGAACTAATTTTAAAAGTGGCCTTTACAAGGTTGGTAATTTATAGAATATTTGTTAATATTTTTTATAATTCCATAATCGACCGGATGTCATACTTCATCATTTAAATTTAAGAAAAATTTCGACAGTTATTGAAAATATTACTTCAGAAAAATATTAAAATATTTAATCTGATTAATTCCGATTTAGTGGAAATGCCTTATATGGGGGCTTCAGTCAAATATACTGGAAATACGTTTTAATGAGGCAAAAGTTAAATGTGGATCTAATGAATATGTTATATTTCGATATTTTAGACTTACAGTTTTACATTTTTATATTTGATTGAAATTATTATTACAATTTACAAAAAATATATATAAATTTATAGTTTTTAGTGCTTCTATTTTGAACACTTTTCGTAAGTGCTTTGTGGTAGCCCATCTCTGTTTAAAATCTATCACATCATTAGTGCACTTTAATTCTCTTTTAACAAGAGCCCAATATCTCTCCACTGCCTTTAATACCGGACAGTTTGGAGGATTTGCCAATCGTGATACAAATGCCACATTATTGTTTTTGTACCATTCAAAAGCTTGTTAATCATGGTACCAATATGCATCTTATGAATGGCATTTCGCTATGATGGAAAGAAATTGTCAAGAAATCGGTTTCTTTGCCGCAACTGCATATTTTTGCAATAATAAGATCTATTTGGGATATTTCCACTTGTTTGGGTCCAAAACTTTTCTGTAACATTGACCAGGAAGTTGTGAAAAATCTAGCAGAACATACGTTTCGTCATTTATTATGCATCAAAAATAATAATTTGACTATTATTTCTGTTCTTTGTTTTTCATCTCTAAACTTTTAGCAACAATCCTCTCAGGAACTTTCTGAGCTATCCAGGCTGCTCTCATGTGCTGGAATTTCTTTTGCAAATGCTTTCTTATTTTTGGCTTTAGAAACATCATGTGAGCCATTACTTCATTTCTTCAACTTAAACCAAGTTGACTTTTGTTAAAAATATTTAATAATTTTAGTGCGCAATTTTGCGCAATTTTCTATCAGATTGTTCTTCTTGCATTACTTATTCGGATAACATTCACGATAAATTTCATGATTTAAATTGTGTGTTAAAATTGTTAATTCTCAGCAATTTTAAAAGCGATTTGGAACAATCTGGACTGTTAATGTGTTATACTGAAACTCCAACAGCTGAATTTTAAATCCGTCTTTGGAGAAAAAATTTCCCAGGAACCCTCATCTATAGATAACAATTTTTATTTTCGCTACTTTATTCTTTCTACTGATGGCCTAAAAAACACCTTTATTTCAACATTCTTAACTTTATCTTCCATCCCATTTAAATATTAAAGAGTCAAGCATAAAAAAATCAATTTTAAACCCTTTTTAAAAAAACCAAAACTACTCTTATACGCCCTGACCAGTAAAAGATACTCAAATAACCGCAGATAAGAAAATGTTCAATATTTTAGATTAAATAATCAAACATCAAAAGCCTTGGACATGTTATGGATTAAAGTATCTTGTAGATATTAAGAAAAACCAGGCTACTACTTCCACATTTTGATATCTTGCACTTAAGTAACATTTCATTTCTTTATTTTCACATTTCTCTCTCTATTTTTTGCGTTATCAAATCTATGAATGTAGAAAAAAGGTAAAAAATCCTTTTAGCCGGTAATAATTTCATTGAATAAAATTAAAGGAGATACGAAACAGGAAAAATGGGAAATGTTGTCTTTTTTGTAGTTTTTTTTTTATTTTTATGTTTAAATGTGGATGTGTTAGTGTGAGTTGTGCTGTTAAAGAGGGTAATTTCGATTTTTACGACCACCAAAATGCCAATTGATATGATATTTTATGGGAATGAGGGAGTGAGTAAATGAACAAACGAGTGAAAAGGTAGTGAATTTGTCTATTAATGTGGTAGCAGTTTCATGTAATTCACCAGCTTTAAAAGCGAAATTTTATTTCACCTTAACTTATGTGTGTTAAGCTTAAAAGCTATTTTAAGAGCTGAGCTGGGAAAGCAATTTTATTGTTATAGAAACTAAAATCCCTTAGAAATCTTGAATTTATATGGATTTAGAAAAAATGAAAATAAATAAAATATTTTATAGTTCTAGATTTTCTCAGCTAAAATTGAATAATAAATATTATTCTAACTATTTTGTTTTCAATATCTTTTGGTTTTATATCAAAATTTGCTTAAATTTGTTCAGTTCTTTTTTTTTTTTTTTTGCATTTAAACTTCATTCCAAATTACCACGCAATTTTCCAAAAACAATTTCTTTTATACACAATTTCTCTTAAGCTGCAGAAAGGACATTATAGTTTTTACCCCGTTTTCTGCATGACCAAGCGTAAAGTTTACATACATTTATTGGCTATAAAAAAACTACGATAATAAAAAAATATATATTTTAAATAAAAATAAAGAAATTCACAGCAAAAACATGAATGTATCTTATAAACTCTCACTCTTAAAGTAAACCAAGTGAAAAGAGAGAGCAAATATATATATATCGATAAATGTTTGGAATGTCTGCAGACCCTCGACATAGTGATGGAGAACAGTCAAAGAAATAATATCAGTAAATTCTTTAAACTAAAGAAAGTTTAAAATCATTAGGACACTTTTCCAAGATCTCACCTAAAATTTAAATTTTTAACAAAAATTTAAATTTCCTTAAAAAATAAAATTTTCACAAAAAAAAATTTTAAATTTTTCTCTAAAAATTCAATTTTTCACTAAAAATTCAATTTTTCACTAAAAATTCAATTTTTCACTAAAAATTCAATTTTTCACTAAAAATTCAATTTTTCACTAAAAATTCAATTTTCACTAAAAATTCAATTTTTCACTAAAAAATTCAATTTTTCACTAAAAATTCAATTTTTCACTAAAAATTCAATTTTTCACTAAAAAATTCAATTTTTCACTAAAAATTCAATTTTCACTAAAAATTCAATTTTTCACTAAAAAATTCAATTTTTCACTAAAAATTCAATTTTCACTAAAAAATTCAATTTTTCACTAAAAAATTCAATTTTCACTAAAAATTCAATTTTTCACTAAAAATTCAATTTTTCACTAAAAATTCAATTTTTCACTAAAAATTCAATTTTTCACTAAAAATTCAATTTTTCACTAAAAATTCAATTTTTCACTAAAAATTCAATTTTTCACTAAAAATTCAATTTTTCACTAAAAATTCAATTTTTCACTAAAAATTCAATTTTTCACTAAAAATTCAATTTTTCACTAAAAATTCAATTTTTCACTAAAAATTCAATTTTTCACTAAAAATTCAATTTTTCACTAAAAATTCAATTTTTCACTAAAAATTCAATTTTTCACTAAAAATTCAATTTTTCACTAAAAATTCAATTTTTCACTAAAAATTCAATTTTTCACTAAAAATTCAATTTTTCACTAAAAATTCAATTTTTCACTAAAAATTCAATTTTCACTAAAAATTCAATTTTTCACTAAAAAATTCAATTTTTCACTAAAAAATTCAATTTTTCACTAAAAATTCAATTTTTCACTAAAAATTCAATTTTCACTAAAATTCAATTTTCACTAAAAATTCAATTTTTCACTACAAATTCAATTTTTCACTGGATAGATCCAAAATTTTACCTTACTCGCATGTAAATCATATATGAAAAATCACCTTCTACCATATATTTCTCACTGTGTAATACAGTTTATGCAATAATTCAGAAAGTCAAATTATCTAAGGGTCGCCCGATAATATTTCATTTGTCTTGAAAAGAGTAATATTTTGTGCAACGTATTTCAATATCGAAAATGTTTCTCTTTTGTTAACTTTTCATTTTTTTCCAAAATCCTAATTTTTCATGCTGGTGATTACAAAACTACATTTCCTTCCTTTTAACTTTTACTATCAGAAATTTTTCAGGTGTATTTAATGCATTTATAGATTTCTTGGTTATGGTTTGCTTGTGTGTGGTAACATTTAATATTTTATGTTTAAAGGATAAAAAAGGACAATGTTATTATCTTCAAAAAAAGGAGGACATATAAACATTCATACATTTATAAAAATGTGCATGTACTTCATTTATACAAAAAATAGTTATAAAGGACAAGAATATGAAAACCTATTATAAGTTTTTTTTTCTTAACCAGACACAAACACATACAATTTCACAATATATATTGTATGCATGTAAAGGATCTTAAGGCTAAAGTAATGGAATTGAATTGTTTGTATGAAAGAGTAATAAAAAAAGACTAGCAGTAGCCCCCATAAATGTGACCTAAATTTTATCATTTTCTGATAACTTAATTTCTTTTATTTTTGAAAATAGAAGAAGAAGAACCAGCACGTATGGAATGGTTAAAGGAGTTGGAAAAAATGTGTCTGTGTCAAGAGGATTTTTACGGCTACTTGCTTAAGAGTTAATTTCTATTAAAGGCTAGAGAGACACTAGCACGTAGTTACCATTACACATACACATCTAGATGCCATAAGAGCTGTAAAAGAAATGCATTGAAGTTGTAAATTGTATTTTTTTATTTGTTTATTTTAAGCAAAATATTTTAGTTTTCCTTAGATCCTCTATATTGTTATTATTTTTAGACGCCTTTAATTTTCCAGCAGCTGCACTTGTTTAGATGTAACTCGAATAGATATTTACATACTCAACTAAATGTATCTTATAGAATTTCCCTTGTTTAAATGTGTGAGTGATTGTATGTGTGTGTATGTTTGTCTGTTTATATCCGGCAGGTTTATTTTCAATTTTGTTATTTTATGATATTCTTTTTTCTTTTTGTTCGTGTGTGTTTTTTCTTTAACTCATTTTATGCATGTCTGGCTGATTTTATTTCCATATTGTAAAAATTTTCTTATAGAATATTTAAGCAAATATCCTGTTTTTCTTATTTTCATGCTAAAACTTACAGCTATAGCTGAACTGGCAGCAGCAGCAACTATAGCTGCATCATCATCAGTATTAAATATATATTTTTTTATATTTTAAACAGAAACCACTTGAAATTTTCCTCTCAAGTTACTCCATGAAATGAGCCATAAAATCATTTCAATTTCTTTATTTGTTTTGAAAAAAAAAAACTTAAATGGAAAAAACAGCAATTTTCATTCGTTTGCTCTAGTAAACTTAAATGAAAATGTCTTTATTTTCTTTAAACAATTTTAATAGAAATAACAATAACAACAAACAAATACAGAAAAGAAAACCTTAAGAAAATAGTTTTCCCTAAGAAAACAACAGAATACCACAAACTAAAAAATAAGTGTAAATATTATGAGTAAAGAAAAACGAATATCAAATGCCCTACAAATCTAGCTCAGATGTAGTTGAGTTCTTGTTCTTGTTCTGTTCTACTTCAGTTCTAGTTCAATTCTAACTCAGTTCTAGTCCAGTTCTAGTTCAGCTCAAGTTCAGTTCTAGTTCAGTTATAGTTCAGTTCTAGTTCAGTTCTAGTTCAGTTCTAGTTCAGTTCTAGTTCAGTTCTAGTTCAGTTCTAGTTCAGTTCTAGTTCAGTTCTAACTCAGTTCTAACTCAGTTCTAGTTCAGTTCTAGTTCAGCTCAAATTCAGTTCTAGTACAGTTCTAGTTCAGTTTTAGTTCAGTTCTAGTTCAGTTCTAGTTCAGTTATAGTTCAGTTATAGTTCAGTTCTAGTTCAGTTCTAGTTCAGTTCTAGTTCAGTTCTAACTCAGTTCTAACTCAGTTCTAGTTCAGTTCTAGTTCAGCTCAAATTCAGTTCTAGTACAGTTCTAGTTCAGTTTTAGTTCAGTTCTAGTTCAGTTCTATTTCAGTTCTAGTTCAGTTCTAGTTCAGTTTTAGTTCAGTTCTAGTTCAGTTTTAGTTCAGTTTTAGTTCAGTTCTAGTTCAGTTCTAGTTCAGTTCTAGTTCAGTTCTAGTCTAGTTCTACTTCAGTTCTAGTTCAATTCTAGTTCAAACGTAGTTCAATCTAGTTCCGTAAGATGCACTTAACATACCCATTCTTCATCACCTTTCATAGTGTAGCGTACAAACAAAATACATGTATAAATATTTTACGACTTCATTTAAGAAAATATCCCTGTAAATATTTTTGCAGCATTTATTTGTTTCTCCATCGCAAATGATGCATTTTCCTTATTTATTTATTTTTAATCAAGGATGCGTATAATTTTCCTTTACAGGTTTTTAGTGTTTTTTTTTTTTTTGGGGTGACATAAAAATATTAAATTTCACAAGAAATATTTTCAGGATGAAAAAGGACCTCAAAATGTCACTAAGAAATCATAAACTATTTAAATGATCACTTAACTATAAATTGGCCTTATAAAAAGGTACATCCGTTGGAATTTAATTGCTTTTGTAAAAAAACGGTAATTGTTTGGAAAATATCATATAACCTAAATGTGCAGCAAGAAATTTTGCAAAGAACTTCAAAAATGAAACATAAATATTTGTTTTAATTTTAAAATATTGATTTTATCTGAAGATCTAGATATGCCTTATTAGAGGCAAACATTTCATGAGAAAGCGGAGTTTTTGAATTTAAATGATTTTTCTTTTGAGATCTTAAAACACTTGTAGAATTTGACATCTGTCATAAAAAGGAATTGATTTTTTAAAACTATTTTTTTCATTTCCTTAAGAACATCACAAACTTTCATTTGGCGGAATGCGACCTAAATTGATTAGTATGCTCTCTAAAACATCCATTTCGAATATCACTTTTAAGTTGGTATTGTTATAAAACCTGATTAAATTATTATCATTAAAAAAGGACATTTTGCAAATTTTACCTTGAAACTTTTTTCTCTTGATCCGGGCTTGATATATTTTAAGCGATGGTGATATATTATGGTGATTTTCTGTTTAAATACCATCCTATTTTTGTTCAAAATTTTTGAAACTTCTTTGTTCAGAAGAGGAAACTGCTTAGGAAAACAGCAAACAATTTCATTGATTTCGGACAGTTATTCTAGGCATAAGAACGTTTCGAAGAGACAGATAGATAGGCATGGCTAAATCGGCTCAGATTTTCATTATGTAGAGTCTTAGATAATTCCTCCTTGTGGATACACACGGAAAGAGAAAGTTTTTTATACCCTAATCACCACTTGAAGTAGTTGAGGGTAAAAAAGCAACTTATATAGTTAAATAAAATCTGGAATGACTTTGGTAGTTTTTGATCACATAATTAATTTGAATTAATTGAAATTTGTTCAGATTACTTTTTGTTGAGATCTCCTTTTTTTAGAAAAACAAATCAAGACTTTTTCAATTATTTCAAAATCATATAGCGTTAATGACCAGTTGTTCTTTAAAAAAATGGACTTTTGAAATATTAATAATGGTGCTGTAACTCGTCCTTTTTCGAATATATCTTTAAAAATCCTTTAACATTTTTATGAGATTTCTCATTAATATAGATTTTGAAACGTAAGATAAGAATTTTTGTTGGTTTCCATTCTAAAATTATTTTGAAAAATTCAGAAACCTTTCAAAAAGTTTATGTATAAATAATAATTTAAATTGCAACTTAGTTGTATTTCTGATTCTGAATTCTATATTGGCGCCATATATATTAAATTTAAATTTGGAATACTTGATTAGCCTTTTAGCTGTATTTCAGCGCTTTTTTACTTTTTGTTTTAATTTTTTTTTTTGAAGATAAAGACAAGTGTTTTGAAACCACACGACAATTTGCGTCAGCCATATCACTTCATCCATAATTTCCCATCAAAATATGATGTCTCTTTATAGCGGTTTCCTATTAAAAAATTTATACAATTTACTGTAATAGTTTCGTCAACCTTTTCCACTTCCTCTTATCAAAGTTTACTATAATTTTAGTCTTGTTTCTTTTTGTTTTAACAATAATTTATTTATTTAATGTTATATTTCCTCTTATGGTTAAAACAAAACTTTATTTATATGATTGCTTAATTAAGATATGAGAAAAAAAATAACAAAAACAATAAACTTTTTTAAAAATTTTCATATTTTGTCCTTGACGTTTTTGATTGTTGTTAATTTATGAACATTAATTTTTGTCGTTGTTTTTTATTTTTGGCATTTTTACAATTTTTGCGATATTTTGTGGAATATTGTTTAAAGTTTGTAAATTCACACCTTTTCTGGCAAATCATCATACTGGCTGCTGCAGCAGCAGCAACAACAACAGAAACATCTTAAATGAACAGACGGAAACAACTAGGAACATGAATTTTATGTTATTTTAAATTTAAGTTTACAGTAACAATAACATTTTGTTATTTGTTGCAAAAAGTAAAAAATATAAGTAATAATGTTATATTCGGGTATGCCGAATCTTCAGTACCCTCAAACATAAACTCACAAACGTACATCATATACAACACTTAATGAGTAAAAAAGTTAGTAATATAACTTTTTATTACTGATAACTTTTGGAATGATAATTAAGTATATATCACCTTATATTATGACCAAATTTTTTTATAATTTGTCGATTTCTTATTGACGGTTTTACGAACGTTCTTCAGATGTTGGTCTATATCTTTTGATATATTAAACCGATTTTACTGGTATTGTAAAAAGGTAACATCTCAGGACTGTAAAAAATACTCTGGCCAAATATAATTAATAGACAGACGGACATAGGTAAATCGACTCAGATTTTGATTTGATGCAAGAACATTTATGAGGTCTGGTTCCGCGTTACACACGGAATGACAAAGTTAATATACTTCACCACTTGTGCTGATGGAAGGTATATAAAAACATAAAAGATTTATGAACAAATTTATGTTATAGATTCAAGGAAAAATCGTGTCTTTTTTGTTGTTTAATAAGTTTTTAATTTAAAAAAATGAATTAAATATTTTGATAAATTGCTGCAATGAGATCAAATTTCAAGGATTTTAATTACAAAAGATTTTAATTAAATTTCGAAATAATATTTTTTATTTTCTAGACAATAGTTTTTTTTTTTTTTTGGATTTGGTATAAACACGGGTCGTATATCCTCACAACTTTGACATTGGGCTGTACTTGATTGCAAGATTTAGACTGTTTTGAAACATCTTGCTTAAGAGAGAAGAGCATCGTCTAGCAATTGTGCTTTTAATTTTTGTTAGAACAAAGGAAATTAGATTTGCCAAATCCAGAAAATACTACCGAAACCATAACACTAACAAGAGAACTTTTCTGTCCGATCAAGAAATAACTCTTTGATATTTAAACATCGTTTGATCTCAAATCTTGTCAACATTATTCGTTTGCGTTAGGACTGTCTATATATATTTTATTTCGTTACAGAAAATTACCTTTGTCCACTTCTTTGCCCATTTCATGTAAATTTTAACCTGCTTTTTAAGCCTTGACTTACACTTTGATTCTCTTATTTCATGTTTTTACCTCTTATTGAAATGTGAGCAACATATTTGGAAGTCGTCGGCAGATTTTTACAGTTTGATTGTTTTTCATAAGATTAATCTGTCTTTTTGTTAATTTTGAATTCCACTTTCGGTACCTTTAATGTTATGACCAAATTCTCTATTAGAACATTCTTGGTTATAAAAAATTTTATTATGGATCTTTTCTTGATATTGAATGTATTGAACTTTCACGTTTGCGCTTATAGCAATATTCCACATAACATGGCACCAGTAATAGTTGATTGCATGAATAAAAGGCAAAGAACAAGATAAAGAAAAAATCTTGTTTATTTTTAAAAAGTTCCGTTAAGTTGACTCTAATTAAAAAGTTTCAACCTTGAGAATAACAAATATAAAACAAATATAGAGAAAAACAATAATGCTTTTAAGGGAATATGTATCAGTGTACGTACGAATTTTTTTTCAATCGAAGCATAAATAAAATTTTGGAGAATATTAAAAAAATGCTTACCCAGGTGACAAAATTTAGAGATCCACTCTCCGAACACTGGACCTATTAGGAATATGCCCTTCTTTAAATCAAGAATATCCATGTGAAATTTCGTTAAAAAAAATTCGCAGTACTACTTGATAGTCTTCTTCTCAATAAAGCCATTCAATAACTGTTTCCTTTGGTCACAGAGTTAGTCATTCGATCAGTTCAAGAAGAGCGTCTTAAGGTTCCACCAACACTTTTTCTTAAATATCTCAATTATAGGATTTAATAATTTAGTTATAAACATTTAAAAACAATTAAATTATTTCTGGCGAAACTAGCTGATCTTTAAGCAAAAAAAGCAAATTCCTTTTAGCCAAGAAACGACAAGAAAAACAACTTAATTTGATATGAAATTAAAGACTTTTTAACAGTTAATTCGCCACACATTCGATGACAATCTGATTTTTACACTTAAAATGTTTCATGAAAGCAAAAAATACAAAAAAAAAACAAGATAAAAACTTTAAACAACAACAAAAAGATATTTTCAAAACTTAAACAAGAGATCGGGCGATACAAACAACAAAAAAATCAACCATAAGAAAATTAAATCAGTTAAAATGAAATTAAACCGCAAATATTTTAAATGTTTTTATGGCTTAAAACGACGGCAAATATTTTAAAATGAGGAGACAGAAGAAAACGCCAACAAAAGTTGAAATAAGTAAAAAGGCCAGAAAAAGAAACTGATTTAGAGCTGACAACGCCATCTAGTGCCGCACGAAATTCAAAAAAACACACACAAAAGAACGGACGGACGGTTTTGGTTAGTGAAGCATATAGACAGACAACGATTTAAAAACAGGCAGCAGAGCAAAGCAAAAGAAGTTGCAAGTGATATTTTAAAATGACAAAAATGCAGGCTAAACATGTTTGAGTAATGCTGTTGAAAACTGGCAGATACAAGATATTTGAAATTTTCAACAAAAACTGAAACGAAAACTCAACTAAATACCAACAATAACAACAACAACAAAAACACATAAAATAATAACAAACGAGATTTATATGAAACAAATCTGTTACGCTGAGGATCACTCAGAGAAAAAATAAAACAAAGAGACGGAGAATTTATAGAGAGAACGTAAAATATAGGGAGAGGGAGATTAAAAAGAAATACTGAGTTTTCACAAATTTTATAACAAATTCTATGAAATTTATTTCAAAAAATCTTTCTGTAACTCCAGAAGAGCAACAAAGAGAGTGAGAGTGTTTTAGAAAAAGAGCGAAAATAAGTTACTCTCTTTAGTTTCATAGTATTAGTGAGAGTTTGTTTAAATGTAGTGGTAAATGTGTTAGTATAGGTAAATTTCCCCTTATTTAAAAGAGAGTAAAAAAAACTCTAAAATTGAGAGTTTAGAGATCAATAGAGATTAGTTCATTGCTCTTTTTTCTATTGCTATTTCAAATCAATAAAAATCTGTTTAACTACCTGACAGCTATTAGGATCATATATAAAGATACTTTTGTTGTTTTGCCTTTTGTTTTCAAAACTAAATCGGGGTGTTTAAATTGTTTTGTTTTTATTGTCCACAAAAAGGGCTTAAACAGGGGCTTAGACATTTTACAGTCGTCTTAGAAAAATATTATTACAGAAACTCATTTAAGCAAAAATCGTAAAACAAACAACATGGTCCAAAATTTCAAACGCTTACATAGGAATAACGAAAAAACACCTAACAACTCTTTTTTATAAGCAAAATCAGTTGAAAAAACATAAATTAAAGATGATTAAAAGAAGGGAACCCTTATTAAAAGTGTTAAAATAATATTAAAACTTTTCTTTTGTGTCGAAATGCCAAACATTTAAAAAATATTAAAAGGCAAAAGAAAAAAGATATTTAAATCTCTAAAAAAACATCATTTAAAGCAAAAAAATAACAATTTAGCAGCAAAATAAACTGCCAGTCGTTTTTTGGCTCAAACATTTTATTATTTCAGTTTCCAGCTTATTAAACAGTGGCTGTAATAACATGTTTAACTAAACAGCAGCAAAAATATAATTTAGCTAGAATTTCAATAAAAATCGATCTTAAATAATTTATAAACATGACTCAGCTAGAAATCTATTGAAAACATATTTTTCATTATTTACTCTATATTTAAAATAAATTTACTTCATATTTAGTTCTGAAATTATAGGTTGTTATAATGAACAATTTATATGGATTCATTAATTTATTGACTGATAGTTTAAGCTTTAATTAATTAAAATATTTGCAAAATGGAAAAAAAACATTAATCAAAATTTGAATGTTTAATAATTTGTTTTATGCATGAAAAACATCAATGTATCTATTATTAATTAAATGAGGTCTTAATATAATAAATTATTAAATTTAATGGCATATTAAGTCGTATTTATTTAATTTACTGAAACCATAATTGAAATAATAATATTTTAATAAAAAAACAATAATATTATTTTTCTTGTCTCTAAATCCGTTTTTAGTTCTGCTTCCATATCTGCTTTCAGATCAGTATTTAGATATGTTTTCTGTTTCTGGATTTGTATCTTGATTTGTTTTTAATTCTGCTTCTTGTTCAGTGATAGTACACCTCTACTTCTGCCTCAAGTTCTGTTTCTAATTATTTTTAAGGTCTAATTCAGTTCTAGTTTTGCTGTTAGGAGTGAGATCGAAAAATTCTAAGTGACAAGTATTATTCGATCGATTTTTGAACGAGTTAACCTTTGTAAAAAGAATAATTTGCTTTTATTGATCTGTGATTAATATTATAAAATATTTTCAACAAAAGAGGTCAAACTATTTACAAAGTTATTAAATAGTACAGCAGAACTAGTCGTTGATAAAAATTGAGGTTCACACGATGTTGTTAAAGCCAAAAAATATATAAAGCATTTTCAAAAGAGCTCCCAGTACATCTGGTAGGAAGCAGTCCTTTTATTCAGTGATCGACTATTTTTACAAAAGCTAAAATCTAATACTAATTTTAGTTCATTTGTAGATTCAGTTTTAGTTCAGTTTCTAGTTCAGTTCTAGTTTCAGTTCTAGTTCAGGCTCTAGTTCAGCTCTAGTTCAGTCTATTTTCAGTAAGTTAGTTCTAGTTCATTAGGTGGGCTATAGTTCTAGTTTAGTTCAGTTTCTAGTTCAGTTCTAGTTCAGTTTAGTTCAGTTCTAGTTCAGTTCTAGTTCAGTTCTAGTTCAGTTATAGTTCAGTTCTAGTTCAGTAATAGTTAGTTCTAGTTCAGTTCTAGTGAGCTATAGTTCAGTTCTAGTTCAGTTCTAGTTCAGCTCTAGTTCAGTTCTAGTTCAGTTCTAGTTCAGTTCTAGTTCAGTTCTAGTTCAGTTCTAGTTAGTTCTAGTTATAGTTCAGTTCTAGTTCAGCTCTAGTTTAGTTCTAGTTCAGTTCTATTTCAGTTCTAGTTAGTTCTAGTTCAGTTCTAGTTCAGTTTAGTTCTAGTTTAGTTCTAGTTCAGTTAGTTTCAGTTCTAGTTCAGTTCTAGTAGCTATAGTTCAGTTCTAGTTCAGTTCTAGTTCAGCTCTAGTTCAGTTCTAGTTCAGTTCTAGTTCAGTTCTAGTTCAGTTCTAGTTCAGTTCTAGTTCAGTTCTAGTTCAGTTCTAGTAGTTATAGTTCAGTTCTAGTTCAGTTCTAGTTCAGTAATAGTTCAGTTCTAGTTCAGTTCTAGTTCAGTTCTAGTTAGTTCTAGTTCAGTTCTATTCAGTTCTAGTTCAGTTCTAGTTCAGTAATAGTTTAGTTCTAGTTCAGTTCTAGTTCAGCTCTAGTTCAGTTCTAGTTCAGTTCTATTTCAGTTCTAGTTAGTTCTAGTTCAGTAATAGTTCTAGTTTAGTTCTAGTTCAGTTCTATTTCAGTTCTAGTTTAGTTCTAGTTCAGTTCTTGTTAGTTACACATCATCTTGTTTATACTGTCTCGTTTTTAACAACTCCAACTAAGAAAATAAAAATCATGTGGGATTAAATTGAAACAATTTCTTCAGAAAATATCCCTAATTAAAAACTCTTTCATGTGAATTAAAAAAAAAAAAAACTTTCTAAACTTAAATATGAGATTTGAAGACTCTTCAAATAAAATGTTGTCATACTTTGTTGTTAACTGTATTGGAGGCATCACCATTTCAAAACTTCACTTAAAAAAAAACAAACATAAGAAAAACTCTTTTGCATATTAACCAATTCTGGCCTTTTTTGGCAATTTTAAATTATGCATTGAAACTTTATTTTTCATTTCTTCGCTTTTTGTATTTTTAGTTGTCCTGCCTTAAACGCTTAACTTTAAACATTTATTTCTTCCAAAGTCCATGGCAATTTCAATGTTAATGTCAACTGGGTATGTGAATTGTGGTTAAAAATAAAAATAGAAGAGGAAAAAACAATAATTTTGAATTCAAATGCGTTTTAATTGAATTCAATACGTATATTTAATGTATTTTGAAAGATTTTCCATTTGGGTTTTTAAGAAGTTCTCTGTGGTTTGGGTTAGTTTGGCAATATGGCAATTATAAATTTTTAAAGACTTTAACCAATTTTGGATTTGAGTTTTATTTTTGTTTTCTGCTTTCATTATTGTAATAATAAATTTTTGGGAAAACTAGTTGTTGTAGGATTTTTTTTTTTGTAAATATTTAGTTTTGGCAGTTTATCTGTGAAGAGTTTTTCTATGCTTTCTGGAGTTTAAGACCAGCAATGATATTACTTTTTATACCCTACACAAGTAGAAGAAGATTTAAAATAAATTTTGTCATTCCACGTGTAACCCAAAGAATGAATCATCTCAGATCCCATAATGTCGATTTAGCTATATCCATCTCTCTGTATGTCTGTCCGTCTGTTATCTGTCCGTTTGTCTGTCTTCCTGTCTGTACATGCTGACGGCTACAAAAATTGACAGAGCTGAATGAACTTTGGCCTGAAAAGATTCCTATTTAATCGATTTAGTATATAAAAAGCTATACACCGATATCTGAGGCAATCTACAAGTTCATGCGAAGAACTTTCGTAAAATTATCAATTATAATTCGTTCAATTAGAAGATTAAACTCCAAAATATAACTAATTTTATGACTCATTAAAGGATTCTAGTGTTATATTTAAGAAAAACGTATAAAACACATACACACACATGTGTGAATGTACACGCATTTGTGGTGGAGGGTATTGATGTTTCGGCACAGCCGAATATAGCATTCTTACTTGTTTATTATTTCAAATGATAGTTTGAGGTTAAGATTATCATAATTTTTTGGTTAGTATTTAAGTCGGTGCCTAGATTCAATGGCTTGTAATAAAAACACACATTTGGTGGAATAGCAGAAACATAAAGATAATAAAAACATTTTCATTTAAAAGCTTTCAGAAAAAGGAGATAGAACATTAAAAAGCAGAACAACTGATTTGAATTTTATTAAGGAAAATTATGAGTTTCAGATTTTCTTCATTCATTTTAATGGGAATGAGGTTAAAAAGAAAGTTTTTAACATTTTTTCTTTTTAGGTCTAAGTAAACTTATACAAAAAATTTGTTTAAAATTACAAAGTTACATTGAATAAAAAAAATTCTAAATTAATTTCAATTACAATTAAATTCTGTGATATATTTTTAATATTTAACCTGTAAACTATAATTTCCTGCCATTTTTTCCTTTCTTGGCTTAAACTTTATATTATTAAAGTCGTTTATTATGGTAAAATTTTTTTCTTGATTTTATTATTTTTGAACCATTTACCCCCCTAAAGAGTTAATTTATTATTCATACATAACAATAATATTCTTGGTACTTTATTAACAGATTATCCTCAATCTGTTTTTCTTTTTGTATTCAATTTTTGTTTTTTGTTCTCATTCTCTTAAGTTTGGTTTGTTCTTTCAACTTAATGATAAATTTCTTTATTATCTATTTTAACAAAAACAATAGCTACTTGTAACAATTTATTAAAGACAATATCATCTATAAACTGGTGGAAGTTACACACAATAGCAAATGAGAAGGAGAAGAAGAGTAAAAATAGAGTACTCGAAGACAGGAAAATTTTTAAAAAAGAGTGTATTTTAAAGTGCTTGTTGTAACAAACTATAGCTACTATTATCATTGATAATAAAAGTATGAATAGTTGTAGTTATTACACTGATAACTAGAAAGACAGATAAATAGAAAAAACTAATTTCGAAGTGAATTTACTTCAGGAGCAAATAAGAAAGGGCATTAATAACTGAATCCAATTGAAACTTTGTTAGAATTAAACTAGAATTTATCTACTACCTTACGCTGATTTGAAATTCAACTAGAACAGATGAACTAGAACATAATCAGAACTGAACTAGAATTGAACTAGAACTGAACTAGATATGAACTAGAACTGAATTAGAACTGAACTAGAACTGCTGAACTAGAACTGAACATGAACTGAACTAGAACTGAACCAGAATTTGAACAAAACTAGAACAGAACCGAACTAGAACTGAACTAAACTAGAATTGAACTGGAACTGAACTAGAACTGAACTAAACTAGAATTGAACTAGAACTGAACTAGAACAGAATTTGAACTGAACTAGAACTGAACTTGAACTGAACTAGAACTGAACCAGAATTTGAACAGAACTAGAACAGAAACGAATTAGAACTGAACTATAACTGAACTATAACTGACCTAAAACTGAACTAGAACTGAGTAGGAACTGAACAAGAACTTATAACCAGGAACTGAACTAAAACTGAACTAGAACTACAACTGTGCAAATACTAAACTAGAACTTATGTATATCCGTCCTTATAGTTAGAAATGTTTTACAATTCTAAGATAGATTTTATATATTAAACGTACATTATTCATATTAATATGCAAGACAAACAAAAACAATTTCTTGCTGGTAAAAAAAAAACTGAATCTCAACCGAGGTTTCTATCTTATATACATAAGTATATAAGATTTTTTGTTCCTTTTAATAAGAAAATACCAAGCATTATTGTTTCGTTTTTTTACAGCAACAACAACAACAATAACAGCAATAATGAAACCAAAACCAAAGAAAACAACTTACAAACACTCCAGATATAACAGATATCAAAAGAAAAGAAAGCAAGGAAATATATATATATATATATATATATATATATATATATATATATATATATATATATATATATATATATATATATATATATATATATATATATATATATATATATATATATATATATATATATATATATATATATATATATATATATATATATAATATATATAAACTACAACATGCATATATACCCCCTTCAACTTGGTATTTGTGATTTTCTTAATATTCGCATATATTCATACTAAAGATACTTGTAATCTTAAAGATAGATAGAAAGAATCTTATGAGCAGAGGATACTTTACAAGTGACTGAACCCGCATAGTTTTATTATTTCATATAAAATAATATTTTTACAAAATATTTCGTTCGTATTTTGTTTTTATTTAATTTCTTTTTCTAAAATGAAATGTTAGTTGAAGTGAAATCGTAGTTTTGTGTGTTTTTTTTTTTAATTTATTATTTTAATAAAATAAATTATATAAAAATGAAAACTAAAGCATATTTTCTTTAACAATAAGAAAATACAATGGCAACAAAATCTTTCAACGGTTTTCTTAAGTATTTTAATATTTTTTATTCATATTTATGCATTTACTCCGTAAAATAAGTGAAATTAAATTACTTGATGTAAAGACATCAATTGTTCACTATTTAAATTTTCAAATTTTCACTAAAAATTCAAATTTTCACTAAAAATTCAAATTTTCACTAAAAATTCAAATTTTCACTAAAATTCAAATTTTCACTAAAAATTCAAATTTTCACTAAAAATTCAAATTTTCACTAAAAATTCAAATTTTCACTAAAAATTCAAATTTTCACTAAAAATTCAAATTTTCACTAAAAATTCAAATTTTCACTAAAAATTCAAATTTTCACTAAAAATTCAAATTTTCACTAAAAATTCAAATTTTCACTAAAAATTCAAATTTTCACTAAAAATTCAAATTTTCACTAAAAATTCAAATTTTCACTAAAAATTCAAATTTTCACTAAAAATTCAAATTTTCACTAAAAATTCAAATTTTCACTAAAAATTCAAATTTTCACTAAAAATTCAAATTTTCACTAAAAATTCAAATTTTCACTAAAAATTCAAATTTTCACTAAAAATTCAAATTTTCACTAAAAATTCAAATTTTCACTAAAAATTCAAATTTTCACTAAAATTCAAATTTTCACTAAAAATTCAAATTTTCACTAAAAATTCAAATTTTCACTAAAAATTCAAATTTTCACTAAAAATTCAAATTTTCACTAAAAATTCAAATTTTCACTAAAAATTCAAATTTTCACTAAAAATTCAAATTTTCACTAAAAATTCAAATTTTCACTAAAAATTCAAATTTTCACTAAAAATTCAATTCAATTTTCAATAGAAATTCACTAAAAATTCTATTTTTCATTAAGAACATAATTTTTTATTAAAAATTAAATTTTTTACTAAAACAAATTTAGCTAACATATTTATAATCACTAAGATTTCATAAATTCACTTAAATTTAAAAATACAAATTTTCAATAAAATTTCTAATTTTCACTAAAATTACATATTTTGATTAAAATTTTAATTTTAGTTAATTTCAAAATTAGACTGAATATTAAATTTTTACTAAAATGCAAAATATGTATGTTACATATGAATAGACAAATTTAATATATCCTTATTATCCTAGTGAAATTGAAAAATTTTTTTTTTTTTAGATTTTGTCTATAGTTATATATTTGATTATTTAAGTATGTTTCTTATGAATACACTTGGCATTGTTACTTTCTTTGTTTTTGTTTTAGAGTGCAGTTATAATTTTTGTATCTCTTTTTTACTTTTCAACTTCTAGAGTAGATTTCAAAGACTAAAAAGTGAAAAAAAAAACTTTTTATTCCTGTTGCTCTGAACGATTTATTGATGCATATAACGCAATGCATTTGCAATTTTAAACATGATATAAATACAGACAGACAAATAGTCATACAAAATAAAATAGCAAACGAAAGCCCCATAGCAAACACTAAACAATAGTGGAGCAATAAAAGTACAAAAAAAAATACGGCGACAACTATTCCTCTTAAAATAAAAGCGCAAAAATGAAACCGAAGTGATGGTAATATGCTCCATTGCTATAACTGTCTGTTTAACTATTTTCAAATAAGTCTGTCTCATAGACTCCCCTACCATTTGTACGTTTGTCTGTCTGTCCGTCCTTCTATCCATTCATATGCTCTTTTTCTTTTGCCTTTTTGCAACGCGTTGCAAGGTTTGTGTTTAGCCTGACTAATGCTTTGGAATTGAAAAATCTATATGAACGCATATTTCAGCATATGTGGAAAACATGCGTGGCTGCTTTGTTATTTTCCAATTCTGTGTTTTTTTTTCTCTGTTGAAAACTTTTGCTGCACTAAAAATTATTGCAAATTTCATTGCAATATTGGTGACATACCACAAAATAACGCACATCCAAACACACACAAACAAACACCAACAGCAGTTGTCCTCAAGCTCAACCTCAAATGCCACAATAATGCAAAAAGTGCATAATAAATACAATGAATTTTCATTTTTAAATTTTTCACTTTTTCTCTCCTTTTTGTCAGTGTCCAATTCAATGTTAAACATTTGTTGCAATTAATTAAATAAAACTTTAAAAACAATAAATTATAATTTTTCTGTTAAATTGTTTATTAAATAAAAGAAAAAAATGAAATCAATAAGAGTAACACTTGAAAGATATAGTGGGAAAAATAGTTGAGATATGATTCATGTCCAATATGGACCACTTTGAAGAATGAAACTAATAAAGAATTATTATCAGCAAAAATTGTTTGAAAAGCTTTAATTCCATATCTATAATATATGTATTAAGTTCAATTATGATTCTTAGGTTTAAACCTCCAAACCACGCTTCAATTTTTTAATGAATCATTAAAATGTAAAAGCTTTTGATTTAATTGAGCTTTTAAACTTTTTTATCACTTAATTTTATACCTCCTTTTCTGTTCTAAATTATTATTTTTTTTCATATCAAAACATTAAATCAAAATTATATGTGCATAGAAAATAAAAAGCTTTGGAGTTGTTTTAATGTTAATGTTAATTGTTTCAAATTATACCAAAGTTTTTATAGTTTCATATTTTCAATAAAGCTTTTTATATTTGATAGCTAATAATAAAGATATACGTTTTCTAAATTAAAATTTAAATATTTAAGCTTTTTTGGACGATATCTCTTAAATTTTAATTTTCATTTAATTTCTTTAATTTCAATAACAAAACTCTATTGAACAATATTGAACAACTTATTTTAATTCTTTTTTCAATTATCTAATTATTTCCTATTAAATCGACAACTTTATTTATAGATAACAACCATTTAACTAAAGTTTTTCTTAATCACCTCCAACTATATTTACAAAACCTTTTGAAAAGTGCACAATCAGGGAAAGAACTCTAAAACTACAATAATTAAACACCTAAATTAAGGTAACAACATTTTCTTAACTAAAAACTAACTTAATTTAAAACACAACGATTAAGAGAACAATCTTGTTTATTTTTTTTAACAATTTTAAATGTCTGTTTTCCATTCATTTGTTTCCTGAAACCAATAAGAAACAAGTAAAAAGTTATAGTTGGTCAAGTCCGACTATTTGATACCCTACACCACATTGCTAGTTATAAGTAGTAGTTATCAATCATTAATTTTTTTTAATAATTCTGTAGCTTTGGATCGCTTAAATAATTTTTAACGAAATTTCACGAAATTCTTGAGGTGTTTCCCCATTGATTTCGAAGTTGGTTAACACGGATATGTCGTGTTTTAAAAAAATATAATTAACCTAATTTGTTCAAAATTTCATTAAAATCGCTTTAAATTTAGGACTTTTTTTACCTTAAAATTCAGTTCAGGGAGGAACATTTGTATTGGAGCTATGTGAAGTAATGAACCTATCATCACCAATTTTAATAGGCATCGTCTTTGGAATATAACAATGACACATGCTATATTTCATTAAAGTGTATTTAAAACTGCTGCCTACCAGTCATACCGACGGACATCGTTAAATCGACTTATACCCCAAGCAACAATGCTAGTGTAGGGTGCCTTGAAACCTTTAGCATTTAAGTATTAAAAATTCGAAAACATTGAAAATAACACAGAACCATACAACAGCACCTTCAATAACTTCAATTCCAACTGATGCAAATTGTAAATTTAATGTGCAACAGGAAGACCAAACAAGAACAGCAGCAGCAACAACAGCGAAAAAAATAATGTTTAACAAAAACACAACAAAAGTTAAGAGAGAAGCAAACAGGATAAAAAAATGTTGAAATAAAATATGTAAAATATAAAAACAGTAAATTACAGAACATTAAACTTCTTTACAACAATTAACACTACAACTCATTTACATAAACAAATGCACGCGTTCAACAGCAGCAGCAACAACAATAACAACTAAGAGAACAGAAAGCCACAACAACAACTCAAACAACATTAGAAAATAGTTAGCTTAACTATTTTGCAAACTACTGTAATTATAGAATGACTCTATCACCTAAAAAGCACAAATAAACCCACAAATGATTGTTGTAATGGAAAAATGGCAAATATATGTGAGCATAACTAGTTTAATGCATATTTTCTAACATTTTTACTCTCTATGGCTGTTTGCTTGTTTTTCATTTCCTACTCTCAATTTATCACTGTTAGCAAATGAAATGTATAACAGAGGAGAAAAAACCTTTTAGGTGTTTTAAAAAGTAAGAAAAGAATTTTAAAAATATAACAAGAAAGTTAGATAGATAATGGTTAGCAGAGACTAAGAAGGATACTAATTTGACAAAGTACATTACAACGAGGATATGTGAGAGGTGGATTCAGTTGTCTCAAACAAAAAGCAATAATAGAACTAATTGTTAATAGATTGAAATGCTTTATCTGGTTGTGTCGAATCTTAAATACCCTCCACCACTAACAATAGGAGTTTCATTAAGTTTATTGTTTTTGTAATATCAAGTGGTAATTTCCTAACCCCTTTTCTATTTCTTTCTCTGTGCTGCTGAATATGATTTTATGGTATTTAGCCAATTTATCTAAAAAAATCTTGCTTAAAGAATTAGCTGAATTGGGAACAAAACGTTGTATTCACATAAAATGGAAAACTTTTTATATAAAAACATTTCATTAAAAAAATTAAAATTTTCCTATTTTTTCAGCAATTCAGCTAATTTTTAATTGGCAGATTTATGTTTTAAAAAATTCTTTGTTAAGTAAATATAGCTATTTTCTCTATATAAGTCAGAACCCTTCTTAAAAGTTTAAAACGGTTTTGTTGTTGCTATAAATATAGCTGAATATTCGTTTAATTGTTATATATTTTTTATTTAGCATTTTTTACCAATGGTTTTAATAATACCTTTTTTATCGTGTTTTTAAAAAGCAATTCAGCTAATATTCTCTCCAGCTGAATATCAAATTAACAAATATTTCTCTTGATAATATATCTCTTAAATAGAATTTTTATTGTTTTTATTTTTAAAAACTTTAAACTTAAAAAATTTAATAAAATTTAAAGTAATTCAGCTAATTCAGCCATTTACTGCTGAATTTAAAATTAACAAATTCAATCTTTTTATTATTTTTTTCAGATATATTTTATATTTTTGCTTGTATAATACTTTTAATTCATTTAGCTTATAAAACTATTGTGAAAAGTGTTGCTGTTCCCTTTTCAATTATTCAGCTGAATAGAAATTTAACTATTTTTTGTAATTTTTATTATAAAATAAAGAATTAGATAAAGAAATATATTTTTGGTAATAATTCAGTTAGCTGAATATAAATGTTATTTAGGAGTTTTTACAAAATGTTTTGGCCTCCAATCTTGAACTAGTTCTTCAAATAAAATTAATGCTTAATAAATATTTAAAAAATTTCAACTATATTTATTTAGCTGAATATTATATTAACTTCATAATCCCATATATTATTAGATATTTGAATTATTTTTAAATATTTTTATATGTAGATACTTTTGCAGAAAGTATATCTTTTAGTAGTATTGATTTTGTAAATAATTTTTCTATATCTTTTAGATGAATAAGGGATTATTTTTTTCTCTATGAATATTATTACAAAATAATAATAATAATAATAATAATAATAATAATAATTAATTAATGTTGTATTTTAGTGCAATTATATCTATTCTATGATCTATGACCTTAACGTCATATTCTGAATAGAGATTTTGATAACTTGATTATTTTGTAACTAAAAGTTCAACTTAGCAAAATTGTTTTCATGCTGAACAGATAATGTATATTTAATAAAATTTTATTTAGCAATAAATTGTAATGTTTTTTTCAGCTGAATATATTAATTGTTCGGTAAATTCCTTAATATTAGTTATATTATTATTATTTTTTTGTATATTAAGTGAAAAAGAAGAATATTTCTTTAGCTGAATATGTTGTTTAAGTAACTTGTAGTCAGTTGTAAGTCATATTCTAAAAATATTTCTTATAAATTTTGTAACTAATTTATCTAATTGATCATCGTTAGGAATTTATTTTCACTTATTTATAGCTGAATAATATTACACCAATTCATTTTTTTTTGTATATTAAGTGAAAAAGAAGAATATTTTCTTAGCTGAATAATGTTGTTTTAAGTAACTTGTAGTCAGTTGTAAGCATATCTAAAAATATTTCTTATTAAATTTTGTAACTAATTTATCTAATTGTTCATCGTTAGGATTTATTTTCACTTATTATAGCTGAATAATATTACACTAGCAATTCAGCCAATAATTTTTGTCGCTGAATAGTGTTTACTACAATTTCCTTACATAATTTTCAAATTTTTTGCTGATTTTTCTTCTAGAATTTTAATTCTAATTATTCTAAAACAGTTACTTCATATCTTTTACTATCTTACCAGATTTCTCTGACTCTAACAAAATATTAAAAATTTATCTTGATTTTATCTTTAGAGCTAATGAAGTGCTATTTCACAAATCTAGTAAGAATATTAACTGGATCTCTACCTAACACATAGTTATTCTGAAGAGATACATACATATTTAGAAAGTGCCAAAAATCTTTTCCTTAACAGAATTTTAAATCAAAGAGAAATTTGAGAAAAAGGACAATATTAGAGATCTTAAAAATACACTATTAATGGCACTCAGCATGACATTTTTTTGATCACGAGTTAAAACTGCGTGTCAAATGTTTTAAAGTCAAGGTTTTTTGCTATTTTTAAACGTAACATATAGAATTCTGAAATACTGCAACATTTTGAATTATCGATAATAAAATTTCTAAATTATTTCAAATTATTAAAAATCAAATTTGTTTGTCATTATTTTATGTATAATATATAAGTCAGAACGCCTCATACGTCATTTACAGACAACTGTAAATTTTTAATCGAATCAGAATTACTTATTTTTAAATTAAATGAAGTTCACACTGAAAAAATTGTTTTATTAAGTGTTAATTTTTTTCATTGAAATATCGATATTATTTTTCTGAATTATTTAATTTTTTATACGGACAGACGGCCGGGCATTTTTACAGAACCAAAATATTATTAAATTTCAAAAAATAATACTTTAGTAGCACAAAAGTATCAGTATTATTTTTTACTTTAAAGGTCTGTTTAAAATTAAAGTCACTTAATTTTAATTTCTAATTTTTATTAAAAAACAACAAAGTTTGTTTAATTAAAATTTAAGTTCTTTCAGGTTTTTACGACGGACTCTGTCAGAAATAAAATCCTATTGAAATAGATAAAAATTTAATTTCTTTAAACCATTCACGGTTCCAAGACGAACTCTGGAGTCTGTTTTGAATCTTTTTAAAATATATTAAAACTGAATCTCTTTAGAACCATTCACGATACCACAGCGGATTCATGAATGTTTTTCCATTTTGTCTAGAAACTGAACTTTGAATCCCGATTTGCCCCATAAGGTTAAGGAAAAACACTTGATAAAATATCGTTTGTTGTTTCGATAAATTATGAAATTTCAGCTTAATAGTTTTATGGGTTAAACGAAATCAGTTTTAATGATAACAATAAATGCCGTTTGTAAGAGAATTATTCAAAATTTACAAGTTTCAAATTTAAACTCGATTACCCGATTAAATCCAAAAAGAGGCTAAATAATGGCATTTAGCGATGTCAGTCAAATAAATAAATGTTTTACCATAATAAATTAATATTTTTGGAATTTAAAAAAATTGTGTATATATTTGTGTCCAATAATTTTTGTTTGTTCCACACACAAAATTAATAACTTTAAAATCAAAATCTAAATAATTTTCAAATAAATATTATTTTTTGAATTTTATTTTTAGCAAAATTAATAACACTGATAATCCAAATTTGTGAGGTCCATTTTTCTTTGCTCAGAATTATTTTCAATTCGTAAAAGTGAATATATCCAAAATGTTTTGTCTAGAACGGATCAAATTTTATAGATCCATTTTTTGCGTCATAATCCATTTCTAGTAAAAATTAGTTTCTGTTGAAAAATAATCCATGTTCGAGAATAAAACTAAAATTTAACACTTGTTTCTTCAGTTGCCATAAACAGGGTAACAAACATTAGTTTTAATATAATATTATCCTTGGATCAAGTGTAGAGCTATTTTACAAATGAACTAAGGAATATTTAAAAAACTTTAAAAAAAATATTTTCGCCTGTTGCCTGCAATTTTTGCTTGTTTTCTCGTTCATAATATTCTCTGGTTATAAAATGTTGGTATTGCCTTTGGGTCATAAAACCAAATAAATACTAAATGCAATTTTCTGTATGTTTTTTCCTTTTCCTCTTAATGTTTAAAAAAACACCAACACTATTATCTATTGAATGTGTGCGAGAGAGTTCTTATTTTATTTAGAGAGTGAGAGAGAAAGAGCGTAATTACAACCGGCCGGTTTATCCAAAAACACACATATAGTGTCCGTGTGTTATATGTATGAGAAAACATGCATTATATGCATTTTTATGTTACAAACTGAGAGTGTGTTATGTTATGAGAAAAGAGAGTTGGACATGGTGTTTTAATATAGAGTGCAACAACAAATTTAACACAGTGACACATATGTTAAACATTTTACTTATATTAATAAGTATTATTGTGAAGCATGTTTCTATGTATTGGTAAGTAAATGTAAGTGAGAGTTAAAAACAAACATTTGTTGCATGTTTTTTCATATATTTCCCCTACTTTTTAACATGCTTTTGCTCTCTCTCTCTCATTCTATCACAGTGCATTAGGTTTTATGCAGTTTATATTGAAATGCATTAATGAGCATTAAAATGAGAGCTGAAATTTTAAAAAAGAGAGGGAGTAAAATATGTGTTTGTATTGTTTTTTATTGAGATATTAAGAGTAGTTGTTTTTGTTTGGAGAGTGTTATAACATTTGAGAGAATTTATGAATAATCATGATGATAAAATAATAACGAAAAACAACAACAACAAGTAGCCATAAAAAATAGTCATAAAAACCTGACATGTAGTTGATATGATACGTGACTGTTACACTATCTTAACATAATAATCTGCCTTTCAATAAGTTCTTTAGTTTTATGCTAAAACATACTCTCTTTAGGTTTTAGGATAATAATGAAGTTTCCATTTATTTCTTTAAGACAATAATGAAGTTTAATTTGAAAAAACTTCTTGTATATTAAATAATTATGCTCTCTTCTTTTAAGTTAATACTTTAGAAAAATATTCAATTTCCTTTAAAATGCACTCTGAGTATTAAATGCATATAATTGTGAGTAAATTTAATATTCGATTGAGAGAATCTTGCTTTTATTTTCTTAAAAGAGTGTACCAAAGAGTAGGTAGCTATTCTCTGTGTATGTATGAGTGTGTGTGTGTGTTAGCATAGTATTCATAGCATAGTTTTAAGCATTGTTGCATTTATTTTACATGCATTGTGCTCATATGTTTGTGTGAGTATATGTACTCTCTTGTGTTTTTATTAAACAACATGTGTATGTTGTTGTTATTGTAGATGTTGTGTTTGTTTTTGTTGTTATGCATGTGCCAGCTAACTGTATGAGTACAAGTTTTAGTATTGTTTTTGTTGTTTTATATTCATTTAATACTCATTGTAGTGTATGAGCATGAATGTGCATGTGTGTGTGTTAAATGTTAGTTTTTTTATGAGTTTGTATGGCCAGACAGAACAGCCAGAGTAATCAAAAACATTTTCAACGAGCCAACGGAGTCTCAACGTAGCAAATTCATAATCAGTTTGAGTTGAAACGTTAAGCGGTAAACATGTTTTAGAAAAATAGCTCTTCCGTAGTTAAAAAATATATAATATTAAATTAAAAAAATATATATCTTTAACTTAACGTCTCATAATCGAAATAAATACATATATAAATAAATTAAAAGAATAAAACACGCTTGTAACGTTTACGTATCTCTCACATTTATGGATTACGGGTTTACGGTGTGCGTTTAACAAGCGTTTGAATTTACAAAAAAAAGTGACTTTAAAAAAATATTCAAGAAAAATGTTTATTTTGCTTTAGAAAAGAAAAAAAGAACCTAAACAAAAAAACTAAAAATGAAAGAATAAATAAATAAGTGTTGTGGTATTTTAAACCTTTAAAAAAATTAAATCACAAAATCAATTAAAAATTATCGAATAGAAATTTTTAAAATAATTTTAAAAATTTCTTTATCATTAACACAAAAAAAAGAAAAACCAATAAAATCATTTTCATCGAAAATAAATAATAAATTCTTCATTATGTCTTCAAAAATGTCTTTATCATCTTTAAACGCCTGCGCTTTATTAATCCTAAGCATTGTTAGTGGCGTTTGCTCACAATGTTCGTGGGAATTTGTACGCACTACCATGGATATCAAGTGCAATTTACGTGCCATCGAATCATCACAATCTTTGGATTTGCAAGTAGCTGAAACTGCCACTAGATTAGAAATTTCCTGCTCTTCAGATGTTCTTCATGCCAGTGAATTGTCCAGCAATACTTTTGCTCGCCTGCAAAAATTATCTGAATTACAAATAGATTCTTGTAAGATGCAACGTATAAATGCCAATGCCTTTGAGGGTTTAATGTCGTTGAAACGTTTATCGGTGCAGACCCACAATGCCGTTTGGGGTCCCGGTAAAACATTGGAAATTCTACCTCAATCGTTTTATGGTTTGCGCGAGTTAAATGAATTGAATCTAAGTGATAATAATATACGCCAATTGCCCGAAGGAGTTTGGTGTGCTATGCAAAATTTACAAGTTTTAAATTTAACCTCGAATCGCATACGTTCGGCGGAAAGTCTCGGTTTTTCGGAAAAATTATGTACCCTCAATGGCGCTAGCGGTGGTGCTGAATTGCAAGTTCTAGATGTTTCCTTTAACGAATTAAGAGCTTTGCCTGATGTTTGGGGTGCCTCCCGTTTAAGACGTTTGCAACAATTGAATTTACAACATAATAACATTTCCTCCTTGGCAGCCAATGCCTTGGCTGGTTTGTCTTCTTTACGCATTTTGAATTTATCCTACAATCACTTGGAAACTTTACCCGCCGAAGCATTTGCTGGCAATAAAGAATTAAGAGAAATCCATTTGCAAGGCAATGAATTATATGATTTGCCCAAAGGTCTTTTACATCGTCTAGAACAATTATTGGTTTTGGATTTAAGTGGTAATCAATTGACTTCTCATCATGTCGACAACAATACCTTTGCTGGTTTAATACGTTTGATTGTGCTCAATTTGGCCAATAATGCTTTAACTCGCATTGGCTCAAAAACCTTTAAAGAGTTGTATTTCTTGCAAATCCTTGATATGCGCAACAACTCCATTGGTCATATTGAAGATGGTGCCTTCCTGCCTTTGTACAATTTACATACTCTTAATTTGGCTGAAAATCGTTTACATACTTTGGACAACAAAATCTTCAATGGCTTGTATGTGCTTACCAAATTGACTTTAAACAACAATTTGATTAGCATTGTTGAAACTCAAGCCTTCCGTAATTGCTCTGATTTGAAGGAACTCGACTTGAGCTCCAACCAATTGGCTGAAGTACCAGAAGCTGTGCAAGATTTGAGTATGTTGAAAACTTTGGATTTGGGTGAAAATCAAATTTCCGACTTCAAAAATAATACCTTCAAAAATTTAAACCAATTGACTGGTTTGCGTTTGATTGACAATCGCATTGGCAACATCACAGTGGGCATGTTCTCAGACTTGCCTAGATTAAGTGTTTTGAATTTGGCTAAAAATCGAATTCAATCTATTGAACGTGGTGCCTTCGACAAGAACACCGAAATTGAAGCAATACGTTTAGACAAAAATTTCCTCACCGACATCAATGGTATTTTTGCTACATTGGCTTCTTTGCTGTGGTTGAATTTGTCTGAAAATCATTTGGTTTGGTTCGATTATGCCTTCATTCCCTCAAATCTTAAATGGTTGGATATTCACGGCAACTACATTGAAGCATTGGGAAACTACTACAAATTACAAGAAGAAATCCGTGTTACTACTTTGGATGCCAGTCACAATCGTATCACCGAAATTGGTGCCATGTCTGTGCCAAACTCCATTGAATTGATCTTCATTAACAACAACATCATTAGCCAAGTTCAACCTAATACTTTTGTTGATAAGTCAAAGTTAACTAGAGTTGATTTGTATGCTAATGTCTTATCGAAATTGCAATTGAACTCTTTGCGCGTAGCCCCCGTAGCTGCTGATAAGCCAGTACCTGAATTCTATTTGGGCGGCAATCCTTTTGAATGTGATTGCTCAATGGAATGGCTGCAAAGAATTAACAATATGACAACTCGCCAACATCCACGTATTATCGATTTGGCAAATATTGAATGTCTAATGCCTCATAGCCGTAACGCCCCTATTAGACAATTGACTTCGCTATCCAGCAGTGATTTTGTGTGCAAATACGACTCCCATTGTCCAGCTACTTGCCACTGCTGTGACTTCGAACAATGCGACTGTGAAATGGTTTGTCCCGATAATTGTACCTGCTTCCACGATGCTACCTGGTCGACCAACATTGTTGACTGTGGGAAACAAAATCGCATTACATTGCCAGTGCGTATACCCCAGGAAGTTACCGATTTGTATATGGATGGTAATAATCTACCCGTTATTGACAATCAGGTGTTTGTGGGTAAGCGCAATTTAAGAGCTCTCTACCTGAACTCATCGAATGTGGTGACAATACAAAACGGTTCGTTTAGTGAATTGTCTATGTTGCGCACTTTGCATTTGGAGAACAACAAATTACAGACATTGGAAGGCAATGAATTCAAACAATTGTCTTTGTTGAAAGAATTGTATTTGCACAATAACTTGCTGACTACCATTTCAAATAGTACCTTTGCTCCTTTGGTTTCATTGAAAGTGTTGCGTTTGGATAACAATCGTTTGATTTCAATGCCCATTGCTCAATTGGCTAATTTGCAATACCGCAACAATTTACAAGGTTTGACTATTGGACGCAATGCCTGGTCTTGTCGTTGTCAATTTTTGCAAGCTTTGGCTCAGTTTGTAGCCGATAATGCCATCGTCATCCGGGATACTCAAGATATCTATTGTGTGGATAATGGTGTTAAACGTGAATTGGATTTGTTTACCCATCAAGGTGTTGATTGCAGTGAATTAATGGAAAATGCTGCCAATATGGCATCTCAGGATATTTCCGGTGGTTATGTTCCTCTATTGGCAGCCGTTTTGGTGTTGATCTTTTTGATTGTGGTCTTAATTATTGTGTTCGTGTTCAGAGAATCGGTAAGAATGTGGTTGTTTGCCCATTATGGTGTGAGAGTATGCGAGCCACGTTTTGAGGATGCTGGTAAATTATACGATGCTATTATTTTACATTCCGAAAAAGATTATGAATTTGTATGCCGTAATATTGCTACTGAATTGGAACATGGCCGTCCACCTTTCCGCTTGTGCATTCAACAAAGAGATTTACCCCCACAAGCAAGCCATTTACAAATTGTAGAAGCTGCACGTGCCTCACGCAAAATCATTTTGGTTTTGACTAGAAATCTTTTGGCCACCGAATGGAATCGTTTGGAATTCCGTAACGCTTTCCATGAAGCCCTAAGAGGTTTGGCTCAAAAATTGGTAATCATTGAAGAGACTAATGTTTCAACAGAAGCTGAAGATGTAGCCGAATTATCGCCTTATTTGAAATCAGTACCTTCAAATCGTTTACTTACCTGTGATCGTTACTTCTGGGAAAAATTGCGTTATGCCATACCAATTGAATTGTCACCCAGAGGTAATAACTATACTTTGGATCATCATGAACGCTTCAAGCAACCTGTATCACCTGGCGTACTCTTCAGACAAGCTCCTCCACCACCAGCATATTATCAAGAAGATATGGAAGCCAATTATTCATCAGCCACTACTGCCACTCCTTCACCTAGGCCCACACGTCATGGTCAACGTATTGTAGATGCCATACCCATGAGACCACCCAGCGAACATATCTATCATAGCATCGAATCTGAACATTATTATGATCAACATGAAGCTTTGTCTATGATACCCAATGGCATGTCAGCTCACCATCATCAACATTTAGCTCCTCCTTCTGCTAATGCCGCTTTCCGCCAAACAAACAACCCTCGTTTATCCCTTAATGCTGGTCAACAACAACAGTGGCGTCCCTCAATGTTAATGCAACAACCAGCCACAGCCCCTGTACATTTACGTACCGGTAGCAATTTAAGTCAATGTAGTACAAGCACACAATCAACTGCCGCGCTGGCGCAAACACCACAACCACAAGCTTCAACTTCCGCTGCCGCACAATTACAGCAGCAACAACAACAAGCAGCTGCTAATAATACAGGTGTGACTACAGCCACAAATAATTCAACCACCAGCAATGGTAATGATCAACCAACATCAACAGCAGCAACAACGTCCGCAACAGCGAATAAGAACAATAATCAAGCATTTTTAGTGTAGAGAAAGGGTAACAACCAAACAACGGTGCAACCACTTAACAGGGAAGGGGATCTAACTCTAGCAGCCATTTACAAACAAGAAGCCATGATAAGTATCTTTAAAGCAAGGAGGGCCATAGCAGCCGCAGCACTAGCACTCGAAGAGTCAAAAGCAGACGGACGGATGGACAGACACCACCACTACGGCCAATAGCAAATTTCATAAGCTTTATTTAGCCAGCTATCTGAAGAAAAAAATCCCCCTTTATTTAAAACAAAAACTATACATATACATATAAGAATTTAAAAGACTTTCCATAGGAATAGTAAATTAAAAAAAAAAGAAAAAAAGGTAAGACGTAAAAGAAAAAAACTTTCAACAAATTTATGGAGGAAAAAGATGAAGAAACGAAAAACGTACCACTTTTTTTCAAATTCAATGTGATATTAAATAATTATTTAATTATAAAAAAAAATTAAAAGAAAAAAAAACACAAAAAAATATTGAAAAACTGTATTATATTAAAACACAAGTAGTTAATCTAAATTATAAAAACAAAACATTCATATTGTAATTTTTAAGTTTTATTTTATTATAATTTTATTAAGAAAAATAAAACAAACGATAACTCGAAAGAAAATTTATTAAAAATATAAGTAATTTAAATTATAATAAAAAACCACCCTAAACTATTTTATTAAAAAAGTGAAAAAAACTGTAATAAAATTCTTTATGTAAATATTTAAATATAAAAAAACACAAAATATAGTTTAGTTTAGTTTATATATTTTTTAATATTATTAAAAATAATACCATTTTATTATTACTACTACTATTATTTGTTTGTCATTGTATCATAGAAAAAACTCTGTATAAATCGTACATAAAAAGAAAATTTCAAATTATATAAAAAAAATTGTTGTAATGTATTTATAGTTTATTAAAACAAAAATAAAAAAAATTAACTGAAATTTAAAATAACAAACATAAATGTAAATTTATATTTCCTAGTTTAAAAAATATATATAAAACAAAAAAGTTAACTAAATATTAATATTAAATTAAAGAAAAAACAAAAACAAAACAAAAAACACACAAACAAAAAATAAATGAAAAATAGACATTTTCCTACAAATGACTATTAAATTATTTAAAAAAAATTAAATCTTTATTTGTTTTTATTTTCTACAAAAATATATTTTATTTAATTTATACATATTTTATATGTGTATAAAGAGGCCTACGGCAACAATTAATGACCCACTGGGAAATTGGTCGATTTTTTTGGAAAATTTGTAAAAGTTCTTGCTAGTTTAAGTTCCGTTATAATTTCGTTCTAATTTAGTTCTAGTTCAGCTTTAACTCAATTCTAGTTCAATTCCACTTCTAGTTCATTGCAGTACAATTCCAGTTCAGTTCTAATTCATTTCTAGTTCAGTTCTAGTTGAATTCCAGTTCAATTTCAGTTCAGTTCTAGTTCAGTTTGAGTTCAGTTTTATTTCAGTTCTAGTTCAATTCCAGTTCTAGTTCAGTTTTAGTTCAGTTCTAGTTCAGTTCTATTTCAATTTCAGTTCAGTTCTAATTCATTTCTAGTTCAGTTCTAGTTGAATTCCAGTTTAATTTCAGTTTAGTTCTAGTTCAGTTTCGGTTGAGTTCTAGTTCAGTTTTAGTTCAGTTTCAGTTCAGTTCTAATTCATTTCTAGTTCAGTTCTAGTTGAATTCCAGTTTAATTTCAGTTTAGTTCTAGTTCAGTTTTGGTTCAGTTCTAGTTAAGTTTTAGTTCAGTTCTAGTTCAATTCCAGTTCTAGTTCAATTCCAGTTCTAGTTCAATTCCAGTTCTAGTTCAGTTCTAGTTCAACTTTAGTTCAGTTCTAGTTAAGTTCTAGTTCCATTGCAGTTCAATTCCAGTTCAGTTCTACTTAAGTTCTAGTTCACTTGCAGTTCAATTCCAGTTCAGTTCTAGTTAAGTTCTAGTTCAATTCCAGTTAAATTTCAGTTCAGTTTTAGTTCAGTTCTAGTTCAATTCCAGTTCAGTTCTAATTCAGTTCCCGTTCAGTTATAGTTCAGCTCAGGTTTAGCACCAGTTCAGCTCCAGTTTAGTTCAGTTCAAGTTAGGTTATGTTTTAGCTCAGTTCTCGTAGTTCAATTGTTAATTTCAGATCTTTTGTTTGGAAGGTGCAGTCTGGAAAGCCTAAAATAAAAAATGGACGGAGATTGTATATTCCACCAAGGTAATGCTGCGGTGCATGTTTCAAAGCAATTTTTATAATTATTTAATAAAGACAGCATTCCTCTGTTGGACTACCTGTTTTGCAGTCCGGTAATTTTGAGGTAATTCACAAGAAAGAGTTATTTTCCCATATATTGTTTGGGAATTACGGGGTTTAAGGACAAATTTAAATAACTTGCAGTCATGTATCGAAAATTCTATATACGTAAAAAAATTTATAAAAAAATTTAAAAAAATATTGTTAAATTATTCATAATCAAACTTTAGCAACATTTATGTCCTTGTTGTAATTTTGTTAACAGCAGCATTAATGTTTATTCTAGAAAGATTTCTTCATTTAAATTATTTAATTTTATTAACAGGTTTAAAATAGGATTAACAGGACTTACTAAACCTATAATCTACAAAGGAATACAGAGCAAATGAGAACAAATGTTTAAAACAATTCTAGGTAAATTAAATTTTTAAATATTTAATTTTGTTATATACTAAGGGATATATTAACCTTATTTTTCCATTAGTTAAATAAAAATAAGTTTTACATTTAATTTCCCATAAAAGAATATAATAAATACCGCAGAGAACTTGTAATTTTATAAGTAAGAATGCAATATTCGGCTATGCGGAATCTTCAATACCCTCCACTAGAAATGGGTGTAAAGTATATACGTTATGTTCGTACATACACACTCACAGCCGTAAACAACATATACATGTTTTTCTGAAATATAACACGGGAGTTATAACTTTTTTTTATCAGTTTAGGAGTGGTAATGGAGTGTAACAATTTCATTCTAATGTGTGGCTTTATAGTAGAGATTTTTACGAAAGATTTTGCTTGAACTAAGAGATTGCTTCAAATATCGGTCTATATCTTTAAGCATATTAAACTGATTTTACTGGTTTTAAGCAGATATCTTCTCAGGGCTAAAAAAATACGCAGAGCAAACTTTATTGAACACTATCATTTATTGTGGATGTAAGCGGCCCAACAACAGACAGGCAAAAAACAAACACACAAATGGATATAGCAAAATCGTCTCAGATTTTGATATAATACAAGAAAATGTATACATCAAAGATGATTCCTTCTTAGCGTTACATACGGAATGACAAAGTTAATATACCCTCATCACCACTTGTAGTGGTGGAGGGTATAAAAATAATAATAATAAAATAATAATAATAAAATTTTGCATCTGGTACTTAATTAAATAAATATTTTAATACTTAACAGGATTTATTTTAAATTTTATTAGAAAAAAAGGAAAATAATTGGTAGAATTAATTATGAATTTGCATCAATTAGCAATATGATTATAATGACTAAATTACTAAATTTATAATTTATTATTAAATTAGGGAATATTTTGAAAAAAACTCCATACCATAACCTTAAAATAAAGCCCGATTCCACCTATACCGTTTTTAGAGGTTTTAAATCAGCAAAAAATTAAAATTTATTAAAAGTGTTATATCGATAGGAACACCATACCTCCACCACCGAAGATTGTAAAGAGGATATATTATTAAATTTGTCATTATGTCAATAATGCTAAGAATTAATTATATATATTCATACATCAAATCAAAATCGGAGTCGATTTAGCTAGGTCGTTGTTACGCTCACACCTTTAATAATTGACAGACATAATTTGGCTAAGTATTTGTTATAGTCCTGACAAGTTACCTATTTAAAATCATAAAAATTGGTTCAGTATATTAAAAGATATAGACCGATATCTGATGGTACCTTTAAAATTAAGAGAAGATCTTTCGTAAAATTTTAAATTATAAATCAAATTTTTAGAATACAATTTCGCCATAATTTTAAATTCAATGTACCTCATATTGTGCTGTGGTATTGTAAGTGCATATATGAGTGTGTATGTGTCTAAATTAACTTCACATGGATTTGTGACATATCCGTGTGTGGTATGGTACCTTAACATAAAACTTCTACCATAACTTAAGACATGAACATCCCAACAACTGAAATACGGACAGACAGATGGAAGTAGCAAACCTGTTATTTATCTCCAGTGGTAACGGAGAGTTATTTCGCTTAGCTCCCATATAGATAACAATAGCTTGAGATATCCAAAAACTGATTTAATTTAAAAATCTCTTGTGAACATACAAATGCGATGTAAATATTTGATCTTCAATTAATGTGAGTGATCAATTTGTTACAAAAAAAATTAAATAAACATTTGTTTTGTTTGATTTTTTTGAATTTACTAAAACTTTATTATTTATTCAAGATTTTTGAAGTCTTAAAAAATAGTATCACTCTGATATTTTTTAAAAGAAATAATTTGTTCATGTTCTTTTTTAAACAAATCAAACAAATTATATTTAATTGTTTTAAAAGTTATTTTGTTCCAAACAAACAAACATAAAAATATTTACATTCTTTTTCAAAATATTTGAATAAGAAAATGAATTGTATGAATATTGATTTCAATTTGGTTTAATTGAGTTAGTAAAATGTTTGTGCCCTACACCGGCATAGATGGTGCTACCACCACTTTTAGGTACACTATTTGACTCAGAATCACTTCATGAATTGATTTAATTATGTCCGCCCGGCTGGCTGCCTGTCCATGTAAAGCTAGTTTGCAAAGGACGGGTCGCAGTTTTGAAGATATTTTGTAAAATTTGGCACGTAGTATTATTTTGGTCAAAGGATATCTATTGAAATTGGTTATGATCGTTTCTTTATTTTTATAGGCCCCATACAAATAAGATACGTATGGCAATATATAGACTGATATTCGTGAAATTAATAAGATATATTGAAGACAGCTAGAAAAATAATTGAGCCGAATTTAAATAGAATTGATCATTATTTATTAGTTTTATAAGCCAACCCATAAAGGCCATTCCGGGAAAGAGCCTTATATGAAAGCTACAGCAAAATATGGACTATGATTGTTTAAGTTAACAATATTTCTTAACGATAGTAAGGAAAATCATTATGCCAAATTCCAATGGAATTGATCTTTATTTAAGTGTTTTATAAGCTTAAATATGAAAGGGAAGGAAGGATCGTTATATGGGAGCCATAGCTTTCAGGACCAATATTAATAAAATTAATAACATATATTCAAGACAGTTAGGAAATTAATCGTGCAAAATTTTAAAAGAATTGGCTAATATTTAAGACTTTTATAAGCTATGAACCATATTCCGGAAAGGAGCCTTATATGAGGATTAGCTGAAATAATGACCCCAGCATAGACTAGTTTCTTTGGGTTCATTATTGTGTCATAATAAATATATTTGGCAAATTTTTAATAAATTATATTTAAAAGTGCGACACATTCAGTGTCGCACTTTTAAGTTGGAATAAGAACAAATTGGTAAAAAGTCTTTCAATCCAAAAATTATTCTAGGAGTGAGGAATCGAAATCTTTAGGGGCCTGCGATGATTCCTTATCATCGTTACACACGTAATGATAAAGTTGGTATACCCTCATCAACATTTGTATTGGTGGAGGGTATTAAAATCAATTTAAGGTAGTTTGGATTACAAATTTGAACAATTTATTTAGAAAATGGAATTTTTCAATTATTTTAATTTAAATAAAAATTTGCTTAAGTAATTTTTAAAGAAAGAGGAGAACTTGAAATATAAATTTATTTAAAAAACAAGATTTAATACTTTATAAAATTTTTAATACAAATGTTTTTTTATTTTTAATTTTCTATTTAAAACTTTCATTCACTTTTTCAATTATATTTGTTTTTTCCCTTTAAAGACTTTTCTGTAAGAATTCTTAAGTCTTAAGGTTATTTGGTTATAAGAACTTAAATTTGTCTTTTTTTCACTTCTTTAACTAGGTTACGATAATATTACAGAATTTTTTATATACAGTAGAATCTCTTTTAAATGACACCACCCACAATTAGATTGCTACTTTTTACTTATATAAAGCATTCCACACGCATACTAATAAATAAAAATGACTATAACTTTTTTCTACTGATTCGATTTTTGGAAAATTTATAACAAAACAAATTGCATTAAGAATCATTAAATTTTATTTAAAACATTACAAGAATATTTTATTCAAACCAGAAGGTCGTCTCAGATATCAGGCATGAGAGAAATCTTTGTTTTTAATTTATTGAGAGATGGAAAGTGCTTTACGGCGAAATAATATGGATGCAAAACTGGTACCTTGGACATTTAACTTTTTAAACCTCCTGCCAATTTTATACAAAACATATGTTTTGAAAGCTTTATCTACGTAGAAAGATTGACTTTGAATTTTGTATTCAAATCCCATATAAGGCAACGTCCAGACCCTCTCGAATTTGTTCTTTTATTCCTATGAGTGAATCTGAATACAAAATATATTTAAAAACCCAAAATGTGTTTTTCGTTTTACAATTTTAATTCTTTATTCTGTGAAGGGACCTTTCAAAAATGAGCTTAACGAAATATGGACCGATATTTGTTAAATATGCTTCATATATGTTACATGTTAAAATATAGTTGTGAGTTTGTTAAATAAAATATTTTTTTAAGCCTTTTCCGGGGAGGGACTTTATATGGGAGCCAAGTTAATTAATGGCTGCTGTCTAATCTAATATTTTTTAGATTATTACCATGTCATATTTTAACCTATAACTTTATTGTACTAAACCAATTTAGATAGTTTGTCGATGATGAAGGACATATAACTGTCTTATATGAATAAATTTTGCTTAAATCCAATTACCTCTTATTGAAAATTTTAGAAAAGATTTTCTTTTAAATTTTTAGGTTGCTACAGATATCGGTCTATAATATTTTTTCTACCTAACCTATATTTTCAACATTCAGAACAAATTTCGTTCACAATATTCTGAACCTAATAATGTTTCCAAATTTTATTCATATTAGAACATCCATGAAAACTTTTCGATGTCACAATCATATTTTATTTCAAAATATGAAAACCGTTATGGGATCCATCTGATATATCATATTCGCAATGTTACATATACCGAGAGCCAGCCAAATGAATAAAAATCTTTAAATAGACTTTAAATCTTTAAATAGACTTTAAAGTAAATGAATTATTGTTTTTTCTGGACGATTATATTTTTAGTCTCATATTTTTTGATCATAAAAACGAGTGAATATGAAATTTTATAAGATCGCTATATAATTTTGCATAACTTTTAATATGTCTCCCGAAAAAATAGTTTTGATGAAAAGTGACATGGATGGTGAGTTGTGTGAAATATTTCTCCTTTAAATAGGAAATATTTTAGGGGTTAAAAAATAATGACAAAATTTAATTTCATTAGGAAAACTAAAGTCAATGTCCTTTTGTAGGAGTTTCCACTGTATAAGAAATTTTCTACAAAATAATATATTTAATTGGTTGTTGTTTTTTTATGTGAAAAATATATAGAATTTTACTCGTTAATAGTTGTTGTCTTTTACATAAACTGTTGCCAACATAAGCAAAGTATAATGACCCATTGTTACCAAAAAATAATCAATAAATTTGTAAAAAGAATAAAATGTCTTAAAGTTGTGGTATCTTATATTAAAAACTTTTATATACAATTAAGGTGACAATGTGTTAGGGATTTTTGCTAAAGTTCTAGATAATATCTTTTCACAATGGATAAATAATATGGAAATGAAAATGTAGAAATTTTGAGACATAAATATGTACGAATGCTTTATTCTTCTTTGCCGAATCTCAAATACACTCTACCATTAACATTATGCAAAAAATTGCTCCGATTCCGCAAAAAAGATTCTCTATAGAAACTACAATGAAATAATTTTAACATGTTCTTGAAAGTACCTAAAATATTGATACAGAGCTATACAATATGCATAAAAATAATTATTATATTGAACACATTTAGATAAACGTCTGAATTTCGAAGAAATTGGTGTATATTGAAGAAACTTTTAAGTCTAAAACACTATTCGGTTAAGAGGGATTATAACAGGTAAAAAGTCAAACTAGATGCATATGTGTATTAACTTTGTCATTTCGTGTGTAACACCAAACAGTAATCATCTTGGATCCCATAAAGTATATATATTCTTTCATCATATTAATATCTGAGTCGATGTCCGTCTATCCGTCTGTCTTTTGGAAATATCCTCAAGCTTAAAATAATCATTTGAATTCTATGAAATTTGGTCTGAGTATATGTTATTGTTCTAAACAGCTATATCGGTATGTTAAAAAAAGATATATACCGATATCTGAGACAACCTCAAAATTCCGAAAACGAACTCATCTATTTTTTAACAAAGAGAAGCTGGATTTAATCAGGAATTTAACTTTAACGTGAAGTTTTATTTACTTTATTACCGTTTTCAAATCCTGTAACTTTTTGTTAAAATGTATAGGGAGAGTTTGTCTCGGATTTCGGTCTATAACTTTTTTGGCAATCGTTCGATATTTGTAGTTTTAAATAGAAAACTGCTCAGGGCAATAGCAAACAATGTGACAAAGTTTTAGTTAATTCGGATAATTAAGATAATGTTTCCACAGACAGACAGACAGACAGACAGACAGACAGACAGACGGGGTCTTAGATGATTCCTTCTCGACGTTACACACAGAATGACAATGCTAATATACTCTTGTCACCAATTGTGATGGTGGAGAATACAAAAATTTCGTAATTTAGTTAAATATTGAAGAAATCTTTAATTAATTTATAACTAAAATTCAGTAAAAACTTATTCAAATATTTGTAACTTTTTTCTCCCATAAACTATTAAAATTCCATTCAAATTAATTCAATAAGTATTTAAGTTTTTATCTATTTATAAAATAATTGTAACCGCAAAGTATCAAAAGTGTCACTGACACGTTACAATTAAAAACCATAAAATTATTCATTTATTTACTTTTTTCTTCGTAAATTTCTCCTCTTGTTTATTTATTCTGCTTTTTTCATAATATTTTATATATACTTTTTTTTTGAGATCAGACATACTCAACACCACTCCACCCATATTTCATAAATGTTTATAATTTTGTGGCAAAAATAAACCAAGCCGAGCCAAGCCAAACCAAACTGTAGCTGCCACAAGTTCTAGTACCGTTTCATTCATTCATGTTGCAATATTTTTGTGAACCCAACTAAATTGAATTGAAATTGTACACAAAATAAAAGAAAAAAACTTAAAATAAGCAAAATATAAATATGAAACAGCAAATATCCAGTGAAACTAGGTGAAGATGATAATATCGCATTGGCAAATAAATAAATCAAGATATAATTCATCTTTATTATTATTTTTGTATTGAAACAAATAAAAGAAAAAAAAGATACATAAATAAAAAAATAATATTCTGAAGTCATTAAACGCATAAAATTTTTGTTTTAAATTCATGAGAAATATTTATTTAGTTATAATGAAGTCATGAATACGAGAAATACACTTAGAGAAATTAATGTAATTTTTAACATTTTAAATTACATTTTTTGAAAAATTAAAGCTTTAATGGAAAATTTATTTTTTATGTAAAAAAGTAATTTTAAAAGAAAATTAGAATTTTTTTTGTAAAAAATTTTAATTTTTTAGTAAAAAATTGAATATCTAATGAGGAATTGACTTTCCAGTGAAAAATTTAAATTTTTAATAAGAAAATTTAATTTTTAGTGAAAATTTTAGTTTTAGTGACAAATTGAATTAAATTTCTATAAGAAATTAATTTCTAGTGAAATATTTTTATTTTTTGTAAAAAAAAAAACAATGTTTAATGAAAATTTTAATTATTAATCGCAAAATGAATTTTTTAGTTAAAAATGTAAGTTTTTATTTCTTTAAATTTTAATTTTTAGTTAAAAATTTGATTTTTTCTAATATATTTAATGTTTTTATTAAAAAATTTAAATTTTAGAGAAGCTGTTAATTTTAAGCGAAAGTTTTAATTTTTAGTGAAAAAATAATTTTTGATGAAAAATTTACTTTTTAATGAAAAATTAAATTTTTGATAAAAAATTAAATCTTTTGTGAAAGTGTTAATTTTTAGTGAAAATTTTAATTTTTAGTGAAAATTTTAATTTTTAGTGAAAATTTTAATTTTTGGTGAAAATGTTAATTTTTGGTGAAAATTTTAATTTTTAGTGAAAATTTAAATTTTTAGTGAAAATTTTAATTTTTAGTGAAAATTTAAATTTTTAGTGAAAATTTTAATTTTTAGTGAAAATTTTAATTTTTAGTGAAAATTTTAATTTTTAGTGAAAATTTTAATTTTTAGTGAAAATTTTAATTTTTAGTGAAATTTTAATTTTTAGTGAAAATTTTAATTTTTAATGAAAATTTTAATTTTTGGTGAAAATTTTAATTTTTAGTGAAAATTTTAATTTTTGGTGAAAATTTTAATTTTTAGTGAAAATTTTAATATTTAGTGAAAATTTTAATTTTTAGTGAAAATTTTAATATTTAGTGAAAATTTTAATTTTTAGTGAAAATTTTAATTTTTAGTGAAAATTTTAATATTTAGTGAAAATTTTAATATTTAGTGAAAATTTTAATTTTTAGTGAAAATTTTAATATTTAGTGAAAATTTTATTTTTTAGTGAAAATTTTAATTTTAGTGAAAATTTTAATTTTTAGTGAAAATTTTAATTTTTAGTGAAAATTTTAATTTTTAGTGAAAATTTTAATTTTTAGTGAAAATTTTAATTTTTAGTGAAAATTTTAATTTTTAGTGAAAATTTTAATTTTTAGTGAAAATTTTAATTTTTAGTGAAAATTTTAATTTTTAGTGAAAATTTAAATTTTTAGTGAAAATTTTAATTTTTAGTGAAAATTTAAATTTTTAGTGAAAATTTAAATTTTTAGTGAAAATTTAAATTTTTAGTGAAAATTTAAATTTTTAGTGAAAATTTAAATTTTTAGTGAAAATTTAAATTTTTAGTGAAAATTTAAATTTTTAGTGAAAATTTAAATTTTTAGTGAAAATTTTAATTTTTTAGTGAAAATTTAAATTTTTAGTGAAAATTTAAATTTTTAGTGAAAATTTAAATTTTTAGTGAAAATTTAAATTTTTAGTGAAAATTTAAATTTTTAGTGAAAATTTAATTTTTTAGTTAAAATTTTAATTTTTAGTGAAAATTTTAATTTTTTAGTGAAAATTTTAATTTTTTAGTGAAAATTTTAATTTTTTAGTGAAAATTTTAATTTTTAGTGAAACATTTAGTTTTTAGTGAAAATTTTAATTTTTAGTGAAACATTTAATTTTTAGTGAAAAATTCAATCTTTAGTGAAAAAATTAATTAATGTGAACATTTTTTTAATTACAACATTCCAGCAATATTTCTTATTGAGCCAATTTTTCCAAAAATGTTTTCGTAATTATACTCATTTTTCTTTTGCGTTTCCTTTTTTTCGAGTGTAAAACTTTATTCTACACACATAAACATGTTCAAACACACAAGACATCACATGAATTTTAATATCACATTCGCTCCAAAAGAAAACAATTAATTGAAAAGAAATGCGCGAAAAAACGAGAAACCACACACAAGACCAGAGATTTTACAAATGTAGACAAGAAATGAAAAAGCTATAGCGATTTCTTTATGCGTCAAGGAAATATATACGAGTAAAATATAATAATTGCATAAATATTAAGACCAAATTATTATGTGTATACGATTTTACTATTTTAAATACGCTACAGGAACACAAGGGCAAATGTGTATTTTAGTTGGTCTGTGATTTGATATGCGACGCAGGCGTTAATATAAAGAAGTATTTTCAGCGTTTCACATTATTTTTCTTATGGGAAATTAAGAGTTTTAAGTGACATTCTGAAATGTCTATATGCACTTTAGATATACATGAGCCCTACATTGCAAGCTTATTTTGATTTAAGACGTTGTGTCATTATAGGCTTACTTACTCTCTTTATGCCAAATGGATCCAAAAAGGAATGTTTTGTAGTTTCTATCGGTCTGTTTGAAGCATTCACAGAATTTCCAGTGAAATTATAAAATCTTTTCTCTTCCTGCTAAGAACACAGCCGATCGTCTTCTGAAAATGGTTGTATTTACACTCAATTGATCCATTACGGGATTAGAACCGAAGTTATAACATCTTCCTTGCTAGTTCCAAAGAGCTGTACCCAAATAAAAAAATCTCAAACTTACATCGTGAAAATGTTGTCGAGTCGATTTTTTGGAAATAAAACTAAAACCCATGATCAACTGTTTGAATTATCATCAAAGACAATACACAGTTAGTAGAGCAGTTAAGTTTCATACCTTGGAAGTCTGGACCGGATAGAAAGGCCAGGTTCAGAAATTTAGAAATTAGCTAACATTTCACTATATTTTGTGAATTTTAGGAAAATTAAAATTTTCCCAAAATTGGCTTTTTCACTTTTTCACATTAGGAGTGAGATCGAAAATTTCTTAACATACATGTATAAAAATGAAATCACTAAATTTACAGTTTTAATTTTTATTTTATTTTCATTTTATTATTAAAATCTACAAAAAAATTATAATTCACTTTACTCAAGAAGGTTTTAAATCTACCTCTGTATTGGAATCGCTTTAGTGGTTCCTAAGCTATCATTCAGCATTCTGCTCGAGCATTAGTAGCATGAAATTGACAGGAAGTTGCGAGAAATTTGACAGACATCATCTGGACCATACCATGTTTTACATCAATAACCTGTTACCGGTACAGTTTAGTAACATTGGAAGCATTTTGAGGGCAGTTTGAGGCAGACACTCATGTGTTTTTTATCGGATTAACAATATATCCATTTGTTTGACATTTGACATAGAAAGGTAACTTGATCAAAAAATTCTAATAATACTTGGATTAAAAGTTTCAATGAAAAATTTGTGTTGGGAAATTATCAAAATAAAATTTTTGTGTATCATTTTTTGGGACCTTTAAAGCTTCTTCAAAAATGTGAGAATTAATTACCGAATGATTAAGAGCACATTGAGGTTTTCAATGGCTCTTAGCCCACAGTGAAATATTGAGTGAATATAAAAGTTGGTAGCAATAAACCCTGACCAACCATTTAAACAAAAAGATCCATATAGGAGTTCTAGAAAAGTGGACTTCAAATTCGTTTTAACCTGGAATATAAATATCTGGTTAGTTTCTTTTTTGCTCCCTCTCTCTTTTTTTCGAAAACTTTTTTTGTTAAAGGCTCAGCTGTGTCTTGAAAAGTCGTTAGCAAAGTGCAGAATTGTGCATGCAATTTGATTTTTTCGTTGTTGTTGTTGTCTCCGGATTTAATTTCTCAATTGTCAATTGTTGCAGTTGGTGGAAAAGTCTATAGATTTTTTTAGCGATTTTTTATGCTTTTTGTGAATTTATATGCAATAAAAACTCATAAAAATCACATATACAAACACATACTCTGAACACACGCATTTAAGCCGATATGTGGATATAAAAGAATTTGTGTAAGTGGTAGTGTGCACATATATGTGTGTGCATAAATCGTAGTAGAACAAATATAAACGAAATACAATTGTTAATATTGAAATGGGAAAAAATTAAACTTAAATACATTCGTAGTTTTACACGCAGAAAAAAAAGATCACAAAATAAAGGAAAAAATGCATGAATTTGCATAGAATTGTAAAATGAATTGTTAATAACACAAGAAAAGGGTTAACAAAAATTTAAGTTAATTATCTGAAATTAAGTAGGAAAATATGGGACTTATAAATTTAAAGAATTTTTTGTTAAAATGTTTGTTGATGTTGAGGTTTATTTTGAAAATAGAATATTTAAGTTACTTTTTTAAAGCAAAACTTCAAATGTTGGTAACCCTAAATTGTTTATAATTGTATGAACACACATATTTGTTTTGTTTTATAAACGCATTTCATTTTCGATTCTTTTGCTCTGTTTTAACACAATTTGTACAGCCTACACCAATATAAGCAGTAAAGAAGAGTATTTTAGGTTTGTTAATATTTATGTAACATTTAAAAAATGGTTCCAATGAAAACAGAATTAGTTTTTTCACTTGTAATCCACTCAATGAATCTCATATAGCAGTATTTCAAAATCAGCTTATTGTGTAATAGTTGGACTAAAAGAAATCGGTCATATAAAATTCTTATTTTTGTGTGACTAATAACATATACAGTGATTTTTGGTATTACTATGGAACAATCATTGTAAAATACATATACATATTATTACTTATACCCTCCACCATCACAAGTGTTGCTGACGGTACCACTAACTTTATTATACCGTATGTAATGCAATGAAGAAATCATCTAGGGCGTCTTAGATGAAGGTGTATATATTCTTAAACCAATTCAAAATCTGAGTCGATTTAGTTATCTCCACCTGTCTGTTGGAAAAATTCTCACGCCCATGCTAGTAGTTCCAATTTAAAACCAGCTATATCGATTCAATTACGCCGAAAATATTCAATATTTTTCAACAAAATGTAATGTATATGTGTACTTTTATCACAAAATTGATCAAAATCGGATCAATGTAATAGGACCTATGTAGGTAAGAATTTTGAACATAAATGTCGGAAATATATCTTTCCAGACATTTAATTATGTTGGGACCATTATTACATAAGGTCCGTTTCTGCATTAAAGTTTTAAACTTACAAAACTCTTAGAAGAGCTTTATTAGAATTCAATTCAATTATTTTTCTCACCATATTAAGTATAGAAAACTAATTTTACAAATATCGGTCCATATTTTCTTAGGACTAAAATTCGACACAACTATTTCTGTAATTGACATCTTTTTAACTTTGTTTTCCTTGTAAGTTAATAACATTCCGATATAGGACGCCTTCGCAGAATTTGGAAAAAGTGGACCGGTGTAGGGAATATGAGACTGTGCTTTGAGATATGTTTGGACTCATTACATAGGTGAAGTGGGGAGTTAAGAATAGGGCATTACTTTTCCAGTTCAATTATATATATTGAAGTGAATTTGATAATTCACAGCACCTTTCTATAAATAAAGTTACGAGATTCATTATTTTCCTACAGTGGAAGTGGTGGGTGTGTTCCCCTAGTGTAGGGCATTCATAATTCATTGTAATAGTTTATAATATTCTCACTTGTTTTTAACTATTTTAATGTTCAATTTCTGTTTTTGTTGTTAGATATTTTGATGTTTTAGCTGACAGTATGGTTGCGTTTACGATGACGTTCTTGTTACAAGAACTTATGAAAATACGTACAAATCTACTTAACAACAATACAATTCGATTTGTTATGAATGGTTTATTTTGTGCATACATACAAACATATGTACATACATTTATATATATGTGTGTGTGTGTTTGCATATTCCTATATAATGTTGTAATATATTAAGCTTTACATACATACAATTGCATTTTGTTAACAACATTTGCAAATATACATATTTGCTTATACATGACATACATACATAACACATATACATATATATGTTAAGTTGTGTATTTTTTGTTGTTGTTTTCCTGTATTGTATATTTGTCGTTAATGTTGCTTGTTTTTATTCTGTTTTTTTGATGCAATAATGCAAAGCGTTTTTATGAGTATATGAGCTTAAATGTAAATATGTGTTGTTTGTATTGAATATATGTTTTTTTTTTGTCAGAGTCCATTTTTAGGCTACACTGGGAGAAAAAATATGGTGTATAAAATATTTGTTTAGTATTAAAAAATGTAACGAATTTCAATGGAATAAATATGAATATGTAAAAGTATTAGTATTCTTATGTGGGATCTATCACTAAATAGTTTAACATTTATCTGTTCAAAATCTCTTTTCCCAAGAAGGCCGTAAGTAGGAAGCTATATTCCATGGAAGTCCGTTATTCATAAATTTAGTTACACACATTCAAAACGAGAAATTTTTAAAAGCCTAAAGCCCTACTTTGAGAAGTGGCCTGATATAGGAGGTAAAAAAATAGTCTGGGTTGAAGATAGACATAAGATGATTGATTGTGAGAATTTTTTTACAGTTTTATAAACTTAAAAACTTATTTCAGGAAGAATCTTTAACAAAATATGGACCGATTTTATTGAAATAAGTAAGATATCTTAAGGACTGCTAAAAAATTGTGCCGAATTAAGAAGAACTGGTCATTATTCAAGTGTTTTATAAACTTAAACCCATATTACGAGTAGGGGCTTTATATGGCGGTAATGTCAAGTAATGTTTCCAGCCTTATTATTTTTTACATTTGTTATTATGTCAAAATAAAAGTATTCACAAAATTTTCCATTAGTTTGCGATATATATGAGGTATATCAAAATTTTTATATTTTATCCTATAGTAATTTTTATATTCAACCAATATCCATGAGTTTTTATAGGATGATGAACTATGTATGATGCTAATCATGTTATGGTATAGTTCACTATAAATCAAAATATAATTTCATTTAATTGTAAAATTTAGGAACGATTTTAGTAGATGTATTTCAACTACAGACTAAAGTTTACATATGACAAATGTTTAGACCATATTGGCATGACCACAAGGTGTTTAGAACTGATTGACATTGATTAATCGAAGTTTATATATATTTTATAGGATTTTATTTGAATTGTTCTTGGTATAACAAACGAAATGACAAAGTTAATAACCACTTTTGCCGGACTACCTTTGAGGATTTATTAACTTTGTCATTCCATTCAAATCGCTAAAAGCGATACATCTAACACCCTGTAAAATATATATATTCTATATCAAATTGAAATCTGTTGGCACGCTCATATCCACAATAACCGATAGATATCAAAGAATTTGTCATTGTTATTGGTAAAATACGGTCAGTAGAAAACGTAGTAGATCGATATCTGAGACAAACTGCTATAACAGAAAAATTTATACATCGTCTTTGACTAAACGGCTTATTTAATTTTCATGAATTCGACTTGCTTTTTCAATAGGGTATTGGAGTGCGATAACCTCCTTACTAACGAATCCTTTAATGTCATATATATCATTAACTTATATAGAAAATCTCTTTAAATTTGGCAAATGAATAATATGAAAACACATAAGTGTAAACTATAAAATTTGCACGAAAGAGATTATAGTGCTCGGTAGAGTGGTATCCCCCCCCAAAAAAAAAAAAATTAATACTGTATATCTTTAAAGATTTTAAAGATAATTTCTTGGAATTTGACACCTTAATAAATTTTTTTTGGTAGGGCTCGTTAGATAACATCCTCCGAAATTGTTGAGGATATTTTATGAAAATGAAGCAAAAGCAACAAAATTTAGAGTATGTAATTTTAAGATAAGGTATGGAGGCTTGGTAACCCTATACATGAAGAATTTTTCATAGGTTATTACAATAATTTCTTAATTGAGCATGGTGGAGAGTATTAGAGGTTCGTCATAGGCGAATATAGCATTCCTATTATGTTTAATCTGCCATAATTACAAGATTTTTGATAACTTTCTAAATTTTTAATCTAATTATTTTTCTCTCAGTGTATTATCATAATAAACGTAACAATCCAGTTAAATAGAATATGGAAATACTTAATTGTAGGTATGTGTGTATTTAATAATTTTTTGTCATTTCATTTGCAATTGGGACTTAAGTTGATGGCATTTTCTCCCGCTAAATAGTAGAAAAATGGGAATAATTGAAAAAAAAACTTACGAATACACACTGAAGTTCCATTTTATTCTAAACTAAATGTTCAAGTTTTTATTTGCCATTTATTCCTTCAGGTCCAAACGTTTTTTCTATCTTTAGTTACTAATAAAATTGCATGTGATTAGTTTAGAGAAGAGAGCAGGGAGAAAATTAGTCAATAACTGAAATTAAAAAACTTCGGTTATGCCGAATTTTCTATACCCTGCACCACAAAGGCGTGTCAAGTAAATACATTAATCCAAATATATTTTATATATACACACTCACACATACATATAGAATTTATAAAAATATTTCTTATATATAACACGAACACTTTTTAAAAAATAAAATAAGTTATATTTTTGGCTATAACTTATTCCTACTGAACCGATTTAGATCATTTTTGGAATTGGAATGAGGTACATATACAAATATTATTAAACTATATTTCATTCTAATTTTTCGATTTATAATTGAAAATTTTACGATAGTTTTTTGCTTGAACTTAGAAGTTGACTCAGGTATCAGTTTGCATCTTATAATATATTAAACCGATTTTGCAGATTTTAAATATATTTAAAAAAGAAACTTATCAGAACAACAAGAAATATTCAGGCCAAATATCATTGAGTTCTGTTAAGTATTGTAGATGTGAGCGTACCAACAACAGACAGACAGACCGATGGACATAGCCAAATCGGCTTAGATTTTGATTTCATGGAAGAATATTTATACATTTTGAGGTCTGATAAGATTCCTTCTTACCATTTTACATGAAATGACAAAGTAAATATACCCGCTTCACCGCTTGTGATGGTGTAGGGTATACAAATATAAAACTCTTATACAGTGTGGTTGAAATTTAATTTAATGATTCAATTTCATTAAAAAATGAAATAAATATATTTTAACAACATTTAACAATCTAAATGCAACATATACATACATACGTTCACATACACACATTTGTATATTTGTTTAATTTTTGTTAACGTTTTTGTTTTTATACCCTCCACCACAAGTTTGGAAGAGAGTGTACTTACTTTGTCATTCCGTATATGACGCTAATAAGGAATTATCTCAGACCCCATAGAGTGTATAAATTCTTGCATCAAATCAAAATCTGAGTCGATTTAGCCATGTCCGTCTGCCTGTCTGTCTGTCTGGCTGTTGTTTAAACGCTCACATCAAAAATAATTGATAGAGTTCAATGAAATTTGTTATTGTCCCGAGAAGTTACATATTTAAAACCACCAAAATCGATTTAGATCATGAAAAGTTAAAGATCGATATCTGAGGCAACCTTTAAGTTGGTTCTGTTGTGCATTTAAGAAAAACTCTTAAATATTGTATGCGTCTATGAGTGTAAGTGTGAGTGTGTATTTACGAAACATAACATATTTAATGCACATTCATTTGTGGTGAAGGGTATTGAAAGTTCGGTATAGCCTAATATAGCATTTCTACTTATTTAAATATACTTTAGTTTTTCTTGTTATTGTTATTTGTTACATTTACTTAGTAAAATGCCATATGTTGCATGTATGTAGATTTGTTTTTATAAAATTTCATTGTATCGTTAGGTAAACTAAACTAAAGTTAAACTCTTTACTAAAATGATTGGACTAGTTTGTCGAAATTGTTGGGAGTGTATTGTGTCTGAGTCCAAGTGAGTGTTTTGTCATGCTAAAATGCAAAATAAACAGGGAATGAGAGACACAGAGAGAAGGTGAACAAACAAAAAAACTATCCCCAAGGCATTTTATAACGGGAAACAGTTTTAAATTTTTATTCTCTAAATTATTTTAGTTGTTTTTCCTTTTTCCGTTGCAGTGTTTTTTTTTATTTGTTGTCAAAGAGAGTGGGTTATTGTATGAAACTACTGCCACCAACACTTCAGAATGACATGGTTCTTTTTTAAGGGAAGGTAACCTTATTGAGGACAACTTTATAATATAAATTCTAAAACGATTTGGATTAGGAATGTTGTCAAAAGCTAAAAGGAATTCACTCAAAATCTATTTATTGTAATGAAGTCAAATCTTTACCTAAAATCAAAAATTTTACTAAAAATTAATATTTGTTCACTAAAATTAGCTCATCTTCATTAAAAATCAAACTTTTCACATTTTCACTAAAAATTCCAATTTTCGTTAAGAATCCAAAATTTTATTAAAATTAACATTTTCAGTAGAAATTCACATTTTCATTAAAAAATACAAATTTTCACAAAAAATCCAGACGCCATGTGACATTGTTATATCGACTCAGAAAAGGATTCTGAGTCGAAAGGTATACTTAGGACGGGGGCAAGTGCAATATTTTTTCTGCACATACGTACCAACAGTGGTGTAGGATATAACTATTCGAGGGTTATTTCCTAATTTATCGTGATTCCTGTAGAAAGGCTGCAATAGTGTGTTATGGCATACCTTCCCCAAACCCTAGACATCAACATAGTGTTTGGAAATCCTAAAAATAACTGCCTTCAAATTCATAGTAGTTAAGGGATTTTTTTCCTCCATTTTCATATGTAACGTTTTTGTTTTCAAAATATTCATAATTTTATAACAACAATGCAATTTTTACCAGGTACTTTAGTATGAATTAATATTTTTAAATATTTCATAAATTTACTTTTTTATTTATGTAAAAAGCCATGCAACTACCACTAGCAACAATATGTTGCATGTCTTAATATGTTTTTTTTTCTATTCAACAAACTAATGTTGTGGTTGTTTAGTGTTCGTTATTACTGTTTTTATTTATTTTTATACCCTCCACCACCATAAGTGGTGAAGAGGTTGTATTAAATTTTTCAGTCTGTATGTAACGTTAAGAAGTAATTATCTCAGATACCATAATGTAGCTATATACCTCCGTCTGTCTGTCCGTCTATCTGCCTCATGCTCACATCCACAATAATTGACAGAGATCAATGAAATTTCACCTGAGCATGAAGTAAAAGCCAGCAAAAATCGCTTTAGTATATTAAAGGATATAGTCAGATATCTGACTCAATCTCAAAGTTCATAAATCTTTCGAAAACTTGTCAAATGTCTCGTTAACGATTCCGTGTCATATTTAAAAAATATTTAATCTATTTTATGCGTCTGTGAGGGGATGTGTGATTGTACAAAATATAACGTATTTTTTTCAAACGCATTTGTGGTGTAGGGGTTTGAAGATTCGACACAGCCGAATATAGCATTCTTACTTGTTCATTTTTTCATTCATTTTTAAAATATTAATAAATTTATAATTTATTAAAAGTAGTTATTATAATTATTATACACAGCTTTATGGTATTTGTGTTTGTATTTGTTGTTATATCAATGTGTTTGTGATTGTGTGTGTAAAATAAATGGCATAAATTAATTATTGTTTGTAGGCATAAAGTTGTTGTTTATGCAACATAAAATTTTCACCTTAACTGTAACAAGGTGCAAGAGTAATATGATACATTTTGGTTGTAAAAATGGATTTTTTGGTTGTTTTTTTATGTAAGAGAAAAGAGTTATTAATTAGGAAACATAGGAAACTTAACGGTACAGAAGATGAGTTATTAATGTTGACTACTTTTTCAATAATAAACTGTGCATAAGTATAAGTCTCTACCTGAGACTGGACTTCTTAAGTACAGATCTATTTTTGAAACCTGCAAGGAACACCTTCACAACGACCTATGGTGACACAGGATACTAAAGCTCAGATTAGAAAAGAAATATTAATTAAAGTTGCTTTATGTTAATTAATCCAAAATTCAGACGGAATTTTTGTACAAAATGCAGGTCGCATTTTCTAAGATGTAATGATGAAATTTGGAACGTACCACAAAAACTATAAACTATTAAGGTCATAAAAGTCTTAATATGATTTTTTAGAAATTTAGCAAAAATACGTCTTATAATATTCTCAAAGGATGTGCAAATTTATGCTAGAATGAGTCCATTATATCCCTTAACTTCAATTCTGCACGCTTTCTGGATATCTGCGCAGCCTAAGAAATCACAAAAAAATTTTTTTTGGTAGACATTAAGATCAGTTTTTCATAGAGGACCAAATTTTGAAGAAAGTTTTTGAAATTAGAAACATACATTAATTGTTATGAATTATGTTGGGACCATTAAGCAATGAAACTCCCACATAAGCCCCCAGCCCATAGGAAGTTTCTAAGCTCATTTGAAATATTGACTAATTCTATTGAAATTTGTTGCTGCTTTTTTTAAATGTCTATAACATATGTATCTACCTTGACAATCATGGGGTTATATTCAGTTATAATTTCTTTTTAAGTTCCTTTTCAGACTTTAGCCTTAAGACATGACCAATTGTCTTCAAAATATTTAGCTTATTACAGTAAATTTGATTTTAGTTCAATCGGCCATTGAAAACTTTTCTTGGTACCAAGATGTATAGGAACTTAATGTGCTGATGAAATGTAAAAATAGTTTTCTGGAGTAATATCTTCAACTCATGCGAATATTAGTGGCGATGGGTATTAAAGATGCTGCGCAGCCGAACATAGCATTCTGACTCATTTAATTCGCATGTAAGCAGTTCATAAGCCTGAGCTGATCGATTTTGGAGGTTCAGCAAACGTCTGCTAGATGTAATAAAAACTTGTGCTCCTCCAAATCAATAAAGAAACTCAACAAGAAAATTCAGATTTAATTTCATTACAAAATATTTACTAAATTTGAACTTATAAAATTATTTCCAAAAAGCATCATTCTAAAATAATTCAGTTTAACCTGTAACATAAAATCTCCCCTGAAGTCAAATGAAGTATAAAAAATCTTTTAATTAAAATTCATATCAAACATAAATTGATCATAACTAATTTAAACTCATTTATATTGTCAACATATTCTTATATTGAACATCCATCACCCTCAATAATTCTAACTCAAAAGTTATGACTGATACATTTGAAATAAAAATGCATATTAATGGAGTTTTTATTTTTATCTCTCTCACTTATTCTCTTGATTCTTATTACTTAAATTATTAAGAAATTTCAAAATATAATTTTTTTTTCAAAAATAAAAAATTTCTTATTTTAATAAAAATGTCACGTCTTGGCAACATTCGCTTAGGAATAGTTTACAACCATAAGAACGAACAAAACTCTTAAGAAAAGAAATAAAATTTATTAAAAAAGAGTTTTAAGTGACCTCCCAAATTAAGAACGAATATAATTTTCTAATATAAATGAAAATTTTTAATATGCATTAAGGCGTGTTTTGGTCATAGATTTTTTTCCTCAAATGTCAATTATTATTAATATTTTGTTCGTTTAGTTTTACAAATCATAAGTATTTATGAGTAAACAGCAAAAATTTATTAATTTATGTATAAAATATTTTTTGTGTTTATTTTCATTTCAAGAAATGAATTTATTTAATTTATGTTTATTCTCCACTTAACTATTCAAACACTTGAACACACCAACCAAATCAACCGACCAACCAACGAACCAGTCGACCAATTGGCCAAACAGCCCAAGTAAACTGACTGACCAAATAAACAAACAAACAAATCATCTACAAAATATCATGAAATTGATGGGCAACAAATTCAGTTTTAAATTAGAATTATTTTTTCTCCCTTCAACATTTCAGTCTTAAGTGAAAACAAGTAAAAATATTTTATTCGACTGTGCCGAAACTTAAACACCCTCCATCACTAACATTGTGCAAAATTTAGCATGAGTTAAAATTATAGCACCTAAAACTTATTATTCGGTCATAATAAGCTCTATAACAACTACAGTGAAATATATTCTTGGATATCACACTAAATATAGGTACAGAGTGGGGAAGAATTTTCCCACAGGAGAAGCACTATTCAAGAAATTAGATACGTGTACTGAGACAATTATCTACACGTCTGAATTTCAATTTAACTGATTCATATTTAAGAACCTTTTAAGCCTAAAGCACCATTCCGGGAAGTGGGATTATAAAGGTGTCATAACCAAATATGACTCGATAATTTAAAAACGTGCTTTGGAAAGGGGGATTATACGGGAGCTATGGCAAAATATGAACCGATATTGATTAGACTTTAAACATATATTCAATATAGTTAAAAAAATTAAGCCAAATTTTAATAGCAATTGTGATTATTTATAAGTTTCATAAGCTGTTTTCCGGGAAGGGGCCTTATATGGGAATATTGTTCAAATTAAATTCCATACATTCAGAAGAGCTAAAAAATTGGTTGTGCCGAATTTCAATAAAATTTGTCATTGTTAAATAGTTTTATAAGCTTAAATCCGTTTGCCGGAAAGGGTCGTTATATGGGAATTATAATAAAACATGGACCGATTGTAATAAAATTCATAGTAAATTCATAGTAACAAATTTTAATAGATTCTGTTCACATTTAAGTTATAAATTATATTCGGGGAAGAAGCCTTATATGGATGGTAAGTCAAATAATGACCCCAGCATAATTCCGATCCAATTTTGATGATAATTTTGTACGATCATGAATAATATATAAATGTATGTTATAGTTGATTTTTTGTTTAAATCCAGTTGCCTTTTGTTGAAAAATTTAGAAAGGTTATTTTTCGGAATTTTTAGGTTGTCTCAGATATCGGTCTATAATTCTTTACTGATGAACCGATATAGATAGTTTATAAAAACTGCTTAAAACAATGACAAATTTCATTGAATTGGGACATTTATTTTAGGTATGATAATGTTTTCAACAGACAGACGGAATAACGGATTTGATGCAAGAATATACATACATGATTTCTTTTTAGTGTAGCACACGGAATGACAAATTTAACATACCCTCTTCATCACTTATACTGCTGGCGGATATAAAAACTAATTAGAATTTTTGTTTAAATAGTGTTTGAAATGCAACTGTTGGACGTTTCTAATAAGAATCCACCATTTAGACTTGAGTTTCGAATTGGAAACAAAGTGTGTAACTTTATATTGAAGTCCACTTTAAGGAAATTCTAATTTGAAACTGAATTTAATTATTTATTCAAGCACTATGGAATATTTAAATTAGATTTACTTTTTTCTAAGTGACATATGACAGGCATTTTCATGAAGAAAAGAGGAAAATTATAATAATTAACTTTAATATTTAGACGTTCACGTAAGTGAATTAACTTTAAAATTTTGAATTTCATAAAATTTTTAAATTTTCACAAAAAATTTTATTTTGCATTAAAATTTTCACAAAAAAATATTAAACTTTTATTTTCTGTAAAAGTTCACATGCCCATCAAATAATTCACTTTTTCACTGTAAAGACTAATATAAAAGTACTTTTTCAGTACAATATTATTTGTTTGGTATTATTATTGTATCAAATATATATGGTATATTTCAGTGTATTAGCTTGAAATTTTTGATCCGTATGATGTACAGATTATGGGGTGTATCAAAATTTTGCATATTTCAGCCTATAACTTTTATTCTCTTGATGCGATTTTGATGATATTTTGCACGATGATGAAGGACATATAAGTGTAAGTTTTTGGTTTAAATTAGAAAAGTTATTTTTTTTTGGAATTTTCACGTTGTCTCAGATATCGTTCAATATCTATTTTGCTAATAAACCAGTATATATAAATAATGTAGCCGAATTTCATTGATTTAGACAATTATTCTTGAGCTGAGAATTTTTCCAAAAGAATTTGTTTTGTTTTTTTTTGTTAAAAAAATCAAATAATACTTGGGTTAAAAGTTTTAATGAAAACCTGTGTTGAGAATTTTTCATTTTCACTTCTTGATAAATGATACTATCTTAAAGTTCTATACTTTTTGCCAATTTCTGGTTATATTTAGTTCACATTTTATAAAATTTTTGTAAGTTTTTTTATATTTTTCAATTTTATAATTCCCAACAATTTCAATGACATCATCAGCTTTCTAGCATGATTTTCATTTATGTATATAATGTATAATTATTAAGATACATCAATACACATAAGTCTCATATTTAAAGGAATGATATCTGAAAAAAAGAATAATTCTATTTGGAGAAAAAAGTAATAAACATGTTTCATTTTAATTAATTTAAATATTTTTTTTAATGATACAAAACAATTTTCATTAAATTGATAAAGACTTTTATTAGTATAATAAACATTAACATGTTGCTTGTGAAAAATCCAATTTTTTTTTGAAGTAAACTTTTCATCCATCTTTGCTTTTCCCATTAAGTCATAACCGAAAAGAAGAAAGTAAGATTTCATTCCTTTAAGTCTCATTTATGCAAATAATGTTGAAAGAAAAACAAACTCTTAATAAACACTTCAAGAATCTTATAATAAAGTTCTACATACTTCAAACTATTATTATTATTATTCTTATGCTTATACTTATTATTAGTACTAGTGTTTCAATATGCTACTGGCATTTCATAGATTCCAGCCACTTTTCTCCCAACAGACATCTTCTTCTCCTTTGTTTCCAATTAAAAACACAAACAAATAAAAAATGTATATTGTCTATACAGAATTACAGAAAAAAAATAAATGAAGTAAAAAATATTATAATTAAGTTCATGATTATTAAAATTAAAACAATAAAAATAATCAAGTAAAAATACTATATTCGGCTGTGACGAATCTTAAATACCCTCCGGCACTTATATTGAGTTGAATATATTGCAACAAAAAGGTATTATTCGTTCATTAGTTTAAACACCAATTACGGCAAAAGGCCTCTATAAGTGAAATATGGTAATATATTCTTGAATCTGAATTTCTGAATTTTGATGGGATTGGTTCATATTTAAGAACTTTTAAAGCCTAAAACACCAGGCCTAATACTCGATAATTGTCTACCTACATTCATATACTAAAGACAATTAAAAAAATGTGAACAATTCAAATCCCTTTTCTGAAAATGGGCCTTAAATCAGTAACATATATTTATGATAGTTAGAGCGATAATTCATATACTAAAGACAATTAAAAAAATGTGAACAATTCAAATCCCTTTTCTGAAAATGGGCCTTAAATCAGTAACATATATTTATGATAGTTAGAGCGATAATTGTGCCGAATTTCCATAGATTTGTTTCAAGTTTAAACATCTTATAAGTTTAAAGTTTTGCTTCTCGGGAACGAGAGAATGTTTCCAACAGACAGTCAGACAGACATAGCTTAATCGACTCAGATTCCTTCATAGCGTAACACACGGAATGACAAAGTTAATATATACCTTATCATCACTTTAGCTGGTGGAGGGTATGAAAATATTATGATGAGTAAATATTCTTCACTATATATGCATCTGTAATATAAACATGGACATTATGTGTAATAAATAGTTGCTATAGTTCACATCTTCTCTGTATCTGAATAAATTGTAAAAATATAATTAAATTTTAAATAAAAATAATGGAATATAAAAATTTATGAAATAACATATAGAAAATAATGAAGAGATAATAAAGTGTTTTTTTTTATTTTAGGGCAGATAAATGGCGCCATAAATGTTTGAGCTAATAAAATATTTAAAATTTTTATTTGGCTGGAGATTGCAACATGTTGTGTCATATATGGGCACATGCATATTAAAATATTTAGATTTTAAATTTGGAAATTAAATCATAATTTTGTGAAAAATTAGAAAAAAATATTCATTAATGTCGAATACCAGATACCCCCCATCCGAAGTTGTACATATACATGTGTGTGTGTCTTCTAACGTAAAATATAATAAAAAATATCAAAACTATTCTAATACAAAAGTTTTCAAATTATTTGGCTCTAATTTCTTTAAATTAAATTTTTTAAGAAATATCGCAACGATTTTCTCGTTACTCAGCTAACAGAATCCGCAGTGAAATTTTGCAGTGGTGACTTTGATTTCTTAAAATATCATTACAACTTTTATCCAGAAATGTCAAATTAAAATCATACAGGAATTCTTTAAATTCGAATAACTTTTGAACTATCCACATATAACGTTTCTGTAGGTTTCAACCAACATAATTCACTCCAGATTCGGATACTTTGAATTTTAAGTACCCTCCGTTCAAGAAAAATTGTACACGGACGAAGACATTTGTGTTTTATTAGCTAAAACCGGATTCAAAATAAGGTATTGTAAATTCCCCTCTTATGATAATGTGGAGTTAAAGTTCTTGATTTTATTAACAAATTAATAAAACGGCATTTGAAAAGGTAATAAATTGGGAAGGAGCCACCTCTATCAAAGTACTAACCGGCAGTAGTCGCATCCTTAAGAATCGTATACAAATGTCTTCAACACAACTTGAGGGTACTAAGATCTCACCGGTTTAGAAACATAATAAAATGGTTACTAAACAGTTTCTTCTGGGATGTCATCTGGGCTTAATCTCAATATAATACAGTTGGAGTCAGAAACATCCTCTACCCCCGAGGTATGTTAGAAAATATGAACAGAACATACACAGGTATGAAGCAGATCCTTTTGATCGAAATTCATATAAAGCAGCCTTTAATGATATAGGAAGGAATCTGCCGAGGCTTATAAGAATAACTCTAGCAGAACTATACTCGGGATAGAGCAATAGGAATAATATTGCTGGTTTTTTATTGCTCGTTCTGTCCATAACATATATCCAGAATATGACGGGGATGGGCTCGTCCTATAGAAGAGGTGCTCGTTTTTAAAGCTGTTGCAAAAATAACAATACCAACATATATGTTATATTTAGGTACTTGAAAGGGATATTCAGAAGTGAAAGTTTTATCGGAACTATGAGAATTAATGAACTGATTATCACATAATTTGTTATATATTATATTAGAATATCATAAGAGTTATTTGTGCAAAATTTCGTTTCGTAAATAGTTTCATATTGATGCATTAAGCATGGCTTAAAATAATGATATGTGGAACCTTTCATCGAGATATCTTTAAAATTGTAACCTGTATTTTGTTAAAAAAAACAACGAAAATGTGCGCTAGATAATTAAGATTATGAATTAGGATATAATTTAAAACTTCCTACGTCGACTTAAACAGAATGCTGTCCAATGATTTGTGATGAACCAGGGCAAATGTTTAAAACATTGGTCCCCGTTTATAACGATGTACACATCAAATGAAAACTAAAAAAACACATTTTTAACATGTCTCAGTTTTATATCTTTATGAAATTTTGTAATATTTTTCGGCGAAGGAGGAATCCTATTAGTGAATATTGATTTAATACTAAAGGAAGATATTATACATGTGACCTTCTTAAAGTTCACACAAATTTTAATTTATTGGGCCATATCTCTAAATTTTATCTAATTCACTTTTTCACATTTATCATTATCTCTTTTAAATAAAATAACCTTATTTCAAATAAATTATCTTTAATGTAACATTAAATATCCTTTTTTCACACTTTAATAATTTTGTTGAATAAATATCTCTCATCCATTAATTATATAAACAACAACTAACGTTATTTAACATTATAGGTTTTTCCGATGGCAAACGTATAAAATCAAAAAAAAAAAATTGAATCTACTGTCATTATTTACTTATTGTCTTGTTGCACATCAAATAAACCAAAATAAACGCGTTTACAAACACATACACACATATATATATTTATGTATATATATTATTCGCTGTTCTAAATCTAAACTCTACCAAAACCTATCAAACAAATTTAGACCTAAAAAAATTTTACAACCCGAAAGTCAACAAATCAATGCATTTTATATAAACCATTTATATCAGAACTAAAAGTGACTTACATACATGTTCATACAGACTTATATCCCTTTTTACATATATAGAATAGTGAAGAGACAATTGACAAGGGGAAAGTATGCTAATAATAAGGTTTTGTACTCAAATAATTTTTTCAAATTCAAACTTTTTAAGTGAAAAATCTAAAGTTATGAAAACCTGGATCAGTCTGCGTAAAATTTTGGATATTGACATTATTGAATAGACTTAGGGAATAATTCTCAGTCGAATAGTATACTTATAGGTTTTCCATATGTTACCAACATTAGCACAAACGCATTACATTGCCATCAAAAATTTAAGTTTTTATTTTAAGTTTTTATTAATAATTTAAATTTTCTTTAAAAATTCTCTTCCACACTAAAGCCAGGATCACCTTCCCCTTTATCACAGTGGTTGCGCTAAACTCGATGTTTTCTAATGCCTTCGCAGAACTGACAAATTACATGTGTATGCAAGTACATCTACAGTACAAATACGTGTACTTGTCTATAAACAAATAAACAAACAAACAAATAAACGTACGTACGTAAATTTACACGTATTAAACATGACGTATAGCAGCACTTCAATATTATATTGACACATATAATATAATGCCGATAAATGTATACGTAACTGGAAAATCTACAAATTCATATACACAGATACAAATGCACTTCATTTTTTAAAGGAAAAACCTTCATATGCCAATAATATAAATATTTAAACATTTTATAAGTATGTGAATTGTGCATAAAAGAATTTAGATATGAGAATAACGAAAAAAAACTGCATAACTGGAATATTTATGTACGTAATAAATATATGTAGTTAAAAGGAAGACCTAAAACTGGAGTATAAACTGAATAATAGTAATTTAGATAAAATGCGAGAATGTATGTGTGTGTGTGGGTTTATAGTTATGGTTCTTTAAAATCCTATAATTTTATAAAATCATTATATATGTAAAAATGGATCTGTGTTTGTATGTTTGTTTGTTTGGTCCCAATATGCCCGATATATCCAATAGGACCATGGAGAGAGTACCCCTATACAGGGCAAACCAAGTTGTCGAACATCTAAAGAACTATAACCGAAAGAGTTCTTAAATTTGATCCTGGTCATTTGCACAAAGAACTGTTTTAGTGGACAAAATATAAAACGGATCAGATCATGTTGAGTATTGGCCCCCATACAAAGCAAATATTAATTGACGGATGTCTAAAGAACTATTGAAGTGGAAGTATTAAGATTTTATCTCAATTGCTTACTCGGGGAACTGTGTTACTGGACAAAAGCTTCTTCCATCACTTTCTCAAAGAATTGCCGTGGTGAAAAATAAGAACAAATGGGACATGGTACTTTAACCCCAATAAATTTCCTATATAGAACAGTTTTACCTGAGAAAATGGATGGTAGATGTTGTCATGCAAAAGAAAAGGGAGAACAGACCTCTAACAGAACAAATTTTAAGAACTACTTTACCTATATTTTCCAAAATTTTTCACTTTTCTAAGAAATCGTTTTTTTTTTTTCTGGAAAATTTTAAGACGGTAAGGGACAGGGGATTTTGGCAAAAGCACCGTTGTATGATTTTTTTCCATACATGTCGTGATTTGTGAAATTTCTTTCAAAATTTAGGACTTAGAAGAAGTTTTTCTCATCAAAGGCCACCGGGTAAATGCTAGTATGCAATATAACCAAAAACCTCAGATTTTGTATGCTAAAGTAAGTAGTATTTACAGTCAAACAGTCAGTCAGTCATTTATTCATTCTGAGGTATAAACATGACACAGATGACAGACTGGACTCCAATGTGGCATTAAAATATTTATATCAAAGGCATTCGATAGTAGTCCGTTCATTTATATCTATAAAATTTCACACATATACTCACATACATGTGCATACATACATATGTATGTATATATTTTATGTGTTATTTTTTCCAACCTAAGGGTTTCTATTTAATTTCCAATTTTTATTGAGTGTTTTCCTTTAATTTTAATTTTTATGGGCAAATAGGGCGGTATATTTCTAAAAACGTTTGCGCTATGACATTTTAAAGGTCTGTCATAAAGAACGAAAAGAAAAGTCATAAAATCATTTTTTTATACCCTCCAACATTATAAATAGTGAAGAGGGCATATTAACATTGTCATTCCATGTGTAACGATAAAAAGGAATTATCTCAGATCCCATATTGTATATAAATTCTTGAATCAAGTCAAAATTTGTCCATCTTTCGGTCCTTCTATTTTTGGGAGTACTAAATGAAATTAGGTCTGAGTATGTGCTATAGTCCTGAGAAGTTTCCAATTCAAAATCATAAGAATCGGTTAAGTATATTCAAAGATATATTTCGATATCTGAGGCAACCTCTAAATTTAAGCAGATAATTTTTGTAAAATTTTTAATTATAAATCGACAAACTAGAATAAAATTATTAAAATCGGTTCAGAAGAAAAAAAGTTAAAGCCAAATATGACTCATTAACTGTTCCTCTGTTATATTTGTGAGTGCATGCGTGCATGCGTATGTACGAAATCTAACGTATCAACTTTACACCTATTTATTGTGGAGGGTATTAAAGATTCGGCATTACTGAATTTAGTATTCTTGCTTGTTTTGTTTTCGTTTATTTTCATTAAAGATAAAATAAACAAATAAATAAAATGTCTGCTAAGAAATCAATGTTTATGCAATTAAAGTTATTAAACAATTAAATGATAAAATTGAGATAATCATAGGTGTCGGGGAAAGTTATAGGAAAATTATAGATAAATAGGAAAATAATTTATAAGCGTATGTGGCACGTTGTCGGGAGGAAAAAGGAAAAAAATTTCAAATCAATTTTGATTAGAAAACATATAAATAATGCAAATGGCTTGAGGTTGAAAATGCAGTGATTTGATATGAATACTAGAAAATTGTGAATTAAAAGTAGAATAATAAAATTGAAAAAAAATTATACGTAAATTCAGATCAAATCACAATCCAAGTCGATTAAACTATGTCCGTTTGTCTGTCTGTTTTTGGCACGCCCACATTCACAAAACACGACAGAGTTTTGAAATTATTATTATTTTTTAATTTTCAGTAAAATGTTTTATTATAAAATTTTTTCCATTTTCAAAAAAAAAAAAAAAAAAAAATGTGAAATTCTGTTTTTAAACCAAATAAACATGTTTCAATCTTCAAAACCTGCAGCTGTAATGCGTATAAAGTAAATACTTTATTCTTAATACAAATACACTCAAAGACACATTCACAAACACATAGAAAATATTAAAAATTTTCTTATATAATAACAATTTTAGTAAAAGTTAAAATTTTTAATAAAAATTTGAAATTTTATTCAAAAATTTAAAGTTTTAAGAATAAAATTTTATGAAAAAATGAAATTTTAATGAAAAATTAAAACCTTAGAGAAAATTAAAAACTCTAGTGAAAATTTGACATTTGATGGAAGATTTGAAATTTTATAGAAAAATTAAAATTTTATAAAAAATGTAAAACTTTATAGAAAATTTGAAATTTTAGTGAAAATTTGAAATTTTAGTGAAAATTTGAAATTTTAGTGAAAATTTGAAATTTTAGTGAAAATTTGAAATTTTAGTGAAAATTTGAAATTTTAGTGAAAATTTGAAATTTTAGTGAAAATTTGAAATTTTGGTGAAAATTTGAAATTTTAGTGAAAATTTGAAATTTTGGTGAAAATTTGAAATTTTAGTGAAAATTTGAAATTTTAGTGAAAATTTGAAATTTTTAGTGAAAATTTGAAATTTTAGTGAAAATTTGAAATTTTAGTGAAAATTTGAAATTTTATTAAAATTTGATTTTTTTTTTAAATTCACAAAAATATTATATTTACTCAAAATTTCAAATATTAAAATTTTTCTAAAAATTCAGTTATTCACTAATGTTTCAAAATTTACGTCAAACTCATAAATTTTACAAATTTTCTAAAAAGTGAAATTTTCACACAAAATTTAAATTTTTAATAATGAAATCAAATTTTCACTTAAAAATTTTGGCGAACCATATGACGTCGGAAAGAATTTTCAAATCGATTTTTATGGAAATAATACTTTAACGTGTTGACTTCAGACGTCTTTGTGGTGGATGGCATGTTCAATTGTAGGTAATAACGCAAATTTAACCATTCGTTTCATAAGGAACAAATCTTCCTATACAAATTATTGTATATTGATAATCGTTATTTCCGGAATAAAATATTTTTTTGTATTTTTATAAAAAAAGTTCAATATTCTTGTCTTTAATCTCCCAATGAAATAATTTAAATATTTCAATTATCTAAAAATCTTCTAATAAGAAAAACTTTAGAATAATTAATTTCCAAACACCTGCTGTAGGATCATATACAATTTTAAATACATTCTTAGTACTCTTCCCCCTCCCTGTTCTAGCACCAGAGTGTGTGGTATGTTAATACCCTTTAACAACTTTGATAACCTTTTTTTCCATAATTCCTAGAAAATTAAAAAAAAAAATTGAAAATAAACAACAAAATTTTTGACGTAAACTTGTGTTTTTGACACGTGTTTGGATTTCAAATAACAATTCCAACAACAAAAACTCTTTACAATCATTTTTCTATGTTTCAACATGTGTAATGGCCAAAAGTACGTACTTATGCAGTTTTCCTGTAAACTCTACCATTTTTAGACATTTTTGTGTTTTGTCCCTAAATTTAATGGTGATAATGTTTTATAAATAATAAATTATGATTTTTTATTATTATTCAATAATTCATTTAAGAAAAGTACCTGAACAATTAGAAATGTAAAATAAATTATTGAAAATTCACCCCCATTTTAATCATTATATTCACCATGATTTTCAATGAGGAATAAATAAATAAAATAAATATTTTATTAATTATACCCTACACTAACGAAGATGGTTGGGATATTATGCGTTCGTGCAGATGTTTGTTACATATAGAACAAGTTGTGTTACACCAACCTTTAAGTATACCGTTCGACTTAGAATTACTTTCTGAGTCGTTTGAACGATGTTTGTCCCTCCGTCCATCCGACTGTCGTATAAACGATATGAACAATATACAGGTCGTAATTTTTGGATATGTTGATGATATTATATTAGTCCAAAAACGAAATCTATCGAAACCATATTCGATCAAAAGTTTCATTTTAGTCCAAGAACGAAATCTATCGAAATTGGCCAAATTCGATCCGTGAGGTTTTAGGCTCACACAAGTCCTATATATAAGCAATCTAAACGAAATTTTACCAAAATAAATCTTATGATATTCAAAAACGATGCGGCATGGAGACGAGAGCCGGTCCATGATTTCTCATATATCCCATACAAGCCCCATTCCAGATATCACTTTAAAGAGCATAAATAATCATGATCAATAAAATGGATCAAATTAGGATAAATAGAAGCAAAAATCGAAGTACGACATCATACGAGGTTCGGTCTATAATTTTTTCCTGTACCCAAATAACCCCCAGAAAATTCATTTTAAAACGTAATGAACTGCGCACGTAAGCATAGATCACAAAATCAAATTATACGAGGGTCGTTCATGAATTTTTGGCAACTGCCATTTACAACCAATATTATAGTGTATACTTGAAAGTCGGACTTGACCGACTATAATATTCTTACATTCATATTTATTAATATTCAATACAATTCAATATTTTTTTCTTTATCAATTTGTGACTATTTTTGTATTCTTAAATTATATTTATATTGATATGAATGAATTATTAATAATAAATTAAATTTATTTGGTAAAATAAAATTAATTTTTTTTTCAACAGACAATATAGATAGACAGACAGATGGACGGACGGGTTATACACTTTTATTTGTACACATTTTGTGTGACAAACTTTTCTTGAATATTGATTGAAAATTGGGGATAAATAATAATAATTTACATTTCAGTTTTTTTTTTTTTTCAATTTTTTTGAAAAATATATGAAAAACAGTAAGAAGAATTGGATAAGACCTAGTGCTGTATGTCTGCCTGTACAGGCGTCAGTCTATCTGTGTGTTGAGTCCCAGTTGTATTGAGACAGGTGCCAGTTATATCTTCAATTTGTCGATTTTTTTTTTTTTTTGGTAAATTGAAATTATTTACTGGAAATTTATTTTTGATATTTTATACTTTTATGCAATTATTAGTCATTGATGTAAAGGTGAATAAAATATGAAATAAAAAGTTAAATGACTCCTTAAAAATTAAAAAAAAATCTTTTTTTCAAGAAACAATCAATTGTGGAAGCTAAAGGCTAAAACTTACTTTATTGCCCAACACCATGCTACAGACGTTAAAAGTATTGGACCGACTATAGTTTAGTTTGATTTTTTCCTACATAAATCATACTTATCTATATATGTATATAAAAAGAGCAATATAACTGACTGACTGATCATTATTTCACAACCTAATCGGTTGTAGCTGGGAACACGAAAAATGTACTGTAAATTTAATCTAAATTTGATCAATACAATTAAAAGAACAAAACAAAGCGACTAAATCCAATGCCTACCAAAATTTAAGCCTGCAGCCGTTCTAGTTCTTCGGACACTATGTTGAGTGCCCGAACCATTTATCAAAGCTGCTCAAAGACTAGTTATTAGCTAATGAGATTCAAGTCTTGGAGCGACTTAAGTAGTACGCGGATTTGAATACCATAGAGAACTTCTAATTTTAAAATATAAAATATATTTGTCCGTAATTGATGGAGCTCAATATAATATGGATTCTTTAATAAATATTATCCTAAGAAGTTTCCCATTTAAAATAAATAAAATCGGTTTAGTATGTTAAAACTTATAAATCACTATCAGAGGCAACCAATTGTCAAAAATTCCATTTCAGCTAAAAATTCCACCTCCTTTGGCCAAATCTTGTTATTTTCAATACAGGTTTAGAGAGCCACACAGACTACGTCCCTGACATAATAAGGACTTGTATTCTTCCTTATTAATTAGGGAGTAGATATATTCGGAATCAAATAAAAATTATAATGATTTTCATAAAATGAATCTTATGCATTTTAATCGATTTACCTTTATCCTGTTGTTTAATTCATTACAATTCAGCCACAAATATAAATGGAATTCTTATTCTATAATTTCTTTCATTTTTAGTTTTGTTGAAAATTTCAATTTTACTCTTTTTCGCAAATTTTACATGAACTAATACTTTATTTACCAAAACCATTACTATTAAAATCAATTAAAATACTATTTTTTTTTATTTTTTTCCACATTTTATCTCTTTTCCTAATATTTTGCGTTAAACTTTCAATTGAGCATAATATTTATCAACTACAATTGCTGGCGTGCAACATTATCTAAAACAGCAGTAAGCAGCAAACAGCAAACAGCAACAACAACATTGAATGTATGAATGAAATTGAAAAATTTTACTAATTAAAACATCAATATAAACGAACATTAAAAACTGTCTTAACAGAAATTAAACTGAAAATAGTAAAAATAAAATAAACAAACATTTTAATGCACATTGGGCTGACGCAGTTAAATGGGAATAAAAACAAAAACAACAACTACACAATTGTAATAATAACAATAATAATATGATCATTTCAATCTCATGCTTATGATGATTGCAAACAGTCAGCTAACAATTATCATGCTGTTGTTGTTGTTCTTTCACAGATGGTAGAAGTATGTTGTAGTTGATGTTCGTAATGATTGTTTGAAATGATGAAATGAGTAGAGAGGAAGAGAAAGAAACCAAACCAATGAAAATGTTTTAAATTGAAATATAGAATTTAAATAGATTTGTGTACCCTACATTACTATAAGCGATTCATACTAACAACTCTAAACTCATTATACGATATTGACCCAAAATCTAATTTTTGTGAAATATTTGTCATTAAATAATGATTCTAAATCATTTTTTGGATCCGTTAGTGATCACATGATGGAAATTTCACTATACGACCACAAGAGGTGATTAGGATGTGTTAAGTTTGTCATTCAATGTCAAGAAGGAATCATCTAAGTCCCTCATAAGTATGAATCAATCTAAAATCTGAGTCGATTGAGCTATATCCATCCGTCCATCTGTTCTCACGCCTAGATTAAATGTCTGAATTCAATGAAGCTGGACCACATTGTTTGTTGTTGTTAGTTACCTATTTACAACCAACTAAATCCGAAAAAATTTTTCAATAAAAAGTAAGTGGATTAAACAGAATTTATGCGTACTGTACATACATAACCTAATTGTCCTAATTCAATGAAGCTGAACGACGTTATTTGTTGTTGTCCTAAGCAGTTTTCTATTTAAAACCAGCTAAATTTTTTAACAAAAAGTGCTGAATTCTGCTGGAGCCATTATTTCACCTAACTCCCAAATAGGGACCCTTCCCGGAATATGATTTTAAGCATTTAAGATCGAAAAATGACACAGTTATTGTTCTAGCTGTCTTGAATATACACATGTTATGAATTTAACCAATGTTAATTCATATCTTTGCCGAAGCTCCTAGAAAAGGTCTCTTCCTGGAAAAAGTGTTTGATTATATAAAAAATTTTAATTTCTTTTGAATATATCTCGTGATCATTAATGAAGAATCGGAGATACCCTACTTTACCGATTCCTTATTCCTTAACCAATCAAGTAGTTTTGATGGCACGGCAATTCTCAGTACCAAGAGTCTTTATATGATAATAAAAGTTCTAGCTTTCATTTGCTAATTAACTATCAGTCTAAATTAGGTTTTGAAAAAAATCATCCTGTATTAAACCGTTTTAAAACCAATTTGGACATACTGTATTATGGGGAACGGCTTGGTATGTTAGAAATGACAACATCCATATTGACCTGTATATTACTTTAGTAAAAGAAGAGTTTGAAAGAGTATAGGAGAGATATACAACTAGGCTAAAGGCTAATCCTTATCCACATGTCAGACGTCTTTCATATTTACTGTGAGAGCTCAACAGTGATGTAGATTCAATAACTTAGTACAACGTTTAAAAAATTATTTTTGAAATTTCCCAATAGATATTCGCATTTTGGAGCAAAATCTCTGCAAACTGTCTGTCCAAGGATATCAAGTTATGACTTATTCGATTTCTTTTAATGCTGTAGAGTACTAAATTATCCAGGTCTATCGACTATAGTCTTTTTTATAAATTCGTCTTTTATTACGCTTTTTTGTTATAACTTTAACTAAATTGTTGTTTAAAAATTAAAAGAGTGAAATGATTATTTTATATAGCCAAAAATCTGCTAAAATATTTTTCATTTTAAGCTATAATTTAGTCCATATATAAATATAAATCTTTTTAGTAAATTTATTTTTAAGGATTCTATTCTTTTAAATTTTTGTTTTTAATATAACTAATGCATTTGTGCATAAGATATGTGTTTCACGGTAAATATCGTTTAAATATTTTCCCAGGTTCTTCTACTAAATGTAAAACTCTAACACATACACATACTTGCAAACACATATAGACAACCTGGTCAAAAAATATGTTCCTTTAATATTAGAAATAATTATTTATTCATATTAGAGAAATAAATATAACTACACTTAAAGCAAAAAGTGAGGAGACAAATTATAGTTTCTTCTCTATATATATATCCAGATAGTTTTAAGTAGCAATTTGTTTGAAAGGAGATTTTCAAGTTCTCAAGTGTGCTCTGGAATATATTGCAGAGGCATTGTATTAAGAGTTGTAACTTTTTGGCAGACCATCTAGTGTGAAACTAAAAAATGTGGTGAAAATCTATAATAAAATTATAGCAAAAATAACTAGGAGACTTTCAGATATAACTTCTATTTTCTGGATCCTTAAGCGAAAAGTATCAATAATTCGAACCGTTGAAGTAAACTAAATTAAATTTAACACAGTAGCAGTTGTGGTATTTTTGAGTTGATATGGGGAATAAGATGTAACCAATTGGCCAGAGGAATATTTGGTGAGCATATCTGGATATTTTTTTTAATTTCATTAAAGTTTAACTAATTTTTTACAAAACTTGTTTTACTTTATATAAATATTGGTAATGTACAGCTTTGCCTGAAACTCTACCAGAACTAAGTTTCCCCTAGCCGACTTTATTCTTTGAGAAAGTAATATAAACATTGTTTTTCCGTATTAGGAAACATTAAGACTCCATAAAGTATTCAATTTAATCAATATCTGAGATGATTTCACTATGTACGTCTGTCCGTCTGTTTATCCATTTATTTGGCAATCTTTCTGTTCTTCTGTTGGAAACAATTTTAGTAAATAATTGTCTGAATTCAATGATACTTGGCCACTGTTGTCCTCAACAATTTTAGTTTAATTTAAAACCGATATCTGAGACAAACTCCGGAGGTTAACACTTTTTTTTAATTTTTCCAAAAAATTGAATTAATTTTACCGTATTATAAAGCTGTTCATATTTCATCACAGTTCACAAAAAATCATCAAAATCGGATCAATAGAAAAAATGTGATATGCTAAACTTTCAAAATCATATCGTGTCATATCGGCTGAAATTTTGAAAAAAAAATTGATGAAATTTGCCATATACAGCCTGTTCCCGAAAAACAGTTTTGAAAAAGTTTATATTAGTGAAAGTGGTGGAGGGTTTACATAATATTCGTCATAGCCGAATGCAGCCAACTTAATTGTTTCCCTTCATTTAATCGACAAACTTGTTTGGTTGGAAATTTAGTTTATTTGGAATTTGTAATTAGTGCCACTTAATGCTTGTGTAAAAAGTGTTTTCCTTAGCCCAAAAATCCAACCAAACCTTAGCTTCTTCTATTCACCTTTAATAAATTTTCTTATGTTTCTACGTTGTAGGGAATTTAGTTTTAGGTTGGATTTTTGTTCACTCCACGAAACGTTGGAAAAGTTATAGATTTTTTTATAACCTTGTGATTCCAAAATCTCTGTCGTATGTTAATATATAATTCAAAATTTTTTAAAGCTCTTCGATATTTATCGCTTGAGAATTTTTTAATATTGGTCTATAATAGTTTATCTATTGAACAGATTTTGGTGCTATAAAATAACAAACAACAACGAATCAGTAAAAATGGGAGATGGACAGACGGTTGGATATTTCAAAATCTTTAAAATTTGAGGAGGAGGGGTATTAAATCGACTAAAACTTAAACCAAAACAAATGATCTATGTAAAGCCTAAATAATTTCGTTCAGTATATATTCACATATATAACCCTTTCCAATGGTCGGTTGTTGTTGCACATTTAACAATCCATGTTAAATACGGAAATTTCTTTATAACAAAAAGCTTTACATATCGTTTCAAATATAAACCAATGTAAAACCTCTGTCCATTAGAAATATACATCCAAACATACTCACACACACACATATATATATATATATGCTATGATTCGCAGAAGGAGAAGGTGGAACAGCGGCTAACACTGATGATTTTGATAGCTGTTTAGTTTAGCTGACTGGTTGGCTGGCGCTGATGATTACAGCAACAATGAGATGTATGATGTGAAAATTGCTTTAATACTTTGCATGTCTACCACAATTTATGTTGATTTTTATTATTAACATGTTGGATTTAAATTTTCTTTTAGTCAAAATAAAAGAAAAACATGTTGCTATTGTTCACAGCTTTTTTTTCTATTTTTATTTTATTTTAAATAAAATGGTTTAGAAAATTTTTTGAAATGTAAATGAAAGTCATTTAGAAATTGAACGTATAAAAGAGCGAATATAGTGAAAAATTAGAGGGGAATTTGAGTTTTTCATATTTGAAAAAAAATTGAAACAAATTCCTAACAAAGAATAGACCACAAGATTTTCACTTTATTTATAATTTTAGTTTGTCTGCTGAGGAAAATGTTTGAAATTAAAAATACTTTCATTTATTACCTGCCATCACGTTCCGTCTAAAGATAATTGATTTTTCAAAATTTTTTTTGTTTTCATTTTTAGTCTGTTTTATCGAAAAAAATGTACCTGTGTTTATGTTTAAATTGGATACGAAAGAATTCATATCCAGTCTTTTGGTTAAAAATACACAAACTGTGATATCAAGTGCATAGAAAACATAGTTAATTAAACATGTACAAAAATGTAAATGTTTACATTTAACAAAAAAAAATAAAACTAAAAATTATGATTAAATTCTGTTAAAACAGTTTGCTGTAATCAAGACGGAAATATTGAACAAAAAAAAATGATTGAAAACATTTTTAAAATACATAAAACACTTGTTGAAATTTATACTTTCGCCATTAGTGTTAAATATGAACATATTTAGTTCATGTCTGTTCTAGTTTTTATACAATTTTTATTTTAATATTTTATTTTTTTTCTGTTCATTAAACAGAATTTAATGGAATATATATACAGTGAATTGATCCTTATCCAATATATATGAGTAGTTAATAATAAATGTCTATTTTTTAAACAGTTGTGTTGAAACTTAGAGCACAATTATATGACACATCAGGTCAAACTATTTTTTATAGCTTACAACACCTAAAGGGGTTGGGGTACAGATAATAAGTGTAATATGCACTTCTAAGTATATCATTCGACCCAAAATTACTTTCTCAGACGATTTAACGATGTTCGTCCGTCTGTCTTTCTGTCCAACATGCTGTCCATGTAAACGTTGTGAACAATCTACAAGTCGATATTTTTGAGATATCGTGATGAAATTAGGTACATAATTTTTGGATTTAGAGACGTAGGCTATTGAAATTGGTCATATTCGATTTAATAATTAAGGTAGCTCACGAATAAATGTCCTTCCCGAATGCTCATAAAAATCTAAGATATAAAGTGATTTCAATGAAAATAAACGAAAAAAATAAGTCGTATTAATTTTAAATCAATGTACCATATTTTTCAAGGGTCGGTTCATTATTTCTCATAGGTCTCAAATATTCCTTTAAAGGCGATAAATCTAACATATTGGTATTGTAATAATATTTGGTCAAATTAAGATAAATAATAGCAAATACCGATGTTCGAAATTATACGAAGATCAGTCTATCATTTCCTCTAGATCCCAGAAAAAAATTCTTTTCAAAAGCATAAATTTTATTATATGTATCATAATAATGTACTTCATATTTATCATAATAATGTACTTCACACTTAATCATAAATCAGAATAGCAAATGATACGAGGGTAGTTTATAAGTTTTTCCCAGCCACCATTACCAACAATCTGGTGCAGCGTAATACATAGCGGGCTTGACCGATTACAATATATTAAGTAGTATCGGGCAGTGCAGTTTTTTAAACCTAAAAATTCAAACCACCATACGGATTTCATTGACGAAGTTGTGGGGCCTCAAAGATAGTATCTTGGACATTGCCAAATATTTGTTTTGTGTCTTACATGAAAATTTTTTGCACTCCAAAGACAAAACTGACAGACCAAACTTTCAAATTAATAAACCAACACTGATCTGCTATCGGTTTATAAAAGTTTATGGAAATCCAACTAGACGATCCAAAGTGACAAGGTTCACAAATTTTATAAATTTTTTTTTTGATTTCCTATATACAAAATTCCGTTTTTAAGAGATAATAAGCTTTATCTATGTGCAAAAATTTGCTTTAAAGTTTCAGAAATGCGAAACAAAAAGTTTGGTTTGTTAGAGGGTACCACTGCTCCTTGATCTATTCGTAATTTTTTAGTCCACAATAAGTATTGTCCCGAAAACAACATATTTTTTTCAGGAGGTCTCCTGTATCTCAATAAACTTGATAAAATTGAGAAACACCTTTCAATGAAAAATGTGTACATTATTCCACCCATAATAAGACTTCATAATCTTTTATTATGCCACGGGCCGGGAGGATGAAATGTTTCAGTCTTATACGCAATTTTACCTCTGCTTAGCTTGTCACACATTAAAGCATAGAAGTGTCAAAAGAAATTAAGCAAAAAACTAGCCAATAGGAAGTGATTTACGGTTAACTTCTCGTATTATGGTTGAACCATTCTTTCCGAAATTAGGATTTCTTAGATTCATTCATATTAAGAATTAATATATTTCGAATATTATGCTTTAATTTTACTCTCATCTGTACACTTAAACTCATCATACACGCACACATTAAACAAACAATGCAATTTAAACTCATATACACATTGTTGACATTTATGTCAGTCCTATCAAATTATTTCTGTTGACAGTTTTTTTTTTTTTTTTTTAATATTTTTGCCTTTTCACTCTCATTTTTGATTCTTGTTGAAAATGTCAACTTTTTTATAATCGGAAAAAAAGTGTAGTTGTTATCAACAGTTAATCGATACATTTCAGATTTAAAATAAGCATATGCTGACACGCACTTCAGCCCACAGAGCAGCCAACCCAATCGGAGATAGGAGATCTGAAATTTTAATAACATCATTTTGATACCAAATGATTTTTGTTTATGTTATGGATATATAAGCTTTTTTAGGTTATGGCGAATTTGAATTGAAAAGTTTTTCGTCAGCTTAATATATGAGCAAAAAAGAAAAACTATTAAAAGGTCTTCAATTACCGGAAATGTTCTTGAATTTCAGCAACCCTTTGTGATATGTGCGAAATATGGAAACATCTAGTTTGTTTTACTGAAAACATTGATGTTGTTTGTGGTGGAGCAAACCATTTCAAGAATCTTCAATACACCAAATTTTTTTACGGAATTTGTCGAATTATACGATCTATAAGTAACTATTTTGTAAGATTTATAATACGAAAATTTGAAATATTGAAGTGGTACTATTGGAATATTATATATAAAATGGCCAGCAAAATTTTAATTTTTTCAATACATCCCAACTTAGTCGTACAAAAAGTTGAACAATGATTTAAAGGTCTGCCTCTGATTGATATTTTCAATGTTATTAAACAGGTGGAAGTAATGGTCCACAGGATGATTCTAAAGTCAAACAAATAAACTCTATAAATACCGAAATTCATAACAAAAAATATTTACACGGGTGGCTGCTTTCACTCGTAAGTCTTCATGATGTGACCACTTATTTTTGCCTTACTTGACATCCTGTCATTATTGTAAACAAGCCGTTGAGTGTTACAAAAACAATAATGTATTATTTGTATCAAGAGTGGAAAATCCTTCCAACTGCCCGGGAGAGACATTGGGCTACTGTTAAAAAAAGAATAGAAGACAACAAAAAAAGTATCAAAAAGTGTGTTAGATTTAAACGGGGATGGATTAAATGTTCGAATAAAGGAAGGGTTTTCGAAGAAGGTTAAACATTTCATCAGCCTAATCGACTTACATTTTTAGTTGATACAAGATTATACACTTTATGGGGTTTTAGATGACTTTTTCTATGCTTTAATCAATACCTGTGGTGGTGAAGGACAAAAACATTTGCCCCCTCCCGGAAATGTATATTTTTTTCGCATTTTTTCTTCTATACCCGATTATTGCAATATTGTCACTTTTCTCACATGAGTTACAAATCAGTTATTGCATTAAATCTTTTGCTTGAAGTTGCTAAATTTACAAAGGGGAACAATTAATACTGAGAATACGTTTGGCGGCCTGAATTAATGTGTGTGTGTGTGTATTTCAGTGTATGAAAGTAAAGTACTTTTCGCGTTCCCGTCATCAATTGTTTATATGCGTGCGTGTTGCTCTCTAAAATTTTTTTCTCCACATTTTCAGTTTGTAATGGAATACTTGATGTATTTGATGTTTGTTTGTTTTTGTCGTTGCATGTTTGGACGACCAAAAACGCATGTTGACTCTAGATGAGTGACTGACTGAGTTCCTTTTCTCTTGTTTTTTTCTTGCTGTTTGGCAAAAGTTCTTGGAGTCTTGTGTATTTTCATTATTCTGTTGTTTTGTTATTTTAATCACTCATTCATCTGGCATGAAAGTGTTTCAAATTATTTCAATTCTTCATTTTGTTTCTCTTTTGCCGTTTGTATATTTTTAATTTAAGTTTTGGTTTAGTTGTTTTCATTGTTTATTTGTTTTGTTTATTTCTGTTAAATGTTGGTTTATTTGTTTGTTTATAATTTGTATTTGTATTTCAACGGAAATACATTTTAAAGAACTTCAATGCGTTATTACGTGTTTTTTTTATAATTGTAAATGTTTTCAATATTTTAATACCCTGCACCACCACAAGTGGCGAGGAGTGTATATCAATTTTGTTATTCCATGTGCAACACCAAGAAGGAATAATCTCATACCATAAAAAGTGTATATATTGTTGTGGCAAATCTCAATCAGAGTCGATTTGTACTTAACGGTCTGTCTATCTGTCTATTTGAAATATTCTCACGCTTAGACGAATTGTCTGAATTCAATGAAATTCGGCCACGTCAATTGTCATAAGTTGCTTTATTGGTTCATTAGCAAAAAAAGTGAGACAATTTCAAAATTCCGAAAAAGAAGTTTTCTAATTTTGTTTAACAAAATGTAATTCTATGTAAACAAAACTTGTACCATGACATACAGTTATATGTTCGTCATCATTGAACAAAAAATAATTAAGATCGGATCAATAGAAAAAAGTTAAAAGCAGCAATATGTAAAATTTTGATACACACCAAAATTGTGAGTCATATGGTTCGCATCTTTATGATAATTTACTGAAGTTTGCCAAATATATTTATTTTGATACAATAATAAACTCAAAGCAACAAGATTATGCTGGGGTCATTATTTGATCTAGTTTCCATACAACGCTCTGAATATGGTTTAAAGCATATAAAACTCTTAAATGTGAACCAATTTTGTTGAAATTTGACATAATTAATTTTCTAACAGTCTTAAGTATACGTTATTTTAATAATATCAGTCCATATTTTTCTATAGCTTCCATATAATGCCGCTTCCCAGAAACAGGTTTTAAGCTTATGAAAAACTTAATAAAGACGAATTTCATTAAAATTCGACACAATTTTCCTAACAGTATTTATTATATATTATTCATTTGGCCTATCTAGGTCCATATATTGTTATAGCTCCCTCATATGTCTTCTTCCCGGAAAACATTCTTCACTTTATTAATCTAGTAAATAATAACCAATTCTGTTGAACGGGTTTGCCCAATTTAAAATCGTCGGGATAATTTTTCTTGCTGTCATAAATATTTGTAAATTTCTTGGCGAATATCGGTCCTATTTAGCTAAAACTGTCATTTAAGTCTCATTCTTATAACATATCAGAAATTTAAAATTGAAACAATTCTATTGAAATCTCAATTATTGCTTTAACTATTTTAAATGTATGTTACTCATTTGACGAATATCAGGTCATATTTTGTTATAGTTCCAATGTAGTATGAATGGTTTAAATTTGATCTATTTTTTAAACTGTTTTAAATATATGAAACTAATTTGACAACCATCGGGCCATATTTGGTTATTACTTGCGTTTCATTCCACTTCCACTGGTGGAGGATATTTAAGATTCGGCTAAGCCGAATTGTATTTTTTTTCAATATATTTTTTTTTTATTTGCAGTATTTATTCTTCTCACAAAAAGTTTATTTCCTCTCATTTTTAATAACTTTCAAGGTGTTGTGATGTTTGTGTTTGTCATGAAAATGTTTCAATTTTCTGTTCTGGATTTAAAGCAAGAATTTTGTTTATTTGCTATTTCGCCATTAAATTTTGTGCTAAAAAATCAATAAAAATTTCAGGGTCTTAAAGAACTTAAATAAATATTTTTCAATCACAAAAATATGTATTTACTTATGGATGTGAAAAGTAAATATAACTCAATTAAATATTTAAGTTTTAAGATAAGGTTAGATATAACATTATATTAATTAAGGCGATAATAACTGCAAAGCTATATTTAGAGTGTTACCAAAACATTGTGATTTTGGAATTAAAACTGTATCTTCTGAATCATTATGTGTATTTTAATTATTTGTTAAAAGCTTTAGCCTTAGTGTTACTGAGCATATTTTAAGGAGCGTGAACGGTTGTTGTTGTAGGGTGTGTTCCTTTAAAGTTTGCCACCTCAGGAATGTTAGTTTTTTTTTTTTTTAATTCTCCAAAAATTCGTTTTTGAGAAAAACAAAGGACATTTCGTTTAAAAACAAGTAAAAACATTATATTGGGCTATACCAATACCCTACACCATTAATGCATGTGAAGTAATACGTTATGTTTCGCATATATACACAATCACTCACAAACGTTTATAAAAGTTTTTCTTAAATGTTACACAGGAACATTTAAAGAGGCATAAATGAGATATATTTTTGGCTATAACTTTTCTATTGGACCGATTTTAAAATTTTTTTTGGCGAGAAATTAAGTTTTTAGTAAAAGTTTGTGTTTTTGGTGAAAATTTGAATTTATGGTAAAAAAATATTAGTAAAAAATTGAATTTTTGTTGAATTGATTTTTTTGTTAAAAATTTAATTTTTGGTTAAAAATTTCATTTTTGGTAGAAAAGTGATTTTTTTTGTTAAAAATTAAATTTCTGTTGAAAAATTAAATTTTTAGTGAAAAACTTAGTTTTTGTTAAAAATTAAATTTCTGTTGAAAAATTGAATTTCTGGTGGAAAACTGAATTTTTGGTGAAGAACTTTTGGCGAAAAATTTCTTCTTTTTGAAGACAAAGATGAGATACTATTGAAACATGTTGCAACATCTCAATAATATAAATAAGAATTTAATTGTTGTTTCCTTAAACTTGAAGCAACAAACAAGATAAACCGGTTTTTACAAGCTGCGTGAGAGATATTCCTAAACATTGATGGTTTATTCAACAAAAAAGTGGTTTTACATGTTGAATGAGAGAATCCCTTGACAGATTAGAATTTATGTTCGTAAACACGAAGATGATAAACTTTATGAACATGTACGTTTAAGTAATACGAATTTTTTTATTTGCATATAAACATTTGTTTCTAAACATTGGCATGTTGCAACAGAAAAACTCTTGACAATTGCATTTATGATCATATAGACAAAAATGAGTACAAGTTCAACATGTTGCTTAATGTCATTGGTAAAAACTTAATTTTTTATTAGATAATAAACATTTGTTCCTAAACATAGAATTAAACAAATAATATAAATAGCGATTTATGTTGCAAGAAAGAAACTTGTTCACTATTTAGCGCATGCGTAAAAGCGTCGAAAAAACTAAACTGTCTTTAGAGATGAAATTTATGGTGCAACTTTTTTGATTTAGCTGATTATATACATTTTGCTTTTCTATTTATACTAAATTGTTGAACGAGGTTTTCGTCAGTGTTGGAAATACGAACATTTGCAAATTGTGCGTTCATTACTTTAGCATAAATAGCAGTGAAATGGGATTTCTCAATTCAATCAATAAAGGTTAGTAGTGATGAGAGATTGCCGGATATAATAGGAACTCTTTTTAAAATGATAAAGTCTACTGCTTAACAACATTGGAAAAAGTTTGACGGCAGACCTTTGAATTTTTGACCAAGTTTATGTAGGACAAAATTCGGTTTTGTTGAAAATATTTATTAATTTTAGTTACTTGATCATCTCTTATATTATCAAGGTTTTCTAAATAAAATATTTAATTAGATTTTTGAAATATATGTACTCTTTATTTAAATATCTGCAAAAATTTCAAATTGCCCCTTTAAATTTATTAAATATCAAAAGTGTTTTATATCTGTCATTTTTCCCCTTTTAAACAAAAAACCTTAAATCTTTATTGCCTTTTTTCACAAAAATACACAAATCTCCTGCTGATATTTAAAACAACTTTTTTTTATTTATTTTTTCATAAAATAACAACAAAATTTCAAATATTGTTATAAAAAGTTTTTGCACTTTTTAGCTGATCTTTTATATGCCCTTCACCACCAAAAACGGTGAAGAGATTATATTAACTATACCATTACGTGTGTAACGCTAATAAGGAATCAACTGAGACCCCATAATGTATATATATTCTTGCATCAAATCAAAATTTGAGCCATGTGCATCTGTCATCTGAAACATTCTCTCGCCTAAAATAATTGTCCGAATTTAAGGAAATTTAGCCGCATTATGTCTTGTTGTCCTAAGCAAACCAATATCTGGAACAATTTCAAAATTCGGAAAAAGAACTTTTCTAATTTTATAAAAAATGTAATTGGACTTAAAGAAATTTTTAACTTTAGCTTACAATTTCCACTGTACAAAAATCATCAAAATCGGATTAAAAAAAAAGTTATAGGCAACAAAATACAAACCAAACACCCCAATAGACCCCAAACTATGTGTGTCAAATTGTTCCCAATTTAAATTAATATTTTCTGAAAATTGTCATATATATCTATTTTTGTACATTGACAAACCCCAAAAATATTTTAATTGTTCTGTGGCGTTATTTGACCTAGCTACCATAAAAGGCGCCTTCCCGGAATATGGTTTTAAGCATTAAAAACTTTTAAATACGAACCAAATCTGTTGAAATTCAATTAAGTTATTTTTCTAACTAACTGCGATATAAGTTATTAATTTTTCCAACATTGGTCCATATTTAGCTATATCTCCCATAGGAATCCTCTTCCCGGAAATTCCAGAAATAATTAATAAAGACTAATTCTACACAATATTTAGTTGTCCTGAATATATGTTATTGATTTCAAAATATTGATACATATTTTTCTATAGCTCCCAAATGAGGTCTCTTCTGGGAAAACGGTTTTAAGCTTATATATTTTTCTATGTGTCCTGAATATATATTAGACATTTTACCAGTGTATCCATATTTTTGCTATACCTCCCATATTAAGCCCCTTTCCGAAAGAAGCTTTTAAAATATTAAATAAAAAAGAATTCTATTGAAATGTGGCACAATTTTTTTAAAAGGTCACTTACCGGAAAAGAGTTTTAAGCTGATGAGACTCCTATATTCGATTAAATTTCAATAAAATTTAGTAAATTTATTTCTTAACTATTTTAATATATGAATCTAGTTTGACAATTATCGAGCCATTTGTAATATCAACTCCCGAAATAGTGTTTCAGGCTTTAAATGTTCTTACATATGAGTGAGTTCTATCTAAATTCAGATATTTATTTAAATATTTTCAATCTATGAAACCTCTTCCTTTTGTTAATATTACAAAATCGTTCCAAAAAAATGTATGGCTCGGTACCAATATTTATTGGTACTTTCAAAAATATTTTGGAATTGGTGTTTAAGTTAAAACACTAATGGTGTTATATCTTTAACTCATGCTAATTTTTGCATGATGTAAGTGGTGAAGGGTATTAAAGATTCGACATAGACGAATATAGCACTCTTACTGGTTTTCAAATATATATATTTACTTTGTTTCGATTTGTGGCAAATTTCAAATAATAAACAAAGTAAAAAAATATTTTGACATTTAAGATGAATATATTGTTATTTAAAAAAAAGCGAACTCTTGTTATTGTTGTTGTTATTGGTGTGTTATTATTACTGTTGTGTTGTGTTGTGCCAATAAATATTAAATCATACAACACCAACAACTTCACACAAAAAAGTACACAATATGACATTTGACACAAAAACCATGTTTAGTTTTAAACAGATATTTTGTTTATTTCTCTTATTAAAAAAAAATAATAATAAAAATCATATTAAATAATAAAAAAAAATTGTGCAACATTTTTTTCTTGTCGTCTGAAAAAAAGGGCAATTTAAATATTTATTTTTCCGAGTTCTGATAGGGATTTATAGTTTATGTTGGAGATTTTCAGTTTTCACTTGAATGTTTATTTAACAATTTTTATGTTTAAATGTTTAATTTTGGTGTTGGAAATTGATAACAGATTTTTTTTTATGCTCTTGACTATAGAACATTGTTTATGTGAAACAAATTTTAATAATGTTTATTGTCATTTTTGTTTGTGTGTATGTGTGTGTCTTTAAAAGAGGTGTTATATTAAATCGAGTAAATAAAATTTTGTTGATAAGAGTCTGAAAATTGAAGGGATTAATAAGTTTGTAATGAGGTCATGAAATCATTTAATTTGTACACAAAAGAAATTCCGCTTCTTAAAAATGAAATACACTGAAACTAATATTTTTAGAAATACTGATAAATACTGATTGTACTGAAATGGGTCTTGTCTAAACTCTTTTGGGCAAAAACACAATTCCAATTTTGAAAGTTAGAGACCGAACAAAATTTTACCATGAACGAAAATCGTCGAAATAGAATTAGTAAAAAATATTCTGGATCATAATGGACAAAATTTTAATACGAATAAGTTCGTTTAAATTTTTTGAAATTTCACTTACATTTTATTTAAAAATTTTGTATTCTCAAATTCTAGCGTTTTAATAGATGCTAAATGCTGGTAAAAAGAGAAAATCCAAACTTCTTATATTCATTTTTAGCTATTTTTCATACTTTTCTCAGATAACTCTGAAACTGTAAGGTATAACCTACATTTGAAAGCTTTCTTTTATAGAGCTTGACAAGGCTGAACTTTACACATGATTTTTTCATCTTATTTCATAAAACAATTTTTGGCGAATTTTTAAAAAATCAACATCCCTGAGCACTAAGACTCCTCAGAATCAATCAGAAAACATTTCAGGTTTAACCATGGGAAATATCATTAAAATTTATCTAAGTATCCAATTAATAAAAAATCGATTTATACACAGTGCGTGTCGGTCAGCATAAGGCTCTTCCCCGACAACGGGCTTCATTCTCAGGCTTAAGCCCATTAAACTCATTTTATTCCCTTCATTGCATTTCTGTTTATATTTGTAACATACAGAAAAATTATTATTACACTCACCTGTTAGTATTCCATTCTACTCAATATCACTTTCCGAGTCGATTAAGCGATGACCATCCGTCTGTCTGATGTGCGGCTGGCTGCCATGTAAACATTGTTAATACTCCTCAGATCTCAAATTTATATTATTTTATTTCAAGGACAAAGTCGTGTCCAGTCAAACTTTCTTTCGAAAATCACTTTAGAGTGCATTAGTTAAAAAATTGCCTATATGTCCGCATTTTTCTATAATCCTCATATAACTGCCATATCCCTTACAAATGTATGATACTCATTGATTATAAAGTATAAAGCCCAAAAGAAGAAATCAAATTCTAAGATGGTCGGCCCATAATTTTTCAAGCTTGTATGATGGTGTAAACATAGTTGTTAAGGAATTTTGACTGTATCTTCTTTTAAATCTCCTTTCCATAATAGGGAATTTAGGCTAATAAATCGGAATATTATATTTTTAATGCAAGTCTTTCCTTTATTTCTTTGAGTGTAATACCAAATTCAAGTTTCCTTTACCTTGATTTTCATTAATACCATATTTTGATTTATTAAGTCTCATAAAGGGCCCAAATTCATTAGTTTTTCATAGCACCTCTTATATTTATAAATATTTTTACGCTATTATGAGTCATAAAACAAAATTCATGTTGCACACGTTGTCGGTGATAATGTAGACTTTATGGCACCTATAGTGACTATAAAAAACTATGATAACTCGGATTTTTTTTCTTACCATAAACAGACATTCTGCCTTAAATCCCTAAAGTAACATTACAATTTTTGTTCTTGTTTTCTTGGTTTATCGCTTTATTCAATGTTTAGCAATATCATGATTTTTAAAAAAAATACTCTATTTACACTTGATTATTTTTTGTTCCATATTTTATGGCCTTTTTGCCTTTTATGTTACGAAAAAAATTGAAAAAATATGTTACATTTTTCTCACCCTATATTTTCATATGATTTCAGGGAATCAAATTATCTTTTAAAAATTAAATTGAAAATCAAAAATAATATTTTAGGAGTGGGTTTTTGTTTAAAGTTGGAGAAAAATGTGTAATTTTTTTCAATATGAAAATAAGAAATTAATTATTCTAACAACGTTTCTTTTTTTAAAATGTTTTCTTTTTATACCGTACACTACTGTAGCTGATTGGGGTATTATGCGTTTGTGCAGATGTTTGTAACATGCACCTTTAAATATACCGTTCAACGCACAATTACTGTCAGAGTCGATTTAACAATGTCCCTCCGTCTGACTGTCCATGTAATCGTTGTGAAAAAAGTGCAGGCCGCAGTTTTTTAAATACATCGTTGGAATTATTACATGTTATCATTTTGATCTAGGGACAATATCTGTTAAAATTGACCATATTCGTCCGAATATTTCAGGTATCTCCCATACAAATGTTTATCCCGCTCTGCGGTTTTAAGGTCACAAAGTTTCTAAATAAATAGAGATTTAAGCGAAATTTGAAATAATTAAATCTTATAATATTCTAAAACAATGTGCCAAAATATGAAAGGTTCGCTCAATTATTCCTCATGGTCCCATGTATCGTGGTCCGATATATCCAAATATTACATTTAAAGGCATAAATCTTATACAGTAATTGGTATTGAAACGGGCAAATTAAGAACAATATAAGCAAAAATCTATGTGCAAATTTATACGAGGTTCAGTTCAAAATTTCTTGTAGATCCCATATAACCCTCCAGAATAAAATCATTTTTAAACTTGTAAATTTAACGTAGATGTTCGCGGCATAATAATGCACTTGAGAATAAATCAGAAAATCAAATTATACGAGGGAAGTTCATTAATTTTTCACATTTATTATTTTTAACCAACAAGGTAATGTAGGGTATTAGATAGTCGGACTTGACCGACTATACATTCATACTTGATTTTTTTTATTCTTTATTGATTGTTAAAAAAAATATGAGAAAACAAGTAAGACTATAATGAATTTTCAGTACCCTCCACTAAAAATTCGTGTGAAATAAATTCGTTATGTTTCATGAATACACTCACACATACACTCACAAACGAATATATTAAATGTTAATGTTTTTCTTAATGACTTAATGATTCATAAAATTAGTGATATTTTTAGCTATAACTTTTTTCTACTGAACCGATTTCTGTCGTTTTTAGAATTTATCGACTTATAACAGACTAATTTACGAAATTTCTTCTGTTGAACTTAGGGGTTGCATTAGATATCGGTTTATATCTTTAAATATACTAAACCGATTTTATTGATTTTTGAATTTTGAGTAATTTCCCAGGACTATAAAAAATACTTATGACAAATTTCATTGATCTCTGTCGAATATAGTTGAAGTTAGCGTTCCAAAAACCGTTAGTCAGATAAATAGATAGATGGACAGACAGACGGAGAGACAGATGGGCGGATGGAAGGACAGACAGACGGACAAACACACATACAGATAGACAAAGAGACAGACAGAGAGACGATGATGCAAACATATTTGTATTTCTGGGGTCTGAAATGATTCCTTCTTAGCGTTACACACGGAATACCAAAGTTGATGTACCCAACACTTTTGGTGGTGGAGAGTGTAAAAAATAAAATTCTTAGAAATTTAATTGTTTATTAATCGCATTGTTAGCTAATAATTTTCTAATGTTAAATACTAAGAAAACATTTAATTATTTGAGCAGTTATTTACAAAAATTTTTATTGTTTAATTTTTTTGTTTTTGTTCATTTCAAAGGTGTAACGGAAATTATTGAAAAAAAATTTAAATATGAATTTGCCGTTAACATTTTTATTGTTATTTTATGGTTTTCAAAATAATCTTTTAATAAATTTTTTATTGAAAGAAAAAAAAACAAATTATTAATACCAGACATGCAGGCGTCTAACTGAAAAACTATTAAATCAGCAACAAAATAGCATAATTAATTGAATTATTAAGAATCTGTTAACGTTTTATGAGCTTAAATGTTGTTAAGGTGAAAAAAGGAAATTGTTTATTATTTCCACTAAAAGCAGCTAATTACATTAAGTAATTATTACAAAAAAGTGTGATATTTTTTCTACCTAGAAATATTAATTTATTTAAATTAAAAAAAAAGATATTTTTCCAAAGAAATAAAATACATAAATATTTAATCTGAATACTAATTCGTTACAAAGCAATGCTTTCCACCTGAGAAAATATTAACCAATAATGAGGTTGTTACTTTCAATTATAATGAATGATGTGATGGATGTAGATATGAAAAGAGCATTATGATTCAACGCGGACTAACTGATTTAATTTCTGGATATCAAGAGTTGTATAAGTAACATAAAAAAATTAAATCACAAAGTTTGATGACAAACTATTTTGCAAGAAGAGTAAACATTTAAACTCCTTGCAATTTTTGATCTCGTCTTTTTTCACGAGATAGATTCTAGTGATGAAGATGATATTTACTATGATCAGTGCAATCGTTTCTATCGTATAAGTTAATTAAAAAGTATATTTTTGATTATATTTAATTATTTTTTTAAACCTCGTACAGAATTCCGATTCGCTTGTTCTACCATCCATAATTTCTTCTACTTAGAATATCCTTTCGAATTTGTTACGATTTAGAATCACTTATATCTTGATTTATAATGGCCACTGTTGTTGTTGTAACAGCTAGAAAACAAGGCTGTCAATTGTTATAGTTTATGTTTTGGTTTAACACTATATTGGATGTCGGATATTATGTGATCCTTGATCAGATTTGTTTTAAGTTTAAAAATCTTATAAGTTTGGTAATTATGGACCGATATTCCCCAAGAAAGTACCACAGTCAGTTACGAACATCATCATAATTAAAAATTTAATTGGTTAGAACTGAAGTTTTATAACTTCAAACCCTTTTTCCGAGGTGGAGCGTTATATACGAGCCATAGCAACATATATTCAGGACAGCTAGAAAAATATTATTCACGAATAGGATTGTTTTTCAAGTTTTATAAGCTCAAAAATGTTTTACCGGAAGGGGCCTGATATGGGATCTTCATTAAAATATGTACCGATTTTGTTCATATTAATAATGTATGTTAGCATTGTGCCGAAAGATAATGGAATTGGTCTTTATTTAAGTGTGTTATAAGCTCAACCCTGTTTTCCAGAAAGGGGCATTATATACGAGATCTATCAAAATATGGACCGATATTTATCATATTAACAACATATATTCAAAATAAGTAGAAAAATAATTGCGCCGAATTTCTATTATTATTATTGGTCTTTATTTATAAATATATGGCAAATTTCAGAAAATTATTTTAAGATTACGGCCCCTTTGACACACGGATTTTTGGGGTGTATCAAAATTTGGCATATTTCAGCCTTAAAATTTTTTTCTAGTGATTCTTTTGTAAGATAATAAAGAACGTACAAATATATGTTAAAGTTAATTTCATGTTTAAATTCATTGTCCTTTTGTTGTTAAAGTCTTTAACGGAATTTTAACGTTGTCTAAGATAACGGTCCAAAAGTTTGTTACCAATGAATCGATAAAGCTAGTTTTAAATAGGAAACAATGTAGACATTATTTTTGAATTCTGACAATTATTCTAGGCATGAGAATGTTTCCAAGAAACAGACGGACATATGGACACAGCTTAAACGCCTCAGATTTTGATTTGATGCAAGAATATATAAACTATATGAGGTCTGCGATGATTCCTTTTTTGGTGTTACATAAGGAATGACAATGTTAATATATTGAAGGAGGTTTTAATAAGTCAGGTAATACTTGGGTTAAGAATTTTTCGATTTCACTCCTTGGTATATATTTTGCATATTTTTTTTTTCAAATACTTCTTTTCAATATTTAAAATATTTAACACTTAAACACAGATTATTATTTTTATATTAAATAATATCAAAATAGGCTTAAATAATTAACGAAATGTAAATAAAATGTATGTAAAATTCTTTACATAAATAATAAATAATTTATTATTTATTTTTAAAAACAAATAAATATGAAATTTTCTTTATGTTTTTTTTTTATTTTCAATTTCAGAAAATAAATATTTTAATTAGAAAAACTTCATTGGCTTTGTTAATTTATAGAATAAAATAATGAATATTTAATTACTGTAATTAAGAAGAATTTTTTTTAATTAACTACACTTCTCTTTTAAAGTAAAATTTTAACATTTTTTATGATTTTCAAAATTTAAACCTCGGAAATTTCCCCTAAAATCGAAAATATCAATAAAAATTGCAATAAACAAAAGGAAATCAATTAGAAATAATTTCCGGGAAGAGCAAATAGCAAAACGTAGAGAATCCAACTAATTAGTATTTGGAAATAAACATATCATTTATTTTTATCACACACATTTAACGCTTGTTCTATGATACGTTACATAAATAAAGAGCAAAAATCAATATTTGTTAAAACGGGGAAAAATAACAGAAAATTTAAGTGAAAAAAAAAAGAAATCAAAATGCAATCATTATAAAACATATAAAATAAAGAACTGTAATACATACAATATTGACCTAAATAAAATAATGACTTTATTTATTCTATATCTGGTCATAGCTGTTCTGGTGAAAGGAGCGAAAAGAAATGTAGGCGAGTGTAAATTAAATGAAAATACAAAAAAAAATAATAAATATTAAATAATTTTTTTCACTTAAATTCTGTAAATACGTCGCCACAATGTCTGGTAATTCAATTGAAAATAATATAACATTTTACTTGCTTTTGTTTCATTTCTTTCCACTAATTATCTTAACGGAAAATTATTTATTTATTTATTTTTTCAAGAATAATTTAAATATTATTTCCGCTTTTAATTTAAATTGATTGTTGTTGTTTTAGTCGATTTGTGTTTTTCAATAATAATGAATCTGTTTTTAAATTTTAATAATTTGAAGAAAAAGCAAGTAAATAAGTTAGATTCGGCTATGTCGAATCTTCAAAACCCTACATCACAAATACGTACATACAGTTATTTACATGCGCTTAATGAGTCACACAATTACTTATATTTTTAGATTTTTTAGATTTTTGATTTTTTTTTTTCTACTGAACCAATTTCGAAATGTTAAATGTTAAAAGTTTTACGGATGATTTTCTCTTGAATTAAGAGTCTGCATCAGATATTTAACTATAAATATAAATAAGAAAGTCCATAGTGCAATAACAAATACTGGAAATAAATTCCATTGAGTTCTGTTTATTATAGTGAGTGTGAGCATACCAACATGACAGGAGGGCAGACAGTCGGACATAGCTAAATCGGTTCAGATTTTAATTTCATGCAAGAATATATATAAATTATGGGGGGGCGGATATAACCAGTAAGAATGCTATACAAATCTGTATGAAGTAAATACATTCTTTTCGTTCCATATATAATTTACATACACACTCACATATTCACTGAGGAACGCATACAATATATGAGTAATAAACTAACTTACATCTTTGGATTTAACTTTTTCTACAGGATCGATTTTGATAATTTTTGAAATAACAATGACAAACATATTTTTTGAATATTTTTAAAAAATTTTATTCTAATCTGTTGATTTATAATAAAAGTTTTACGAGAGATCTTTTCATGAACTTAGGGATTGACTTAGATATCAATTTATATCTTTTAACATACTGAACCGATTTTGCTTAATAACAATAACAAATACTTGTGGATGTGGGCGTGCCAAAACAGAGAGACGGGCAGAACTAAATTTCATGCAAGACTGATAAATGATAAAGTTAAATACCATTCACCACTTGGGGTAGTGGAGTTTATAATAAATTAAATTTTATATAAGAAGCAACAGAAAATTTTAAGCACATTTCAATTCACAGTGGGACAAAATCGTTTATTTTAATAAATCTGAACATTTTGATCGGCGGATAAATTGCGAAGCTCTAGATGTGAAAAAGCGGATACATTATATAGCCGTTGATAATGTATGTTATTTGTCTCTTTAAGTTTTCGAATTATTTTGATTTGAATTTTCAACCTTTGAAATTGTGCAAGATCTTCAGTAATTTTTTAATATATAACCACAAATATTGCTCCAATCATGTTCTGTTTATTTATTTATTTAAAGAACGAATTTATATATTCAATAAATAAATTGAAGTCAAAATTTCTACACAGTTCAAAAATAAATATTGTTTAATTTGAAAATTCCAAGAATAAGGTTCTTTTTTTTGCGTCAAGGCCGCCTCGAATTAATTCCATTTTTATCAAAATGTTTAATAATTTATTATGTTCTATATCCCCAAAGTCTGAATACAGAATGCAATTTTATAATCTACAATGTGATTTAAATCATAAAGTAACGGCTTTTTCCGGAGCACAGATTAATATGGACTCCATAGACCAAAATATAAAAAAATCTCTAGTTTTGAGATTCACTCTCTTTGATTATTATAGGAAATGATTTTTAAAATTCAGCAATTTTACTGAAGACTTTAGATAAATCACAAGAACCATTTTTTCCTGAAAATTGTAGTGAAAATTGGAAATTTTAGTGAAAATATCCAATTTAAATAAAAATTAGAAATGTTTATGAACATTTTAAATTTGAGAAAAAAATTTAATTTTCGTAGAAATTTAAAAAGGTTAAAACAAATTTAGTAAAATTTTCGAATTTCTAAGCTACAAAGTGGTATAATGGCATTAAATTTGAAAAATTCGTATTCGGGATCTATTTGACTATACGCTTAGCAGTTGTATACCAAACATAAAGAATAAATTAATATTTACATCTATTTTATTTCCTAATTTGCAACATGTATTTTGTTCACAAATTTGGCATAAGGAGATTAACGTGTTTATGTTTTTTCAACTATTTTACTAGACACTGTAAAGTATAGCAGTTTCTTATAACACTAAATCTAATATTCATTAAATGACTCAATATTTATTAAAAAATAATTTTTTCTTCCTTCTAATAGTTAAATATTAAATTGTATTTTTACTTCTTAATATAATTATGGGATCTTTTCAAAACTTTTTAATAAATTAAAATTTTAAATACAATTTCTTACAAAAAAAAAAAAACAAATAACTGTTTTTTAAAGGAAGCCCTCATAAATAATAAAAAGAAATCAAAAATTTTATAGATTCTTGAAAAAAATTCAAAACTTGTGTTCAACTTAATTTAATAATAATTTTTTAATATTCAAAAAATATTGTACAATTCTTAGAATTCTTCTTAAAAAAATTTATTGTTCTTCATAATCGGTTGAAGTTTTTCAACATTTTTTCGTTTGAATTTTTTTTCTTAAAAATAATTTAACCAATAATAGTTATTCAGAACGGAAATTCATTAAAAACCACACACATTGTAAATAATAAATAAATAATAAATAAATGTAGTTGTATCATTTTCTGATAGATGAATGAACGAATGTGTGTGATGATTATGATGATGGTTTTTCAATACAAAATTATTGCGGTGGTAGTGGTGAGTTATCGATACAATATTTATGAGTTACAAAACAAATTTCAAATAATTGTTTTTTTTTTGTTGCAATAATAAACAAGTAAATTTATATAAATATGTGTTTAAAAGTTAAACTTAGTTTAAATAAGTTTATCTTTAGGCAATTTAACCAAATCACGTAAAATTTATTTTGAGGTTTTTCCTGTTAACTTAACAACTAAATAATGATATTTTCAATAACAATAACAACAATAACAAAAAAGGCATACAAAAATAAATAAATAAAAAAAGAATAATAAGTTTAATAGCAAAAGCTTTTTCCTTTTTTATTGTCTTTTTGGTTTTTGCGGGAAACTACAAAAGAAAATTTATAAATTTATCTTCAAGCAAAAACATTCAACAAGTGGAAATAGTTTAGGCGGTTGAAACGAATATTAAATACACTACAAAAAAAACGCTTTAGATATAAACTGGATATGAACTAGAACTGAACTGAACTAAAACTGAACTAGAAATGAACTAGAACTGAACTAAAACTGAATTAGAACAGAACTAGAACTGAACTAGAATTGAACTAAAGCTGAACTAAAACTGAACTAGAACGGAACTAGAACTGAACTAAAATTGATCTAGATTGAGCTTGAACTGAACTAGAACTGAAATAGAATTGAACCAAAACTGAACTAAAACTGAACTAGAGTTGAACTAAAACTGAACTAAAACTGAATTAGAACAGAACTAGAACTGAACTAGAATTGAACTAAAATTGATCTAGAATTGAGCTAGAACTGAACTAGAATTGAATCAAAACTGAACTAAAACTGAACTAAAACTGAACTAGAACTGAACTAGAACTGAACTAGAATTGAACCAAAACTAAACTAAAACTGAACTAAAACTGAATTAGAACATAATTGGAACTGAACTAGAATTAAACCAAAACGAACTAGACCTGAAATAGACAGAACTAGAATTGAATATTGAAAATTGAAATAAACCTCAACTAGAAATGAACTAAAATTGAACTAAAACTGAATTAGAACTGAACTAGAACTGGACTAGAACTGGACTAGAACTAGAACGGAACTAAAAATTTGCAGAACTTAATGTAACTGGGTTTAAAGTGATCGGGTAACGCTAACTCCTACATAATTTTCCTTACGTTACATATGGAGTGATAAACTCAATATAGTTTTTTTGTCTAGTCAAATTAACCTGTTGGTAATAAGTTCCACAAAAAATATATTTTTTAAAAAATTTTTAGATACATTTTACCACAAATATTCAAAACAAGTTGTGTTGTCACATTTCACACATCTAAACACACTAATTTAGGTTTTTATTGTTTATTTCCGTTTTGTAAAAGAAAACTTTTTTTCAAATTCCAAAAAGAACTTAAATTTCATGTAAATAAAATCTATAAGTGAAATATTAATTTGAAGTGCATATTTAACCCCTTTCCCTTCTCACTTATTACCACTCACTGCTTCTCTTTTACTCTTTCTTCAAATTCATTCATAATAATGAATATTTTCATTTGTTTGTTTGTGTTTTGTTTAGTTAAATATTTATTTTTTAGTATTTTTAAATATTTTTCCACATAATTATCATCATTATTCATAATTTGTTTGTTGTCATTATCAACTTAACTTAAAATCTCTATGACAGTTTTCTGTCATTTACGGTTACAAGAGAAAAATAAGAGTTGTCAAAGAATTTGGTGGGAATATAATATTTTTTGTGATCTTCTTTTAGTTTATTTAACTTTATTTATTATTTTTTAATTTTTGGAAAATAATTAAAACTGTAACAGTTTGTTTGGTTTGTTAATATGTGTGTTTTTTCTCTGTTTTAATTTTAAATTGAGGTGCAGCATATAATTATGTTGACAGTCCTATCATAAACATGTTAGATAACAAGAAGGTCAAATTTATGGAAGAAAACAAGAGAAAAGGTTTTTTTTTGGCAATAATTATGGGAAATTATAATATTTTGTGGCAGATTTAAAACCGAGTAATTTTAACAACTTGTTTTTACTAAAAATTAATTTTTTACCAATAATTCAAAATGTTACTAAAAGTTTAAAATTGTACGAAAAATTAAAATTTTTACCAAAAATTCAAACTTTTCACCAAAATAATTAAATTTCTACCAAAAAATTAAATTTTCACCCAAAAATTAAATTTTCACCCAAAAATTAAAATTTTCACTAAAATAAACTTATGACCATTAAAGTTTAAATTTTTGAGTTTTTAGAAAAATTCTCAAATTTCATAAATTTTCTTGGAAAATTTAAATTTTCACCAATAATTTAAACTTTCAAAAAAAAAAATTAAATTTAAAAAAGAATAATAATAATAATAATAATAATAATAATAATAATAATAATAATAATAAACAAAAAATTAAATTTTCATTTAATATTTAAAAGTGGCTCTGTGTATTTTTGAGTTTTTAATAAAAATTCTCAATTTGAAAAATTTTTCTTTTAAAAATTAAAATTATCACCAAAAATTTAAATCTTCATTAAATCGCAAAAAAAAAAATGAATTTTTATCAGAAATTGAAATTTTCTCCAAAAATTGAAATTTTCTCCAAAAATTGAAATTTTCTCCAAAAATGTAAATTTTCACCAAAAATTTAAATTTTCACCAAATATTGGAATTTTCTCCAAAAATTTAAATTTTCTCCAAAAAAATTTAAATTTTCACTAACAACTGAAATTTCAAACGTTAAGGTTTAAACTTTTCAATTTTCTTAAAATTCTCAATTTTCACAAATTTCTCTTAAAAAATTGAAATTTTTTACCAAAAACTTTAACATTCACTAAAAATTTAGATTTTTGCCAAAAATTTTAATTTTTACAACAAAAAAAATCAATAAAAATTTAATTTTCGACCTATGAATTTTTTAGTTTTCACTAAAACTCATAATTTAAACAAATATTTCTTTTAAAAAATTAAATTTTCACCACAAATTTAAATCTTCACTAAATCGACTTAAATTTTGATTTGATGCAAGAATATGTACACTTTATCTATAGTCCTGAAAACTTTTTGTTGTTATGTTTAAAGTTATAGACCGATAACTCGGGTAAGCTTTCGTCAAGTTTTCTAAATAATAATCTATTCATTTTTATAGCCCCCATCACCTCAAGTGGTGATGATATTAACATTGTCATTCCGTGTGTAACGCCAAGAAGGAATTATCTCAGACCCTACATTGTATATATTATTGCATCAAATCAAAATCTGAGTCGATTTAGCTGCATGTCATAGTGGTCCATTATTTGACTTACTTCCAATATAAGGCCCCTTCACGGAATATGGTTAATGGTTTGTAAAACTTTAAAATATAAACCAAATGAAATTTATCACAGTTGATTCTCTAACTGTTACTAATTTGATCAACCTTGGTCCATATTTTGCTATAGCTCCTATATAAGATTCTTTTCCGGAAAACAGGTTTGCGCTTATAAAAGTAATAATAAAGACTAATTCTATTGAAATTCGGTACAATCACTTTTCTAAGTGTACTGAATATATATTATTAACATAACCAATGTCGGTCCATAATTTGCTATAGCTCCCATTTGAGAACCCTTCTCGGAAAACAGTATAGCAATGTTTTGCTTTAGTTCCAATTAAAGTCCCTTCCCAGAAAGCAGTTTTAAATTTTATCCAATTTTATTGAAACTCTTTAATATATAAATTTATTTTCACATTTATCCGGCCATATTTGTTTTCTACTTCCTTATAATCCTACATTCTGGAATAATGATTTAGGCTAAAAAGGTTTTTAAATCTGGGCCACTTCTATTGAAATTCAGACATGTATCTAAATGTTTTCAATATATGTAACCAATTTTACGTATCTTCAACTCATTCTAATTTTAGCATAATATTAGTGGTGGAGGGTATTTAAGATTCGACATAGCCAAATATAGCTTTCTTACTTGTTTTGGTGTTAAATATATATTTGGTTGCAATTCTTGATAATTTCACAAGTATTTGACTTATTTTCTAATGCTAAACAATAACTCCTAATTATTGCAAATACATAAAAACAGCACTTTAAAAAATCCTAAAAAATTGCCACAATTATTAACCACAAATAATCACAGTAGAAGTTTTTACTTTCAACTAAATTCGAAGCGTAAATCTTTTCTTAAAAAAAAAACTGAAATAAAATAAATATGAACGCGTTCACATTTAAATGATTAAAAAAACTGTCCAGCTTTGATTTATTTTGCATTAAATTGAGAAACATGTTTCATTCGCGGATTTCAGTCTGCACTAATAGACCTTGACATATCAACTGCAATTCGTATTCATATCAATTAAATTAAATTTATTGCAAAAAAACAAAAACTATATAAAAGTATATATTTTTCTACACTGTACCAAATGTTGCAGGTAATATTAACGAAAGATTTTTGTAGAACTTTAACGAAAAAAAGTAAACATATTTTTATTATAATTAATGGAATGTTTATTCAAATTGAAGAATTTTCTTCACATATACAAAAAAATAATAATAAAAAATTTTAATAAAATACGTTAAATTGAATAAAATTTTGTTAAAAAAAATTAACGAAAAATATGTTATACCAACAGCTATTTAGTTAAAATGGCAGTAACGCATCGTAAGTAAAATAAAACACATATTAATTCAATTCTAAATACTTAAATAAAGTTAATAAAATTTTTTGTTAATTTAACTACTTTTTATTCAAATAATTTTTTTATATTTTCTTTGTCATTTAATATGTTAACTGAATATAGATACACATACAGGAGAAAAAATATTTTATAGAGAATTCTGATTAAAATGATTGAAATTAAAGGAATATTTTTCATGAATTCATGGTAAATTTCAGATCAGCTGATCAACAAACATGTAAGTAACTTTTCATGAGAAATACAAGCCGCTCGGCTCACAACACTATTTCTAATTGTCTATTAAATTTTTTACTCTATTAAAATGTTGTCATAAACTAGCTCTTACCCGGTGCGCTTTGCTGCATAAAAATTCTTCTCAGTCCAAGATTTCGAAAGAAATTAATAAGAATAATAATAATAATTGGGACCAAATTCTCGCTGTTGATATTCGATAATCAATATTTGCTTTTTATGGGGAGTACTCCTTCCTCTGGTCCTATTGAAATTTTTCAGGAAACATTTTATACTAAATATTCTACGTATTAATTTAGTACTTTAAGTAATTTCTCCTCAATTTAACTAAAATTTCATAAATTTAACTTAAATATGGAATTTAAATTGAATAATGTTCATCAATATAAAGAATTTATTTTTGCCAATTCGAATAGTGTATTATTCAAATTGAATAATATTTAATCAAATTAACGAAATCAAATACGAAGAATTAAGTAAAATTGATGAATGATGAACTTACTTTTCTTCAATTCTACACCCTTTTTCGTTGTATTTACTACCTTTTTTGGTTCAGTGTATATATTTAATTTAATTTATATAGATTTTATAGTGGAAAATGGCAAAAATGAACAAAACAAGAAAAAAAAGTTGCATTTATATAAAAATAACTACAAATCGATTGCATAGTTGCGGTTGATTATCTTGTGAATAAAAATCACCCATAAATACTTTTTGTATAAAAAATTATTGGAGAGAAAACCAAAAACCAAAAAATAAAATAAAATAAAATTTAAATGCTGTAAATAAATCACAGATTAAACAAAAATTGTAAATAAATTTTGTACAAAAAAAAAGAAACGAAACATTGAAAATATGTGGAACATATGCTGCATGCAACACATAACAATAATGTGCCACAATACTAGAACACTTAGATTTCACACGTTTTCAATGTGTGAAAGATTTTTGTGGAAACTAAAAACAACAACAATAACAATTTTTATACCCCTCACCACCACAAATGGTAAAGAGGTTATATTAATTTTGTCATTTCGTATGTAACACCAAAAAGAAATCATTTTAGAACATATAAAGTATATATATTCTTGCATCATATCAAAATTTAAATCAATTTAGCTATGTCCGTCTCTCTTTTGGAAACATTCTCACACTTACAACAATTATCCGAATTCAATGAAATTCTTACACACTACTTGTTATTTGTATTTGTTATCGGTTCATCAGCAAAAAAGTTATAGAACGATATCTGAGACAACCTCAACATTTCCAAAAAGGAACTTCTCTTTTTTCAACAAAAGGTAATAGAATGTAAACAAAAATATAACCATAACATACAGTTATATTATCATTTTCGGATCAATAGAAAACATTTATAGGCTGCAAAATGCAAATATTGGGTGTCATGTCCCTTTCGGAAATACGGTTTATAGCTTATAAAACACCTAAAAAAAGAAAAATTACATTGAAATTCGGTACATTGAATTCTTTAACCTTCATTTATATATACTAAATAATTTCAACAAATTCGGTCCATACCTGGTACATATATTGCTATAGCTCCCATATAAAACTTCTACCCACAAAACATTTTTGACCTTATAAAACTAGTAAATAATCATCAATTCTGTTAAAATTCGTCTTAATTATTTTTCAAACTGCCGTAAGTGCATATTATAAATTCGACCAATATCGGTCCATATATAATTTTATGTCCCTTCCCGGAAAACGGGTCACATTCTCGGAACATATGAGACTTTTAAAGTTGAAACAATTCTATTTAAATCGCCACAATTATTGCTCTAATTATCTTAAATATCTGTTACTAATTTGACGAATATCGGACCATATTTTATTATAGTTCCAATTTAAGGACCTTTCACAAAAAATTGTTTAAATGTGTCTTTAATACATAAACCTAGTTTGACAATCATTGGGCCATATTTCCCTTTTTTATCCCGCTTCCCTGAATAAAGTATAAACCAATTATCTAAATTGATATAACTAGAGGGTATTTTAGATTCGGCATAGCCGTATATAGCATTCTTACTTGTTTAAAATACAAAAAAAATCAAAAATAAATAACAACAATTTTGAATTATATGAAAATAATTCAAATGATGTTTTTCCGTTGATTATCATCACTGTAATTCATCAAAGTATAAATACCGTCTTGTCTACTTAAAGTATTGAAAAGTTTACATTATCGCTCACTTATTTTTGTTTTTGTTTAGAGATGATAGGTCTCCGATTTTGTGTATTTGTAGTCTTTTTTTTTTTTGGAAAGCCCAAAAGTCCGTCTGTTTGTCTGTCTAGTGATGTGATGAGTGTTAAAAGACTGAAATTTTTGTTATGTTTCTGTTGTTGTTTGCAAGCTGCTGCTGTTGCTGGTGATGATGATATTGATGATGATGAATACCGTAAGCGATCACATTTTAATGCATCCATCTAAATTTAAATTACGAAAAAAAACTTCATAAATCAAAGACCAAAATAAAGTGTTTTATTTTTGGACCAAATTTCGGGAAGCTTAATATTAAGCAAAAAGAAAAAATAAGCTCTCAAAATTAAAGATATTAGGGGAATTCCTAAACAAGAAGAATTTTAAAGTATTTTGGGTGTTCCGAAACTAAAAGCATTTTGAAGTTTTTACACTCACCTTTAAGTATTTCGTTCCGAATTACTTTCTTAGTCGAATTAACGATTTCTTTCCATCTGTCTGTCCGGTTGAACGTTGTGAACAGTCTAGAAGTCACAATTTTTGAAATATCACATGATATTGGAACAAATTATTTTGGTCTAAGATGAAACCTATTGAAATTTCCCATTTACCGTCCTATATTTTAGTTACCTCCCATACAAATGTTCCTCCCAGAATGTCAAAAATGTTTCTCACAAAAGTCCTAAATATAAAGTGATTTTAAATCAAATTTGGCACAAATTAGTGTTATAACATTTTAAAATAATGTGCAAAATTGTACGAGGATCTGTTAATTACTTTTCATAGGTCTCAAACAGCCCCTTGTGTAAATATCACATAGAAGGTCTCAAATATATTTTGGTATGGTATACGATTTGGTCCAAAATATAATAAAAATCGATGTGCTAAATTTTACAGGGGTCGGTCCATTACTTCTTATAGTTTCCATATAACGTCCAGAGAAAAACTTCACTTCACTTTTAGGAAAATTAAAAAAAAAACCTTTATAAGAGGGTGGTTCATTAATTTTTGGTAACTACCACTTATAACCAACAATGTGGTTAAGGGTATTAAATGGTCGGGCTTGACCGACTATAATTTCTTAAAGTGTTTTCCAATTGATTTGAAGGAGCAAAGGACTTAAGTGGGTTCGAAGGACGTGCATTGTACTTTCAAAATTGCTCTCCTTGGGTCAAATTCGAACACAACATTTTCAATAAAAGTGATTACTACTTTTTGTTTATAACTTTTATTTCGAATTTAATCATATTCGAAAACAACTATTTTGCATTACAAAAAAACTTGTCTTCTAATATTTTTAGTAGTTTCTTAAAAAAAATTTGCAATAAATTGAGGTTATATTAGATTACACCAAACGATAAGCTATTCATTCTTAAATGACCGCAAAGTTATGTTTAGGTCTGAGATACAAATCTTAAGTAAATTAGTTATATGTTTGGGTGATTTTCTAGATTATAACCATAATTCCTTTTATTCCTCTCTCAGAGATAAACAAATTTAATACGCAGATAAGATTTTTAATAAACCTTGATAATAATTTTAAATTTGCAATAGAGATTTATTATTACTAAATTAGTTTTATTCAAATTTTAATTAAAGGTACGTGTCACCACTGACCATCTCCAATAAAAATGTTTCAGTAAAACCGTTCATATGGAAATGATAAAATTTTACAACTCTGAATGAAGTAATTTTTTAGATATTCGACTACAATTACTTCGTCTATATAGGGACTTCTTATATGAAGGTAAATTTCCCTTGGCCATATCAACATCCAATTTCTTAAGTTAACTTTTTCACAGGAAAATAGTTTTGACTAAATTTAAGAATTGTAGCTGTTAATCCATATTTTTGTTGCATGGATAGAAATTCTCATCATAGTCTTAACTGCCCTATAATTATTTTACTACAGCAATTCTTGAAGAAAGTAATTAAGGCTATTTTTTACTTTAGCAGTAAAATGTCTACGATATCGATAATGAATATTTCTGTATGGGGCTACAATTTTGTCCAGAAAACCGATTATGTGTGTATCCTTCCCCCTGGCTTTACCGAAAATTACAAATTTTAACTAAAATTAAAAATTTTCACAAAAATTAGAAATTTTCACAAAAATTAGAAATTTTCACAAAAATTAGAAATTGTCACTAAAATTAGAAATTGTCACTTAAATTAAAAATTTTCACTAAAATTAGAAATTTTCACTAAAATTAGAATTTTTAACTAAAATTATAAATCTTTACTAAAATTTGATATCTTCACTAAAATTTGATATTTTCACAAAAATTAGAAATTTTCACAAAAATTAGAAATTTTCACAAAAATTAGAAATTTTCACAAAAATTAGAAATTTTCACAAAAATTAGAAATTTTCACAAAAATTAGAAATTTTCACAAAAATTAGAAATTTTCACAAAAATTAGAAATTTTCACAAAAATTAGAAATTTTCACAAAATTAGAAATTTTCACAAAAATTAGAAATTTTCACAAAAATTAGAAATTTTCACAAAAATTAGAAATTTTCACAAAAATTAGAAATTTTCACAAAAATTAGAAATTTTCACAAAAATTAGAAATTTTCACAAAAATTAGAAATTTTCACTTAAATTAGAAATTTTCACTAAAATTAGAAATTTTCACTAAAATTTGAAATTTTCACTAAAATTAGAAATTGTCACTTAAATTAAAAATTTTCACAAAAATTAGAAATTTTCACTAAAATTAGAAATTTTCAAAAAAATTAGAAATTTTCACAAAAATTAGAAATTTTCACAAAAATTAGAAATTTTCACAAAAATTAGAAATTTTCACAAAAATTAGAAATTTTCACAAAAATTAGAAATTTTCACAAAAATTAGAAATTTTCACAAAAATTAGAAATTTTCACAAAAATTAGAAATTTTCACAAAAATTAGAAATTTTCACAAAAATTAGAAATTTTCACAAAAATTAGAAATTTTCACAAAAATTAGAAATTTTCACAAAAATTTGAAAATTTCACAAAAATTTGAAAATTTCACAAAAATTTGAAAATTTCACAAAAATTTGAAATTTTCACAAAAATTAGAAATTTTCACAAAAATTAGAAATTTTCACAAAAATTAGAAATTTTCACAAAAATTAGAAATTTTCACAAAAATTAGAAATTTTCACAAAAATTAGAAATTTTCACAAAAATTAGAAATTTTCACAAAAATTAGAAATTTTCACAAAAATTACAAATTTTCACAAAAATTAGAAATTTTCACAAAAATTACAAATTTTCACAAAAATTAGAAATTTTCACAAAAATTACAAATTTTCACAAAAATTAGAAATTTTCACAAAAATTACAAATTTTCACAAAAATTAGAAATTTTCACAAAAATTACAAATTTTCACAAAAATTAGAAATTTTCACAAAAATTACAAATTTTCACAAAAATTAGAAATTTTCACAAAAATTAGAAATTTTCACAAAAATTTGAAAATTTCACAAAAATTTGAAAATTTCACAAAAATTTGAAAATTTCACAAAAATTTGAAAATTTCACAAAAATTTGAAAATTTCACAAAAATTAGAAATTTTCACTAAAATTAGAAATTTCACTAAAATTAGAAATTTTCACTAAAATTAGAAATTTTCACTAAAATTAGAAATTTTCACTAAAATTTGAAATTTTCACTAAAATTTGAAATTTTCACTAAAATTTGAAATTTTCACTAAAATTTGAAATTTTCACTAAAATTTGAAATTTTCACTAAAATTTGAAATTTTCACTAAAATTTGAAATTTTCACTTAAATTAGAAATTTTCACTAAAATTAGAAATTTTCACTAAAATTTGAAATTTTCACTAAAATTAGAAATTGTCACTTAAATTAAAAATTTTCACAAAAATTAGAAATTTTCACTAAAATTAGAAATTTTCACAAAAATTAGAAATTTTCACAAAAATTAGAAATTTTCACAAAAATTAGAAATTTTCACAAAAATTACAAATTTTCACAAAAATTAGAAATTTTCACAAAAATTACAAATTTTCACAAAAATTAGAAATTTTCACAAAAATTAGAAATTTTCACAAAAATTTGAAATTTTCACAAAAATTTGAAATTTTCACAAAAATTTGAAAATTTCACAAAAATTTGAAAATTTCACAAAAATTTGAAAATTTCACAAAAATTAGAAATTTTCACAAAAATTAGAAATTTTCACTAAAATTAGAAATTTTCACTAAAATTTGAAATTTTCACTAAAATTAGAAATTTTCACTAAAATTTGAAATTTTCACTAAAATTAGAAATTTTCACTAAAATTTGAAATTTTCACTAAAATTTGAAATTTTCACTAAAATTTGAAATTTTCACTAAAATTAGAAATTTTCACTAAAATTTGAAATTTTCACTAAAATTAGAAATTTTCACTAAAATTAGAAATTTTCACTAAAATTAGAAATTTTCACTAAAATTAGAAATTTTCACTAAAATTAGAAATTTTCACTAAAATTAGAAATTTTCACTAAAATTAGAAATTTTCACTAAAATTTGAAATTTTCACTAAAATTAGAAATTTTCACTAAAATTTGAAATTTTCACTAAAATTGAAATTTTCACTAAAATTTGAAATTTTCACTAAAATTTGAAATTTTCACTAAAATTTGAAATTTTCACTAAAATTTGAAATTTTCACTAAAATTTGAAATTTTCACTAAAATTTGAAATTTCACTAAAATTTGAAATTTTCACTAAAATTTGAAATTTTCACTAAAATTTGAAATTTTCACTAAAATTTGAAATTTTCACTAAAATTTGAAATTTCACTAAAATTTGAAATTTTCACTAAAATTTGAAATTTTCACTAAAATTTGAAATTTCACTAAATTTGAAATTTTCACTAAAATTTGAAATTTTCACTAAAATTTTAAATTTTCACTAAAATTTGAAATTTTCACTAATATATGCAATTTTCACTAAAATTTGAAATTTTCACTAAAATTTGAAATTTTCACTAAAATTTGAAATTTTCTCTAATATTTGAAATTTTCACTAAAAATTAAAATATTCATTAAAAATTTATATAAAATCTTACTTTTTAGAGAAAACTATGTTTTTCTTATAATAAATAGAAATGAGTTGGACACTCCAGAATTTATTAATCTATTTAATATCTCCAATATCTCTCTGTTCATGGTCTCCAAATAAGAATAATCAGTTTTTATTATCTTAAAACATAAACAACACATATTCCTACATTCATTCGATTAACACAGTTTGCGTGTCTTTTAACATAATCGTTTGTCAACATTTTAGCACTTGGTTTTGGAACTTTTGCTCACAAAAAAGCTTATTTACTGCATAAGTAGTTGAGTTGAGTTGTGAATGCAATTGTTTGTTGTTGTTAACGAAATAAGTTCTATATGTTGTTGCCAGTGTTAGAAAAATTTGTCCAAACAAACCATTAACACATTTTTTTTCGTTGTAAATATTCGAGAATAAAAACAGAAAAAACAAGTAAGAAGTAATAGTTGGTCAAGCCCGACTATTTACTAACTTACACCACATTGTTGGTTATAAGTATAAGATACTAAAAATTAATAAACCTCCCTCGTAAAATTATGGATCGACTCTTATAAAATTTCCATATCAATTACCTTTCTATTGGTTTCAGCAATTCTTATCAACGTTAATGTGAGATTTAAGCCTCTCAAACTGATATTTTGAAGATGAGTTGAACGGGAGCTATAGAAAATAATGAACTGATTACCGTATTATTTGCCACATGACACATAACAAAATTCATTAAGGTATCTTGAAAACTGCGACTCATAAAGTGACACTCAGTCAAACGGTAGCACATTTTTTTCTGTTTGTTAAAATTTTTGCATAAACGCATTGCAACCCCAACCACCAATAGTGGTGTAGGGTATAATTAAACAAAATTTATTTTCCTCTCATAACAAAAATGTTTAAAATTATCTTGTAAATTGGAAAAAGAACGAAAATTATTAGTTTTTGAAAATTGTCTGGTAATTTTTATGGACAATTTCTGTTTTGTGCATAATAAATAGAGATTTTCTCTGTCTTCAAGCAGCGTTAATGTGTTTTTATGTTTCTGTTAATGTTTTTTATGATTTTGTAAATATTTTATTGTACCCTATACCAACACAACTGGTGAGGTGAGTATGTTAACATTGTCATTGCTTGTGTAATGCTAAGAAGGAATCATCTCGAAACGCAAAATGTATATTCTTGCATCAAATCAAAATCTGATTCGAATTAGCCATGTGCGACTGTATGTCCGTCTGTCTGTGGGTCGGTCTGCTTGAACAAAACTCATTGAAATTTGGCCTAATTATTTGCTTTAGTACTGAGTAAGTCCCTGTTTAAAGCCAGCAAAATCGGTTCAGTATGTTAAAAGATATATCTGAGGCAACCTCTTAGTTCAAACAAAAAACTTTAGTAAAATTCTCGAATTATAATTTGAGAAATTTAAGTGCAATTGAAGTACATATAGCTTAATATTACGGCAATTAAGCCGTAATATTAATCATTAACAAAATTGGTTCTGTAGAAAAAAGTGAAAGCCAGAAATATCACTAATTTTATAATTCACTAAGTATGTCTGTACTATATTTAAGAAAAATGTTCACATTATCGTTTCTGAGTGCATGCGTAAGTGAAATATGATATATTTATTTCACACGAATTTGTGGTAGAGGGTATCGAAGATTCGGCATATGCGAATATGGCATTCTTACTTGTTGAATTTTATTATTTGTTTCTACCAAAATGATAATTGTAATTTTTTTAACTCGTACATGCAGTCAGTCAGTTAGTGATTTTCGTGAAATACCACATTCGTCTATAAAATTTAAAAATTATTTTGTCTATTTTTTGTTTGTAAATATTTTAATTTTATTGCTACAATTTCAATAAATTATTATGAAAATAGTGAAAAAATCATCAAAATTAATTTAAATCTTAATTTCATCATATCGACACATGTTCGAATATTTTAAATGATTTCATTTATTTAGACTGATTTTGTGGTGATTTTTTATGATTTTGTTAACAACGTATTTTTACATTTTGTATTTAAGATGTTGCAATTTCAAGATTATTTTCTTTTATTATTTCTCTCACTGAAACTTAGCTTCTGGGAATTGTAATTAAAATATTTGAACATAAAATGTAACACTTGTGATGATAACGACAATAAGTAGAGGAGAGAACTGATAAGCGGAAATCTTAAGCAATGTGGGAAATATTACAAAAAATGGTATTAATTGGTGATAACATATATATGCTCATAATAGTTTTGAGTATTTTTCTAAATATACATATTCCAAAATAAATATGTTATTATAGTACAAGAGAAGGAATTTAACTAAATGAGATTTATAAAATTTTATTATAGAAAATTTCTCCTATTTGGACACAAATTTTACATAGAAATTTTTTCGTTCTTGGAGACAAATTTCCTCTTTTTAGAAACAAATATCCCATAGAAAATTTTCTGTGGAAATTCCTCGTTTCTTGAGACTAAATTTTCTATAGAAAATTTCTCGTCTCTTGAGACTAAATTTTCTATAGAAAATTTCTCGTCTCTTGAGACTAAATTTTCTATAGAAAATTTCTCGTCTCTTGAGACTAAATTTTCTATAGAAAATTTCTCGTCTCTTGAGACTAAATTTTCTATAGAAAATTTCTCGTCTCTTGAGACTAAATTTTCTATAGAAAATTTCTCGTCTCTTGAGACTAAATTTTCTATAGAAAATTTCTCGTCTCTTGAGACTAAATTTTCTATAGAAAATTTCTCGTCTCTTGAGACTAAATTTTCTATAGAAAATTTCTCGTCTCTTGAGACTAAATTTTCTATAGAAAATTTCTCGTCTCTTGAGACTAAATTTTCTATAGAAAATTTCTCGTCTCTTGAGACTAAATTTTCTATAGAAAATTTCTCGTCTCTTGAGACTAAATTTTCTATAGAAAAATTTCTCGTCTCTTGAGACTAAATTTTCTATAGAAAATTTCTCGTCTCTTGAGACTAAATTTTCTATAGAAAATTTCTCGTCTCTTGAGACTAAATTTTCTATAGAAAATTTCTCGTCTCTTGAGACTAAATTTTCTATAGAAAATTTCTCGTCTCTTGAGACTAAATTTTCTATAGAAAATTTCTCGTCTCTTGAGACTAAATTTTCTATAGAAAATTTCTCGTCTCTTGAGACTAAATTTTCTATAGAAAATTTCTCGTCTCTTGAGACTAAATTTTCTATAGAAAATTTCTCGTCTCTTGAGACTAAATTTTCTATAGAAAATTTCTCGTCTCTTGAGACCAAGAAATTTTTCATATTTAAAGAAAACTTTCGTCTATTGTTCATTAACATTTTTTCGTTAACATTTCATTGTTAACATCGTAGTAGTATTTTCTATTTGAATCCATAATTATTCCTTTATTTTAAAGATATTTTTCTTTCTTTCGTCCATTCATTCATGCTTTTGTGCCACAAAAAAGTTCTATTAGTTGAGTGTGTAAATCGTGCGTGCACGACGCACTTGAAAATCATGTGACAACCCATCGGGATATTACAACAGCAACTGACATATTCATTTCCGTTTCTTTATGACTAAAAGGGTAAAATCCTTTTGCGAGAGGATTGTTTTATGAGTGTATGTGTTTTTAAAACACACTGGAGTTCTTAGATATGTTTCTTAACGTATTTGTTATTGTGAAATAAAAAAGTTAAAAGAAAATATAGGACTTGAAAAAGTTAAGAAGTTAAAGGAAGAAAAAATTAGACAACATCTGGTACAAAAAATAAAATTGTATTCTGTATTACAATGCCATTTTGGAACTTTTAGTTTAAATATGCTACAGGAAGAATATTTAGTTAAAATTTAATTTGTGTTAAAATAACCAAAATAAAACATAATTTTAATAAAAATTATGGTAAACTGAAATTGAAGATTATTTTTTTCAAAATTCTATATTTTCGAAATCTTAGTTTTGTAGCTCTACTTGGGATCATTTATGCTGTTCTTTTTCTATTTTTGAGGAAAATGAAATTTTATTTTGTGCAGTTTTATCTTAATATAAAACTAAAGTTTAGTAGAATTCTTATGGTTTAAAAAATTTCATTGAAGAAATATCTGGTTTATTTGTGTTTATCTTTTTGCTGAAATCCTTAGAAAAACAAAGAAAGAAAATAAACGAATCAGATCAATAAACTATTGACTTAAAAAAAAAAGAAAAACACATGAAAAAGTTAAAAAAAAAATAAAGAGAAAATAAAACTTATGAAAAAACATTGAACTTAAAAAGATTTACTTTCTTATGGGGGCCATACAAGCACTTCACACGCTACTTTAAGTTCATAAGGAAATTAATCAAATATGTATATATGTAAGTCTTATGTAGTGTTATACTTTAATAATTATACAAAGTATTTATATTAGACTACAATATTTATACCCTAAACCACCATATTATGCGTTTGTGCATCAATTTTAAGGTTATGTTGGACTCAGAATCAACATGTTCGCAAAAGACAGGTCGCAGTTTTTAAGCTATTTTAATGAAATTTGGCACGTACTATTATTTTGGCACAAGGACGTTGCCTACAATTTTGGTTATGATCGGTTCATGATTTCATATAGGCAACTTACAAATGTCCTCCAGAAAATTTCTGTAGATTTTTCTAATTTTTAGAGAGAATTTTTGTACAGAAAATTTTCCGCATCAAGAAAGAACTTTTTTGTAGAAAATTTCGCTTTTTAAAGAGAAATTTTTTGGCAGAAAATTTCTCATTTTTAAAAGAGAAATTTTTTGTACAAAATGTCTAATTTTTGGGAGAATTTTTCTGTAGAAAATTTTACATTTTTAGAGAGAATTTTTCTGCGGAAAATTTCCCACTTTTAAAGAGGATTTTCTTGTAGATAATGGCTCATTTTTAGAGAGAATTTTTGTACAGATAATTTCTCATTTTTAAAGAGAATTTTTCTGTAGAAAATTTCTCATATTTAGAGAGACTTTTTCTGTAGAAAATATCTAATTTTAGAGAGAATTTTTCTGTAGAAAATTTCTCATTGTTCATTATTATTTACAAAAGGAAAATAATAATTAAGATTATACTGGTATAATTTTTATAGGGAGGTGTGCCCTAAAATTTTGTCCTTTGGTTTTTGTATTTTGAAGAAATATTAAGAAAACAAGTTATTTTTTGTCGGCCAAATCTAACTCTTAAAGTCATTCCTGGTGGAGTATGATGAATCGATTAAATATTTCTCAGTCAAAGGGCTAAAGTTTGGGTCGTGAGATTTTTGAGGCAACACAATCTATTCCCTGTTTTCCAAATAGTTTTTGAAATGTTTTTTGCGTAGATTTTCTTTTACTTCTTCTCACTTTAAACCAATCAGTACCTCGCTTCCTTCGCTCCCTTCGATCTCTCGATTTCATGTTCTAATCCCATTACAGAATTGGTACAAAATTGATCATTTTTTATATTGATGTGTATATTACAATTCGGGGCGATCTACTACTACTTTCTTACTTCTTTATATTTTTTTCTTACACCCTCCACCACCACAAGTTATGAAGAAGGTATATTAACTTTGTTATTCCATCTGAGTCGATTTCGCTATGACCGTTTGCCTGTCTGTTGTTGGCACACTTCCCTTCACAATAATTGATACAGGTCAATGAAATTTGACAGGAGTGTTTGTTATAGTCCTGAAAAATTTCCTTTTTAAAACAAGCAAAATCGATTTAGTATATCAAAAGATATAGACCGGTATTTGATGCAACCTCTTAGTTCAAGCGAAGAGCATTTGTAAAATTTTCAATTATAAATCGATAAACAAGAATGAAATGTTGTCATAATATTAAGTTCTATATACTTCATTATGATCGCAAAAATTTTCAAAATCGGTTTAGTAGAAAAACGGTTTCCAGTACTACATTTAAGAAATGCTTATATACAGTTATATAAGTGTATGTGTGAGGGAATATACGATACAAAACCTATTTTTTTCACACTCATTTGAGATGGAGGGTATTGTAGATTCGGCACAGCTGAATATAGGATTCTTACTTATTTTTTCGCTTAGTTGCTTGCAATTACTTTTGTTTTTCTTCTACAAATACGAGTTGGTTGTATAAAATGTTTGGCAAGAAAATGAAATTGCTTTATAATTACTCAAGGTTTTAAAGGAGAGTACAATACGAGAAACACAACAACAAAAAAATAGTTTTCTTTTAGTAAAAAAAACCTCGAACTTAAACTTTTATGAAAAAAATCTAAAAGTAAATTCTTGAGAATTTTAGTTATTTTATTCTCTTATTTATTTTTTGGTAAATCGTTTAGTTTATTTTCCAACAATTTACAATACATTTCGCAAAATGTTACAGGTGGAAATTTATGATGATGTTTAAAAGTGATAATGCCAAAAGCAGTTCATTTCAAAATAAATTGTTATAAAAACCACAAAAGATTTATCCGCAAAATTACAAACACTTAAAGAATTTCCTATAAAAACAAAATACTAATTAATTTAACAATAAATCACTACAAAACAATACAGCTGCCACAAGAAAATGCAAGAAATTGTTAAAATCGTACAATGAAAATGTATCTCAAATTATTTTTAGCAAATCGAATGAAACATGTCAATTGTGTTCTACTCGTTTTTACACTTTTCGCAAAAAACAGAAAAACTTTACAAAATATACAAAATAAAAATTAAAGCAGATGTGCTAAATCAGGGGATCCATAATCAGATAACTATAACAATCTTAATTATATTTTTTTGACTATTCCATAATTTTATTCGTTACCCATTAATTTCGTGAAGCTTCTGATGCGGTTGTGATTAAGGGTTTACTGTGATTTCGTAGCTATAATTTCATACACGATATATTTTCCCAAAAAAATGGAAAATTGAATTGAAAAGAATACAAAATTCTTTTTATACCTTATACCTCCATAGATGGCTGGTGACAGAAAAAGTCACTTCCTGAGTCGATTTAACCTTCTGACTGGCTGCTCACGTAAAATTTCAGAGATTTAAATACAGTTTGTCAAATATATCTTTGCTAACACAACAATTAAGAAGTTAAAGTCGGCCAAGCCCGATTATTTTTGAGTATAAATAGTGGCTACCAAAAATTAATGAACGAGCCTCGTATAAATTTATTTTACCATTTATTTTCAAGAGCACAATATATTTTTAATGTAATAACATTAATGTGGTTTTACGTGTTTTAACATATTTTTTTTTGGAAGAATTATACGGAAGCTATAGAATATTATAAACCCGATTATTGCTTATGTTAATCCTAATTTTACCAGTTCTTATTACTAACGTATATTGGACATTTAGGGCCTTTAAATATTTGGAGGGGTAATTCAGAATATCATTTTAGAATGTTATAAGACTTATTTGTGCAAAATTTCGTTAAAATCGTTTGATATTTAAAAATTGTATGTCTATTCTGGAAGAATTATTTGTATGGAGGCTAGCTGAGGTTATGGGTCCATTATTCAAACACCCGCGGTGGTGTAAGATATTTAACATATAAAAAATTTTAATTTAATTATCCTCTTTCGCTGAACACATTTGGTTGCTCTCAGAAGATGTAGAGATTAGAACAACAACAATAAAACAAGTAAAAATGTTACATTCGGTCAAGCCCGACTTTTTAATACCCTACACCATATTGTTGATTGTAAATGTTTTTACGAAAAATTTATGAACGACCCTCGCATAATTTCTTTTTCATATTATTCTTATGTGTGCAGTATATTATTATGATACTAACATTTATGTGAAATTTTTGCGTTTTAAAGAGATTTTTCTCTGTAGGTTTATATGGGAATTAGAAAAAATTATGGACCGATCCTTGTTGAATTTCATGCAACAATTCTGGCTTATATTTATCACTTATTTGACTAAGTATTTTTACAATACCCACGTATATGTGCGATGTATGTGTTTCAAAGTGATATTTAGAAGGGTGGTTGTATGGAACCTATAAGAAATAATGGACCGATCCTCAATAATTCAGTATATATTTTTAGAATATAATAAGAATCAGTTTTGATAAATTTGGTTAAAATCATTTTATATTTAGATATTTTATAGGTTAAAACATTAAAACAATATATTTTATGGGTTAAAACCTCTATTCTGGGGGACATTTGTATAGTAGGCCTATCATATCTTAAGAATACACATGGTTTTACTTAAGCCTAAGGACAAACTCCATTAAAATTGGTTAATATCGGTACATTATTTCATGTAGACCGTATACGCATGTTGCCCCGAAATAGAAGTCCTAAAGGTAAACGAAACAAAATTGGAAATGGAGCTTTTTATGCTCTTAGAAGTGCCATATGTAAAATGAAACAAAATTGGAACAATGAGTACTGATCGAGTTATTATTTCCTAGAGCTCCCATATTGCAAATAATCAACACAGATTTTACAGAGCTCTTACAATTGCTTTGGATATTAATGTACTACCAACAGATAAAAGGACGGATAGACGCATCGCTAACAATATTCATAGTTTAAGATAATCCAGAAAACAAATTCTTTATGGGATCTTAGACAATTTTATCTTAGCGCTACATATGGAATGATTGGGTTTGAAAAAGCTTAAAGTTATAAAATCTTCAAAACATTCATCATGCATCATGAGAAGGTTTCATAAATAACAAACTTTTTCTTTTTGTCATTCTCTATTGTTATAAGTCAGTGTCATTTTATTTTCATAGAGATTTCAAAATTTCTTTACTTTTTCTTTTATTTCATTTTATTAAATTCTGCGTTTTTTCTGTCTTTATTTAAAGTGTCACAAATTTTTTATTCTCATCTTCTGATTGTACTTGCTTCTGGTATTCCTTGGCATTATGCCCAAATACATATTGAATGAGTTGTTGTTTACACCAAGTAACAACAAAATAGTGTTTGTTGGTTTCGTGTTGTTTGCTCTTGATTACCGGTAGAAGCCACAGTGTCAGCGGCTTTTGCAACATGAACTGAAACAAATTAAAATAAAAAAAGAATGAAAAAGTTGCAAGTTCTCGTCTTAGCTAGAGTAAATGTAGTTGTTGCAAGAGAAAAAATAATAAAACCTTAATTAATTGGATATTGTGAAATTTATTTTAATGAAGTATACAAATGACTACATATGTATCTATATAATACATATGTACATATATAATTAGTTATTTAAACATATAGTATATGATTATATATATACATATTATATGCAGACTAATATAAAGTGGGACAGAATTAAAAATGGAAATTAATTGATCCGTGCTATAAACTGGGGCATAAACTATACCATATTTTCAATAGACTTGATTAACTTAACAACTTAAAGTCTCGACTATAAGATAGTTTATCGGTCAGCTTATAGTCTCGACTAAAAGTTAGTCTATCTGCTAGTAAATAGTCTGGACTATGAATTAGTCTATCCGTTAGTTTATAGTCTCGACTATACACTAGTGTATCGGCTACCTTAGGTCTCGACTGTAAGCTAGTCTAACAACTAGTTTATACTTTCGATTAGTCCTGACTATAGTCTACAGTCAACATTATAGTCACAATTATAAGCTGGTCAATTGTTTCAGCTCCACTGTGCTTTGTGGAATACTCTAATTTACTTATAAGTCATATGCAACAAAACACTTATTTACATATATATTTACACAAAACTTTGTCTATCTCATTCACCAGTCTGTTGTTGTAGTTATGTTACATTTTGCATTGTAGTTATTGTTCCTCCCTTTTTTGCAACATGCTGCATGTTGAATATGATCTTCCCGTTTTGGCATGGCGCAACAAAAGCAAAAAAGATAAAAGAATTAAATTTTAAATAAAAATTTAGTCTAATTAGTTTCGTAAACATAATACAGTATAACACTTCCATACCTATAAAACTCTAATTACTATATGAGTACAGTGTGAATAATAAGTACAACAAAGTTGGTTTTCTGTTGAGGTTGGACTACAATTTTTTCTCCAATGAGAATATTCGATCTGGTGGTATATTTATACCTGTAGTACATTTTTAAGGATTATGAGTGGGTATAGAATCTTGGGAACAACAGTGGAACACATATTTCTATATATTTTATAAGTGCAGTGTGTTAAATAAGTATAATCAAGAACGGTTTATTATTTGGGTTATTATAGTTCTTTTCTTAGAAATTCGATATAGAATCTTGGGATATATAGAATCTTGGGAACACATATGGAACACATATTTTGCGATAGATTAGAATAATGGCATTGAAGTTTACATTGGCTTGAAATTGAATACTGTATAAATACTTTTGTTGCGTAGTTTTATAATCATGCAAATATTCACTGCATGACTACAAAAGTGTGAGAATTTTTAATATCAAATATTATATACATTTAC
>PYHX02000494.1:8799957-8844363 GCA_004302925.2 Cochliomyia hominivorax
AAATAATAAACAAAGTTAAAATATTTTTGACATTTAAGATGAATATTTGTTATTTAAAAAAAAAGCGAACTCTTGCTATTGTTGTTGTTATTGGTGTGTTATTATTACTGTTGTGTTGTGTTGTGCCAATAAATATTAATCATACAACACCAACAACTTCTCACAAAAAAGTACACAATATGACATTTGACACAAAACCATGTTTAGTTTTAAACAGATATTTTGTTTATTTCTCTATAAAAAAAAATAATAATAATAAAATTATATTAAATAATAAAAAAAAATTGTGCAACATTTTTTTCTTGTCGTCTGAAAAAAAGGGCAATTTAAATATTTATTTTTCCGAGTTCTGATAGGGATTTATAGTTTATGTTGGAGATTTTCAGTTTTCACTTGAATGTTTATTTAACAATTTTTATGTTTAAATGTTTAATTTTGGTGTTGGAATTGATAACAGATTTTTTTTTATGCTCTTGACTATAGAACATGGTTTATGTGAAACAAATTTTAATAATGTTTATTGTCATTTGTGTTTGTGTGTATGTGTGTGTCTTTAAAAGAGGTGTTATATTAAATCGAGTAAATAAAATTTTGTTGATAAGAGTCTGAAAATTGAAGGATTATAAGTTTGTAATGAGGTCATGAAATCATTTAATTTGTACACAAAAGAAATTCCGCTTCTTAAAAATGAAATACACTGAAACTAATATTTTTAGAAATACTGATAAATACTGATTGTACTGAAATGGGTCTTGTCTAAACTCTTTTGGGCAAAAACACAATTCCAATTTTGAAAGTTAGAGACCGAACAAAATTTTACCATGAACGAAAATCGTCGAAATAGAATTAGTAAAAATATTCTGGATCATAATGGACAAAATTTTAATACGAATAAGTTCGTTTAAATTTTTTGAAATTTCACTTACATTTTATTTAAAAATTTTGTATTCTCAAATTCTAGCGTTTTAATAGATGCTAAATGCTGGTAAAAAGAGAAAATCCAAACTTCTTATATTCATTTTTAGCTATTTTTCATACTTTTCTCAGATAACTCTGAAACTGTAAGGTATAACCTACATTTGAAAGCTTTCTTTTATAGAGCTTGACAAGGCTGAACTTTACACATGATTTTTTCATCTTATTTCATAAAACAATTTTTGGCGAATTTTTAAAAAAATCAACATCCCTGAGCACTAAGACTCCTCAGAATCAATCAGAAAACATTTCAGGTTTAACCATGGGAAATATCATTAAAATTTATCTAAGTATCCAATTAATAAAAAATCGATTTATACACAGTGCGTGTCGGTCAGCATAAGGCTCTTCCCCGACAACGGGCTTCATTCTCAGGCTTAAGCCCATTAAACTCATTTTATTCCCTTCATTGCATTTCTGTTTATATTTGTAACATACAGAAAAATTATTATTACACTCACCTGTTAGTATTCCATTCTACTCAATATCACTTTCCGAGTCGATTAGCGATGACCATCCGTCTGTCTGATGTGCGGCTGGCTGCCATGTAAACATTGTTAATACTCCTCAGATCTCAAATTTATATTATTTTATTTCAAGGACAAAGTCGTGTCCAGTCAAACTTTCTTTCGAAAATCACTTTAGAGGGCATTAGTTAAAAAATTGCCTATATGTCCGCATTTTTCTATAATTCTCATATAACTGCCATATCCTTACAAATGTATGATACTCACATTTGATTATAAAGTATAAAGCCCAAAGAAGAAATCAAATTCTAAGATGGTCGGCCCATAATTTTTCAAGCTTGTATGATGGTGTAAACATAGTTGTTAAGAAATTTTGACTGTATCTTCTTTTAAATCTCTTTTCCATAATAGGGAATTTAGGCTAATAAATCGGAAAATTATATTGTAATGCAAGTCTTTCCTTTATTTCTTTGAGTGTAATACCAAATTCAAGTTTCCTTTACTTGATTTCATTAATACCATATTTTGATTTATTAAGTCTCATAAAGGGCCCAACAAATTCATTGTAGTTTTTCATAGCACCTCTTATATTTATAAATATTTTACGCTATTATGAGTCATAAAACAAAATTCATGTTGCACACGTTGTCGGTGATAATGTAGACTTTATGGCACCTATAGTGACTATAAAAACTATGATAACTCGGATTTTTTTCTTACCATAAACAGACATTCTGCCTTAAATCCCTAAAGTAACATTACAATTTTTGTTCTTGTTTTCTTGGTTTATCGCTTTATTCAATGTTTAGCAATATCATGATTTTAAAAAAAATACTCTATTTACACTTGATTATTTTTTGTTCCATATTTTATGGCCTTTTGCCTTTTATGTTACGAAAAAAATTGAAAAAATATGTTACATTTTTTCTCACCCTATATTTTCATATGATTCAGGGAATCAAATTATCTTTTAAAAAATTAAATTGAAAATCAAAAATAATATTTTAGGAGTGGGTTTTTGTTTAAAGTTGGAGAAAAATGTGTATTTTTTCAATATGAAAATAAGAAATTAATTATTCTAACAACGTTTCTTTTTTTAAAATGTTTTCTTTTTATACCGTACACTACTGTAGCTGATGGGGTATTATGCGTTTGTGCAGATGTTTGTAACATGCACCTTTAAATATACCGTTCAACGCCACAATTACTGTCAGAGTCCGATTTAACAATGTCCCTCCGTCTGACTGTCCATGTAATCGTTGTGAAAAAAGTGCAGGCCGCAGTTTTTTAAATACATCGTTGGAATTATTACATGTTATCATTTTGATCTAGGGACAATATCTGTTAAAATTGACCATATTCGTCCGAATATTTCAGGTATCTCCCATACAAATGTTTATCCCGCTCTGCGGTTTTAAGGTCACAAAGTTTCTAAATAAATAGAGATTTAAGCGAAATTTGAAATAATTAAATCTTATAATATCTAAACAATGTGCCAAAATATGAAAGGTTCGCTCAATTATTCCTCATGGTCCCATGTATCGTGGTCCGATATATCCAATATTACATTTAAAGGCATAAATCTTATACAGTAATTGGTATTGAAACGGGCAAATTAAGAACAATATAAGCAAAAATCTACGTGCAAATTTATACGAGGTTAAGTTCATAATTTCTTGTAGATCCCATATAACCCTCCGGAATAAAATCATTTTTAAACTTGTAAATTTAACGTAGATGTTAGCGGTATAATAATGCACTTGAGAATAAATCAGAAAATCAAATTATACGAGGGAAGTTCATTAATTTTTCACATTTATCATTTTTAACCAACAATGTAGTGTAGGGTATATGATAGTCGGACTTGGACCGACTATACATTCATACTTGATTTTTTTGTTTAATATTTATTGATTGTTAAAAAAATATGAGAAAACAAGTAAGACTATAGTGAATTTTCAGTACCCTCCACTAAAAGTTCGTGTGAAATAAATTCGTTATGTTTCATGAATACACTCACACATACACTCACAAACGAATATATTGAAATGTTAATGTTTTTCTTAATGACTTAATGATTCATAAAATTAGTGATATTTTTAGCTATAACTTTTTTCTACTGAACCGATTTCTGTCGTTTTTAGAATTTATCGACTTATAACAGACTAATTTACGAAATTTCTTCTGTTGAACTTAGGGGTTGCATTAGATATCGGTTTATATCTTTAAATATACTGAACCGATTTTATTGATTTTTGAATTTTGAGTAATTTCCCAGGACTATAAAAAATACTTATGACAAATTTCATTGATCTCTGTCGAATATAGTTGAAGTTAGCGTTCCAAAAACCGTTAGTCAGATAAATAGATAGATGGACAGACAGACGGAGAGACAGATGGGCAGATGGAAGGACAGACAGACGGACAAACACACATACAGATAGACAAAGAGACAGACAGAGAGACGATTCAAACATATTTATATTTCTGGGGCTTGAAATGATTCCTTCTAAGCGTTACACACGGAATACCAAAGTTGATGTACCCAACACTTTTGGTGGTGGAGAGTGTAAAAAATAAAATTCTTAGAAATTTAATTGTTTATTAATCGCATTGTTAGCTAATAATTTTCTAATGTTAAATACTAAGAAAACATTTAATTATTTGATGCAGTTATTTACAAAAATTTTTATTGTTTAATTTTTTTGTTTTTGTTCATTTCAAAGGTGTAACGGAAATTATTGAAAAAAAATTTAAATATGAATTTGCCGTTAACATTTTTATTGTTATTTTATGGTTTTCAAAATAATCTTTTAATAAATTTTTTATTGAAAGAAAAAAAAACAAATTATTAATACCAGACATGCAGGCGTCTAACTGAAAAACTATTAAATCAGCAACAAAATAGCATAATTAATTGAATTATTAAGAATCTGTTAACGTTTTATGAGCTTAAATGTTGTTAAGGTGAAAAAAGGAAATTGTTTATTATTTCCACTAAAAGCAGCTAATTACATTAAGTAATTATTACAAAAAAGTGTGATATTTTTTCTACCTAGAAATATTAATTTATTTAAATTAAAGAAAAAATATTTTTCCAAAGAAATAAAATATATAAATATTTAATCTGAATACTAATTCGTTACAAAGCAATACTTTCCAGCTGAGAAAATATTAACCAATAATGAGATTGTTACTTAATTATAATGAATGATGTGATGGATGTAGATATGAAAAGAGCATTATGATTCAACGCGGACTAACTGATTTAATTTCTGGATATCAAGAGTTGTATAAGTAACATAAAAGAAATTAAATCACAAAGTTTGATGACAAACTATTTTGCAAGAAGAGTAAACATTTAAACTCCTTAAAATTTTTGATCTCGTCTTTTATTCACGAGATAGATTCTAGTGAATGATTAGATGATCATTAATGTTTCTATCGTATAAGTTAATTAAAAAGTATATTTTTGATTCCATTTAATTATTTTTTAAACCTCGTACAGAATTCCGATTCGCTTGTTCTACAATCCATAATTTCTTCTACTTAGAATATCCTTTCGAATTTGTTACGATTTAGAATCACTTATATCTTGATTTATAATGGCCACTGTTGTTGTTGTAACAGCTAGAAAACAAGGCTGTCAATTGTTATAGTTTATGTTTTGGTTTAACACTATATTGGATGTCGGATATTATGTGATCCTTGATCAGATTTGTTTTAAGTTTAAAAATCTTATAAGTTTGGTAATTATGGACCGATATTCCCCAAGAAAGTACCACAGTCAGTTACGAACATCATCATAATTAAAAATTTAATTGGTTAGAACTGAAGTTTATAACTTCAAACCCTTTTTCCGAGGTGGAGCGTTATATACGAGCCATAGCAACATATATTCAGGACAGCTAGAAAAATATTATTCACGAATAGGATTGTTTTTCAAGTTTTATAAGCTCAAAAATGTTTTACCGGAAGGGGCCTGATATGGGATCTTCATTAAAATATGTACCGATTTTGTTCATATTAATAATGTATGTTAGCATTGTGCCGAAAGATAATGGAATTGGTCTTTATTTAAGTGTGTTATAAGCTCAACCCTGTTTTCCAGAAAGGGGCATTATATACGAGATCTATCAAAATATGGACCGATATTTATCATATTAACAACATATATTCAAAATAAGTAGAAAAATAATTGCGCCGAATTTCTATTATTATTATTGGTCTTTATTTATAAATATATGGCAAATTTCAGAAAATTATTTTAAGATTACGGCCCCTTTGACACACGGATTTTTGGGGTGTATCAAAATTTGGCATATTTCAGCCTTAAAATTTTTTTCTAGTGATTCTTTTGTAAGATAATAAAGAACGTACAAATATATGTTAAAGTTAATTTCATGTTTAAATTCATTGTCCTTTTGTTGTTAAAGTCTTTAACGGAATTTTAACGTTGTCTAAGATAACGGTCCAAAAGTTTGTTACCAATGAATCGATAAAGCTAGTTTTAAATAGGAAACAATGTAGACATTATTTTTGAATTCTGACAATTATTCTAGGCATGAGAATGTTTCCAAGAAACAGACGGACATATGGACACAGCTTAAACGCCTCAGATTTTGATTTGATGCAAGAATATATAAACTATATGAGGTCTGCGATGATTCCTTTTTTGGTGTTACATAAGGAATGACAATGTTAATATATTGAAGGAGGTTTTAATAAGTCAGGTAATACTTGGGTTAAGAATTTTTCGATTTCACTCCTTGGTATATATTTTGCATATTTTTTTTTTTCAAATACTTCTTTTCAATATTTAAAATATTTAACACTTAAACACAGATTATTATTTTTATATTAAATAATATCAAAATAGGCTTAAATAATTAACGAAATGTAAATAAAATGTATGTAAAATTCTTTACATAAATAATAAATAATTTATTATTTATTTTTAAAAACAAATAAATATGAAATTTTCTTTATGTTTTTTTTTTATTTTCAATTTCAGAAAATAAATATTTTAATTAGAAAAAACTTCATTGGCTTTGTTAATTTATAGAATAAAATAATGAATATTTAATTACTGTAATTAAGAAGAATTTTTTTTAATTAACTACACTTCTCTTTTAAAGTAAAATTTTAACATTTTTTATGATTTTCAAAATTTAAACCTCGGAAATTTCCCCTCCAATCGAAAATATCAATAAAAATTGCAATAAACAAAAGGAAATCAATTAGAAATAATTTCCGGGAAGAGCAAATAGCAAAACGTAGAGAATCCAACTTAAATTAGTATTTGGAAATAAACATATCATTTATTTTTATCACACACATTTAACGCTTGTTCTATGATACGTTACATAAATAAAGAGCAAAAATCAATATTTGTTAAAACGGGGAAAAATAACAGAAAATTAAGTGAAAAAAAAAAGAAATCAAAATGCAATCATTATAAAACATATAAAATAAAGAACTGTAATACATACAATATTGACCTAAATAAAATAATGACTTTATTTATTCTATATCTGGTCATAGCTGTTCTGGTGAAAGGAGCGAAAAGAAATGTAGGCGAGTGTAAATTAAATGAAAATACAAAAAATAAATAATAATATTAAATAATTTTTTTCACTTAAATTCTGTAAATACGTCGCCACAATGTCTGGTAATTCAATTGAAAATAATATAACATTTTACTTGCTTTTGTTTCATTTCTTTCCACTAATTATCTTAACGGAAAATTATTTATTTATTTATTTTTTTCAAGAATAATTTAAATATTATTTCCGCTTTTAATTTAAATTGATTGTTGTTGTTTTAGTCGATTTGTGTTTTTCAATAATAATGAATCTGTTTTTAAATTTTAATAATTTGAAGAAAAAGCAAGTAAATAAGTTAGATTCGGCTATGTCGAATCTTCAAAACCCTACATCACAAATACGTACATACAGTTATTTACATGCGCTTACTAATGAGTCACACAATTACTTATATTTTTAGATTTTTTAGATTTTTGATTTTTTTTTTTCTACTGAACCAATTTTTGAAATGTTAATGAGGTACATATGTTACTAAAAGTTTTACGGATATTTTTCTCTTGAATTTAGGGGCAGATCAATATCTGACTTTAACTATAAATAAGAAAGTCCATAGTGCAATAACAAATACTGGGGATAAATTCCATTGAGTTCTGTTAATTGTAGTGAGTATGAGCATAACAACATGACAGGAGGGAATAGCTAAATCGGTTCAGATTTTAATATCATACAAGAATATATATAAAATATGGGGGGGGGGAGGATATAACCAGTAAGAATGCTATATAAATCTGTATGAAGTAAATACTTTCTTTTCGTTCCATATATAATTTACATACACACTCAAATATTCACTGAGAAACGCATACAATATATGTGAAATAAACTAACTTACATCTTTGGATTTAACTTTTTTATAGAGAATCGATTTTGATAATTTTTGAAATAACAATGACAAAGATATTTTTTAAAATTTTTAAAAAATTTTATTCTAATCTGTTGATTTATAATTAAAAGTTTTACGAGAAATCTTTATATGAACTTAGGGGTTGACTTAGATATCAATTTATATCTTTTAACATACTGAACCGATTTTGCTTTTCGATTTTTGCTTTTTTAGGACAATAACAAATACTTGTGGATGTGGACGTGCCAAAAACATGCAAGACTGATAAATGATAAATATAAATACCATTCACCACTTGGGGTAGTGGAGTTTATAATAAGTTAAATTTTATATAAGAAGCAACAGAAAATTTTAAGCACATTCAATTCACAGTGGGACAAAATCGTTTTTTTTAATAAATCTGAACATTTTGATCGGCGGATGAACTTGCGAAGCTCTAGATGTGAAAAAGCGGATACATTATATAGCCGTTGATAATGTATGTTGTTTGTCTCTTTAAGTTTTCGAATTATTTGTTTTGAATTTTCGACCTTCGAAATTGTGCAAGATCTTCCGTCAGTTTTTTAATATATAACCACAAATATTGCTCCAATCATGTTCTGTTTTTTTATTTATTTAAAGAACGAATTATATATTCAATAAATAAATTGAAGTCAAAATTTCTACACAGTTCAAAAATAAATATTGTTTAATTTGAAAATTCCAAGAATAAGGTTCTTTTTTTGCGTCAAGGCCGCCTCGAATTAATTCCATTTTTTATCAAAATGTTTAATAATTTATTATGTTCTATAACCCCAAAGTCTGAATACAGAATGCAATTTTAAATCTACAATGTGATTTAAATCATAAAGTAACGGCTTTTTCCGGAGCACAGATTAATGTGGACTCCATAGACCAAAATATAAAAAATCTCTAATTTTGAGATTCACTCTCTTTGAGTATTATAGGAAATGATTTTTAAAATTCAGCAATTTTACTGAAGACTTTAGATAAATCACAAGAACCATTTTTCCTGAAAATTGTAGTGAAAATTTGGAAATTTTTAGTGAAAATATCCAATTTAAATAAAAATTAGAAATGTTTATGAACATTTTAAATTTGAGAAAAAAATTGTAATTTTTGTAGAAATTTAAAAAGGTTAAAACAAATTTAGTAAAATTTTCGAATTTCTAAGCTACAAAGGTATAATGGCATTAAATTTGAAAAATACGTATTCGGGACCTATTTGACTATACGCTTAGCAGATGTATACCAAACATAAAGAATAAATTAATATTTACATCTATTTTATTTCCTAATTTGCAACATGTATTTTGTTCACAAATTTGGCATAAGGAGATTAACGTGTTTATGTATTGTATCAACTATTTTACTAGACACTGTAAAGTATAGCAGTTTCTTATAACACTAAATCTAACATTCATTAAATGACTCAATATTTATTAAAAAATAATTTTTTCTTCCTCTCTAATAGTTAAATATTAAATTGTATTTTACTTCTTAATATAATTATGGGATCTTTTCAAAATTTTTAATAAATTAAAATTTAAATACAATTTCTTACAAAAAAAAAAAACAAATAACTGTTTTTAAAGGAAGCCCTCATAAATAATAAAAAGAAATCAAAAATTTTATAGATTCTTGAAAAAAATTCAAAACTTGTGTTCAACTTAATTTAATAATAATTTTTTAATATTCAAAAAATATTGTACAATTCTTAGAATTCTTCTTAAAAAAATTTATTGTTCTTCATAATCGGTTGAAGTTTTTCAACATTTTTTCGTTTGAATTTTTTTTTTCTTAAAAATAATTTAACCAATAATAGTTATTCAGAACGGAAATTCATTAAAAACCACACACATTGTAAATAATAAATAAATAATAAATAAATGTAGTTGTATCATTTTCTGATGATGAATGAACGAATGTGTGTGATGATTATGATGATGGTTTTTCAATACAAAATTATTGTGGTGGTAGTGGTGAGTTATCGATACAATATTTATGAGTTACAAAACAAATTTCAAATAATTGTTTTTTTTTTGTTGCAATAATAAACAAGTAAATTTGTATAAATATGTGTTTAAAAGTTAAACTTAGTTTAAATAAGTTTATCTTTAAGCAATTTAACCAAATCACGTAAAATTTATTTTGAGGTTTTTCCTGTTAACTTAACAACTAAATAATGATATTTTCAATAACAATAACAACAATAACAAAAAAGGCATATAAAAATAAATAAATAAAAAAAGAATAATAAGTTTAATAGCAAAAGCTTTTTCCTTTTTTATTGTCTTTTTGGTTTTTGCGGGAAACTACAAAAGAAAATTTATAAATTTATCTTCAAGCAAAAATATTCAACAAGTGGAAATAGTTTAGGCGGTTGAAACGAATATTAAATACTCTACAAAAAAACGCTTTAGATATAAACTGGATATGAACTAGAACTGAACTGAACTAAAACTGAACTAGAAATGAACTAGAACTGAACTAAAACTGAATTAGAACAGAACTAGAACTGAACTAGAATTGATCTAGAATTGAGCTAGAACTGAACTAGAACGGAACTAGAACTGAACTAAAATTGATCTAGAATTGAGCTTGAACTGAACTAGAACTGAAATAGAATTGAACCAAAACTGAACTAAAACTGAACTAGAGTTGAACTAAAACTGAACTAAAACTGAATTAGAACAGAACTAGAACTGAACTAGAATGAACTAAAATTGATCTAGAATTGAGCTAGAACTGAACTAGAATTGAATCAAAACTGAACTAAAACTGAACTAAAACTGAACTAGAACTGAACTAGAACTGAACTAGAATTGAACCAAAACTAAACTAAAACTGAACTAAAACTGAATTAGAACATAATTGGAACTGAACTAGAATTAAACCAAAACGAACTAGACCTGAAATAGAACAGAACTAGAATTGAATATTGAAAATTGAAATAAACCTCAACTAGAAATGAACTAAAATTGAACTAAAACTGAATTAGAACTGAACTAGAACTGGACTAGAACTGGACTAGAACTAGAACGGAACTAAAAATTTGCAGAACTTAATGTAACAGGGTTTAAAGTGATCGGGTAACGCTAACTCCTACATAATTTTCCTTACGTTACATATGGAGTGATAAACTCAATATAGCTTTTTTGTCTAGTCAAATTAACCTGTTAGTAATAAGTTCCACAAAAAATATATTTTTAAAAAAAATGTTTAGATACATTTTACCACAAATATTCAAAACAAGTTGTGTTGTCACATTTCACACATCTAAACACACTAATTTGGGTTTTTATTGTTTATTTCCGTTTTGTAAAAGAAAACTTTTTTTCAAATTCCAAAAAGAACTTAAATTTCATGTAAATAAAATCTATAAGTGAAATATTAATTTGAAGTGCATATTTAACCCCTTTCCCTTCTCACTTATTACCACTCACTGCTTCTCTTTTACTCTTTCTTCAAATTCATTCATAATAATGAATATTTTCATTTGTTTGTTTGTGTTTTGTTTAGTTAAATATTTATTTTTTAGTATTTTTAAATATTTTTCCACATAATTATCATCATTATTCATAATTTGTTTGTTGTCATTATCAACTTAACTTAAAATCTCTATGACAGTTTTCTGTCATTTACGGTTACAAGAGAAAAATAAGAGTTGTCAAAGAATTTGGTGGGAATATAATATTTTTTGTGATCTTCTTTTAGTTTATTTAACTTTATTTATTATTTTTTTTAATTTTTGGAAAATAATTAAAACTGTAACAGTTTGTTTGGTTTGTTAATATGTGTGTTTTTTCTCCGTTTCAATTTTAAATTGAGGTGCAGCATATAATTATGTTGACAGTTCCTATCATAAACATGTTAGATAACAAGAAGGTCAAATTTTTGGAAGAAAACAAGTGAAAAGGTTTTTTTTTTGGTAATAATTATGGGAAATTATAATATTTTGTGGTAGATTTAAAATTCTTTATATTTTTACCAAAAATTCAAAGTTTTCACCAAAATATTTAAATTTTCAACCAAAAATTAAAATTTTCACTAAAAAATGAAATTATGAGCATTAAAGTTTAAAATTTTGAGTTTTAAAGAAAAATTCTCAATTTTTATAAATTCTCTTGGAAAATTTAAATTTTCACCAATAATTTTAACGTTTAGTAAAAATTTAAATTTTCAAAAAGAAAAAAATATTATTTTCATTTAATATTTAAATTGGCCCTCTGAATTTTTTTAGTTTTTAATAAAAATTCTCAATTTTGAAAAATTTTTTCTTTTGAAAATTAAAATTATCGCCAAAAATTTAAATCTTCACTAAATCTCAAAAAAATAAATTTTTAATAAAAATTTAAATTTCCTTCAAAAAAATTAAAATTTTCTCCAATTTAAATTTTCTCCAAAAATTTAAATTTTCTCCAAAAAAAATTAAATTTTCACTAACAACTGAAATTTTAAACGTTAAGGTTTAAACTTTTCAATTTTATTAAAATTCTCAATTTTCACAAATTTTTCTTAAAAAATTGAAATTTTTTACCAAAAACTTTAACATTCACTAAAATTTAATTTTGCCAAAAATTTTAATTTTTACAACAAAAAAATCAATAAAAATTTTAAATTCGACTCATGAATTTTTCAGTTTTAACTAAAAACTCATAATTTAAACAAAAATTTCTTTTAAAAAATTAAATTTTCACCACAAATTTAAATCTTCACTAAATCGACTTAAATTTTGATTTGATGCTTTAATATATACACTATATATATAATTTGTTATAGTCCTGAAAATTGTTTTGTTGTTATGTTTAAAGTTATAGACCGATAACTCGGGTAAGCTTTCGTCAAGTTTTCTAAATAATAATCTATTCATTTTTATAGCCCCCATCACCTCAAGTGGTGATGATATTAACATTGTCATTCCGTGTGTAACGCTAAGAAGGAATTATCTGAGACCCTACATTGTATATATTATTGCATCAAATCAAAATCTGAGTCGATTTAGCTGCATGTCATTTGACATGCAGCTAAAGATAATTTTCTGGAATTTGCAATATAGATTTATTTTAATACAAAAACTAAAACTAATTTGCTGGTCCATTATTTGACTAGCTCCAATATAAGGCCCCTTCACGGAATATGGTTAATGGTTTGTAAAACTTTAAAATATAAACCAAATGAAATTATGCACAGTTGATTCTCTTACCGTTACTATTTTGATCAACCTTGGTCCATATTTTGCTATAGCTCCTATATAAGATTCTTTTCCGGAAAACAGGTTTGCGCTTATAAAGGTAATAATAAAGACCAATTCTATTGAAATTCGGTACAATCACTTTTCTAAGTGTACTGAATATATATTATTATATAACCATAATTTGCTATAGCTCACATTTGAGGACCCTTCTCGAAAAATAGTACAATGTTTTTTCCAATTAAGGTCCCTTCTCAGAAAACAGTTTTAAATTTGATCCAATTTTATTGAAATTCTTTAATATATAAATCTGTTTTCACATTTGCTCATTACTTCCTTATAATCCTACATCCTGGATTAATGTTTTAGGCTAAAAAGGTTTTTTAATCTGGGCCAATTTTATCGAAATTTAGACATTTTTCTAAATGTGAAAATATTTATTGAAAAATATATTCAACCAAATTTACGTTTCTTCAACTCATTCTAATTTTAGCATAACATTAGTGGTGGAGGGTATTTAAGATTCGCCATAGCTAAATATAGCATTCCTTACTTGTTTTGCTGTTAAATTTATATTTGGTCGCAATTCTTGATAATATCACAAGTATTTGACTTATTTTCTAATGCTAAACTATAACTCCTAATTATTGCAAATACATAAAAACAGCACTTAAAAAATCCTAAAAATTGCCACAATTATTAACCACAAATAATCACAGTAGAAGTTTTTACTTTCAACTAAATTCGAAGCGTAAATCTTTTCTTAAAAAAAAACTGAAATAAAATAAATATGAACGCGTTCACATTTAAATGATTAAAAAAACTGTCCAGCTTTGATTTATTTTGCATTAAATTGAGAAACATGTTTCATTCGCGGATTTCAGTCTGCACTAATAGACCTTGACATATCAACTGCAATTCGTATTCATATCAATTAAATTAAATTTATTGCAAAAAAACAAAAACTATATAAAAATATATATTTTCTACACTGTACCAAATCTTGTAGGTAATATTAACAAAAGATTTAGAAGAACTTTAACGAAGAAAAGGTATTAAATAAACATATTTTTATTACAGTTAACGGAATTTTTATTCAAATTGAAGAATTTTCTTCACATATACAAAAAATAATAATAACACAATTTTAATAAAATACGTTAAATTGAATAAAATTTTGTTTAAAAAAATTAACGAAAAATATGTTATATCAACAGCTATTTAGTTTAAAATGGCAGTAACGCATCGTAAATATAATAAAACACATATTAATTCAATTTTACATACTTAAATAAAGTTAATAAAATTTTTTGTTAATTTAAGTACTCATTTAATATGTTAACTGAATATAGATACACATACAGGAGAAAATATTTTATAGAGAATTCTGATTAAAATGATTGAAATTAAAGGAATATTTTTCATGAATTCATGGTAAATTTCAGATCAGCTGATCAACAAACATGTAAGTAACTTTTCATAAGAAATACAAGCCGCTCGGCTCACAACACTATTTCTAATTGTCTATTAATTTTTTTATTCTATTAAAATGTTGTCATAAACTAGCTCTTACCCGGTGCGCTTTGCTGCATAAAAATTCTTCTCAGTCCAAGATTTCGAAAGAAATTAATAAGAATAATAATAATAATTGGGACCAAATTCTCGCTGTAGATATTCGATAATCAATATTTGCTTTATATGGGGAGTACTCCTTCCTCTGGTCCTATTGAAATTTTTCAGGAAACATTTTATACTAAATATTTTACGTATTAATTTAGTACTTTAAGTAATTTCTCCTCAATTTAACTAAATTTCATTAATTTAACTTAAATATGGCATTTAAATTGAATAATGTTCATCAATATAAAGAATTTATTTTTGCCAATTCGAATAGTGTATTATTCAAATTGAATAATATTTAATCAAATTAACGAAATCAAATACGAAAAATTAAGTAAAATTGATGAATGATGAACTTACTTTTCTTCAATTCTACACCCTTTTTCGTTGCATTTACTACCTTTTTTGGTTCAGTGTATATATTTAATTTAATTTATATAGATTTTATAGTGGAAAATGGCAAAAATGAACAAAACAAGAAAAAAAAGTTGCATTTATATAAAAATAACTACAAATCGATTGCATAGTTGCGGTTGATTATCTTGTGAATAAAAATCACCCATAAATACTTTTTGTATAAAAAATTATTGGAGAGAAACCAAACCAAAAAATAAAATAAAATAAAATTTAAATGCTGTAAATAAATCACAGATTAAACAAAAATTGTAAATAAATTTTGTACAAAAAAAAAAAAGAAACGAAACATTGAAAATATGTGGAACATATGCTGCATGCAACACATAACAATAATGTGCCACAATTTAGAACACTTAGATTTCACACGTTTTCAATGTGTGAAAGATTTTTGTGGAAACTAAAAACAACAACAATAACAATTCTTATACCCCTCACCACCACAAATGGTAAAGGGGGTTATATTAATTTTGTCATTCCGTATGTAACACCAAGAAGAAATCATTTTAGAACTATAAAGTATATATATTCTTGCATCATGTCAAAATCTGAATCAATTTTGCTATGTCCGTCTTTCTTTTGGAAACATTCTCACACTTACAACAATTATCCGAATTCAATGAAATTCTGACACACTACTTGTTATTTGTATTTGTTATCGGTTCATCAGCAAAAAAGTTATAGAACGATATCTGAGACAACCTCAACATTTCCAAAAAGGAGCTTTTCTGTAATAGGATGTAAACAAAAATATAACCATAACATACAGTTATATTATCATTTTCGGATCAATAGAAAAAAATTTATAGGCTGCAATATGCAAATATTGGGTGTCATGTCCCTTCCGGAAATACGGTTTATAGCTTATAAAACACCTAAAAAAAAAGAAAAATTACATTGAAAATCGGTACATTGATTTCTCTAATCTTCATTTATATGTACTAAATAATTTCATCAATTTCGGTCCATACCAACTGTATCATATCAACTGGTACATATATTGCTATAGCTCCCATATAAAACTTCTACACACAAAACATTTTTGACCTTATAAAACTAGTAAATAATCATCAATTCTGTTAAAATTCGGCTTAATTATTTTTCAAACTGCCTTAAGTGCATATTATAAATTTGACCAATATCGGTCCACATATAATTTTATGTCTCTTTCGGAAAACGGATCACGTTCTCGAAACATATGAGAATTTTAAAGTTGAAACAATTCTATTTAAATCGCCACAATTATTGCTTTAATTATCTTAAATATCTGTTACTAATTTGACGAATATCGGACCGTATTTAATTATAGTTCCAATTTAAGGACCTTTCACAAAAAATGTTTAAATGTGTCTTTAATACATAAACCTAGTTTGACAATCATTGGGCCATATTTCCTCTTTGTCCCGCTTCCCTGAATAAAGTATAAACCAATTATCTTAATTGATATAACTGGAGGGTATTTTAGATTCGGCATAGCCGTATATAGCATTCTTACTTGTTTAAAATACAAAAAAAAAAATCAAAAATAAATAACAACAATTTTGAATTATATGAAAATAATTCAAATGATGTTTTTCCGTTGATTATCATCACTGTAATTCATCAAAGTATAAATACCGTCTTGTCTACTTAAGTATTGAAAAGTTTACATTATCGCTCACTTATTTTTGTTTTTGTTTAGAGATGATAGGTCCGATTTGTGTATTTGTAGTCTTGTTTTTGGAAAGCCCATAAGTCCCGTCCGTTTGTCTGTCTAGTGATGTGATGAGTGTTAAAAGATTGAAATTTTTGTTATGTTTCTGTTGTTGTTTGCAAGCTGCTGCTGTTGCTGGTGATGATGATGATGATGAATACCGTAAGCGATCACATTTTAATGCATCCATCTAAATTTAAATTACGGAAAAAAAACTTCATCAAAGACCAAAATAAAGTGTTTTATTTTTGGACCAAATTTCGGGAAGCTTAATATTAAGCAAAAAGAAAAAATAAGCTCTCAAAATTAAAGATATTAGGGGAATTCCTAAACAAGAAGAATTTTAAAGTATATTGGGTGTTCCGAAACTAAAAGCATTTTGAAGTTTTTACACTCATCTTTAAGTATTCCGTTCCGAATTACTTTCTTAGTCGAATTAACGATTTCTTTCCATCTGTCTGTCCGGTTGACTGTCCATGTAAACGTTGTGAACAGTCTAGAAGTAACAATTTTTGAAATATCACATGATATTGGAACAAATTATTTTGGTCTAAGATGAAACCTATTGAAATTTCCCACTTAGGTACCTCCCATACAAATGTTCCTCCCAGAATGGTGACTTAAAGTCACAAAAGTCCTAAATATAAAGTGATTTTAAATCAAATTTGGCACAAATTAGTGTTATAAATTTTAAAATAGTGTGCAAAATTGTACGAGGATCTGTTAATTATTTTTCATAGGTCTCAAACAGCCCCTTGTGTAAATATCACATAGAAGGTCTCAAAATATTTTGGTATGGTATACGATTTGGTTTAATATATAATAAAAATCGATGTGCTAAATTTTACGGTGGTCGGTCCATTACTTCTTATAGTTTCCATATAACGTCCAGAGGAAAACTTCACTTCACTTTTAGGAAAATTTAAAAAAAACCCTTATAAGAGGGTGGTTCAATTATTTTTGGTAGCTACCACTTATAACCAACAATGTGGTTAAGGGTATTAAATGGTGTGGCTTGACCGACTATAATTTCTTAAAGTGTTTTCCAATTGATTTGAAGGAGCAAAGACTTAAGTGGGTTCGAAGGACGTGCATTGTACTTTCAAAATTGCTCTCCTTGGGTAAAATTCGAACACAACATTTTCAATAAAAGTGATTACTACTTTTTGTTTATAACTTTTATTTCGAATTTAATCATATTCGAAAACAACTATTTTGCATTACAAAAAACTTGTCTTCCAATATTTTTAGTAGTTTCTTAAAAAAAATTTGCAATAAATTGAGGTTAGATTAGATTACACCAAACGATAATCTATTCATTCTTAAATGACCGCAAAGTTATGTTTAGGTCTGAGATACAAATCTTAAGTAAATTGGTTATATGTTTGGGTGATTTTCTAGATTAAAACCATAATTCCTTTTATTCCTCTCTCAGAAATAAACAAATTCAATACGCAGATAAGATTTTTAATAAATCTTGATAATAATTTTAAATTTGCAATAGAGATTTATTATTACTAAATTAGTTTTATTTTAATTTTAATTAAAGATACGTGTCACCACAGACCATCTCCAATAAAAATGTTTTAGTTAAACCGTTCATATGGAAATGATAAAATTTTACAACTCTGAATGAAGTAATTCTTTAGAAATTCAACCATAATTACTTCGTCTATATGGGGACTTCTTAGAAATTTTCACTTAAATTAGAAATTTTCACAAAATTAGAAATTTTCACAAAAATTAGAAATTTTCACAAAAATTAGAAATTTTCACAAAAATTAGAAATTTTCACAAAAATTAGAAATTTTCACAAAAATTAGAAATTTTCACAAAAATTAGAAATTTTCACAAAAATTAGAAATTTTCACAAAAATTAGAAATTTTCACAAAAATTAGAAATTTTCACAAAAATTAGAAATTTTCACAAAAATTAGAAATTTTCACAAAAATTAGAAATTTTCACAAAAATTAGAAATTTTCACAAAAATTTGAAATTTTCACAAAAATTAGAAATTTTCACAAAAATTTGAAATTTTCACAAAAATTTGAAATTTTCACAAAAATTAGAAATTTTCACAAAAATTAGAAATTTTCACAAAAATTAGAAATTTTCACAAAAATTTGAAATTTTCACAAAAATTTGAAATTTTCACTAAAATTTGCAATTTTCACTAAAATTTGAAATTTGTTTGTTTTTTTAATTTTCACTAAAATTTGAAATTTTCACTAAAATTTGAAATTTTCACTAAAATTTGAAATATTCATTACAATTTATATAAAATCTTACTTTTTAGAGAAAACTATGTTCTTCTTATAATAAATCTGATAGAAATGAGTTGGACACTCCAGAATTTATTAATCTATTTAATATCTCCAATATCTCTCTGTTCATGGTCTCCAAATAAGAATAATCATTTTTTACTATCTTAAAACATAAACAACAACACATATTCCTACATTCATTCGATTAACACAGTTTGCGTGTCTTTTAACATAATCGTTTGTCAACATTTTAGCACTTGGTTTTGGAACTTTTGCTCACAAAAAAGCTTATTTACTGCATAAGTAGTTGAGTTGAGTTGTGAATGCAATTGTTTGTTGTTGTTAACGAAATAAGTTCTATATGTTGTTGCCAGTGTTAGAAAAATTTGTCCAAACAAACCATTAACACATTTTTTTTCGTTGTAAATATTCGAGAATAAAAACAGAAAAAACAAGTAAGAAGTAATAGTTGGTCAAGCCCGACTATTTACTAACCTACATCACATTGTTGGTTATAAGTATAAGATACTAAAAATTAATAAACCTCCCTCGTAAAATTATGGATCGACTCTTATAAAATTTCCATATCAATTACCTTTCTATTGGTTTCAGCAATTCTTATCAACGTTAATGTGAGATGTAAGCCTCTCAAAATGATATTTTGAAGATGAGTTGAACGGTGAGCTATAAAAATAATGAACTGATTATCGTATAATTTGCCACATGACACATAACAAAATTCATTAAGGTATTTTGAAAACTGCGACTCATAAAGTGACCCTCAGTCAAAAAGTAACACAATTTTTTCAGTCCGTTAAAATTTTTGCATAAACGCATTGTAACCCCAACCACCAATAGTGGTGTAGGGTATAATTAAACAAATTTATTTTCCTCTCATAACAAAAATGTTTAAAATTATCTTGTAAATTGGAAAAAGAACGAAAATTATTAGTTTTTGAAAATTGTCTGGTAATTTTTATGGACAATTTCTGTTTTGTGCATAATAAATAGAGATTTTCTCTGTCTTCAAGCAGCGTTAATGTGTTTTTATGTTTCTGTTAATGTTTTTTATGATTTTGTAAATATTTTATTGTACCCTATACCAACACAACTGGTGAGGTGAGTATGTTAACATTGTCATTGCTTGTGTAATGCTAAGAAGGAATCATCTCGAAACGCAAAATGTATGTATATTCTTGCATCAAATCAAAATCTGATTCGAATTAGCCATGTGCGACTGTATGTCCGTCTGTCTGTTGGTCGGTCTGCTTGAACAAAAATCATTGAAATTTGGCCCGATTATTTGCTTTAGTACTGAGTAAGTCCCTGTTTAAAGCCAGAAAAATCGGTTCAGTATTTTAAAAGATATAGACCGATATCTGAGGCAACCTCTAAGTTCAAGCAAAAAACTTTCGTAAAATTCTCGATTTATAATTCGTGAAATTTAAATGCAATTATAGTACATATAGCATGATATTACGGCAATTAAGCCGTAATATTAATCATTAACAAAATTGGTTCTGTTGAAAAAAGTGAAAACCAGAAATATGACTAATTTTATAGTTCATTAAGTATGCCTGTACTATATTTAAGAAAAACGTTTACATTTTCGTTTCTGAATGCATGCGTAAGTGAAATATAATATATTTGTTTCACACGAATTTGTAGCGGAGGGTATCGAAGATTCGGCATATGCGAATATGGCATTCTTACTTGTTGAATTTTATTTTTTTTCTGCCAAAATGATAATTGTAATTTTTTTTAACTCGTACATGCAGTCAGACAGTCAGTTAGTGATTTTCGTGAAATACCACATTCGTCTATAAAATTTAAAAATAATTTTGTCTATTTTTTGTTTGTAAATATTTTAATTTTTATTGCTACAATTTCAATAAATTAATATGAAAATAGTGGAAAAATCATCAAAATTAATTTAAATCTTAATTTCATCATATCGACACATGTTCGAATATTTTAAATGATTTAATTTATTTAGACTGATTTTGTGGTGATTTTTTATGATTTTGTTAACAACGTATTTTTACATTTTGTATTTAAGATGTTGCAATTTCAAGATTATTTTATTTTATTATTTCTCTCAATGAAACTTAGCTTCTGGGGAATTGTAATTAAAATATTTGAACATAAAATGTAACACTTGTGATAATAACGACAATAAGTAGAGGAGAGAACTGATAAGCGGAAATCTTAAGCAATGTGGGAAATATTACAAAAAATGGTATTAATTGGTGATAACATATATATGCTCATAATAGTTTTGAGTATTTTTCTAAATATAATTATTCCAAAATAAATATATTATTATCGTACAAGTGAAGGAATTTAACTAAATAAGATTTATAAAATTTTATTATAGAAAATTTTTGTAGATATAGAAAATTTCTCCTATTTGGACACAAATTTTAAATTCCTGGAGACAAATTTCCTCTTTTTAGAAACAAATATCCCATAGAAAATTTTCTGTGGGAAATTTCTCGTCTCTTGAGACTAAATTTCTCGTCTCTTGAGATTAAATTTTCTATAGAAAATTTCTCGTCTCTTGAGACTAAATTTTCTATAGAAATTCTATAGAAAATTTCTCGTCTCTTGAGACTAAATTTTCTATAGAAAATTTCTCATCTCTTGAGATCAAATTTTCTATAGAAAATTTCTCATCTCTTGAGATCAAATTTTCTATAGAAAATTTCTCATCTCTTGAGATCAAATTTTCTATAGAAAATTTCTCATCTCTTGAGATCAAATTTTCTATAGAAAATTTCTCATCTCTTGAGATCAAATTTTCTATAGAAAATTTCTCATCTCTTGAGATCAAATTTTCTATAGAAAATTTCTCATCTCTTGAGATCAAATTTTCTATAGAAAATTTCTCATCTCTTGAGATCAAATTTTCTATAGAAAATTTCTCATCTCTTGAGATCAAATTTCTATAGAAAAATTTCTCATCTCTTGAGATCAAATTTTCTATAGAAATTTCTCATCTCTGAGATCAAATTTTCTATAGAAAATTTCTCATCTCTTGAGATCAAATTTTCTATAGAAAATTTCTCATCTCTGAGATCAATTTCTATAGAAAATTTCTCATCTCTGAGATCAAATTTTCTATAGAAAATTTCTCATCTCTTGAGATCAAATTTTCTATAGAAAATTTCTCATCTCTTGAGATCAAATTTTCTATAGAAAATTTCTCATCTCTTGAGATCAAATTTTCTATAGAAAATTTCTCATCTCTTGAGATCAAATTTTCTATAGAAAATTTCTCATCTCTTGAGATCAAATTTTCTATAGAAAATTTCTCATCTCTTGAGATCAAATTTTCTATAGAAAATTTCTCATCTCTTGAGATCAAATTTTCTATAGAAAATTTCTCATCTCTTGAGATCAAATTTTCTATAGAAAATTTCTCATCTCTTGAGATCAAATTTTCTATAGAAAATTTCTCATCTCTTGAGATCAAATTTTCTATAGAAAATTTCTCATCTCTTGAGATCAAATTTTCTATAGAAAATTTCTCATCTCTTGAGATCAAATTTTCTATAGAAAATTTCTCATCTCTTGAGATCAAATTTTCTATAGAAAATTTCTCATCTCTTGAGATCAAATTTTCTATAGAAAATTTCTCATCTCTTGAGATCAAATTTTCTATAGAAAATTTCTCATCTCTTGAGATCAAATTTTCTATAGAAAATTTCTCATCTCTTGAGATCAAATTTTCTATAGAAAATTTCTCATCTCTTGAGATCAAATTTTCTATAGAAAATTTCTCATCTCTTGAGATCAAATTTTCTATAGAAAATTTCTCATCTCTTGAGATCAAATTTTCTATAGAAAATTTCTCATCTCTTGAGATCAAATTTTCTATAGAAAATTTCTCATCTCTTGAGATCAAATTTTCTATAGAAAATTTTTCGTCTCTTAAGACTAAATTTTCTATAGAAAATTTCTCGTCTCTTGAGACCAAGTATTTAGAGAAAATTTTCATCTATAGTTCATAAAAATGTTTTCGTTAACATTCTTTGTTAACATCGTAGTAGTATTTTCTATTTGAATCCATAATAATTCCTTTATTTCAAAGACATTTTCTTTCATTCGTCCATTCATTCATCCTTTTGTATCATCAAAAAGTTCCATTAGTTGAGTGTGTAAATCGTGCGTGTACAACGCACTTGAAAATCATGTGACAACCCATCGGGATACTACAACAGCAACTGACAAATTCATTTCCGTTACTTTATGACTGAAAGGGTAAAATCCATTTGCGAGAGGATTGTTTTATGAGTGTATGTGTTTTTAAAACACACTGGAGTTCTTAGATATGTTTCTTAACGTATTTGTTATTGTAAAATAAGAAAGTTAAAAGAAAAATGTAGGACTTGAAAAAGTTAAAAGTTAAAGGAAGAAAAAATTAGACAACATCTGGTACAAAAAATAAAATTGTATTCTGTATTACAATGCCGTTTTGAAACTTTTAGTTTAAATATGCTACAGGAAGAATATTTAGTTAAAATTTAATTTGTGTTAAAATAACCAAAATAAAATATTATTTTAATAAAAATTATGGTAAAGTGAAATTGAAGATTATTTTTTTCAAAATTCTATATTTTCGAAATCTTAGTTTTGTAGCTCTACTTAGGATCATTTATGCTGTTCTTTTTCTAGTTTTGAGGAAAATGATATTTTATTTTGTGCAGTTTTATCTTAATATAAAACTAAAGTTTAGTAGAATTCTTATGGTTTAAAAAATTTCATTGAAGAAATATCTGGTTTATTTGTGTTTATCTTTTTGCTGAAATCCTTAGAAAAACAAAGAAAGAAAATAAACGAATCAGATCAATAAACTATTGACTTAAAAAAAAAAAAGAAAAACACATGAAAAAGTTAAAAAAATAAAGAGAAAATAAAACTTATGAAAAAAACATTGAACTTAAAAAAGATTTACTTTCTTATGGGGGCCATACAAGCACTTCACACGCTACTTTAAGTTCATAAGGAAATTAATCAAATATGTACATATGTAAGTCTTATGTAGTGTTATACTTTAATAATTATACAAAGTATTTATATTAGACTACAATATTTATACCCTAAACCACCATATTATGCGTTTGGGCATCAATTTTAAGGTTATGTTGGACTCAGAATCAACATGTTCGCAAAATGCAGGTCGCAGTTTTTAAGCTATTTTAATGGAATTTGGCACGTACTATTATTTTGGCACAAGGACGTTGCCTACAATATTTGGTTATGATCGGTCCATGATTTCATATAGGCAACTTACAAATGTGCTCCTGGAAATTTCTGTAGATTTTTCTAATTTTTAGAGAGAATTTTTGTACAGAAAATTTTCCGTATCTAGAAAGAACTTTTCTGTAGAAAATTTCGCTTTTTAAAGAGAAATTTTTTGTAGAAAATTTCTCATTTTTAAAAGAGAAATTTTTTGTACAAAATGTCTAATTTTTGGCGAAATTTTTCTGTAGAAAATTTTACATTTTTAGAGAGAATTTTTCTGCGGAAAATTTCTCACTTTTAAAGAGGATTTTCTTGTAGATAATGGCTCATTTTTAGAGAGAATTTTTGTGCAGATAATTTCTCATTTTTAAAGAGAATTTTTCTGTAGAAAATTTCTCATATTTAGAGAGACTTTTTCTGTAGAAAATATCTAATTTTTAGAGAGAATTTTTCTGTAGGAAATTTCTCATTGTTCATTATTCTTTACAAAAGGAAGATAATAATTAAGATCATACTGGTATAATTTTTTATAGGGAGGTGTGCCTTAAAATTTTGTCCTTTGGTTTTTGTATTTTGAAGAAATATTAAGAAAACAAGTTATTTTTTGTCGGCCAAATCTAACTCTTAAAGTCATTCCTGGTGGAGTATGATGAATCGATTAAATATTTCTCAGTCAAAGGGCTAAAGTTTGGGTCGTGAGATTTTTGAGGCAACACAATCCATTTCCTGTTTTCCAAATAGTTTTTGAAATGTTTTTTGCGTAGATTTTCTTTTACTTCTTCTCACTTTAAACCAATCAGTACCTCGCTTCCTTCGCTCCCTTCGATCCCTCGATTTCATGTTCTAATCCCATTACAGAATTTGTACAAAATTGATCATTTTTTATATTGATGTGTATATTACAATTCGGGGCGATCTACTACTACTTTCTTACTTCTTTTTCTTACACCCTCCACCACCACAAGTTGTGAAGAAGTTATATTAACTTTGTTATTCCATCTGAGTCGATTTCGCTATGACCGTTTGCCTGTCTGTTGTTGGCACACTTCCCTTCACAATAATTGATACAGGTCAATGAAATTTGACAGGAGTGTTTGTTATAGTCCTGAAAAGTTTCCTTTTTAAAACAAGCAAAATCGATTTAGTATATCAAAAGATATAGACCGGTATTTGATGCAACCTCTTAGTTCAAGCGAAGAGCATTCGTAAAATTTTCAATTATAAATCGATAAACAAGAATGAAATGTTGTCATAATATTAAGTTCTATATACTTCATTATGATCGCAAAAATTATCAAAATCGGTTTAGTAGAAAAACGGTTTCCAGTACTACATTTAAGAAATGCTTATATACAGTTATATAAGTGTATGTGTGAGGGAATATACGATACAAAACTTAATATTTTCACACTCATTTGAGATGGAGGGTATTGTAGATTCGGCATATCTTAATATAGGATTCTTACTTATTTTTTCGCTTAGTTGCTTGCAATTACTTTTGTTTTTCTTCTACAAATACGAATTGGTTGTTTAAAATGTTTGGCAAGAAAATGAAATTGCTTTATAATTACTCAAGGTTTTAAAGGAGAGTACAATACGAGAAACACAACAACAAAAAAATAGTTTTCTTTTAGTAAAAAAAGCCTCGAACTTAAACTTTTATGAAAAAAATCTAAAAGTAAATTCTTGAGAATTTTAGTAATTTTTATTCTCTTATTTATTTTTTTGGTAAATCGTTTAGTTTATTTTCCAACAATTTACAATACATTTCGCAAAATGTTACAGGTGGAAATTTATGATGATGTTTAAAAGTGATAATGCCAAAAGCAGTTCATTTCAAAATAAATTGTTATAAAAACCACAAAAGATTTATCCACAAAATTACAAACACTTAAAGAATTTCCTATAAAAACAAAATACTAATTAATTTAACAATAAATCACTACAAAACAATACAGCTGCCACAAGAAAATGCAAGAAATTGTTAAAATCGTACAATGAAAATGTATCTAAAATTATTTTTAGCAAATCGAATGAAACATGTCAATTGTGTTCTGTTCGTTTTTACTCTTTTGGCAAAAAACAGAAAAACTTTACAAAATATACAAAATAAAAATTAAAAGCAGATGTGCTAAATCAGGGGATCCATAATCAGATAACTACAACAATCTTAATTATATTTTTTTGACTATTCCATAATTTTATTCGTTATCCATTAATTTCGTGAAGCTTCTGATGCGGTTGTGATTAAGGGTTTACTGTGATTTCGTAGCTATAATTTCATACACGATATATTTTCCCAAAGAGTGGAAAATTGAATTGAAAAGAATCCAAAATTCTTTTTATACCTTATACCTCCATAGATGGCTGGTGACAGAAAAAGTCACTTCCTGAGTCGATTTAACCTTCTGACTGGCTGCCCAAGTAGAATTTCAGAGATTTAAATACAGTTTGTCAAATGTATCTTTGCTAACACAACAATTAAGAAGTTAAAGTCGGCCAAGCCCGATTATTTTTGAGTATAAATAGTGGCTACCAAAAATGAATGAACGAGCCTCGTATAAATTTATTTTACCATTTATTTTCAAGATCACAATATATTTTTATTGTAATAACGTGTTTTACGTGTTTTAACAGAAGAATTATACGGAAGCTATAGAATATTATGGACCGGCCCTTAAAAAATTTCGCCCATCGATTTTTGCTTATGTTAATCTTTTATTTGTCAAATTTATATTACATGAACATGAAATTTATGAACGACCCTCGCATAATTTCCTTTTCATATTATTTTTATGTGTGCAGTATATTATTATGATACTAACATTTATGTGAATTTCATGCGTTTTAAAGAGATTTTTCTCTGTAGGTTTATATGGGAATTAGAAAATATTATGGACCGACCCTTGATTAATTTCATGCAACAATTTTGGCTTATATTTATCACTTATTTGACTAAATATTTTTACAATACCCGCGTATATGTGCGATTTATGTGTTTCAAAGTGATATTTAGGAGGGTGGTTGTATGGAACCTATACGAAATATGGACCGATCCTCAATAATTCAGTATATATTTTTAGAATATAATAAAAATCAGTTTTGATAAATTTGGTTAAAATCATTTTATATTTAGATATTTTATATGTTAAAACATTAAAACAAGATATTTTATGGGTTAAAACCTCTATTCATGGGGAACATTTGTATAGGTCCCATATAGTAGGCCGATCATATCTTAAGAATGGTTTTACTTAAGTCTAAGGACAAACTCCATTAAAATTGGTTAATATCGGTACATTATTTCATGTAGACCATATACGCATGTTGCCCCGAAATAGAAGTCCTAAAAGTAAAACGAAACAAAATTGGAAATGGAGCTCTTAGAAGTGCCATATGTAAAACGAAACAAAATTGGAACAATGAGTTCTGATCGGGTTCTTATTTCCTAGAGCTCCCATATTGCAAATAATCAACACAGATTTTACAGAGCTCTTACAATTGTTTTGGATATTAATGTACTACCAACAGATAGAAGAACGGATAGACGCATCGCTAACTATATTCATAGTTTAAGATAATCCAGAAAACAAATTCTTTATGGGGTCCTAGACGATTTTATCTTAGCGCTACATATGGAATGATTGGATTTAAAAAAGCTTAAAGCTTCAAATCTCCAAAACATTCATCATGCATCATGAGAAGGTTTCATAAATAACAAACTTTTTCTTTTTGTCATTCTCTATTGTTATAAGTCAGTGTCATTTTATTTTCATAGAGTTTTCAAAATTTCTTTACTTTTTCTTTTATTTCATTTTATTAAATTCTGCGTTTTTTCTGTCTTTATTTAAAGTGTCACAAATTTTTTATTCTCATCTTCTGATTGTACTTGCTTCTGGTATTCCTTGGCATTATGCCCAAATACATATTGAATGAGTTGTTGTTTACACCAAGTAACAACAAAATAGTGTTTGTTGGTTTCGTGTTGTTTGCTCTTGATTACCGGTAGAAGCCACAGTGTCAGCGGCTTTTGCAACATGAACTGAAACAAATTAAAATAAAAAAAGAATGAAAAAGTTGCAAGTTCTCGTCTTAGCTAGAGTAAATGTAGTTGTTGCAAGAGAAAAAATAATAAAACCTTAATTAATTGGATATTGTGAAATTTATTTTAATGAAGTATACAAATGACTACATATGTATCTATATAATACATATGTACATATATAATTAGTTATTTAAACATATAGTATATGATTATATATATACATATTATATGCAGACTAATGTAAAGTGGGACAGAATTAAAAATGGAAATTAATCCTATTATGATCCCGGCTATAAATTGGGGTATAAACTATATATATATATATATATATATATATATATATATATATATATATATATATATATATATATATATATATATATATATATATATATATATATATATATATATATATATATATATATATATATATATATATATATATATATATATATATATATATATATATATATATATATATCTGAACTATAAATCCATTAACTAGATGTTAGTCTCGACTAAAATCTAGACAATCGACAAAATTGTACTCTCGACTATAAGCCAGTATATTAAAAAGATTAAAGTCGCCACAAGTTGCTCTCTATTATCATGATAAGCAAGTCTATCGCGAGCTTATAATCTCGACTATAAGGTAGTCTATTGGCCTATCGATCGGTTTATAGTATCGACTATAAGATAGTATATCGGCCAACTTAAAGTCTCGACTATAAGATAGTTAATCGGTCAGCTTATAGTCTCGACTAAAAGTTAGTCTATCTGCTAGTTAATAGTCTGGACTATGAGCTAGTCTATCCGTTAGTTTATAGTCTCGGCTATACACTAGTTTATCGGCTATCTTAGGTCTCGACTGTAAGCTAGTCTAACAACTAGTTTATACTTTCGATTAGTCCTGACTATAGTCTACGGTCTACATTATAGTCACAATTATAAGCTGGTCAATTGTTTCAGCTCCACTGTGCTTTGTGGAATACTCTAATTTATTTATAAGTCATATGCAACAAAACACTTATTTAAATACATATTTACACAAAACTTTGTCTATCTCATTCACCAGTCTGTTGTTGTAGTTATGTTACATTTTGCATTGTAGTTATTGTTCCTCCCTTTTTTGCAACATGCTGCATGTTGAATATGATCTTCCCGTTTTGGCATGGCGCAACAAAAGCAAAAAAGATAAAAGAATTAAATTTTAAATAAAAATTTAGTCTAATTAGTTTCGTAAACATAATACAGTATAACACTTCCATACCTATAAAACTCTAATTACTATGTGAGTACAGTGTGAATAATAAGTAGAACCAGTTGTTTTTCTGTTGAGGTTGTATTTTTTTCCAGTGAGAATGTTCGATCTGGTGGTATATTTATACCTGTAGTACATTTTTAAGGATTATGAGTGGGTATAGAATCTTGGGAACAAGAGTGGAACACATATTTCTATATATTGTATAAGTGCAGTGTGTTAAATAAGTATAATCAGGAACGGTTTATTATTTGGGTTATTATAGTTCTTTCCTTAGAAATTCAATATAGAATCTTGGGATATATAGAATCTTGGGAACACATATGGAACACATATTAGACGATAGATTCGAATAATGGCCTTGAAGTTTAAATTGGCTTGAAATTGAATACTGTATAAATACTTTTGTTGCTTAGTTTTATAATCATACAAATATTCACTGCATGACTACAAAAGTGTGAGAATTTTTAATATCAAATATTATATACATTTACATATATACACACATACTTATATATATTTGCATCTAATTTGTTTGATGTTGTAAAATTAAGTAAAATACAACTGCAAGAGAAAATGTTGTTGAAAATTAAATTAATTAAAAGTGATGATAAGTAATTATTATTGTCTTTTAGAGGTTAAAGGTTAAAATTATTATTTATGCAACATTTTGTAGGAAAGATTTTAATTTGAATTGAAAGCAGATTGAAGAGTGAAGTATTTTCGATTTATGATCTATCAAATATTTTGGTACTACTTAACAAGACAATTCCAAGCAATCGAATTTGTTAATCTTCTTTTCTATTTATATAAAATTTTATGTGTATTTGTTTGTGCATTATTTTCTTTAAATTTTCACAGTGTCTTTTTGTATGGCGTAAAGGTAATATAGCCAATAATTTTTCTGATAGGACCAAGAGGAGATTTTACCAAATATTGATTATCAAAATTCAAATGAACTTTGACAACGAGAGTCATGAAATTTTGTAGGCATCTTGCCACTGTGGGATAGCTTCACTGAAAAAGAGCGATTAGTATCAGAGGGAAAGGTAGAGTCCAAGTAAACCAAATATTGATTATTAAATATCAGGGAAATTAAACAAAGCCAAGTTTAAACAGAAAAAACAATATTTCCCGACAAATGACAGAGTGATGGGATCTGCATTCAATGCAAATATAAATTATTAATATTCTGTAAAATTATTATAACGAGAATTTAACATTTTAACAATAATTACTCTCTTTAACAAACGGCCAGGGTCAAGGAACATTTATTGAAAGCAAATATTTATAACAAAATATTTGAAGAATTATTACGGCGAAAATTTTTCTAATTTGAGCAAAGCTCCGTTAAATGAAATTATTTTAATAACAATGCGATTTATGAGGTTTTTGTGAATTGCGATCAAAGAAAATTTTTGTGATGCAAATATTTAATTTTTTAATTACCTTTTCTTTCCATCACCAAAAAATACATTAAAATTTCTTAATATCTAATTGCACTTTCCAGTAGTTTTTTTTCCTTCCGTTCGGTCATTTTTATCCCCAAAGTCTTGTATTTAATGCATTTTTAAATACTTGCTACAACAATAAAAAATCGCTTCCATTAAACAAATATCTCTGAAAACAACTACTGAAAACTGGGTGTATCTTTATCACTTTGTTAAAAATTTAAACGAGAAAAAATAAACAACAACACCAACAAAAAGAGTAGCCTTTTGCATGTTTTTGTAATCAATCTTGTGAATAACACTTACCAAGTTTATTTGGTAACCGAAAAACAAATCACAAAAAGAACCGAGAGCTTAACTACATAATAAAGTGCATGAATACAACGGAATTTCAACTGAAAATAAATATGATAAAAATGTTGTAGAAAACAAAATCTATTTGTCTTAGAAACAATTTATAAGGCCTAAAAACAAACAAGGTAATGCAAAATATACCAAACCAAATTTTGGTCTTAGAGGGAGAAAAAACTGGTCTACAATAAAATAATGATATTTTTTTAAATAAAACATTTTGGCTTTAAAGAGTTTTTGGATTTTTTTGTTAATGTCGGAGATGCTTATCAGCGATACCAAATATATTTGAATAAATCTTGACGCACAGTTATACCCTACTTTGGGTATTATAAAACTTTTGTTGTTTATAAAAACAATAAAGAAATGTTGATTCGACTCAATAATGTATGTTCTGTTGTAACGATGCACAGTGGTCCCAGAAAACGATTTAAATTTTTCACTAACTTTAGAACTACAAAATTTTTAAACAAATTTTCGCAGATGCTCTACAGAAACTTACCCTCCAAAAATTCCTTAAAACTGTGTTTAATTGCAACAGTTTACACCTAAAAAGTTACGCAATATTTTTTGAAATATACTAAATACTGCAGCACGTACTTTTAATAATTTGAAGGGGTGCTGAAGCATAATTATATATTTATATATATTTTATACCATTGGAAAAGTACTAATTATCTTTAATAAATTGAAGGAAATCAAAAATTTTTATTTTCTGCGCATTTTTGTAAAAAAGGTTAATATTTGACACTAAATAAATTCTAAATAAATATATTTATGTGAATATTAAATACGATATGGTCAAACTTGCTTCAAATCTACGACTGCAAAAAGACTCCCACGTTTTGAGTTCAAAATACCCGAAATTTCTAATTGGGGAAAACTTGTTCAAAAGATTGATTTCTTTAGAAAATTGCTCGCTCTGCATTATAAGAGGTTTGGACCATTACATTTTTTTTCAGTGAATAGCTATATTCCTATACACTGAAACAAAAAAAGACGTAAATATAGCAAAAAAAGGTGTAGAGTTGAATAAAGTACGTTCAGCCAAAGAAAACTTTCGTTAATTTTTCGTATATTCTTCAAAACTATCATTATGACTATTTGAATTCGTAAATATAAAAGAGTTAATTTGAATAAATATTATTCAATTTGAATAAAAGATTATTCAAACTGATAAAAATAAATTCATTATTTTGATGAATATTATTCAATTTAAAAATTTATTGAATTAAATTTATGAAACTTTAGTTGAGTTGAAAAAATACGGTAAATTGTAAATTGTAAATAATAAATTAATAAATAAAATATTAAGTATAAAATATTTCATGAAAAATTTTGATAGGACCAATGTAACAGCGAGAAATTTCAAATTTGGTCCCAATGACTTCCTTAAATGGCAAAGAAAATATATAAAAGTTATTTGACGAAAAAAGTAGTTAAATAAACAAAAATTTATTCAAATTTAGTATGAAGAATTGAATAAATTTGTGTGTTATTTTACTAACGATGCGTTACTGCTGTTTTTGCTAAATATCTGTTTATATAACATATTTTTCGTAAATTTTTAGCAAAATTTTATTCAATTTAACATCTTTCACTAAAAAAATTTATTAAATGTTTTAATTTAAACTTTCTTCTTCAATTTTAAGAAAAATTCTGTTAATAAGAAAGTTCTATGAAAATTTTACGTTATTATTACCAACAACATTTGGTTCATTGTAGGGATAACGAAAAAAGTGCTTTTATACAGAACTCAGGCAACATTATAGAATTTATACCCTCCACCAGAAGTGATGATGAGGGAATATTAATTTTATAATTCTGTATGTGACTCCAAGAAGGAATCAGCTAAATTAATAAATTCTTGCAACAAATCAAAATCTCGTAGATTTATCTATGTCCGCCTGTATTGGAATCATTCTTACTTTCCACATTTTTTGCTGTTGTCCTAAGCAGTTTCCGATGAAAACCAGGTATATTAGCTATAATCTAAGACAAACTCAAAAAAGAAAGAAAAACTTAAAAGGTACTTATACTTCTTTTAATCAATTGGAGATCACCCAAAGACTGACAACTTCGTTAAAAATATTCCAAAAAAGTTCCAAAGTTAAAAAAAACTATTTCCAAAAAATCGAAAATATTTTGAGGCCACTGTTGATGTGAATAGACAAGTTAAAAGATTAGATTTCAACCTCGTCAATAAAAAGACTATGAGCTATTTAATAGAATAAATTCTTTCTAGACTAAATTGAGGACTATGTCATTGATTATATTTGCGAAGAAATAATAGACTATATTTAAGACGATATTAAAGATTATAATAAAATAGTTAATATAGACAAGTCTAAAGATTAAACAACAAACTAGTCACTGAAAAGGCTATATGCTATTCAATATAACAGACTATAAAATAATAAATAGAATAGACTATAAGTTTATCACTAGAATTGGTTATGGGCTAGTCTATTGAATGGAATATGCGCTTGTCTGTATAGATTATGTTTTTTACAATAAAACTTTTTTAGACTAAATTGAGAACGATGTAATAACTTATATTTTCGACGAATAATAGACTTATTCCGAGCAATGTTATAGTCTATAAAAGACGAGTTAAAATATTATACTATATATAGATTATATAGATTATGTTCTTTACAATTGAACTTTTTTAGACTAAATTATGAACGTTTATAAGAACGATTTTCGACGAAATAATAGACTTTATTCTGGACGATATAATAGATTATAAAACCAGTGTAGATTGTAATAGAATAGGCTACATGCTATTCTGATTTAAATATATTTTTTACTTGGTGATACAATATACTTCACTAAACTATTATAGTGTATTATTAACTTCTACTCTGCCGATAATAATGCGCTCACTTATCTTCAAGTGGAATTTTCTGAAATTTATATTGTCCGCTGTTTTTAATTGTAATGGATTCCTATTCAATGATTTATTCATTATTTCTTGCTCCATTATTAATGTTGTATTGAAATTTTTTTTGTGTTTATTCATTATTTGGAAAAAAGTAGCTCAAGTGGATTTATGTTTTATTAACAAAAAGAAAAAAATATGAAAATATTTCATAGAAATTGTTTTTGTTATTTCCTCCATAAAATAGAGATTTTGTAACACTTTTACTTTTGCTGTTGGGGGCTAATTTTTTTCCTATAAATTTCTTTAGAAATAATGAATGAACGCAAAATTATAAATAAATTTAGAAATAATTAATAAAAGTGAATGGCGGTAACTGAAATTTATTTCCCCAAAACAAATAAAATGGGTATTAGAAAAGAGGGGATATAAAAACTGAATAAAATAGCGTGAATAGCATCTTTTTTTTGGCGAAATAGTCATGAAATTATTTAGAAAAACTACTTCAATATATGACCAAATAATAGGAGCATATTTAGAAATTTAAAAAATTAACTTTTAGGTGTACACAGAAAAAAATCAATGTAAAATTAAAAAAATTGAAATAATTTAACTTTCTTTCACTTATGATTTTGCTTCCTAGATAATAAATGTTAATTTAACATTGTTTCAAACTAAATACATTTTCTTGAGAATATTCTTGAAATTTTACTACTTGAAACTTAAAAGTGATTTTAACAAGTAAGAATGCTATATTCGGCTATGTCGAATCTTCAATACCCTCCGCCAAAACTACGTGTGAAGTAGGTACGTTATATTTCGTAAATACACACTCACACATACACTCACAGTCTTATAAAATATATACAATTTTTTCTTTATGACTTAATGAGTCATAAAATTAGTCATATTTTTCGCTATAACAATTATATTATTGGGCAATTTACGAAAGTATTTCTCTTGAACTTAGAGATTGCCTCGGATATCGGTCTATATCTTTTATTTTACTTTTTTTAATAGGCAACTTTTCAGGACTATAGCAAATGCTATAAATTTTCATTGAGCTCTGTCAACAACAGACAGACAAACTAACATAGAAAAACCGACTCAAATTTTGATTTCATGCAAGAATATATGTAAATTATGAGGTCTGAGATGATTCCTTCTTAGCGTTACACACGGAATGGGAAAGTTAATACACCCTCTTCTCCACTTGTGGTGGTAGAGGGTATAAAAGTGTAACATAAAGATATTAATATATAAAGTATTAAATATTAATATCAAAATAATCTAATATGTACAATATTATTTCGCCACAAACATAGAAACATTAATTTCAAAATAAATGAAGAAAATATTCAATTTCAAATCAACCATGTTCAACGTTGATTTTGCTTCATATTTTTTTCTGTGTGTGGAAATAAAATGTTTTAAAAAGAAATTCCCCTCCCTTTGGAAATTTGCGTTTAAAGTTCTTCTAAATAATTTAATTTTTAGATTTTCCAAATGTCCTTAACATTTAAATTTTTATCTTAAAAATCATAAGTAAAAAACCTAAAATAACATTTATTAAAGAAAACATATTTCTTAACGAACAATTCATCACAATATAAATCAAGATTAATGTCATTTTCAAGATTTCAAAATCAAATCTGATGTATTAATGGGCAAAGTTCTTTTAAAGTTTATATGTTCACTTCCACAATTTTAAATAAGTTTTTCTTTTATTTATTTATTCTTTTAGCTGTCACTTGGTTTTTTATGAAAGTAAAACCACAATCATTGTAATTTTCCATAAAATGTCAAAGTAATTCATAGACTACATATTTCATTAGAATTAATCTCCAATAGTTTTATTCTTTTTTTCCAATTTGGAGTTTGTTCCCTTGTTAAGAACCTGAATTATATGGTTTAAAATATCGTATAAACATGCAATTAAAACAACAGAAGTAACTCAAACAATAAAAACATCGGCAACAGCAGCAGCAACAACAACAACAGCTAAGATTAACACAAGCTTAAGTATTGAAAACGAAATACGAATGGTAAAAAATAAAAGAAGTTGTACTTGTACTAACTAGAAGCTTAGTAAACTAGGAGGTATGTAGGAAAAGTGCAAGTGAATAAGTTCTTTAAATGGACAACAAAAAAATATACCAACAAAAGCAAAGCAGGACTACAGGCACGTAAAAAAGCCAAAAGATTGACTATAAGCAGTGCAAAAAATAGAGTACGGTCTAGATTGTAATCTAGTTGATAAACAGGTTTATAATTTCAACCATAAGCTAGCTAATGAACTAGTCTCGATTACGGCCAGTCTAACTTGTCGATAATTTAGGTAACAGTCTTGACAATAACTAATCTATAGACTATATTAAAAGCCTGTTTATACGAGCCAAAAAACTAAACAAACTCGTCGATAGAACAGTTAATATGCATGATAAATAGTTTATAGTTTCGACTATAATAGTTCGTCAATAAACTAGTTTATAGCCTTCACTATAAGTTCGTCAATAAACTAGTTTTTAGTCTTCACTATAAGTTCCTCAATAGACTAGTTTATAGTCATGACTATAAACTAGTTAATAGACTTGTTAATAGCCTCGACTATAAGTTGTTTCAGTTTATGAACTGAATCTGAGATTATGATCTAATCAATAGACTAGTTTACAGTCTCAACTGTATGCTGGTCATTCGACTAGTTTATAGTTTCGACTATAATTCTATAGTCTATTACTTTAAACTCCCACCATGTAATTCCTTTTTTAAACTCTAGATTTAAGCTTTTACATACAAATGCAATTCTTTGTTAAGCTACGGAAAAAAGGAGACCTTAATAAGTCTTAGTACTGCTTTATTTTGACTTAAGCTTTTTGTTTGTAGTTTGTGATGTTAAATGACAATTTAATTGTTGTTTGTATGTATTTGCTTGCATATGTCACTTACAATGACAAAATAATTTAATTATGTCAACTAAGATTTACCTTGAAGTCTGTTTTATATATAATTTTTTCACTCTGCTCGTTTTTCTTTTGCGCTTTGAAAAATGCACACATACAAATACATATGAATTATTTTACTATAATAAACACATGTATGAAAGTGTGTATAAGTTGGCAAAAGAATCCTAAAATAAGAATTATATATCTTTTCTTTTTTTTCTGTATGGTTGGCTTTAGTTGCGTTCAGAATCAGCAAAAATGTACAATAAAGTATTAACGCCATGCCAACATTCATGTTTCAATATGAGAAAAGGAGGTGAATTAAATTGCAAAAAATGAAAAAAAAGTAAAAATATATAACGAATGACAAAATGAAAAGCAGCATAATGTTGCATGTTTCTTTTAGGAGCGTGTGTTCTGTTCTTTTTTGTTATTATTAGAGTTACCATTTCAGTTGTTGGAATGATGTATTATAAGAATATTTCGCATTTTTAGTTGTACAGGTTTCGTTTTCTGTAGAATGTTATGTATTGGGTGGGAGAAAAAGTATATATTTTTTAAATATCAATATTGTTTATCACAACTGCTATTATTTTTGAGTTTGAAAAATGCAGGAGATAAATGATAATAAAGAAAACTTTTGAATGATTTTAATTGGTGAATTCCAAAATGATTCATTATGCTGACAAGAGTACTAAAAGTGTTTTGATGGACTTAAGAAGAGATATAAAGGTGGTGAAAGTATTAACACATAAAAATTCTATTGAGGTTGTCCTTGTTATTTGCTGAAATAAAGGTTTGGAATATTAAAATTAATCTATTATACACAAACTTATTTCCTAACCTCATCCAATAAAAACTGATCCAATTTTATTCAGTTTTCAGGTTATTTTTATTTATGTTCTGTTTTCTTTCTTTAATATAAAAAAATATTTACCTTTAATTCTGTTTCTGATCTTTTTGTTTGTATTTTTTTTTTTGCATAACAACAAACATACAACATTCATTACTTAAGTTTTTAAGTTAAAGTTAAATTGTCGTGGCATGCAATAAACTTTTGTTATGCTCTTAAATGCCGCCGCCACCTTCAGCTGCAGCAGCAACAGCAACTACTACTCGTACCACCACCACCTTCAGCTTCATCATTGAACCAGCAGCACTAAAAGTTCCAATCACAAATTTGTAACAGAATTACTGCCTCCACTTAAATTTGTTTGTGGCAATGTGTATGTCTGTGCTAAATGGATGCATGAATGTACTACTGTTCATTCATTCGTTCAAACATTCATCTGTTTAACTTGTTTTAATGTAATTTATCAAATGCATTGACATTTTCTTGTAGTAAAAAAGAAAAAAAGGAAAAATAAAAAATCGTTCAAAAGGGGATACAAATAAAATAAGAAATATTGTAATGTTTCTGAATATTTTATTGGCGGTATTTAAGATTTCCTTTCATTTCTTAGGAACTGCCACATAAACTACTTGTTGCAAATATTAATGCTGAAAAGAAACAAAATGATCTTAAACAGACTAAAATTGATTTATTTTTAAAGAGTAAACAACACTGGTTATGTTGAGAAAGGAAATGCTGGGAGATAATTTTTATTAATTTTGAAAATATTGAAAAATTCATTTTCAAAGTAATTTTCATTTCAATAAAATTTTTAGTTAAATTTATAAATTTTTTACTTCAATTTTTAACAAAATTTACTTTTGCGAAAGAACTGATATGTTTGTGCTTTACAGATTTTGTAACTAAATTTCCTGAAAAACACCAAATTCGGTATTGTGTGTCGTGGTCTTATATTTCTTCTTTATTTGATTGAAATTATTATTACAATTTAAAAATTATAATTTTAAAATATAATTTTAATCACTTGTGATGAAATTTCGTACCTTTTTCAGAAACCCTTCCTTTTTTCAGAAATCTTCCAAACTTTTGCACACATTTTTGTGCTCTTCACTTCTTTTTTAACAAGAGCCCAATATCTCTCTGCTGGTTATAGTTCCGGTTAGTTTGGACGATTTGCCTCTTCTGGTACAAATAACAAATTACTGTTCTTGTTTTACTCAAAGGTTTGTGTAGGATACTAAGTCAGGGCCAAAATAGGTGGACACATTATGAAGTCTTATGCAACTCAAGGGTAATTTTGACTGATTCCCTCGTGCATCAGCGATATAAAATTTTTGACATGATGTTGCACAAAACCTGTCAGAACATACGTTTCGTCATCTATTATGCAGCATGAGATCCTAACTTTAATTTCTGTGTTCTTTGCTTTCAGTCCCTATATTTTTAACAGCGTTTCTATCAGAACTTTTTGAGACTCATATGTTTTAAAGCCAGCATTAACTCTAATTTTTTGTACCAAACAGCCAGAGCGCTGGCTGTATTTCTACCAGATGTATCGTGTACTTCGTGTAGAAACATCATGTGGACTATTTCTTTTACATTTGCTGTTTGGAAACAGTTTGAGAGGAGACATTTTTGATAATTGGTCAATTGTTTGTAGGGCCAAGTTGGTTTTGTTTTTTGAAAATAATTCTAGTAGCTACTGGTTTAACAATATTTTCATTTGTTTGATATTAAACATAATAACTGACATATTTTACAAAGATAATTTGACAAAAAAAGTCATGCTAAAACAAGTAAAATGTTAAAGTTTTAAATTCTAATGCTGTCCATATTCGGAAGAAAGTTCAGATTTAGATCGGCTCAGAAGTGATTCCAAATACATATTCTTATTGATCGTATCCCTTCTACAGACCCACTTCCGAATTTATTTTTAGAGTGTTGAACACTTTAAGAGACTTTTCCCTTCACTTTAGTCGCCTACATATTTTGATGTACTAAACCTGAAAAAGAGTGAAAAAATCTTATTAAAATATGTGAGAAAAAACTATTATTTTAGTTTTAATTCGACCTCATGTAAGTATGAAATATGTAACAATATTTTCAAAGAATCCATTGTTTTATGGGTCTAGACTAATAAAATACATTCATATAATCTTTGTAGTTAACACATTTTTAACGAAGTTAAATCGCTTTAATTATCTGGTCATATATATTCCAAGACTGAAGTCTGACAGACCTATCACCGATATCTGTATACAGTCACAAACTTTTATAAAAATTCACCCGCACCTGTACTATCACTGTGTAAAAGTCATTGAAATCGAAGTGGAAATTCGGAAGAAAGTTCAGATTTGTTTGCATATTTTTTATAGTATTAAGAGCATTTTATATAAATCCAAGGAATCAAGTAAATTACTATAACGTTAAATTTTGAACCACTATGTAGGATCTATTTTTAATGCAATTAATATAAACTTTATTCACAAAAACCTTGACTTTACAATTTTAATATTTTTTGCTCATTTAAGTCATTTGCATAACTATGATAATTACAAAAAAAAATCCATAATATTTTTTAATAGATTATGACCCAGTTTGCAGAAAAAGAACTCTTCGAACACTCATAATAAAACAAAATCTGTTAAACAACAATAAACTAATTTATAAATTTTCTTGTAACAAACAAGAAAAAAACTAATTTAATATTTTATGACTTAAATAATCTTTTAAGGTCATATCTCCATCTGGCTTTTAGAAACATAAAAAATAAATAAAGTTGAAAATTAAAATTAGGCCCCCTTATAGAAAATAAAGCAACGTAGAAAAATAATAATAAAATTAGAAATAAAATAAATTTATGAGTTTCATCTAAAACAAAACAAAACATCTCATAGATTGCAGCGTAAACTCACTTACTCACTCGCTCACTCATCATACCAATCTTACACACACATGTGCCTGTGTGTGTTTGAAATGTGGGTAATTATTTGTACTTGTATAATTTTACTATTCAATTTTAATTACTTTTCTGTTTACTCTCCTGCTTCTTAAGCGTTTCACCTATAAAGTAACCATATTTTTTGTGGTATTTTAATTACTTTTTCTACATTAAAGAAATATTATAGTTATAAAAGAACACAAAACAAAATGAAGAACTACCGCTAAACGCAATATTCATTCAAATCTATGTCGTCATGGAAAAATAACATCACACAAATTCATACATATAAATTTTCTTATTTCTCTACTTCAGCAGCCTCAGCAAAATCAAAAAAAAAAAGACTTCCAAAAAATATTTTTAGCCCAGTCATACATCAACTGAACCATCGAAATCACGACATGAGGTATCAAATGGAGAGATATAATAAAAAAACAGAAATCTATACAATGAAGACAGGAGGAAATACTGTAAAAATAACAAGTGTGTATGTTGTACTCGGTTGAGGCGAAGCTTTAATACCCTGCTTGATTAATATTGCAGAAAGTTGCTCATTGAGAGCTTTGATTCGCATCCAGTTTTGTCTTATGTTAAAAGTGCTTACATGACAATAAAATAAAAATATTGCTTATCATTTAAGTTAAAGGACGTATCAAGCTGAATTAAAGCTTAATCCAATAAAGAAGCCCAAATAGACAACGTCTGAAGCGGAATAGTGTATACGAACTCCAGTAGTCAAGTTTAACAAAGAAGTCAAAATTCCCCTACATTTTTTACAAATAGTTTTTCAGCGTTATCGTGTACGAAGTTTATTTCCTCTTGCTTTCTTCAGTATTATTGTTAAGGTAATGTCCTCGCGTCTGTTTGCTTTTCCTTTCTTTCCTCTTGAAACGAAAAGTCGCATCTATGGTCATCTGATTCGATTTCTATAGCCCATAGTTCTGAGCTAGAACTGAACAGACCTAGAATTTAAGTAAATATGAACTCGAACTAAACTAGAACTAAACTAGAACTGAACTAAACTGAACTAAAGCTGAACTAGAACTGAACTAAAGCTGAACTAAAGCTGAACTAAAGCTGAGCTAGAACTGCAATAGAACTGAAATATAACTGAACTTAAACTGAACTAAAACTGAACTAGACTGAACTAGAACTGAGCTAGAACTAAAGTAAAACTGAACTAGAACTAAATTAGAACTAAACTGGAACTGAACTAGAACTGAACAATAGCTGAACTAGAACTAAACTTAAACTGAACTAAAACTGAACCAGAACTGAAATAGAACTGAACTAGAACTGAACTAGAATTTTCTTGATTTTTTATTTTTATGCCAATATTTGAACTATTTTCTTGGTCCAGAAATTTTATTAATGTCTTGGTACCGTTGTAAACTTTCATAAGGTAAACGATTCAAAAAGTTGTGCACTCATTATGTACTTTAAGCCAGTTTTAAAGGAGTTAAACTGTTCTAAAATTGGATGAAGGACAAAGAGTGCATGTTTGGCTTTTACTGATTCTATATACTTTAAATGAGTTGAATTTATATAATTTTCAACAGAGGTTTTTGGCATGGACCTTTCTGGAATTAATACTTGGTATCCCTTTCAATGTTCTCCAGCATAATTCTTTAATTAAACGTTCGTATCTCTAATTTGAATATCTACAAATATTTAATTAGTCGCCGTCAAATTGAAGCTAAAAACAGTGAGCAAAATTTGGTCGTTACATATCTAAAACGTTGTTACAAACAAAATAACCAACTTAATGTAAATCTACTTCACTACTTGTGCTGATGCAGGGTATAAAAATAACCGAATCATGCGTAGATATATTTTTTATACTAAACAACTACAAGTATTCATATATTTACTACTGCAACACAATTTGATAAATGTTGTAACGGCCTCAACCTCAACGTATTCTCCACCAAAAAGACAACGTTTAGGCTCAAACAGAAAACAATGATACAACTCATTCGTATAACAACAAGAATGAATGAAAAAAAGAGTATTTAGTCTTGATTTAAAGATGTATAGCTTGGTTGGTTAAATGACTGAATGAATGTGAAGTTACAACAGCCTGTATAATCGTTCACAAAAAAAATACCATTCAATAACGAAAAAAAAACAAAAACAAAAATAACCAATCCAACCATGGTCAAGTTTAAAAAGTTTGCAGATGAGTATTAAGGAAGTTTAGTTTTTCAGTATTTTATGTGGCCGTGTGCGTCGATGTGACTGACTGATAGTTTTTATTTTTATGTATTTATTTTTATTATTTTTTTTTTGTTTTTGTTTCGAATTTCTTGTATTTGTGGTTATTTTTGTCTGTTGAACTGACTGATGTGTTTATCGTGCGCCAGTCATTTGGCAAATGATTGTCGATCCGCGACCTAATTGATCTCAAACGTCAAATTCAATGAATGAATGAACGTTTTTACGTTTAAATATGGCTTTTATTTTCACAAAAAATATATATTGTTTCTTAGCTGATGTGAGTAGACAGCAGTGGCGTTAAAACGCCCCCCTCAATCTTGATAAAATTGATAGAGAGGATTTTGATAAGAGAATAATAATGGCAGCATTAAAAGGACTTTATGTGATAATACGAATACATATGTTGAATCATATTAAGAAATGTGGATTATTTTGCTAATAAGAGCTTTTGTTAAAATACTAAGCTCTTTATTTTTTCTTTTCTTTAAAAGCTTTTTTTACGTCTGGCTAAACAAAATAAATATTTTGATTCTTAAGAAATAAAAGCTTTTTCAAATGTTATATCAAACAAAAGCCTAAAGGGATAATTTAACTAACAAAATATATTTTAAGGCACAGAAAATTTTAGGTTAGTTATCAGACGCTTTTCAGATTTTTTGCAGAAGTTTTCATGAAAATCGTCTGAATACTAACCTAAATTTTCTGTGCCTTAAAATATTTTGTTAGTTAAATTATCCCTTTAGGCTTTTGTTGATATTAACATTTGAAAAAGCTTTTTTTCTTAAGAATCAAAATATTTATTTTGTTTAGTCAGACTTAAAAAGAAAAAGCTTTAAAGAATGGTATTTGCCAAACGAAAAAATATAATAAGCTTGGAATTTTAACAAAAGCTCTTATTAGCAAAATAATCCTCTTTCTTCACAGCCTTTTTAAAATAAAAGCGTCAGAACAGAAAGATTTTTGTGTACTCATCATTGCACAGCCTGAACGGTTTAAAGAAACTAGAAAATTGAAAATCAGAGTGTTTACTCTCTTAAACCTCGGAGTAAAAAAGTACCATATGACATATATTGTTGCTGATGTAACACCTGGTCAGGTAGAAAAAATGGACACATGATGTTTTTATACCCCAAAAA
>PYHX02000494.1:8844463-8868645 GCA_004302925.2 Cochliomyia hominivorax
CAACAAAAATAAATCCGTATATTATCGATACATCAAATTGTGTGAGAGTTGGTCCATTACATCTTATACAATCCCATATAAGTCCCCTTCCATATATTACTTTAAAGGACATAAATCTCACATACATACGTTGTTGTCTCAAAGTGTCAATTTAGGAAATTATAGTTCTAAAATTAATGTTCGAAATTAATTATTCTAACTCCGATAAAATCCCACAGAAGAAATTCCTTTTCAAACGCCACAAAATTTCACATAAATATCAGTATCATACTTAATGCACTTTCCCCCTTAATTCAGAAATCAGAAATGTAAATTATACGAGGCTCGATCATACATTTTCGTAGCTGTCATTTACAACCAACAATGTGGTGTAGGGTTATAACATAGACGAACTGGACCAATTTTAACATTTACTTGTTTTTTTTTTTTTTTTCAATTTTATTGCCCAAAAGTGAAAGAGCATTTGCCCATAAAAGACTGTAAACTAAAAATTTGCATGCTAAAGCAATAATTTCTTAATTTAAACCATTTAAACCGAAAAAAGAACCTTTCATTAATAAAAGCTGGCAAAAAAAGGGGAAAAGAAGATTCTTTAATGAATGTTGAAAAAAGAGCAAAAATTCCAAAATATAAAATCATTTTTTAATAATAATAAAGAATTTTAATTTATAAATTAACATTTGCACGCACAACTCAAGATATTTGTTAAATTGTGGACATCTAAAGTTCCAGGGAGTAACAGCAGACAGTTGAAGATATTTAGTTACGCATTTCATGATGTTTGTTGAATGTTGTAGGAGGACTTAAGAAGAGAAGCAGAAGTAAAGACGAGTTAAAATATTGTGTTATATAAAGAGTAAATTGTCTTGAAAATATTTACATATATTTAATGTTAATACGTTTATATTCAATAAAATTTCTGAATCGATTTAACAATATCGGTCCGTTGCAATGATGGGAGGATTTTTTTATGACCTAAAGAGACTTCCAGAATTATGCCATTCATTTTCAACAATATCGATATGATATATAAGATTAGTTTTGGGACAACGTTGAAGCCCATTTTAAAATGACAATGGACTATGAAGTAATAGACCGATCCTCGTTTAATTTGACATATCCGTTTAGAATATTTTAATCCTCTAATTCGTGTTCATTTTCTCTAAAATGGTTATATATATTTATATTAAGAAAATCCTCTTTCAAGGGGAAAACTTGTATGGGAACTAAGTGAATAATGGACCATTCATTACCAGCCGAGATTATGATATAAAAAAGAAACATAAAAGAAGAAACATAAATGTGTCATTTTAAAATATAGAATCGATTTCGAATTTTAATTTTGAAACTGTATTTTGGGGAATACTTTTATATGGTTCTTGGCATTATATTTCTAAAATAAGTTACATACCTTTAGGTCATTAGAAAAATAATTCTTCCAAAATTTATATTTAAAGCTTTAGAAGCTAAAACCATATTCCATGAAAGGGTCCACTTATACCAGCAAAATGTATTATAAACATTTCAGAAAATTATCTTTTAAACTGCAGACCATACGACGCACCGCATAATTTAGCCTATAACTTTTTATACTATCACATAGACATCAAGTAGTAACGTTCAATATCTTAAGTGTGAAAGGACTTAGATTTCGTTCCAACTGCTTTCCCAATAAACATTTTACTAGACAGGATGTAGCACAGATAGGATCAGGGAGAGAGTAAGCCCCCATTTATTGCAAATACTTATTATCAAGAAATATAAGTTTAAATTGCTTTTACTTTCCCAAGAAATATTTATTATTGGAGAAAATGTAGACCGAATAGGATTCGGGTGAGAAATAGCCCCCATTGAGTACAATTATAATTTATGGAATATGTAGAGAATTATTGAAGTGAGAGTATTAAGTTTTCACCTCTATTACCTTCTTAGTGATCTGATTTTACTGGACAAAATGTTAGACGAATAAAATCAGGGGAAAGTGTCTTCCATTTAATGCAAATATAAATTATTGAATATCCAAAGAACTTTTGTAACGGGGGTTTTATATTTCAAATCCTTCACTTTATCATAGCTCCGAACCTCAGCTACTTTCTACTTCACATAGCCAAATTCATATACATGACCTCAGTTTTTAAACGTGATAAATTCATTGTTTCTGTTCAAGAAAAGTGAATATTTTGAAGTGCGAAACTTCATATATAAGAGGATGAGTATGAAGAAAGCAATCTTCGATAAATGACCTAAATATTTGCCCAGGAACGAGAATAGAATTATTGAATATTGACATACAGATGATTTTAATCATCTCAGATGAAACTAATTTAAAATCAATTATGATCGCTCACGCAATTAATCCAATTTGTATGTTTGTAAGTGTTACTAAAATAAAATTACCTCTCAATTAATTATTATCACCTCTAATCAATAAAAATCCCATTTAATACAATCAAATTGCATGCTGCGCCTAATTTGTATAATATTTCATATCAACCATGAAAATACAAAATAAATAATTAAATTTTGTAACAAATTAATAAAAATTACAATTAAACAAATAAAATATTTTAAATAAATTATTGCAACATTTCAGAAATGTCTTTAGTTACAATTTAAACACTTTTTAAGTTAAAACTCTAAATTATTATTTCGAAATGACGTTAAAATATAATAAATTTACATTTTAATATTTTTAGTTTTGTATGATTTAAATTTAAGTGAAGCTGTCAATTGTTCGGGGGAACCGATGATGATAAATGAACATTTTGCTGGTTGTTGTCCTGGTCGACCTAAATATTATTCTATACCTTGTATGGATAAATTACGGGCTAATGGCACATTCTCATCAGAGGTATTTAGAAAAGGAGAATTTTAAATTGTAAATTATTTTAATAACGTTTGTAAATTCTTTTCAGTGTTATTTAAATTGCATGTATCGTGATAATGGTTTTTATGATGGCAGTACAATAGACATGTTGGCCCTGAAACAATTTTTGGATTCGCAAATCGCAGATGATACGTTTAAATTAGTGTATATGAAGGGTTTTGCAAGATGCAAAAAATTAGGTGAAGTATTTTAAAGAGTTTAAACCTCTCTCAACACAAGTGCGGTTTCTGAAATAATAATCTAAGACTTCATAAATGTCCGCTTGACTATCCTTCCCTCTAAAATAGTGTCAATTTCTCTACTTATCCCCCTGATTCTATCCATCCTATATTTTTTTAAGTGAAACTCTTTCTTTGGGAAATAACTGAGATTAAATCTAATCTTCTTTATATGGGGGCTATATCATCCCATCCATTCAATATTTGGTCAATTTGAAAAGTTTCTGATATCTTAAAACTGTCACCTCTATTGTTATTTAGAAATTAATAACTCTGTAGGCGGGCAATCTCACCTCTTGATCCTATCAATCCTTTATTTTGTCCAATAAATTTTATCCTAGTGGAAGTAACAGAGATGAAATTTTAATACTCCCATTTCAATAATTCTTCAGATACTCGATAATAATTGTTTGCTTTATATGGATGCTACCACTCCTCCTGATCCTATCCATCCTACCTTTTGTCTAACAAAATGGCTCCTAGAGAAAGTTATTGGGACTATGTTTTAAAGATTTCACTCTAAAAATTTTTAGTATTTTGGAAATTAATATTTTTTTATATAGTATATTTCTCTCTTCCTGATCCTAGATAAATTTTGTGTAAATTTCAACAAAATCCTTGTAGTAGTTCGGCTATCTATAATACCCTGCACCATAACGCAGACATGAAAATTATGTGATTTATGCTGTATAAACTTAATTTATGCATATTAAAGTAAATTTCTGCAGAGCGTCTGTATGAAAGCTACGGTCATTTATGAACTGAACTTCTGGAAAATTAAAATCCAAACTGAAATTGATACAATATTTATTTGCAACAAATTAGTGATCATATTATCAGCCATGTGAGTTTCATTGTTCTAAATCCCATTTCGGAAGGATATTTGTATCGGAACTATCCTATTTTGGACCGATCATGACTAATTTAATTAAGCTTCGTCTTTGGTGTTAAATAATAATAAGGACCTCACCCGATATATAGACTGTAGCTTTAATTTATAGGTGACAAATCGTTTTTGTGAAATTTAACACTTATAAATCCGACTTTCACATAGGACTCCATCCATAATGGGTTTCAAGAATTTCAAGTATTTCAAGACTACAACTTACACAAAATATATTTTTCGAGAAAGGATTTTAAATCTTTTCCTCAAATTCAAATTATAATATAATTCAGTGTAACTACCACAAGTGTGAAGAGGTATACAAACTTTGTCATATCATATGTAACGTCGAAAATCATTAAGTGCCCATAAACTACATCAAACCATAATCTTTGCCGAATTCGCTATGTCCTTCTGTCTATTTGTTGTTGGCACGCCCACATCCAAAATAGTTGACAGAACTCAGTGTAATTGGGCTTGAGAACTTGTTATTGTACTGAGAAGTTTAAAGTAAAATTTGTAGACCCTATTGCATTTGAATAGGATCCCCTTTGTGTCCTATTCGAATGCTATCGCTTGTATAATCGACATTATATCTAAAACTATTACAAAAATTCAATAGAAAGTGACAGATGAATAAAGCCTTTGTAACGAAATTATATGGACTACCAAGCTTTCGGAAGGCGCGTGTGGGTATTCCACAAATAAATGATATTTCATGACATTTAGAAAAATATTTGTTTCTAAATTGAACGTGGCAGAGGATATTATAGATACGTTATATAATATGATTAAGAATGCTATATATTATATATCATTCTAAATTGTTTTAATAAAATTCCTTTTTTTTAGACAAAAACTCTATGAAGGAAAAATTCGAATTTATTACAATGGAAAATAAATTAAATTGTGATATCTATCCGCAACAAATCAATATATGCGTTTGGTACTATATATTGGCCAACTGTCCAAGTAGTTACGCTGCCGATGATGAGTATTGCTATATTAAACGCGAGTGGGCTAATGAATGTTTATTGAAATCTTAAATTTTCAAAATGTAATAAAGTTATGTTTTAAGATTTTTATGTATATTATACCCTACACTGACACAAATAAATGACTAGAAAATATCTTAAATTTTTTCAATCTCATTCCTAATTCACATTTTCTAAAAACCATTCAATCTATAAGTTTTAGATATAATTTTATTGTTTTCAGATTTCTATTAAAACAATTTAATTAAATTAACTTTTATTATTTTTTTAACCGCAATAAATATTTGTATGTGCGTGTTTTATGACTGCGGTCAATAAAATCAAATTTTAAATAATTGTTACGATCAGACACAGTTTTTGTTTGTAAACATATAAGCAAACATATTATACCCTCCACCACCACAAGTGGTGAAGAGAGTAAATTAACTTTGTAATTCCGTTTGTAACACTAAGAAGGAGTCATCTAAGACTGCTTCATATATATGTATATATATTTGCATCAAATCTGAGCCGATTCAGATACGTCTGTCTGTCAGTGGCTGGTACGTTCATATCCACAATAAATGAGAGAACAATGAAATTTAGTCTGAGTATTTGTTTTATTACTGAAAAGTTTCCAGCCGAATCGGTTCCATATATTAAAAGATATAGACCGATATGTGAGACAAAATCTAAGATCAACCTTTTGCACAATTGTCAATTATAAATCGACAAAATAAAGTGACATTTTGCCATAATATTAAGCTATATGTACTTCATTACCAAAAACTATCAAAATCGGTTCAGTACAAAAATTTATAGTTAAAAATATAACCAATTTGATGAATCATTTAAATAAATAAGAAAAATTTTAAGTCATACATTTGTGAGTCTATGTATGTGTGTATATACAGGAAACATAAAGTATTTACTTCACACGCTTATATGGTGGAGGGTATTGACAATTCTGCATAGACGAATACAGCATCCATTCATGTTTTTGCTTTATATTCCAAAATCTGAACGGCAGAGGTCTTCTCCATGGTATCAATTATATACAAACACATAAATATGAATTCTACAGTATAACAACGTTAAAACGAATCTAAATCTCGCCTGGTGAATATAAGATAACCAAAGAGATTTAATATAACAAATGCAAGAAATTTTTTATAAATACAAATTCGTTTTATAGAAGCAAGACGGTATTTTTGGAAGATTTTTTCTGCCTCGAATAATTTTGTTTCGTTAGATTATTATTTTATCATCATAATATCAAAGATTTAATATATCTTTTTGTAAAAGAACAACATAAAACTAAGGCAGACGTTATAATAAAATACAATTATAATTTATGGCTTTTAAGTTTTTTTTATAGTAAAACCCTTTCTGAACATAATTGCCACAAAGCGTAAACGAAAAGCTCCTTGAATCAGTAATTTATCTATTTAGCTGCCATTAAATTAAAGCCATAAAGGGTTCAAATTCTAAATATGCTAATTTCAAAAATTATTGATTTCATATAAGTAGCAATTTGCCGAAAGTAAATATAATTTACAGAAATTAAATTTTTAAATATTTCCGTGATTAAAATTTGAATATTTAGTAAATTATAAACTTTGTATGATTTGAATTTTTAGTGAAAAAATTAATTTTTATTGAAAAACTGAATTTTTAGCGAAAAATTGAATTATTAGTGAAAATTTGAATTTTTAGTGAAAATTTGAATTTTAGTAAAAATTTGAATTTTTACTGAAAATTTGAATTTTTACTGAAAATTTGAATTTTTACTGAAAATTTGAATTTTTACTGAAAATTTGAATTTTTACTGAAAATTTGAATTTTTACTGAAAATTTGAATTTTTACTGAAAATTTGAATTTTTACTGAAAATTTGAATTTTTAGTGAAAATTTGAATTTTTACTGAAAATTTGAATTTTTACTGAAAATTTGAATTTTTAGTGAAAATTTGAATTTTTAGTGAAAATTTGAATTTTTAGTGAAAATTTGAATTTTTAGTGAAATATTGAATTTTCAGTGCAAATTGAATTTTTTAGTAAAAAATTGAATTATGTGTGAAAATTTTAATTTTTAGTGAAAATTTGAATTTTTAGTGAAAATTTGAATTTTTAGTGAAAATTTGAATTTTTTAGAGAAAAATTGAATTTTTTAGAGAAAAATTGAATTTTTTAGTGAAAAATTGAATTTTTTAGTGAAAAATTGAATTTTTTAGAGAAAAATTGAATTTTTTAGTGAAAAATTGAATTTTTTAGAGAAAATTTGAATTTTTAGTGAAAATTTGAATTTTTAGTGAAAATTTGAATTTTTAGTGAAAATTTTAATTTTTAGTGAAAATTTGAATTTTTAGTGAAAATTTAAATTTTTAGTGAAAATTTTAATTTTTAGTGAAAATTTGAATTTTTAGTGAAAATTTGAATTTTTAGTGTAAATTTGAATTTTTAGTGAAAATTTGAACTTTTAGTGAAATATTGAATTTTTTAGAGAAAAATTTAATTTTTCAGTGCAAATTGAATTTTTTAGTGAAAAATTGAATTTTTTAGTGAAAAATTGAATTTTTTAGTGAAAAATTGAATTTTTTAGTGAAAAATTGAATTTTTTAGTGAAAAATTGAATTTTTTAGTGAAAAATTGAATTTTTTAGTTAAAAATTGAATTTCTTAGTGAAAAATTGAATTTTTTAGTGAAAAATTGAATTTTTTTAGTGAAAAAATGTTTTTTTTAGGGATTTTTATACCCTCCACCACCACAAGTGGTGAGGGTATATTAAGTTTGTCATTCTGTATGTAACGCCAAGAAGGAATCATCTCAGACCCAACAATGTATATATATTATTGCATCAAATCAAAAACTGAGTCGATTTAGCTATGTCCGTCTGTCCGTCTGTCCGTCTGTCCGTCTGTCTGTCTGTTGGAAACATTCTCACGCCTAGAATAATTGACCGAATTCAATACAACTTGGCCACATTATTTGTTATTGTCCTAAGCAGTTTGCTATTTAAAACCAGCTATATCGGTTTATAAGCAACGAAGTTATAGACCGATATCTGAAACAACCTCAAAATTTCAAAAATGAACTCTTATAATTTCTTCTTAAAATGTAATTGGACTAAAACAAAAAATTAATTTTAGCATACAATTACACGTGCTTCATCATCGTGCCAAAAATTATCAAAATCTGATTAACCGGAAAAAAGTTATAGGCTATAATATGCAAAATTTTGATACACCCCAAACTCTTTGTGTCATATGGACCGCAATTTTTAAGATAATTTACTGAAATTTGTCACAACTAATTTTTAAACCATTCTTAATATATGTTATAAATTTTATTAACATTGGTCCATATTTTGATATAGCTCCCATATAACGCCATTTCCCGGAATATAATTTATAGCTCATAAAACTCTTAAATTGGAACCAATTCTATTGAAATTTGGCACAAATAATTGTTTAACTATTTTAAATATATACTATAAATTTTATTTACATGGGTCCGTATTTTGATATAGCTCCCATATAAGGCCCCTTCCCGGAATGTGATTTATAGCTCATAAAACTCTTAAATTTGAACCAATTCTATTGAAATTTGGCACAACTTATTCCCTAGCCATTTTAAATATATGTTATAAATTATATTAAGATGGGTCCATATTTTGATATAGCTCCCATATAAGGACTTTCCCGGAATATGATTTATAGCTTATAAAACTTTTAAATTTGAACTAATTCTTTTGAAATTTGGCACAATTATTGTTTCAACTATTTTAAATATATATTGTGAATTTTATTAATATGGATCCATATTTTGATATAGCTCCCATATAAGGCCCCTTCCCGGAATTTGATTTATAGCTCATAAAACTCTTAAATTGGAACCAATTCTATTGAAATTTGGCACAAATAATTTTTTAACCATTTTAAATATATACTATAAATTTTATTCACATGGGTCCGTATTTTGATATAGCTCCCATATAAGGCCCCTTCCCGGAATGTGATTTATAGCTCATAAAACTCTTTAATTTGAACCAATTCTTTTGAAATTTGGCACAATTATTGTTTTAACTATTTTAAATATATACTATAAATTTTATTTACATGGGTCCATATTTTGATATAGTTCCCATATAAGGACTTTCCCGGAATATGATTTATAGCTTATAAACTTTTAAATTTGAACTAATTCTTTTGAAATTTGGCACAATTATTGTTTGGAACCAATTCTATTGAAATTTGGCACAAATAATTTTTTAACCATTTTAAATATATACTATAAATTTTATTCACATGGGTCCGTATTTTGATATAGCTCCCATATAAGGCCCCTTCCCGGAATGTGATTTATAGCTCATAAAACTCTTTAATTTGAACCAATTCTTTTGAAATTTGGCACAATTATTGTTTTAACTATTTTAAATATATACTATAAATTTTATTTACATGGGTCCATATTTTGATATAGTTCCCATATAAGGACTTTCCCGGAATATGATTTATAGCTTATAAAACTTTTAAATTTGAACTAATTCTTTTGAAATTTGGCACAATTATTGTTTCAACTATTTTAAATATATATTGTGAATTTTATTAATATGGATCCATATTTTGATATAGCTCCCATATAAGGCCCCTTCCCGGAATTTGATTTATAGCTCATAAAACTCTTAAATTGGAACCAATTCTATTGAAATTTGGCACAAATAATTTTTTAACCATTTTAAATATATACTATAAATTTTATTTACATGGGTCCATATTTTGATATAGTTCCCATATAAGGACTTTCCCGGAATATGATTTATAGCTTATAAAACTTTTAAATTTGAACTAATTCTTTTGAAATTTGGCACAATTATTGTTTTAACTATTTTAAATATATACTATAAATTTTATTCACATGGGTCCGTATTTTGATATAGCTCCCATATAAGGCCCCTTCCCGGAATGTGATTTATAGCTCATAAAACTCTTAAATTGGAACCAATTCTATTGAAATTTGGCACAAATAATTTTTTAACCATTTTAAATATATACTATAAATTTTATTTACATGGGTCCATATTTTGATATAGTTCCCATATAAGGACTTTCCCGGAATATGATTTATAGCTTATAAAACTTTTAAATTTGAACTAATTCTTTTGAAATTTGGCACAATTATTGTTTAACTATTTTAAATATATACTATAAATTTTATTTACATGGGTCCGTATTTTGATATAGCTCCCATATAAGGCCCCTTCCCGGAATGTGATTTATAGCTCATAAAACTCTTAAATTTGAACCAATTCTATTGAAATTTGGCACAACTTATTTCCTAGCCATTTTAAATATATGTTATAAATTATATTAAGATGGGTCCATATTTTGATATAGCTCCCATATAAGGACTTTCCCGGAATATGATTTATAGCTTATAAAACTTTTAAATTTGAACTAATTCTTTTGAAATTTGGCACAATTATTGTTTCAACTATTTTAAATATATATTGTGAATTTTATTAATATGGATCCATATTTTGATATAGCTCCCATATAAGGCCCCTTCCCGGAATTTGATTTATAGCTCATAAAACTCTTAAATTGGAACCAATTCTATTGAAATTTGGCACAAATAATTTTTTAACCATTTTAAATATATACTATAAATTTTATTCACATGGGTCCGTATTTTGATATAGCTCCCATATAAGGCCCCTTCCCGGAATGTGATTTATAGCTCATAAAACTCTTTAATTTGAACCAATTCTTTTGAAATTTGGCACAATTATTGTTTTAACTATTTTAAATATATACTATAAATTTTATTTACATGGGTCCATATTTTGATATAGTTCCCATATAAGGACTTTCCCGGAATATGATTTATAGCTTATAAAACTTTTAAATTTGAACTAATTCTTTTGAAATTTGGCACAATTATTGTTTCAACTATTTTAAATATATATTGTGAATTTTATTAATATGGATCCATATTTTGATATAGCTCCCATATAAGGCCCCTTCCCGGAATTTGATTTATAGCTCATAAAACTCTTAAATTGGAACCAATTCTATTGAAATTTGGCACAAATAATTTTTTAACCATTTTAAATATATACTATAAATTTTATTTACATGGGTCCATATTTTGATATAGTTCCCATATAAGGACTTTCCCGGAATATGATTTATAGCTTATAAAACTTTTAAATTTGAACTAATTCTTTTGAAATTTGGCACAATTATTGTTTTAACTATTTTAAATATATACTATAAATTTTATTCACATGGGTCCGTATTTTGATATAGCTCCCATATAAGGCCCCTTCCCGGAATGTGATTTATAGCTCATAAAACTCTTAAATTGGAACCAATTCTATTGAAATTTGGCACAAATAATTTTTTAACCATTTTAAGTATATACTATAAATTTTATTTACATGGGTCCATATTTTGATATAGTTCCCATATAAGGACTTTCCCGGAATATGATTTATAGCTTATAAAACTTTTAAATTTGAACTAATTCTTTTGAAATTTGGCACAATTATTGTTTTAACTATTTTAAATATATACTATAAATTTATTCACATGGGTCCGTATTTTGATATAGCTCCCATATAAGGCCCCTTCCCGGAATGTGATTTATAGCTCATAAAACTCTTTAATTTGAACCAATTCTTTTGAAATTTGGCACAATTATTGTTTCAACTATTTTAAATATATACTATAAATTTTATTTACATGGGTCCGTATTTTGATATAGCTCCCATATAAGGCCCCTTCCCGGAATGTGATTTATAGCTCATAAAACTCTTAAATTTGAACCAATTCTTTTGAAATTTGGCACAACTGATTTTCTAGCTATTTTAAATATATGTTGTAAATTATATTGACATGGGTCCATATTTTGATATAGCTCCCATATAAGGACTTTCCCGGAATATGATTTATAGCTTATAAAACTTTTTAAATTTGAACTAATTCTTTTGAAATTTGGCACAATTATTGTTTCAACTATTTTAAATATATATTGTGAATTTTATTAATATGGATCCATATTTTGATATAGCTCCCATATAAGGCCCCTTCCCGGAATTTGATTTATAGCTCATAAAACTCTTAAATTGGAACCAATTCTATTGAAATTTGGCACAAATAATTTTTTAACCATTTTAAATATATACTATAAATTTTATTCACATGGGTCCGTATTTTGATATAGCTCCCATATAAGGCCCCTTCCCGGAATGTGATTTATAGCTCATAAAACTCTTTAATTTGAACCAATTCTTTTGAAATTTGGCACAATTATTGTTTTAACTATTTTAAATATATACTATAAATTTTATTTACATGGGTCCATATTTTGATATAGTTCCCATATAAGGACTTTCCCGGAATATGATTTATAGCTTATAAAACTTTTAAATTTGAACTAATTCTTTTGAAATTTGGCACAATTATTGTTTCAACTATTTTAAATATATATTGTGAATTTTATTAATATGGATCCATATTTTGATATAGCTCCCATATAAGGCCCCTTCCCGGAATTTGATTTATAGCTCATAAAACTCTTAAATTGGAACCAATTCTATTGAAATTTGGCACAAATAATTTTTTAACCATTTTAAATATATACTATAAATTTTATTTACATGGGTCCATATTTTGATATAGCTCCCATATAAGGCCTCTTCCCGGAATATGATTTATAGCTTATAAAACTCTTAAATTTGAACCAATTCTATTGAAATTTGGCACAACTAATTTTCTAGCTATTTTAAATATATGTTATAAAATTTATTAACATGGGTCCATATTTTGATATAGCTCCCATATAAGGCCCCTTCCCGGAATATGATTTACAGCTTATAACACTTTTAAATTTGAACCAATTCTTTTGAAATTTAGCACAATTGATTTTCTAGCTATTTTAAATATATGTATTAAGTTTTATTTACATGGGTCCATATTTTGATATAGCTCCCATATAAGGCCCCTTCCCGGAATATGATTTATAGCTTATGACACTTTTAGATTTGAACCAATTCTATTGAAATTTGGCACAACTATTTTCTAGCTATTTTAAATATATGTTGTAAACTTTATTAAAATGGGTCCATATTATGATATAGCTCCATTATAACGCCCCTTCTCGAGTAAATAAAGACCAATTCTACTGAAAGTCGACACAATTATTTTGCTAACTGTTCTGAAGATATTATATTAATTTGCCCTGTATCGGTCCAAATTTTCCTATAGCTCCCTTATAACGGGATTTTCCGGAAAACGGATTAGAGTTTATAAAACATTTAAATAAAGATCAATTCCATTAAAATTTAGCACAATGATTTTTCTAACTATAATCAAAGTATATTATAAATATGAACAATCTTGGTCCAAACTTCGGGAAGGGGTCTTATATGGGAGCTACATATAAGACCCCTTCCCGGAAAATAGTTTTGAGCTTATAACAAGCATATTTTTTGTTTTTATACGCTCCACAGTACAAGTGGTAGAGAGAGAATATTAACTTTGTCATTCTGTGTGTAACGCTAAGAATGAATTATTTCAGACCCCATAATGTATATATTCTTGCATCAAGTCAAAATCTCAGTCGATTTTCGTCAATCTCTTTGTCTGCTCACATCCGCAAAAATTAACAGAGCTCAATGAAAATTGGTAGAAAAAAGGCAGTTAATAGAAAAATTTTATAGCTTAAATTGTAACTAATTTTGTGACTAATTAAGTATTTCTGTGTTATATACATTTGTGAGCATATGTGTGTCTATGGAACCTAACGTATTAACTTTACACGAATTTGTGGTGGAGGGTATTTAAGATTCGGCATAGCCCGAATATAGCATTCTTACTTGTTTTTTTTTTTTTTAGGGAAAAATTGAATTTTTCACTAAAAATTGAATTTTTTTAGGGAAAAATTGAATTTTTAGTAAAAAATTTAATTTGTTAGTGAAAACTTGATTTTTTAGTGAAAAATAGAATTTTTTGGTGAAAATTAAATTTTCTAAAGGACATAATTTCAATTTTTTCAATTAAAAAACTTTTTAATTGAAAATTAAATTTTAGAGAAAAATATTTTTTAATAAAAAGTGAAGCAGAATTTAGGAAGAGTTTAATAAAGTTTAAACATATTTTTTTTCCATTAAGCTCCCAGGCAAAGCTTTTCCCCAACTACTGGCTTTATGCCTTTTGGGAAAAACTTGAAAGAAAAAAGGAATTTGCATTTACCAACGCTTTAAGTCATTCCATTCTATTCAAATGACTCTTGCGGAAACATATTACTCAACATTAATCATTTTGCCTTTTGATTAACAACAGAAAAGGAGCAAAAAAGTAAATCCTGTTCCACCATTTAACCTCCACCCAAAGGTATGCTGCTGCCTTTGTGAAAAACAGTGGGCAAAACCCTGACTGTCATTGTTGTGTGTGTGAGTCTTTTGTAAAAATTGTGTAATAAAAGTCAAGTCATTTCATAGTTTTTAAAAACAGATCCACCTCCCATTATTTCAAATTCCATAACAATACCAACAATAACAAATTAAAAGAAAAACTACTTCAGATGCTGTTTTAAGCTTGATTACTTTCTAAGCTTCACTATTTTCAACTAAGATTTTACGTTTATTTCGAAAAAAAGCAAACATTTTTTGCATTTATGTTCAAGAAATTATCAACATATTTGTTAAGTATTTAACAATTTATCATACCCTGAGAATTATTTCAATTCGTTCATTTACAGTCCAACTATAATAACAACAAAAATAACATTTGCAACAACAACATAACAACAACAATAATAAAAGAAGTGATTTCAATACAAGTAGACATGTTTAACATTTGTCAAAATCACAAAAGAACATCGTGTAAACGACCACGACTAAAATCAAAGAATGACTATTTTAGCCTCTGCTACTAAATGAGGATGAAGAAAAAAAATCACAACTACAACAGCAACAACCATATGATGAAATAAAAGAGTGTAGTTTTTTTTTTTTTTTGGCGCTGCAAAAAAATCTATATAAAATATGCCGTTGAGTGGTGGGGCTAAATGTTGCAACAAATTAAAATGACTACAACAAAACGAACAAAGAAAAGAAGAGTTTAAAGTGAAGAAAGAATGAAAGAAAACATAGAATGTTTAATAAACGAAATATGAAAAGTTGTAACATTGATCTATAAAATGCAAAAACAAAACAACAAAAATTTAACTAAGCGACTGGAATATAAAGGAGTAGATTCTTTTGCAGGCTGGACGTACACTGATTTCACATTTAGTTGTATAAGAAAATAAAGCTAAGGAAGAATATGAATCACGAGTACCTACAGGATAAAAGGAGCTCTCAGTATCGAAGTATCGAATATGTTCTGATGGCTTTAAAAGGTTCTTAAATATGGAGCAATTAGTGGAGGAGGATATAATATTCCTTCTTGTCAAACACTCTTAACAATCAGGCTAAGAGTAATTTGATCAGACCTTTAAAGGAAGATCCGGAACATCTGAAAGTGAAGATTACATTACTTCAAGTTCAAGATTTTTACATAAAAAAGAACAAAATTGTAACTAGAGAATTCCAGAGTAGAAGACAACAACAAAATACAATTTACAGATGGTCTCTGTTACTTTTCCACCACAAAAGTTGTTATTACTATATGATCATCGTCTTTCCATTTATAACTCCGTCTGTCTGTGTTGTTAGTTGGTTGCCAGTCTGGTGGCTAGCAAAAGAAGGTATGAAAGGTTAGAGTTTTTAGTAAGCAATTTACGTGATATTTAAGCTTTATTTAAATTTATGTTGTACATCTTTAAGACGGTTTTTTAATTTTGTTTAAAACGAAATATTACAAATGCAATTTAACTTATAGAACAGCACTACAACAGCAACAAAAAACAAAGTTGCAACAACATGAACATACTCGTCATCACCATCAGTTGGAGGAAAAGGAATCCCTGTTAAATGTTTAAACTAAAAACTATAAAAGAAATTCAGGTTGGTGCTTTGTTCTAGGGCACAATATGGACGAAAAGAAAATCACAAATGAAATTGCAGGAAAAATAATAAAAAAAAAAAACAGAAAACTATGAATAAGTGTACATCCATTAGTTGTGCTAATGATGAACAACAGCCCGCTTCCTCTCAATATTTTTTCATTTTCTTTTGAAAACTCCAATAACTAAGAACAATATAAAACATCAAGACAATAAACACAACAAAACATCATACAAAATTGTATGATTGTTCTTTCATTTGACTTGTTGCATACTTTTTTTGTTTTCAACTCTGAAAGTTGTACAAATGTAGTCTTTTTTTGTGCAACTACGAAGACGGCTTATGTCTTTAGCTGTCGAGCAATTACCTTAACCTAGTCGACAGCTTGGGTAGACGTGATAATGGCTTCTGTGTGTGCACGCGCCTGCGTTCTGTTTTTTACTTCATCATGCAACAATTGCTATAAACTATAAATGCCACAATGCAACAGAAATCTGTTGTGAAACAACAATTTGCTAACAAAAGCAACAGGGAAAAATATGCATCAAAATTGTTGGACTATCAAGTGTTACCACTCTAAAGTACTATCGTGATCTCGTTAAAGGAAGGACTGATTTTTTTGAAAATGAATAACAATATTTTTCTAGTGCATATAAAAAAATAATAAAAGTTGACAGGAGTGTGATAGAGGAATATAAAGATCCGATAAGACAGGGTTATATTTGCGTCCCCATTAATATCATTTCCGATCATAAGTTTGACTGAAGAATATTTCATGAGTTATAAAGTCACGAATAGCTCAGCAAAAATATAAGCTCGACTACAGATTAGCGGAAATATAAAGTCGATTAAAAATAGCGGAGACTTAAAATGAAAATAATTATGATAACTCTTTTTATATCGTACAACTCAGAAGAAAGAGCACGATTATAATACGAACCATAAATTAGAAAATTAACCTGAATAATGATTGAAAAATTAAATTGAATATAAACTCGATTAAAAAAGGAGATTAAAAACACTGTTATATAAAGAAACTATATATAAACAATAGGAACACTTATTATGTCGGTATATTCATACTCTGCTACAGCGCTTAGAATGAAATGGATTATGGTACAGACTATAAATTAGACAGTTAAACTGAATAATGACTGGAAAATTATATCTGATATAATCTCGAATAAAGGACTATAAACTCGACTATAGACTAGACTGAAACGTTTCTTCTATAGGCTCTAAATTAACAAAACAGATTATAAGCTAGACTATGTAGAGAACTATATATATATACAAAGTAGACTAAAAACTCAATTTTAAATGATGTCATGAACTCTAGTACATAGTAGAATAAAATTTTAATTATAAAGGAGATCGTAAGCTATAAATGTCACCATCAACTCGACTGTTTTATGAAATTTTCACTCGATGAAATACTATGCTATAAACATAACTATAGAAGGCATATTAGAATCGACTATACATTGGACAAAACTCAATTATAGATAAGATATAATATATAATGACATATTTTAAATAGTACTACAAAATAGACTTTAAACGATACTATAAAGTCATCTCTAGGCCAGTCTGTAAACTCGACTATTAACTAGACTATAAAATCGAGTATAGACGATGCTTTACATTTCTCTGTAGATTAATTTATAAATTTTACTATAAATCAGATTGTAAAGAGTAAACTTGTCTGGACAATAAAATCGACTATAGATGAGACTATAAACTCTACTTTAGAACATGCTGTAAAGTCTACTATTGACTTCATAACAAAACTTGAGTATATACGAGACTATTAATTTTCTCTACATTCATCTATAAGTTCGACAACAGACCAGACTATAAATTACTTACAAACAAGACAGTAAACTCGATTTGACAGCAAAATCGGCTATAGACGAGACTATCAGATCAACCTATAAATAAAAATATAAAATCGGCTATAGAAGATACCATAAATTTAACAGTAAACGTGAGTAATGACTATACAATGAAATCGGATGCGGGCGAGACAGTAAGATTATCTGTAGTTAAATCTATAAATTTGGCTATAGACCAAATTTTACTTTAGATGAGGCAGTATGCTCATCGCAGTTAACTATAACTATATACTATATATAGTTAACTATAAATTCAACTATATTAGTTAACAATAGATGATACAGTAAACTCGTCTAAATAAATAAAATCGACTATAGAGGAGACTCTGAACTACACTATTTATTAGACTTAGAGATATTATGGTCTTCTCATCTTTGAACTATAAATTTGACTATAATGCAGATTATGAATTCGTCTACTGTAAACACGAATAACTCGTCTAAAAGCTCGTCTGTAAACGAGAATATAAACTGAATTATAGACCTCTATATACTCGGCTATAGAGGAGATTTATTAATAGAAATTAGTCATGATTATAAACCTCAAGTTTTCTTAGAATACCCTGGTATCCTAATTTGCATTCCACTCAAATCTCGTTATTTTACACCAATCACGTAAATAATTCTTAACTATATGTTTGCCTATTTAATGGAGTTAATTTGTTTCTGTTCATCACTTCTCATTAAAATAAATGAATGAAATACGATTTTAAATTAAGAGAAAAAGAAATTTACTCATATTCTAAACCTTTTTCAAGAGATAAAGATGCGTGTCATATCCCTTGTTTGCAATCAACCAACCAATCTAAAGGATACACAAACAACTAACAAATTAAAAAAAAAGCTAAATTCATACAAACATTTATTTATTTATATAAATATAAAACTCATTTATATTGTCAAGTAAAAACTGTTAAAGTAGGAGAAGAAAAAAAATTGGAAAAAAGAAAAAGATTGTCCCTAAACGTTCCTCAACCATGATGCACTTGTTTACGTAAAGCGGCTCGTGTGTTTTATGCCAGAGTAGAAAAAAAATATATATTCTTGCACTCGTTTTATCATAAAACATAAACTTGTCTTTATGTATTTTTTTCTAGTCCTTAAGAACTGTCCTTTGTAGGAATATTTTTTTTAACATGTTCATAGGGAATAAGTGAGACTATGGCTACGACTACTGTCCATCTTGGAGATGTTAAATTTATTTTTGTATTTAAACGATGGAGTGGAAGGAGAATTAAGTAAAAAGAAAAAAAAAACGTCATTTATTGTTCCACATCCAATTAAGCATTTTGATACATTTGCTTCCATTAAGTTTTTTTCTAGTTGCTTTTATATGGGAAAGATATTAAAAGGAATGCATTTTCTTTGTTATGGAAGAATTTAAGTAAGAATTAATTCGACTATAGCATAATCGAACCTATATAAGCGAATGAATATATTAGATAAATATCTAAATCATAAGTGTAATTCGGGATTATTTATATTGACTATAGGGGAGAAAACAAGTTCAACTATTTACTACAAACGAACCTGAAGTGAATGCAACAATCTCGTCTATGGTGGAAACCGTCAAAAGGAATACAGTAGAAATTAAAAACTATAAGGAAAACTACAAACAACCTATAGAAAACAAGATAGCATCACCATGATACTCTACAGGGAAAGCTCCCATTCCTTAGTCCTTGTTTATTTGGGATTGCTATTGGACGTCACCCAGTAGTCTCAAAATGTTATTTTTTTCGAAGTAATTCTGTAATGTTGGAACTCCCTAATATTTTTAACGAAATTTTATGCAGATATTCTCGAGCTGTATTCAAATTGACAGGTTACTAGTTCGTTCCTGGGGCGGGAAATTAATCTCCAAACTTGGTTACCTCGGGCATATTTTTGTACCCTCCAATCCATGTGGTAATAATAGTATATTTACTTGTCATTCCCTGTATAATATCAAGAAGGAATTATTTCAAATATCATAAAGTATATATTTTCTGGCAGTAAATCAAAATCTGAATCGTCTATCTGTTGGAGATATTCTTACGCCTATAATAATTGACCAAATTCAATAAAATTTTACTGCTGTCCGAAGCAGTTTTTATTTATTTAAAATTAATTATATCATTTTATTTTCAGAAAAGTTATAGAACATTATCTGAGACAGTCTCAAAGTCCCGAGGAAGAATTTTCTGAATTTTTCAATACAAAGTAACTGCATTTAGGTAGAATTCAACCATAACGTACAGCTGTGTATACTTCATCATTGCACGGGATATAATCAAAATCGGATCAATAGAAAAAAGTCATAAATTAAATTATATAAAATTTGGAGACACACTAAAATCTATGTCCCAATTTATATATATATATTTTTTTTTCAAAATTTGCCATATATATTTGTTATGATATAATAATAAATCCCCCAAAAAACTAGATTGTGCTGGTTTTTATATAACGCCATTTTCCGGAATATGGTATTGTTGAATTTCGGCACAATAACATCTCCAACTTTATTTAATATATATTAATTTACCAATCTCGGTCAACATTTTGTTATAGCTTCCATATAATATTCCTTTCCGGAAATTAGTTTTGAGCTTAAAAAACTAATAAATATTGAAATTCGGCACAATTATTTTTGTAAGTCACTTTAATATATGGTGATAATTTGATCAATATCGGTTCATTTTTGGCTGCCACTCCCATATAACGCCTCTTCCCGGTCATATAATGAACATATAAATGTCATATAAATATGAACTAATTGTGTTTAAAATCGTCACGATTTTTTTAATTATCTTGAATATGTGTTCCTTTTAGGTATTGCTCCCATTTAAGTTACCTTCCCGGAAGAAAACTTTGAGCTTATAAGACATTAAAACTTAAAAAGTTTTTTTTTTTACATTCGACAAAATTATTTCCCTAACTATCTTACACATACGTTACTTAATTGACGAATATAGGGTTTTATTTCAGTATAGTTACCATTTAAGGTCCCTTCCCAGAAAAAGCTTAAATGGCGTTTATATTTCATCCAATTTTATTGAAATTTAAGGGTATTCTTATTTGGTACATATGAATGTTATGGGACTGGCATAAAATCTATCGGAGTTATATAGGTAGATTATCCTGCGGAAATTTGATTATAAGCTCATTAAACTAACAGATAAATCACCGTAGGTCCACTACATATCCACTTCCGAAAATTTCTTTAAAGTGCAAAAATCTCAAAAAATGTATGTTGTTGTGTTAATATTGCATTAATTTAAGATTTGCACATCATGATAATACTATACCATCGGCTGCCATTTCTGTTTTCCTAAAATTATTTATGGAAGCACAATACGTAGAACGAGTTATTATGGAAGTTGGCTCAAAAGCTGTTATGCTTTTACATGGAGTAAAATGTTATATACCGTGTTTTAATATTCCGTTTATTACACTTTAACTTGCTTTTAATTAAGCATTAAAATTTTAAAGTTATTTTCTTTTATAAAATTTTTTTTAAAGCTTTTATTGCCTTAAGCAACTTCAAATTTCCTTAAAAAGTATTTTGTGTTTTGCTTACAACCAGCTCTTAAGCTTTAATTCTTTTAAAGCTCTTTTTTTTAAAGCAAAGCCTATATATCGTTTTGTTAGATTAAAGATTTCTTGTAGCACTTTTTTTGTTACTTTGTTGCTGTTGTTGTTTTACTTACAGCATTTGTAATCGTTAGTTTATTGCGTTTTTCATTTACTACTTTTACTCTGTTTTTTGCTCCTTTTCCTCATTCTTAAGCTGCTACCATAATGGTTTTGCTTGATTTCTTTTCTTCTGTATTTTTTATTTTTTGCAACTTTAACTTCTTAGTTTTAGTTTTTAGTAGATTTGTTTAGTTTTAATGCTACTTTTTCAGTAGTTGGTGATGTTGTTGCTGTTGTTGTTGGTGTTTCATTTCTTAAGTTGTCAAGTTTAGACAAAGTAGTTTGCAAATAAGTCGTCTTTTAATGATTTAATGCACTGAATGTTTGTTTTTTATTTATGTATATTTTTTTTCTTCCTCGTTACCAATTTCTGCCTTTTTTCTCATTTTAGTTTATTCATTTAGTTTTCATGTTGTTTAAGTGCAAAATTTAAATTAATCTTCTATACTAAATAATAATACTAACGACTACAGTAGAGCTAAGGTATAGACAAATTCTTAAATATTAACTATTTTTCAATCGTTTTACTTAGAATTCACTGTAGTGTTTTTTCGCAATGTTGCAAAAGTGTCCATCTTTATGCAAAAGTCTTAACAAGCTGGCATTATCTTTTAGTCTAGTTTTTATAGCTTTATATACCTTTTTAGCATATGCATGTTAATACAACAGTTTTAAATAAAAACTAGACTAAATTTTTGCTGGGCCAGCGTTTTTATAAATTTAGTTCTTCTTTTCCAATTGCAACCCGTTTGTGTTGTTAATATTATGCAAGAATGTTTCACTTAAATTATGTTAGTTTTAATCTCGCTAAGATAACAATATCCGAATGAAGATTTACTACTATTAGATATCATAAAAATATAACAGACATTAAAGCTTATAACGCTTTGGCTACTGAAGATATTAAAATCAGCTTATGGCGTTTTCAGTTTTCACAAAACATATTTATTTGAGATGTTTATAGAAAGAATACTGATTGATCTTATTGAGTTTACATATATGTTTCATCACTTAATTGTCCGCATTTTTTATGGATCATAAGTTGAATGACTTCTTTTCTTAAAGATATATAAAATAGCTATTTTGCAAACATAACGCTTAATAAATTTGATAAATTAACTAGAACTAAGTTAAAACTGAACTGGAACTAGAACTGAACCCCGCATCCACCCTATTATTATCCAAATAAGCTTAAGAAATATCTTAACTATACGCATGTTATATTGTATTAAGGTACCTCTAAAAATCGTTTGAATACAAATTAAATCATAAATGTTAATAGTTCTTATAGAAGGACAATCCATATTTGAGGAACATCGAAAAATATGAATACAAATTTGGTTATATTTCTTCCGTAAAACTTTCTCATTTAACCTGCTGTATATTTTTTAACACTGCCCTTCTACACAACATTTTGTAGAAAATTTCCTTTCCGCTCAACTTTTTAAATGTTGATAAGTAATCCGTCAACTTTTTGGTATATAAACATTCTAATGTTTCATCAACATTTTAATTTGCCTATTGTAAGCATTCAAATTTTTATAAATGTTTCATCAACATTTTAAGTTGCGTTATGGAAACATTGAAATTTCTATAAATACCTACGTTGCACTTTTCGGCCAAACCAGTTTAACAACAGTGTAGCTAGTGTTTATAGTTATATAACATTTTAAGAAGAATATGTGTTAAGCAACTTGTTTTTAGAATTGTAATAATTCTCATTAAGTTTAAGTTCAACGGATTAGTATATAAATGAAATTATAAATTAAATAGGTTTGTTCTATATTTATTATATTAAGGAATTTTAGAAAATTATTATTGAAAGTTCACTTAACGAAACAAATAAACTAGTGTTATATATAGACCGATATCTGAGATAATTTCAAAATTTAGATGAAGATCTCTTCTAAATTTTGTCAGATGAATTTAAACAGTATTTTATAAATTTTGATACACCCCAAAGTCTGTGTATAAAATTTGCCATATATATTTATCTTGATATGAAAATAAACCCACAGAATCTAGATTATGCTGAACAAATTGTCTGACTTAGCTCCCATTTAGCTCCCAATTTATTAAGCTTACAAAACTATTATATATGGTCAAGTTTTATAGAAATTCGAAGACTTAAAGACTTTCTCTCTTCTTGGTATTTAAAATGTGGGCTTCAACTTTTTCGGTATACCGTACTGAGAGTTGTCTAATCTGTGAGGTTTATACTCATGATTTAGGCAGTATTGGTTCCAACTAAACTTGATTCACAACACATTTTTAACCTACACCTATAGCTGCTGGGTAATAAGCGTTTGTGCAAAAATTGTAACGGACAGACAACAATTGCTACTACACTATCAAATATATCATGTAACTCAGAATCACTGTCTGAGTCGATTTAACGATGTCCGTCCATCTAACTTCCAGCCCATGTAAAAATGCAGACCGCAATTTTAAAGATATGTTATTGAAATAATCCAGGACAATGCCTGTTGAAATTGGTGATGATGGGTTCATTATTTCGCCCTAACCCCTATCTTGAATGTTCCCCCCGGAATGGAAATTCAAGACCACAGAAGTCCTTAATAAAAATTGATTTTAATAAAATTTGGCATTAGTTAGTTCTATTTTATTCTAAAA
>PYHX02000494.1:8868745-8976050 GCA_004302925.2 Cochliomyia hominivorax
ATATATACACACATACTTATATATATTTGCATCTAATTTGTTTGATGTTGTAAAATTAAGTAAAATACAACTACAAGAGAAAATGTTGTTGAAAATTAAATTAATTAAAAGTGATGATAAGTAATTATTATTGTCTTTTAGAGGTTAAAGGTTAAAATCATTATTTATGCAACATTTTGTAGGAAAGATTTTAATTTGAATTGAAAGCAGATTGAAGAGTGAAGTATTTTCGATTTATGATCTATCAAATATTTTTGTACTACTTAACAAGACAATTCCAAGCAATCGAATTTGTTAATCTTCTTTTCTATTTATATAAAATTTTATGTGTATTTGTTTGTGCATTATTTTCTTTAAATTTTCACAGTGTCTTTTTGTATGGCGTAAAGGTAATATAGCCAATAATTTTTTCTGATAGGACCAAGAGGAGATTTTACCAAATATTGATTATCAAAATTCAAATGAACTTTGACAACGAGAGTCATGAAATTTTGTAGGCATCTTGCCACTGTGGGATAGCTTCACTGAAAAAGAGCGATTAGTATCAGAGGGAAAGGTAGAGTCCAAGTAAACCAAATATTGATTATTAAATATCAGGGAAATTAAACAAAGCCAAGTTTAAACAGAAAAAACAATATTTCCCGACAAATGACAGAGTGATGGGATCTGCATTCAATGCAAATATAAATTATTAATATTCTGTATGATTATTATAACGAGAGTTTAACATTTTTATCCTAATTACTCTCTTTAACAAACGGCCAGGGTCAAAGAACATTTATTGAAAGCAAATATTAATAACAAAATATTTGAAGAATTATTACGGCGAAAAATTTCTAATTTAAGCAAATCTCCGTTAAATGAAATTATTTTAATAACGATGCGATTTATGAGCTTTTTGGGAATCGAGATCGAGGAAAATTTTTGTGATGCAAATATTTAATTTTTCAATTACCTTTTCTTGCCATCACCAAAAAAAATGCATTAAAATATCTTAATATCTAATTGCACTTTCCAGTAGTTTTTTTTCCTTCCGTCCGGCCATTTTTATACCCAAAGTCTTGTATTTAATGCATTTTTAAATACTTGCTACAACAATAAAAAATCGCTTCCATTAAACAAATATTTCTGAAAACAACTACTGAAAACTGGGTGTATCTTTATCACTTTGTTAAAAATTTAAACGAGAAAAAATAAACAACAACAACGACAACAACACCAACAAAAAGAGTAGCCTTTTGCATGTTTTTGTAATCAATCTTGTGAATAACACTTACCAAGTTTATTTGGTAACCGAAAAACAAATCACAAAAAGAACCGAGAGCTTAACTACATAATAAAGTGCATGAATACAACGGAATTTCAACTGAAAATAAATATGATAAAAATGTTGTAGAAAACAAAATCTATTTGTCTTAGAAACAATTTATAAGGCCTAAAAACAAACAAGGTAATGCAATATATACCAAACCAAATTTTGGTCTTAGAGGGAGAAAAAAACTGGTCTACAATAAAATAATGATATTTTTTTAAATAAAACATTTTGGCTTTAAAGAGTTTTTGGATTTTTTTGTTAATGTCGGAGATGCTTATCAGCGATACCAAATATATTTGAATAAATCTTGACGCACTGTTATACCCTACATTGGGTATTATAAATCTTTTGTTGTTTATAAAAACAATAAAGAAATATTGATTCGACTCAATAATGTATGTTCTGTTGTAACGATGCACAGTGGTCCCAGAAAATGATTTAAATTTGTCTCTAACTTTGGAACTACAAAATTTTTAAACAAATTTTCGCAGGAACTCTATCACTCCAAAAATTCCTTAACAACTGTATTTAATTGCAACAGTTTACACCTAAAAAGTTACGCAATATTTTTTGAAGTATACTAAATACTGCAGCACGTACTTTTAATAATTTGAAGGGGTGCTGAAGCATATTTATATATTTTATACCGTTGGAAAGGTACTTATTATCTTTAATAAATTGAGGGAAATCAATTTTTTTTTATTTTCTGTGCATTTTTGTAAAAAAGGTTAATATTTGACACTAAATAAATTCTAAATAAATATATTTTTGTGAATATTAAATAAGATATGGTCAAACTTGCTTCAAATCTAAGACTGCAAAAAGACTCCCACGTTTTGAATTCAAAATACCCGAAATTTCTAATTGGGGAAAACTTGTTCAAAAGATTGATTTCTTTAGAAAATTGCTCGCTCTGCATTATAAGAGGTTTGGACCATTACATTTTTTTTCAGTGAATAGCTATTTTATGTATTGACATTTTTCTTCATTTTAAGAAATAAAAGAAAAAATTTTGAAAAGTAACAATATTCCTAATATAACGAAAAAAAGGGTGTAGAGTTGAATAAAGTACGTTCAGCCAAAGAAAACTTTCGTTAATTTTTCGTATATTCTTCAAAAACTATCATTATGACTATTTGAATTCGTAAATATAAAAAGAGTTAATTTGAATAAATATTATTCAATTTGAATAAAAGATTATTCAAACTGATAAAAATAAATTCATTATTTTGATGAATATTATTCAATTTAAAATTTATTGAATTAAATTTATGAAACTTTAGTTGAGTTGAAAAAATACGTTAAGTTGTTGTGATAAATAAATAAATAAAATATTAAGTATAAATATTTCATGAAAAATTTTGATAGGACTAATGTAACAGCGAGAAATTTCAAATTTGGTTCCAATGACTTCCTTAAATGGCAAAGAAAATATATAAAAGTTATTTGACGAAAAAAGTAGTTAAATAAACAAAAATTTATTCAAATTTAGTATGAAGAATTGAATAAATTTGTGTGTTATTTTACTAACGATGCGTTATTGCTGTTTTTGCTAAATATCTGTTTATATAACATATTTTTCGTTAATTTTTAGCAAAATTTTATTCAATTTAACATTTTCACTAAAAAAAATTATTAAATGTTTTAATTTAAACTTTTCTTCTTCGATTTTAAGAAAAATTCTGTTAATAAGAAAGTTCTATGAAAATTTTACGTTATTATTACCAACAACATTTGGTTCATTGTAGGGCTAACGAAAAAAGTGCTTTTATACAGAACTCAGGCAACATTATAGAATTTATACCCTCCACCAGAAGTGATGATGAGGGAATATTAATTTTATAATTCTGTATGTGACTCCAAGAAGGAATCAGCTAAATTAATAAATTCTTGCAACAAATCAAAATCTCGTACATTTATCTATGTCCGCCTGTATTGGAATCATTCTTACTTTCCACATTTTTTGCTGTTGTCCTAAGCAGTTTCCGATGAAAACCAGGTATATTAGCTATAATCTAAGACAAACTCAAAAAAGAAAGAAAAACTTAAAAGGTACTTATACTTCTTTTAATCAATTGGAGATCACCCAAAGACTGACAACTTCGTTAAAAAATATTCCAAAAAAGTTCCAAAGTTAAAAAAAACTATTTCCAAAAAATCGAAAATATTTTGAGGCCACTGTTGAAGTGAATAGACAAGTTAAAAGATTAGATTTCAACCTCGTTAATAAAAAGACTATGAGCTATTTAATAGAATAAATTCTTTCTAGACTAAATTGAGGACTATGTCATTGATTATATTTGCGAAGAAAAATAGACTATATTTTAGACAATATTTAAGATTATAATAGAATAGTTAATATAGACAAGTCTAAAGATTAAAAACAAACTAGTCACTGAAAAGGCTATATGCTAATCAATATAACAGACTATAAAATAATGAATAGAATAGATTTTAAGTTTATCACTAGAATTGGTTATGAGCTAGTCTATTGAATGAAATATGCGCTTGTCTGTATACATTACGTTTTTTACAATTAAACTTTTTTAGACTAAATTATGAACGTTTATAAGAACGATTTTCGACGAAATAATAGACTTTATTCTGGACGATATAATAGATTATAAAACATTTACCAGTGTAGATTGTAATAAAATAGGCTACATGCTATTCTGGTTTAAATATATTTTTTACTTGGTGATACAATATACTTCACTAAACTATTATAGTGTATTAATAACTTCTACTCTGGCCGATAATAATGCGCTCACTTATCTTCAAGTGGAATTTTCTGAAATTTATATTGTCCGCTGTTTTTAATTGTAATGGATTCCTATTCAATGATTTATTCATTATTTCTTGCTCCATTATTAATGTTGTATTGAAATTTTTTTTGTGTTTATTCATTATTTGGAAAAAGTAGCTCAAGTGGATTTATGTTTTATTAACAAAAAGAAAAAATATGAAAATATTTCATAGAAATTGTTTTTGTTATTTCCTCCATAAAATAGAGATTTTGTAACACTTTTACTTTTGCTGTTGGGGGCTAATTTTTTTCCTATAAATTTCTTTAGAAATAATGAATGAACGCAAAATTATAAATAAATTTAGAAATAATTAATAAAAGTGAATGGCGGTAACTGAAATTTATTTCCCCAAAACAAATAAAATGGGTATTAGAAAAGAGGGGATATAAAAACTGAATAAAATAGCGTGAATAGCATCTTTTTTTGGCGAAATTGTCATGAAATTATTTAGAAAAACTACTTCAAATAATAGAAGCATATTTAGAAATTTTAAAAATTAACTTTTAAGTGTACACAGAAAAAAATAAATGTTAAATTAAAAAAAATTTTTAAAATTTAACATTCTTTCACTTATGATTTTGCTTCATAGATAAAAATGTTAATTTAACATTGTTTCAAACTAAATACATTTTCTTGAGAATATTCTTGAAATTTTACTGCTTGAAACTTAAAAGTGATTTTAACAAGTAAGAATGCTATATTCGGCTATGCCGAAACTTCAATACCCTTCACCACAAATACGTTTGAAGTAAGTACGTTATATTTCGTTAATACACACTCACACATACACTCACAGTCTTATATAATATATAAATTTTTTTTCTTTATGACTTAATTAGTTATATTTTTCGCTTTAACAATTATATTATTGGGACAATTTACGAAAGTATTTCTCTTGAACTTAGAGATTGCCTCGGATATCGGTATTAGTCTTTTATTTTACTTGTTTTAATAGAAAACTTTTCAGGACTATAGCAAATGCTATAAATTTTCATTGAGCTCTGTCAACAACAGACAGACAGACAAACATAGATAAATCGACTCAAATTTTGGTTTGATGCAAGAATATATGTAAATTATGAGGTCTGAGATGATTCCTTCTTAGCGTTACATACGGAATGGGAAAGTTAATACACCCTCTTCTCCACTTGTGGTGGTGGAGGGTATAAAAGTGTAACATAAAGATATTAATATATAAAGTATTACATATTAAATATCAAAAGAATCTAATATGTACAATATTATTTCGCCACAAACATAGAAACATCAAATTCAAAATAAAATGGAAAAATATTCAATTTCAAATCAACCCATGTTCAATGTTGATTTTGCTTCCATATATTTTTCTGTGTGTGGAAATAAAATGTTTTAAAAAGAAATTCCCCTCCCTTTGGAAATTTGCATTTAAATTTCTTCTAAATAATTTAATTTTTAGATTTTCCAAATGTCCTTAAACATTTAAATTTTTATCTTAAAAATCATAAGTAAAAACCTAAAATAACATTTATTAAAGAAAACATATTTCTTAACGAACAATTCATCACAATATAAATCTTTGGAAATTTGCGTTTAAATTTCTTCTAAATAATTTAATTTTTAGATTTTCCAAATGTCCTTAACATTTAAAATTTTTATCTTAAAAATCATAAGTAAAAAACCTAAAATAACATTTATTAAAGAAAACATATTTCTTACGAACAATTCATCACAATATAAATCAAGATTAATGTCATTTTCAAGATTTCAAAATCAAATCTGATGTATTAATGGGCAAAGTTCTCTTAAAGTTTATATGTTCACTTCCACAATTTTAAATAAGTTTTTCTTTTATTTATTTATTTATTCTTTTAGCTGTCACTTGGTTTTTTATGAAAGTAAAACCACAATCATTGTAATTTTCCATAAAATGTCAAAGTAATTCATAGACTACATATTTCATTAGAATTAATCTCCAATAGTTTTATTCTTTTTTTTCCAATTTGGAGTTTGTTCCCTTGTTAAGAACCTGAATTATATGGTTTAAAATATCGTATAAACATGCAATTAAAACAACAGAAGTAACTCAAACAATAAAAACATCGGCAACAGCAGCAACAACAACAACAACAGCTAAGATTTAACACAAGCTTAAGTATTGAAAACGAAATACGAATGGTAAAAAATAAAAGAAGTTGTACTTGTACTAACTAGAAGCTTAGTAAACTAGGAGGTATGTAGGAAAAGTGCAAGTGAATAAGTTCTTTAAATGGACAACAAAAAATATACCAACAAAAGCAAAGCAGGACTACAGGCACGTAAAAAAGCCAAAAGATTGACTATAAGCAGTGCAAAAAATAGACTACGGTCTAGATTGTAATCTAGTTGATAAACAGGTTTATAATTTCAACCATAAGCTAGCTAATGAACTAGTCTCGATTACGGCCAGTCTAACTTTTCGATAATTTAGGTTACAGTCTTGACAATAACTAATCTGTAGACTATATTAAAAGCCTGTTTATAGCCAGCCGACAAACTAAACAAGCTAGTCGATAGAACAGTTAATATGCATGATAAATAGTTTATAGTTTCGACTATAATAGTTTCGTCAATAAACTAGTTTATAGCCTTCACTATAAGTTCGTCAATAAACTAGTTTTTAGTCTTCACTATAAGTTCCTCAATAGACTAGTTTATAGTCATGACTATAAACTAGTTAATAGACTTGTTAATAGCCTCGACTATAAGTTGTTTCAGTTTATGATCTGAATCTGAGATTATGATCTAATCAATAGACTAGTTTACAGTCTCAACTGTATGCTGGTCATTCGACTAGTTTATGGTTTCGACTATAATTCTATAGTCTATTACTTTAAACTCCCACCATGTAATTCCTTTTTTAAACTCTAGATTTAAGCTTTTACATACAAATGCAATTCTTTGTTAAGCTACGGAAAAAAGGAGACCTTAATAAGTCTTAGTACTGCTTTATTTTGACTTAAGCTTTTTGTTTGTAGTTTGTGATGTTAAATGACAATTTAATTGTTGTTTGTATGTATTTGCTTGCATATGTCACTTACAATGACAAAATAATTTAATTATGTCAACTAAGATTTACCTTGAAGTCTGTTTTATATATAATTTTTTTCACTCTGCTCGTTTTTCTTTTGCGCTTTGAAAAATGCACACATACAAATGTATATGAATTATTTTACTATAATAAACACATGTATGAAAGTGTGTATAAGTTGGCAAAAGAATCCTAAAATAAGAATTATATATCTTTTCTTTTTTTTCTGTATGGTTGGCTTTAGTTGCGTTCAGAATCAGCAAAAATGTACAATAAAGTATTAACGCCATGCCAACATTCATGTTTCAATATGAGAAAAGGAGGTGAATTAAATTGCAAAAAATGAAAAAAAAGTAAAAATATATAACGAATGACAAAATGAAAAGCAGCATAATGTTGCATGTTCTTTTAGGAGCGTGTGTTCTGTTCTTTTTGTTATTATTAGAGTTACCATTTCAGTTGTTGGAATGATGTATTATAAGAATATTTCGCATTTTTAGTTGTACAGGTTTCGTTTTCTGTAGAATGTTATGTATTGGGTGGGAGAAAAAGTATATAATTTTTAAATATCAATATTGTTTATCACAACTGCTATTATTTTTTGAGTTTGAGAAAGGCAGGAGATAAATGATAATAAAGAAAACTTTTGAATGATTTTAATTGGTGAATTCCAAAATGATTCATTATGCTGACAAGAGTACTAAAAGTGTTTTGATGGACTTAAGAAGAGATATAAAAGGTGGTGAAAGTATTAACACATAAAAATTCTATTGAGGTTGTCCTTGTTACTTGCTGAAATAAAGGTTTGGAATATTAAAATTATCTATTATACACAAACTTATTTCCTAACCTCATCCAATAAAAACTGATCCAATTTTATTCAGTTTTCAGGTTATTTTTATTTATGTTCTGTTTTCTTTCTTTAATATAAAAAAATATTTACCTTTAATTCTGTTTCTGATCTTTTGTTTGTATTTTTTTTTTTTTGCATAACAACAAACATACAACATTCATTACTTAAGTTTTTAAGTTAAAGTTAAATTGTCGTGGCATGCAATAAACTTTTGTTATGCTCTAAATGCCGCCGCCACCTTCAGCTGCAGCAGCAACAGCAACTACTACTCGTACCACCACCACCTTCAGCTTCATCATTGAACCAGCAGCACTAAAAGTTCCAATCACAAATTTGTAACAGAATTACTGCCTCCACTTAATTTGTTTGTGGCAATGTGTATGTCTGTGCTAAATGGATGCATGAATGTACTACTGTTCATTCATTCGTTCAAACATTCATCTGTTTAACTTGTTTTAATGTAATTTATCAAATGCATTGACATTTCTTGTAGTAAAAAGAAAAAAAGGAAAAATAAAAAATCGTTCAAAAGGGGATACAAATAAAATAAGAAATATTGTAATGTTTCTGAATATTTTATTGGCGGTAATTTAAGATTTCCTTTCATTTCTTAGGAACTGCCACATAAACTACTTGTTGCAAATATTAATTGCTGAAAAGAAACAAAATGATCTTAAACAGACTAAAATTGATTTATTTTTAAAGAGTAAACAACACTGGTTATGTGGAGAAAGGAAATGCTGGGAGATAATTTTTATTAATTTTGAAAATATTGAAAAATTCATTTTCAAAGTAATTTTCATTTCAATAAAATTTTTAGTTAAATTTATAAATTTTTACTTCAATTTTTAACAAAATTTACTTTTGCGAAAGAAACTGATATGTTTGTGCTTTACAGATTTTTAACTAAATTTCCTGAAAAACACCAAATTCGGTATTGTGTGTCGTGGTCTTATATTTCTTTCTTTATTTGATTGAAAATATTATTACAATTTAAAAATTATAATTTTAAAATATAATTTTAATCACTTCTGATGAAATTTCGTACCTTTTTCAGAAACCCTTCCATTAGCTTTGCTTGAATAGGTAGATCATCTATCGCTTAAAATCTTCCAAACTTTTGCACACATTTTTTGTGCTCTTCACTTCTTTTTTAACAAAAGCCCAATATCTCTCTGCTGATTATAGTTCCGGTTAGTTTGGACGATTTTCTTCTTCTGGTACAAATAACACATTATTGTTCTTGTTTACTCAAAGGTTTGTGGTAGGATACTAAGTCAGGGCCAAAATAGGTGGACACATTATGAAGTCTTATGCAACTCAAGGGAATTTTGACTGATTCCCTCGTGCATCAGCGACATAAAATTTTTGACATGATGTTGCACAAAACCTGTCAGAACATACGTTTCGTCATCTATTATGCAGCATGAGATCCTAACTTTAATTTCTGTGTTCTTTGCTTTCGGTCCCTATATTTTTAACAGCGTTCTATCAGGAACTTTTTGAGACTCATATGTTTTAAAGCCAGCATTAACTCTAATTTTTTGTACCAAACAGCCAGAGCGCTGGGCTGTATTTCTACCAGATGTATCGTGTACTTCGTGTAGAAACATCATGTGGACTATTTCTTTTACATTTGCTTTTGGAAACAGTTTGAGAGGAGACATTTTTGATAATTGGTCAATTGTTTGTAGGGCCAAGTTGGTTTTGTTTTTTTTGAAAATAATTCTAGTAGCTACTGTCGCTCATTTTGAGTAGACTAACAATATATTTTATTTGTTTGATATTAAACATAATAACTGACATATTTTACAAAGATAATTTGCCAAAAAAAAAACATGCTAAAACAAGTAAAAATGTTAAAGTTTTGAATCCTAATGCGTTAAGTAGACCAGCTGTCCAGATGGATGGACATCATTAGATCGGCTCAGAAGTGATTCCAAATACATATTCTTATTGATCATATTCCTTCTACAGACCCACTTCCAAATTTATTTTAGAGTGTTGAACACTTTAAGAGACTTTTCCCTTCACTTTAGTGGCCTACATATTTTGATGTACTAAACCTGAAAAAGAGGGAAAAAATCTTATTAAAATATGTGGGAAAAAACTATTATTTTAGTTTTAATTCGACCTCATGTAAGTATGAAATATGTTACAATATTTTCAAAGAATCCATTTTTTTATAGGTCCAGACTAATCAAATACATTCATATAATCTTTGTAGTTAGAACATTTTTAACGAAGTTAAATCGCTTTAATTATCTGGTCATATATATTACCAAGACTGAAGTCTGCAGACCTATCACCGATATCTGCATACAGTCACAAACTTCTAATAAAAATTCACCTGCACCTGTACTATCACTGTGTAAAAGTCATTGAAATCGAAGTGGAAATTCGGAAGAAAGTTCAGATTTGTTTGCATATTTTTTGTAGTATTATGAGCATTTTATATAAATCCAAGGAATCAAGTCAAATTACCATAACGTTAAATTTTGAACCACTATGTAGGATCTATTTTTAATGCAATTAATATAAACTTTATTTACAAAAACCTTGACTTTACAATTTTAATATTTTTTGCTCATTTAAGTCATTTGCATAACTATTGATAATTACAAAAAAAAAATCCATAATATTTTTTAATAGATTATGACCCAGTTTGCAGAAAAAGAACTCTTCGAACACTCATAATAAAACAAAATCTGTTAAACAACAATAAACTAATTTAATAAATTTTCTTGTAACAAAAAAGAAAAAAACTAATTTAATATTTTATGACTTAAATAATCTTTTAAGGTCATATCTCCATCTGGCTTTTAGAAACATAAAAAATAAATAAAGTTGAAAATTAAAATTAGGCCCCCTTATAGAAAATAAAGCAACGTAGAAAATAATAATAAAAATTAGAAATAAAATAAATTTATGAGTTTCATCTAAAACAAAACAAAACATCTCATAGATTGCAGCGTAAACTCACTTACTCACTCGCTCACTCATCATACCAATCTTACACACACATGTGCCTGTGTGTGTTTGAAATGTGGGTAATTATTTGTACTTGTATAATTTTACTATTCAATTTTAATTACTTTTCTGTTTACTCTCCTGCTTCTTAAGCGTTTCACCTATAAAGTAACCATATTTTTTTGTGGTATTTTAATTACTTTTTCTACATTAAAAGAAATATTATAGTTATAAAAGAACACAAAACAAAATGAAGAACTACCGCTAAACGCAATATTCATTCAAATCTATGTCGTCATGGAAAAATAACATCACACAAATTCATACATATAAATTTCTTATTTCTCTACTTCAGCAGCCTCAGCAAAATCAAAAAAAAAAGACTTCCAAAAAATATTTTTAGCCCAGTCATACATCAACTGAACCATCGAAATCACGACATGAGGTATCAAATGGAGAGATATAATAAAAAAACAGAAATCTATACAATGAAGACAGGAGGAAATACTGTAAAAATAACAAGTGTGTATGTTGTACTCGGTTGAGGCGAAGCTTTAATACCCTGCTTGATTAATATTGCAGAAAGTTGCTCATTGAGAGCTTCGATTCGCATCCAGTTTTGTCTTATGTTAAAAGTGCTTACATGACAATAAAATAAAAATATTGCTTATCATTTAAGTTAAAGGACGTATCAAGCTGAATTAAAGCTTAATCCAATAAAGAAGCCCAAATAGACAACGTCTGAAGCGGAATAGTGTATACGAACTCCAGTAGTCAAGTTTAACAAAGAAGTCAAAATTCCCCTACATTTTTTACAACTAGTTTTTCAGCGTTATCGTGTACGAAGTTTATTTCCTCTTGCTTTATTCAGTATTATTGTTAAGGTAATGTCCTCGCGTCTGTTTGCTTTTCCTTTCTTTCCTCTTGAAACGAAAAGTCGCATCTATGGTCATCTGATTCGATTTCTATAGCCCATAGTTCTGAGCTAGAACTGAACAGACCTAGAATTTAAGTAAATATGAACTCGAACTAAACTAGAACTAAACTAGAACTGAACTAAAGCTGAACTAGAACTGAACTAGAACTGAACTAAAGCTGAACTAAAGCTGAACTAAAGCTGAGCTAGAACTGCAATAGAACTGAAATATAACTGAACTTAAACTGAACTAAAACTGAACTAGACTGAACTAGAACTGAGCTAGAACTAAAGTAAAACTGAACTAGAACTAAATTAGAACTAAACTGGAACTGAACTAGAACTGAACAATAGCTGAACTAGAACTAAACTTAAACTGAACTAAAACTGAACCAGAACTGAAATAGAACTGAACTAGAACCGAACTAGAATTTTCTTGATTTTTTATTTTTATGCCAATATTTGAACTATTTTCTTGGTCCAGAAATTTTATTAATGTCTTGGTACCGTTGTAAACTTTCATAAGATAAACGATTCAAAAAGTTGTGCACTCATTATGTACTTTAAGCCAGTTTTAAAGGAGTTAAACTGTTCTAAAATTGGATGAAGGACAAAGAGTGCATGTTTGGCTTTTACTGATTCTATATACTTTAAAATGAGTTGAATTTATATAATTTTCAACAGAGGTTTTTGGGCATGGACCTTTCTGGAATTAATACTTGATGTCCCTTTCAATGTTCTCCAGCATAATTCTTTAATTAAACGTTCGTATCTCTAATTTGAATATCTACAAATATTTAGTTAGTCGCGTCAAATTGAAGCTAAAAACAGTGAGCAAAATTTGGTCGTTACATATCTAAAACGTTGTTACAAACAAAATAACCAACTGAATGTAAAGCTACTTCACTACTTGTGCTGATGCAGGGTATAAAAATAACCGAATCATGCGTAGATATATTTTTTATACTAAACAACTACAAGTATTCATATATTTACTACTGCAACACAATTTGATAAATGTTGTAACGGCCTCAACCTCAACGTATTCTCCACCAAAAAGACAACGTTTAGGCTCAAACAGAAAACAATGATACAACTCATTCGTATAACAACAAGAATGAATGAAAAAAGAGTATTTAGTCTTGATTTAAAGATGTATAGCTTGGTTGGTTAAATGACTGAATGAATGTGAAGTTACAACAGCCTGTATAATCGTTCACAAAAAAATACCATTCAATAACGAAAAAAAAGCAAAAACAAAAATAACCAATCCAACCTTGGTCAAGTTTAAAAAGTTTGCAGATGAGTATTAAGGAAGTTTAGTTTTTCAGTATTTTATGTGGCCGTGTGCGTCGATGTGACTGACTGATAGTTTTTATTTTTATGTATTTATTTTATTATTATTTTTTTTGTTTTTGTTTCGAATTTCTTGTATTTGTGGTTATTTTTGTCTGTTGAACTGACTGATGTGTTTATCGTGCGCCAGTCATTTGGCAAATGATTGTCGATCGCGACCTATTGATCTCAAACGTCAAATTCAATGAATGAATGAACGTTTTTACGTTTAAATATGGCTTTTATTTTCACAAAAAAATATATATTGTTTCTTTGCTGATGTGAGTAGACAGCAGTGGCGTTAAAACGCCCCCTCAATCTTGATAAAATTGATAGAGAGGATTTTGATAAGAGAATAATAATGGCAGCATTAAAAGGACTTTATGTGATAATACGAATACATATGTTGAATCATATTAAGAAATGTGGATTATTTTGCTAATAAGAGCTTTTGTTAAAATACTAAGCTCTTTACTTTTTTCTTTTCTTTAAAAGCTTTTTTTTACGTCTGGCTAAACAAAATAAATATTTTGATTCTTAAGAAATAAAAGCTTTTTCAAATGTTATATCAAACAAAAGCCTAAAGGGATAATTTAACTAACAAAATATATTTTAAGGCACAGAAAATTTTAGGTTAGTTATCAGACGCTTTTCAGATTTTTTGCAGAAGTTTTCATGAAATCGTCTGAATACTAACCTAAATTTTTCTGTGCCTTAAAATATATTTTGTTAGTTAAATTATCCCTTTAGGCTTTTGTTTGATATAACATTTGAAAAAGCTTTTATTTCTTAAGAATCAAAATATTTATTTTGTTTAGTCAGACTTAAAAGAAAAAGCTTTTAAAGAATGGTATTTTGCCAAACGAAAAATATAAAAAGCTTGGAATTTTAACAAAAGCTCTTATTAGCAAAATAATCCTCTTTCTTCACAGCTTTTTAAAATAAAAGCGTCAGAACAGAAAGATTTTTTGTGTACTCATCATTGCACAGCCTGAACGGTTAAAGAAACTAGAAAATTGAAAATCAGAGGTTTACTCTCTTAAACCTCGGGAGTAAAAAAGTACCATATGAATATATTGTTCGCTGATGTAACACCTGGTTCAGGTAGAACAAATGGACGACATGATGTTTTTATACCCCAAAAAAGTAGACAACATTTTTAAAACAAATTTGTTAATAAAAAACAGCCCTGTGAGCTCGGAATGTTTGGTAATAGGAAATAAAGCTAATACAGGTTTAAAAATATAGAAGACTCAAAATTTTCCTGATAGGAAGGCCTTTAAAAATGACAGCAATTGAAATCAAGTTTTATGCAAAAATATTCTTGCTGCATAATGGATGACGAAACGTATGTTCTTGCAAATTTTTCGCAACTTCCTGGTCCAAAATGTTATATAGGTGATGGTCGAGTAAATGCTGAAGAAAAGTTTCAGCTCCAAAATCAAAAACTTCTTTAAAATTAACAATGTTCTCAAAAACTTCTTTAAAATTAAATTAAAAGCAGTTGAGTAAAAAGAAGTCAATTATTTCATACAACGGGATTTTTAAATACAGAAATTTACATTAAGGAATGTTTAAAAAAATATGCTGCTTCCATTCTTATGGCCACAAAAATGTGGCACTTGCACCAATGGAGGCAAAACCTGCAAACTGTCCGAAGCTAAGATGAATAGAAAGATATTGGGCTTTTGTTAAAAGATAATTGAAGAGCACTACCTGCCCGTGCAAAGTGACAGAAATTACTATAAAAACGTTAATGGAATGGTTTACGAAACGGTTCAAAATTTCATCACTTGTGATTAATACTAACATTTTTGGTTTAAATTGTCATTATAAGTTCAATTAAATTAAAAAATTAAAACTGCAACTTAAGTGATTTCGTTTTTATAAACATAAATGTATATTAAGAACTTTTTGATCTAACTCCTTATATGAAAATTTCACTTTTTTGTAACTTTGAAATAACTGGTTCTAATTTTTAATATAATTTGTTTTTAATTTTTAAGAATATAAATTAAAAAACGCTACTAATTTTCAATGACCAAATCTGTGGGGTTACAATAACAGTGTCTCAAATATATATTGTTTTCAAACTTACTATGAATTTTGGTCCTCTATAATATTTTAAAACTAAATTTGAATGAATCTAACACATTCTGTAATTAGAAAATTTTTTTAAATGTTCATTTACATTTCAGAAAACCGCTCTCATTATAAAATAACGTCAATAAATCAAAAAATTTGTCCCTTGTAATTTCTTTTAACGCCTCTGCGTTTTAAAAACATAATTTCCATTATTTTTTCTTTGGTGGTCAACCCTAGAAGATCATTATTTGACTTCCTTTTTGAGTTCTTTTGTTTTATCTTTTTTAATTTAAATTTCTTTAAAAACAAATTATGTAAATTTTATTTATCAAAATAAAAACCCAAAAGAAAATACCACCTGGATAAGAGATTTTTTAAAGGGAGTTACATATTTTGGATTATAAATCAACATAAGAATAACATAAATTCAGACTTATTTTCTTAATTATGATTAAATTATGAAATTGATCACACTTTGGCACAGACATTTCTTAATACAAAAAAGGGAAATATCATTTTCAGGTAGCATTTTAACGGCAAACACCCCAATTAAACTGAATTTTTAATAAAAGATTTTACTTTGTTTCAGTTAAGACTTAAACTCCAGAAACTCCTTCATTTATTTCATTTAAGAGAATTTTTTTTTAACAAAAATATTTCATATAAAGAAAGCAAAAACAACAATCAATTTCAATAGTCTCTGAGAGACAAACATATTTTTATATTTTTTGTTATTTAATAGATGGTAGACTAACGATAAGTTACGCTTAATTAGATCGATTTCACATGCTGGTAATCCCAACATCTGTAAGAAAACTATAACTTAAAATACTCCAACAACATTTTGGTTCTTAACTATTTTGGAACTTTCAACAGTAAATTGTGCTTTTGTTGTTGTTCTTGGTCATAAAGATAAAAATACTGATTCTGATGCTGCTGCTGATCATCATCATTTGGTAGCTTAAAGATGCCGTTCGATATGTTTTTTTATTATTCTCTATCTAAACTTAATAATATACACTAATATGGCTGCTAAAGCTGCTGTTATTTAGGCAAGGCCATCATCATTTCCATCTGCATGGTATTCTTTAAGCCAACTAATGGTTGGACTATATTATACCTTTTTCCTGGCCTTTTGCAGCAATAAATGTCCAAGCAAGTCTTATTTTCCCCTCTTTGCTTTTACATTGTTGTTAATTTTCATTTAAAGTTTTTTTTAGATTATTAAACAGAGAGAGAGAGAGGATGAAGGTGGAGAAAGAGCGACAAAAGAATTGGAGAAAAGATTAAATGCATACAAGCTTAAATTGGAATCACGATCTTTATATTTATCTTAAATATTATATCTAAACAGACATTATAAACGCACTTAGTGAAAAGTGGAAAAATAATAGTGGGTATATGGCTACATAAATAGCCACAGATTACAAACTATTTGCAACTTTTACTCTATAGTTGCAAATAGAAAGAAAGACTCGATTATATTTGATACTTAATGCCAGGATGATATTATAGTTGCTGTTGTTGTTGTTGTTGTTGCTAAAGATCAATTAACCCTAAAGGGGTTAATACTTGAATGTTCTATAAATCTTTTAATACACAAATTATGCTCTTTTATAAAAATAATTAAATATTGAAATTCTCCATGTTAACATTTCAACAACATGAACACGTGATTTTTCATCTTCTTTTTTTCTCTGCCACATTCAGTCTATTTGTCTGAAAAGTTTGCAATTTTAGAGATATATTCACAGAGCTTTAGGCTGTTTTTTTTTTGTACAGGGATCTATTAAAATATATAGACATCAGTCTATTATTTTAACAGGTTCTCTCAAAACCTCGGTGGTCATTGAACTAACTTAAATGTATAACGCTCTTAGTCCCTATATTAGACCATCTTCGAAAAATGACTTTTGACAAGAATATTTTTCGACATTTATACACTCAAAAGTAAAAGCTATTACCAATTTTACGAGGATTGATCCATATTTTCTCGTAGTGCCCATGTAGTCTTATAACGTGAAAAATATCCCTAAAATTTTAAATATCTACAATTCGCAGCTTCTAGAAGGGTGACCAGAGTATATTAACTTTGTCATTCTATATGTAATGCTTAGAAGAAGTCGTCTAAAACCTTATTAAGGATATATGTACTTCCAATTCTGAGTTGATTAAGCTATATCTGTCTGTCTGTCAATAATTTCAGAAATATAAAAATTCGTTAAAAAAGTTATATGAATCGAAACTTGGAGCTTTGAAAAAAACGATTTTTCGAGATTCTTTCAAAAAAGTGGTAACATTTAATCACTGATAAAACTTTTTTGCTCTGTTCTTTATAAGGATTTTAATTGTTCCATAAAGAATTTTTAACGGGAATGTTTGAGGTGAACTTTGAGCAAATGTCAACCTACAAAGCCTTTCCAAAATTAGTCAATTTTTAAAAAAAGATATTTTTTGTTAAAATCTCAAATTACTTACCAGGAATTATCTTAACGTTATCTTTAATATATAGCTACATATGTAAGGTAAACGGTCCTTGTAATAACACAGCGATAATTTAAGTGAATTGAGTTTTTGGGTGTTTCCGTATGGAAAATTGGGAAGATTTTAATTTCTTGTATGGGGGCTAAAACAAAATATTGACCGATATTAATAACATCAATAATATGTCTTCAAGACGGTTAAAAAGTTAATTGTGTGAAATTTCAATAGAACCACATTTTGGGAAGGGGCGCACAAACTTGTTTCCTTGGATTAATTTTTATATCAATATAAATATTATGGCAAATTTCAGTAAATTACCTTCAAAATTGCTACCCATATGATACAAAAATTTTGCGGTGTACACACATTTTACACATTTTTCTACTGATCCGAATTTTAAGTTATCCAAAAATTTTTTACTTTGTCCAAAGCGAGAAGGATGAAAAAGTTACAAGCGACTGTTATTACTTAGCAGAGTGCTGCTCAATCATCTTGATCCTGTGAGGGTTAAAGTTATGAATATCACACATATGTTTTCTTTCTTTTTGCATTCATTTCAGTTCAGTTCATCCTTTTTTTCCTCGTTTGTCTGCACTTTTGTTGTCGTTCTCGTTGTATTCATTTATGTTTTCATATAATTTTTTTGCGTGTTTGATTAGATTAAAGTCGTATTGTAAACTTGGTTAAAGCAAACAGAAAAAAAGCAGAAGAAGCTTATACAACAATAAAAACCCCAACAGAATAAATGATAATCGTGTTGAAATGTTTAAGCATTTAACCATGTTTTCTTGAAGGTATTAAATGTCGTTTAAAAAGGGTTTTCTGTTTTTCTCTTTTTTTTTGTTTTTCTTAGCAGCAGGATAAAGGAAGGCTCTTCTTCATTTTACCACAAGATCATCATCTAAAAAGTTGCCACTTATATTGTAGTTATCATGAGTTTAGTTCGCAACAAATTTCTTTTTACTATGATGATGGTGTGTTTTGTACACATTAATAATCGTTAACTAAATACACTCAAAATGAGGCTAATTGTTGCCATGAAATGTCTATTAAATTTGTTAACTTTTGTTGCAAACAAATATTATTTTTCTATCTCTCTTTCTCTCTCTCTCTCTAAATTACTTTTTTTCAATGTTAATGTTAATTTTTATTTTTGTCTTATTTATTGTTGTTGCAAAAATTTTAAGATGACGCTTGGAATAATCAAATTAGAGTTTTAGATGATTTATGTGGTTTTGGCGTTGTTGTTGGAAATAGTTGTTGTGATTTCATTTAAATTACTTGCTAAATATTTGACAATTAAATAGTCATTTACAATCTAACATCGTAAGCTTTATTGTTATTGCAAGAATCATGGGAAGAAAACATTTTCTCGGTAATGTACATTGGATGTTGGAATTGGAGAAAGGTAATGTTCGTGTTGCAGTATAAATGAATGATTTAATAGAGGGCTATTAAAGGCATAAAGTGGAAAAATTATTTATTTAATTTTAATATGCATTTTGTGTTTGTTGAATTAGGAATTTTTATTAACAAGGTTAATGGTAATGATAATGACTTAATTTCTCAAAAGAGTAATTCTAATTTTGAATGTGAGGTTAAAATGAAATCGTTTAGAATAATTGAAAAATTTTCTATTTGATTGAAACCATTATAAAAATTTATAGAAAAAAATTGAACCCTTTGCGAAAATTGCTCCTATCACTTTGCTCGAACAGGTAGTCCATTTCCTTTTAAAATCTATTAAACTTTTTGACCCATTTTTTGTGCTCTTCAATTTACCTTTAACAAGAGTCCAATATCTGGCCGGGTTGTTTGAATGATTTTGCTTGGTACTCTTTTTGGGTACATTCCTTGATGTAAATTTCGGTATTTATAGAGCCCATTGTAATATACTTCTCCTCAACATTCTCTTGATCTTCAGCAACATAAAACTGGTGATTTGGAAGATACGAAAAATCTGCCAGAACGCAAGTTATGTCATCCATTATACAGAAAGAATAATTTTAGAAATATTGAATTTAATTTCAGTCTGGAAACTTTTGAGTCTAGCTTTCACTTTTCATACCAAACAGTCTGACCACAGAACAAATTAAGCTGCTTTCTTACCGAATGTGAGCTCCTTTAAAAATGCTTTCTATTTTTTGGCTTTAGAAACATCATGTGGATCATTCTTTTTACTTAAAACAGGTTTTCTATCAATGGACATGTTCTCCTGGTACCGATTAATACCATTGGAAACAGTTTGTATGCTTAGCCGAATTTTTGTTGGACCATGTTGGGTTTTGTTGAAACTAATTTTAATTATACAAAATAAATGAAATAATTTACGAAGGAAAAAACAAGTAAAAACTTTTCATGAAAAATATCCCAAAAGACCTTCTGAAAAAGCTATTGATCAGTTTCAGGACGGTGCTTTTTTTTGGTACTTTTTACGAAAAGATCGTATCAGTTCGAAGATATAAATAAAAAGAACATATTCTGAAAAGATCTAAGAGCTCCCATATACAGTCTGTCTTTTCAATCATTTTTTAATCCCCATAATTGTTTGCGGACTACAAATGAATATTTATAAAAAATCTTTAAAACTTTTATTACGATATCTTAAATAAAATTAGCATAAGAAATCTACTTCATAAATATTTCAAAACCATTAACTAGTTGGTGTGTATCAAGGCCAATTGATTGGTTAAGATTTTTTAACTGGTCAGTTAGTTATTCATTTGTTTTATTTATATTTCTATTTTTCTATTTCTCTTAGAATTTTTTTATATATCGAAGATATAGACTTCTATCTAAAGACCACTTCACAATTATACTCAACATTTTTGCGTTTTGTTGTGTAAATCCAGATTTAAACGTATTTATTTATGAGTTTGCATACAACTGTTGTTTATTTCAGTTATTTTCTAAATATTTCTTCTAGATTCTACAATTGTTTTCATTTCAATAATATTTGCTTACAAATGTGCTCTAATTGTTCATAAACAATAATTTTATTTTCTAAGTAAACTTTTGTTAAAAGATTTTTTACTTAAAAAAATATATTTGAATTCAATTTAACACAAGGTGGAGAGGTGGGAGTAAATTCGAAATTTAGGAGGGGTATTTAATTATATGCTATAATTTTATGATCTTTAAATACATATGGATATAGAGAAAGAAAACTAGTTTAACGTACTTGTATGTAAGTTTTACTTTTAAATTTTTAGCAAATTTTTTATGAAAGTCTTGTACAAATTACTTTGATTTTTACAAAGTGCAAGGTTAAGGCATTTTTTTGTAAACCACTTATTTTCTTGAATTTTTAGTGAAATATAGATTTTTTTAAATTTTTAATTATTCGTTAAAAATTACTTTTGGTGAAAAATTGAATTTTTAGTAAAAATTAAATTTTTAGTGAAAAATTAAATTAAATTTAAATATTAAATTTTTAGTGAAAAATTGAATTTTTTGTGAAAAATTAATTTTTTAGTGAAAAATTGAATTTTTATTGAAAAATTAAATTTTTATTGAAAAATTGAATTTTTAGAGAAAAATTGAAATTTTAGTGAAAAATTAAATTTTTAGTGAAAAATTGAATTTTTAGTGAAAAATTGATTTTTTAGTGAAAAATTGAATTTTTAGTGAAAAATTGAATTTTTAGTGAAAAATTGAATTTTTAGTGAAAAATTGAATTTTTAGTGAAAAATTGAATTTTTAGTGAAAAATTGAATTTTTAGTGAAAAATTGAATTTTAGTGAAAAATTGAATTTTTAGTGAAAAATTGAATTTTTAGTGAAAAATTGAATTTTTAGTGAAAAATTGAATTTTTAGTGAAAAATTGAATTTTTAGTGAAAAATTGAATTTTTAGTGAAAAATTGAATTTTAGTGAAAATTGAATTTTAGTGAAAAATTGAATTTTCAGTGAAAAATTGAATTTTTAGTGAAAAATTGAATTTTTAGTGAAAAATTGAATTTTTAGTGAAAAATTGAATTTTTAGTGAAAAATTCAATTTTTAGTGAAAAATTGAATTTTTAGTGAAAAATTCAATTTTTAGTGAAAAATTGAATTTTTAGTGAAAAATTCAATTTTTAGTGAAAAATTCAATTTTTAGTGAAAAATTCAATTTTTAGTGAAAAATTCAATTTTTAGTGAAAAATTCAATTTTTAGTGAAAAATTCAATTTTTAGTGAAAAATTCAATTTTTAGTGAAAAATTGAATTTTTAGTGAAAAATTCAATTTTTAGTGAAAAATTGAATTTTTAGTGAAAAATTCAATTTTTAGTGAAAAATTGAATTTTTAGTGAAAAATTGAATTTTTAGTGAAAAATTGAATTTTTAGTGAAAAATTCAATTTTTAGTGAAAAATTGAATTTTTAGTGAAAAATTCAATTTTTAGTGAAAAACTAAATTTTTAGTGAAAAATTGAATTTTTAGTGAAAAATTGAATTTTTAGTGAAAAATTCAATTTTTAGTGAAAAATTGAATTTTAAGTGAAAAATTGAATTTTTAGTGAAAAATTAAATTTTTAGTGAAAAATTGAATTTTTAGTGAAAAATTAAATTTTTAGTGAAAAATTAAATTTTTAGTGAAAAATTAAATTTTTAGTGAAAAATTAAATTTTTAGTGAAAAATTAAATTTTTAGTGAAAAATTAAATTTTTAGCCAAAAATTAAATTTTTAGTGAAAAATAAAATTTTTAGTGAAAAATAAAATTTTTAGCCAAAAATTAAATTTTTTAGCCAAAAATTAAATTTTTGGTGAAAAATTTAATTTTTGGTGAAAAACTGACTTTTTAGTAAAAAAAAATATATTTTTAATTTTTTAATGAAAAATTTGTGAAAAAAATTTTAAATTGAATTTTTAGATAAAATTGAATTTTTTTTGTGCAAAAGTTTATATTTAGTGAAAATTGAATTTTTAGTGAAAAATTGAATTTTCTGTGAAAATTTTATATTTAAAACTTTAATTGTAGAAAATTGAATTTTTTAGGAAAAAGTTAATTTCCTGTTGGAATAAATTTGTTTTGTTTGCAACATATTAAATTTGTTTGCCTTTTGCTTCATAATCATTTGCTTTACAATTGTACGAATCGTATTTTTTGTGTTTTTTCTCTCTGTTCAGACTTAAATCTTATATTTTGTGCCAAACATCAAGTTATTATTAAGTTCTAATGATTTTGTTTGCATGTATAACCATTTAACAAAAACAACAAATATTGTAAAGAAATAATAGTAATAATAGTAACGAAATGAAGGCAGAAAAAAATAAATGAAAAATGTATCAAGGAGAACCAGTTCCCGGAATCGCAATTAGATAAGTGGGTTTTTTTGCATTAAATACATAGTGAGTTATGCACAGCATTGTTTACTTAGTTTTTATTTTTTTCATAACGAAGTTTTTTCTTCTTAAATCAGTGAATATGAGCATTCATAGTTTTAGTTGGCCAATTCATATATGATTTTACTAAAAGCTACTGCTATAATTCACAGTGTCGAAAACTGAAATTAAATAAAAGAGAAAATTGATTTTTAAAATCCAGTTTTTAGTTCTAGTTCAGTTTCAGTTCAGTTCTAGTTCAGTTCTAGTTCAGCTCTAGTTCAGTTCAAGTTCTGCTCTAGTTCAGCTCTATTTCAGTTCTTGTTCAGTTCTAGTTCAGTTCTATTTCAGTTCAAGTTCAGCTCTAGTTCAGTTCTATTTTAGTTTTAGTTCAGTTCTACTTCAGTTCTATTTCAGTTTTAGTTCAGTTCTATTTCAGTTTTAGTTCAGTTCTAATTCAGTTCTAGTTCAGTTTTAGTTCAGTTCTTGCTGAGTTCTAGTTCAGTTCTATTTCAGTTTTAGTTCAGTTCTAGTTAAGTTCTAGTTCAGTACCAGTTCAGTTCTAGTTAAGTTCTAATTCAGCTCTAGTTCAGTTCTATTTCAGTTTTAGTTCAGTTCTAGTTAAGTTCAAGTTCAGTTCTAGTTCAGTTCTACTTCAGTTCTATTTCAGTTTTAGTTCAGTTCTAATTCAGTTCTATTTCAGTTTTAGTTCAGTTCTAATTCAGTTCTAGTTCAGTTTTAGTTCAGTTCTTGCTGAGTTCTAGTTCAGTTTTAGTTCAGTTCTAGTTAAGTTCTAGTTCAGTACCAGTTCAGTTCTAGTTAAGTTCTAATTCAACTCTAGTTCAGTTCTATTTCAGTTTTAGTTCAGTTCTAGTTAAGTTCTAGTTCAGTTCTAGTTCAGTTCTACTTCAGTTCTATTTCAGTTTTAGTTCAGTTCTAATTCAGTTTTAGTTCAGTTTTAGTTCAGTTCTTGTTGAGTTCTAGTTCAGTTCTATTGCAGTTCTAGTTCAGTTCTATTTCAGTTTTAGTTCAGTTCTAGTTAAGTTCTAGTTCAGTTCTAGTTAAGTTCTTATTCAGCTCTAGTTCAGTTCTATTTCAGTTTTAGTTCTAGTTAAGTTCTAGTTAAGTTCTAGTTAAGTTCTAGTTCAGTTCTAGTCCAGCACTAGTTCAGTTCTATTTTAATTCTAGTTCAGTTTCATTTCAGTTATAGTTCAGTTCTAGTTCAGATCTTGTTCAGTTCTAATTCAGTTTTAGTTCAGTTCTCGTTCAGTTCCATATTTATTTCCAAACATCTCCTAATTAAATCTGTACCACTGTTCAATATTACTACATAGGTTGTTATGTATAACAACCGGCTGTTTGACTAGTCAAAGTCACTATGACTGACTGACTGACAGAGTGGTTAAAAGAAAATAAAAATACTGAAAAACAGGCCTGCCTGGCTGATCTTACTGACTGAATGACTGCTTGTTGACGGTTTGGCTTAAGTTCTCCTAACGAACTGTTGGTTTTTTGGCATTATTATTGTTGTCCCGTTGTTGTTGTTGTTTGAATATGTTTTTCTTTCATATTTGTTTTCCTTTTTTTCCACTGGCAGCACAAGGCTTAAGAGTGTGTCTAAAAATTGCAGGAAATGAAAATTGATTTATGTAGATTTAAGCATTAAAAACTTCTACTACTTTTGCTGGTTACTCATTTTCTTTTCAAAACTTTTCAATCACATTTAAGTTTGTTTAGTTGTGATAGAGAAAAGCTGCCAATGCCAACAAGTGAAACAAATCTGTATAAATATTTAATGTTTTTAAACTTTTTAATGCAACTCATCAAACATTTGTAAGATTAAAGTGAAATTGTTGGAAAAGGAAAAAAGTATTGGGTATAAGATTTATAGTCATTTGACTCGACTGAGATCTTATGTTGAGGGATATAATGTAATATTAACCTCTGATATTTTGTATATATTCAAACCAAAGGAAGTTGTTTATAGATACAATTAGTTTGTTATAAATACGTTTTTCTTTGTCATAAATTTACAGTTTAGATCATGGAAATCCGTAATAATTTTAAAATAAACTGTAATTAGTCTTTGAGAGTTTAGTGGATTTTAATTTTCTTATGAAACTATAAAAAAATTGCAAGCTTACATTGTGTCCAAATTAGTGTTTTATTAAGTTTGTATTTTTTGTACCGTTAGATACACTGAGACATAATTCTATAAACGCATATATATTTTAAGGATTAGAAAAAGAACAAAATAATTTAATGCGAAAATGGTATTTTTATGAAATCAACTAAGACTTTATTTTAAATCTTTTTTTACTAGAAACTTGATTTATGTTTCAGTTTTTAAATTATTTTTTTAATTTGTTAATGATATTTTATAAAACGTTCTTATACTGATAGTATTTATAGCTTTATTAATTGGATTAGCGTGCTTAGAAGTCTCAGAAAAATTTAGTTTATTCTAAATTTGAATAATACTTGAAGTAAACATGTCCTAAGAATTTTTCGATCTCAATCCAATTTTTTAAAAGAAATTTTCATGTTAGATTTCTTATTCTAGTATTTGGTTTCTATGAAAACATTAGAGATTTTAGATTCACAATCTTGAATTAAAAATAATTGGAGCGTCGTGTGACGTCGCAATTTTTTTGTGCAGAAAGGCTCAATATTCAGTCCGAAAAATTGTGATTAAAAATGTTTAATTTTCACTGTTTGCCATATATCTGTTGCTATATACTAAGGATATTTCAAAGATGTTTTCAATTTTTTCAGCTGAGAACTTAAGGAAAAGATTATCAATTTCTTACTTTAATTGAACAACATTGTAAAGGGCTTGTGTGTGGATCTTAGCTTAAAGCCACGCATTCCCGATAAGATTTTCTACCGTCATAAATATTTTTATAACTGACTTAAACATAGATTACTAGTTTTATGTATATCGTTTCATATTAACTCTAACTCCCAAAACTTGAGCTTTTATAACTTCTAAATATTAATCAAATTTATTACGAATCTATACGATTATTTTTGTAACATTCTTAAATATACGTAACTGATTTGATATATAAATTTGGATATCGCTCCCTTATAAGGGCCCTTCTCGGAGAAGATTGATAAGATTATAAAATCTTTAATTGTTTACCTATTTTATCGAAATTTGGCGCAATTTTTAACTGTCGTTAAAATATAAACTTAACTATTTTTGATCCATATTCAACTATAACTCCTTTGCAAGACCCTTTACTGGAATAGGGCTTTAAGTTTTAAAGATTCTTAAATAAAGACCAATTATATCGAAAAGCAGAATTCAGTAAATTAATGAATAATGCTTCGCATATCAGTTGTACCATTTTTGAACGTTACTTTTTTAATTAAGTGAACCATTAAAATCCTTGGCTCGGACCAGAATTTACAGGGAATATTACAAATATGACAGCGTATTTTACATTGGTTTTCATATGAGAAATTTTTGTGGAATCGGGTCGAAATCACACTATGCAGTGTTATTAAAATTATATCATTGCATAAATATTTAGACTCCATAATTTTCAAAGAATTCAGAAACAAATCTAAAGGGATTCCTTTCACTATTTTGTTACAAAAACAAAATTTAGGTTACTAGATCTAATTTAAAAAAATCTACTTTACAACTAACTATAAAAATTAAATTTCTTTACTATTTCTCCTCTCCATTTTTATTGAACAATTCTTCTTAACCAAAACCAATAATCTCTTTTAATGAGTATTTTGCTTTTACAACACATTCTTGAGCTCTTTTTTTAGGTTTATATGCCTTAATTACTGACATTGGCTGCATGAACTACTTACTTTTTTATAGAATTTTATATGAATCTATGATGAAAACATAAAAAATTAATAAAAACACTTTAAAAACTAATAAATTCTTTAACTACTTTCTAGTAAAATGTGCAAAAAAAATGAAAACTTCAAAATTACACTAAATTGCTGCTATCAACAGGTAGTAGCAAGAAAGCAATATAAACTATAGCAACATGTTGCATATAAATAGTAAATAGAGTTATAAGAAAAATGCATTGAATACAGCGAAAAAATAGAAACAAAGAGAGAGGGCGAGAACAGATGTAAGAAATAATGAGGAAAAAATGTATTGCAATTTATTCAGAGTCGTTAAATAGAAATTTCTACTTTGGAAAACAACATAAAATATTTAAAGAGTTTAAGGAAAAAAAAAACAAAGAATTAAAAACTAATGCTAAAAAATAATAGTTCAGAAATATTTTTTTATAATTTAACAATGTTAATGCATTGCAGGAAATGTTAATCAAACCATAACCATATCTCTGCATTGGGATTCAAAATCGATATATTTATTTCGATGTTGCTTTTTTGGCAAGATTAAAGGAAGCCTAGTTTAAGTTACATTATCAGCCAAGGTATAATCTAGGTATGTTTGAGAAAGCTAAAAATTCGAAATTTATATTCGGCTACGCCGAATCTTCAATACCCACCACCACAATTGCGCATAAAGTAAATACGTTATTTTTCCTACATACATAGTTTACGTATACACACTTACTTATACACTGTCAAACGCAGTTAAAATTCTACAAAAATTTTTTGCGTATAGTTAAAGGTTGCCTCAGATATCAGTCTATATCTCTTAAAATAATAAGCAGATTTTCTCGGTTTTAAATAGGTGACTTCACAGGACTATACGAAATACTAAGGCCAGACAAACAGATAGACAGATAGATAGATAGATAGATAGATAGATAGATAGATAGATAGATAGATAGATAGATAGATAGATAGATAGATAGATAAACAGATGGACAGGGAGACGGTCATAGTTAAATCGACTTAGATTTTGAATTGATGCAAGATTATATATACATTGTGGGGTTCTTAGATGACTTCTTCTTGTAGTGGTGGAGGGTAAGAATGCTAAATTCGGCTATGTCGTATCCTTTATATCCTCCACCACGATCGAGTTATAAATAACTGGGGGACTGTATTGAAAATTTCGCTTGTAAGAGGACTCTACTCCCCCATGTCCTATCCTTAAATTACGTTGTCTTTAATATTTTGTAATTTTCATTTTTAAATTTTACCAGTTTAGCCGGTTCCAAAAAATAAAACTTCTAAGGGCAATAACAAACATCTAGGCAAAATTTCATTAAGTTCTCTTAACTAATTATTGTTGAAGTGACAGAGTGACGGACAACTGTTTAATATATATAATTTCAGGTTTTTAGATGATTCCTTCTTGACATTAGAAGAAGAAGGCAGAAATCTCTAACATAAAATTGTTTAAAATTTTAAATGAGAAACAATAGCTCCGATTTTCAATATAATGTTCCGATATTAGTCAATTTAATATGGAATATTCAAGACAAATTTCCCAAATTTCAATAGAATTGGTCCAAATTTAATAGTTTAAAAAACATTAAAACCATATTGTGGGAGTTAGTCCAAATATAGTCCCCAGGGCAATCGTGTTTTTTTTCTGGTTATTAATATATTAAAATTAGCTTTATTACGACCTATTTGCTGATTATTGGGTATCAAAATTTTGCATATAAAAGCATATGACATTTTTTCACAGAACCGATTCTAATTTTATGTCAAGGGTTTATTTTTATTTAAATACAATTGTTTCCTTAGATATCGGCCTATAAAATTTCTTCTAAAAGAAAGACATATCTGGTTTTTAAAGTTTATATGTTTCTAACTGACAGACGGACAGACGTTACAAGTTATTTCTTTAAGCTGAGTATACCGATAGGCACAGGTTTTAAGTATGATTCAAATTAGGTGCCTGAACAAACGCATAATTTCTCAATCTTTTATCTTGGTGTATTATTACTTGGTAGCTAAGGTATGATAAGATGGTTCCTTACTTTTGTCATGTTACTCATAAAACTCCTTTATCTGGTTAATGTGAGCGTGAGCGAATTTGGAACATAACGTTCATATGATATAAAAATTCAGACTTTTCTATCCTTCACAGAAGTTTTTTCACAGTGTATTGATGTCAAATCGCTCCATAAAATTTATATAAACTTCATGATTTTAATTTTAAAATAGTAGATAGAAATTAGTCTTAAAAAGTTTTATTTTTAAAGATCGATTAAAAACTAATTAATTTACTTGTTACTAAGATATTTTTTCTACTTCAAAGATACTTTACTACTCATTTAATTTAGCAGCAAGATTTCTTAAATACAAGTGCTTAAGTATCAATAACATTTCTAAGGTCTTTAAACTTTCTCACCTGTAGATTGCTGGTGTTGTCCGGAAGCCTTTTATATAAATACTACTTTATTCAACATCTATATCTTCGACACGTTCATATCATCTAACTACATCCTCCCAACACCAGATACATATATTCATCATATTTCTATTATATGCATTTTGCAGTTTAATGTTTTCTTATTATTTTTAATTTATTTTGTAATCATTTTCAACACTTTCCACTTCATTTCTACGCTTAATGCAATAAAAACGACAGTTAATCAAGTTTTTCTTATATTTTTGCCGTGTCAGTCTCTCTGTTTGTCTGGGGTTTTTCCTCATCTGCAATGAATAATATCATACAAGTTGTGATCCTATTAATATCAAATATCTTTTCATTTCAATTATTATTAAATTATTAACAGTTGATACATATTGAACACTATTAACCATTGTTGTGGTTAATATAAAAGCTTTTGTTGTGATTTGAGTATGAGATATATTTTCCGAGATACTTTTCCAAGTTTTTGCTTTGAGGAAAAATAACAACACAAAAACGAAAAAGAAAAAAGAAAATTTATATTGAAAACAATTGTAGTGCATGTGAATTAGATCTTTGAAAATTTCGAAATACAACAAGTAAAACATACTTGTAAACCAGAAAACCACAGGAAAAAGTGAAAACTTTTGTGAATTTTGTATTCACTATGATTTCTATTTCTATTTCACTTCTCTTACAATATTTATCTATAGTTTTTGTTTTTAGTTTTTATTTCAAATATAAAACCAAAGAAATACACTAAACGGCTGTTAAGCAATTTAGTTTGTAATTTGGGAACAAAAAATAAATTAGATTGTTATACATACACACACACACACATAAATAGGTATTTGTTAAAGTTTTATAAATTTAAAAGCACTCGAATACAGTGGGCCTAAGAAAAAACAGAAGTTTTTAAATTTAGATAGTCTAGATAACAATCTAGTCTATAGTCTAGATAACAATCTAGTCTATAGTCTAGATAACAATCTAGTCTATAGTCTAGATAACAATCTAGTCTATAGTCTAGATAACAATCTAGTCTATAGTCTAGATAACAATCTAGTCTATAGTCTAGATAACAATCTAGTCTATAGTCTAGATAACAATCTAGTCTATAGTCTAGATAACAATCTAGTCTATAGTCTAGATAACAATCTAGTCTATAGTCTAGATAACAATCTAGTCTATAGTCTAGATAACAATCTAGTCTATAGTCTAGATAACAATCTAGTCTATAGTCTAGATAACAATCTAGTCTATAGTCTAGATAACAATCTAGTCTATAGTCTAGATAACAATCTAGTCTATAGTCTAGATAACAATCTAGTCTATAGTCTAGATAACAATCTAGTCTATAGTCTAGATAACAATCTAGTCTATAGTCTAGATAACAATCTAGTCTATAGTCTAGATAACAATCTAGTCTATAGTCTAGATAACAATCTAGTCTATAGTCTAGATAACAATCTAGTCTATAGTCTAGATAACAATCTAGTCTATAGTCTAGATAACAATCTAGTCTATAGTCTAGATAACAATCTAGTCTATAGTCTAGATAACAATCTAGTCTATAGTCTAGATAACAATCTAGTCTATAGTCTAGATAACAATCTAGTCTATAGTCTAGATAACAATCTAGTCTATAGTCTAGATAACAATCTAGTCTATCTGTTCTGCATTCAAGCTTCGAATACAGTATAATATCTAAATAAAACCAGTATAAAATCTAGTCTTTCGGACGTGAAAGGAAATCACTATATTTATATTATTTAACCAACCACTGTACCACAACTCACATCACCAATGCTCTCCTGGAGTTTTGGTCTCTAGCACCTACCTTGTTGTTGATTACCAGAGTTTAAGTTTTATGTTATTTTAGACTACTGCAGCTTGCGGAAAATGTTATAAAAAATTTAATTAAGTCCCCAAGATATAGAGTAACAATCTCAATGTTTAATGTAAACTACTTTTGTTTTCCTTTTGTCTAGCTGTTTGTCTTTCCATTCAACAGTTTTGTTTTGTCTGTCCAACGCAAAACGTCCCACAGCAAAACGTATAAATAAAACAGAAAATTTTTAACTAAAATTTCAAAGAAAAACTTAAACAAATCTTAGTATGATGAGGAAATAAAAAAAAAGCAAATAAAAATGCTATATTCGGCTTTGTCAAATCTACAATACCCTACACCACAAATGCGTGTGAAGTAAAAACGTTACGATTTGCACATATACACTCACAAATACCGATGAACCAATTTTGCTGCTTTAAAACTGCTAATTTCTCAGGACTGTAAAAAATACTCTGACCAAAATTTATTGAGCTCTGCCTATTATTGTGCCTGTAAGCATGTCAATAACAGATATACAGGCGGACAGATAGACAGACTGACAGACGAACAAAAAGCCGAAAATTCAGACAAACACAGCTAAATATGCTCAGAGTTTGATTTGTTGCAAGAGTATATATACTTAATGGGATGTAAGATAATTCCTTCTTAGCGTTACATACGAAATGACAAAGTTAGTATACCCTCTTCACCACTTGTGATGGTGAAGGGTTTCAAAAGAGGGAAAACTCTGGGGATTTTGCCAAAACAAATGTTGAAACAATAAAAGTGTTTGCAAACATGTTTTACTTTAAGCAAATAAAACTCCACATGATTTTCAAAAGTATAGTTTTTCTTATTAAATTAAATACATGAATAAAAGTTAATTTCACTACATACACACGTATGTAAGTATTTGTGTAAATATATGTTAACTTAAGGTGCTAAAAATATTTATATATCAAAACTTTTAGTTTAACAATTTGTTGAATGATAATTGTTAGTGAATTTAATGAAAAGAAATTTTTAAAAAAGATTTAAGAAAATTAAAATGAAATTTAATAAATATTATTTTTCCATAGCAGGTATTATGAATATTTATACCCTACACCACCGAAGGTGTTTGGGGTACTATGCGTTTTTGTTGATGTTTGTAACACGGAGAAAAAATGATGTTACACCCACTTTTAAGTATACCGTTCGAATCATAATCACTTTCCACAATTTGGCAAAAGTAAATCTTGTAATATTCTTAAAAGCTGTGCCAAAATATGCGAGGGTCGGTTCATTATTTCTCGTAGGTCCCATGCAAACCCTCTTCCAAATAACACTTTTAAGGGCAAAAATTTCACGTTGGTATTCTAATTAAAATTGGTCCAATTGAGATAGATATAAGCAAAAATCGATAGGCAAAATTATACAAGGTTCGGTTCATAATTTCTTGTAGCACACATATAACCCCTCCAGAAAAATTATTTCAATAAAAAGTATAAATTTAACATAAATCTTAGTGTCACAAAAATGTACTACCACTTTAGAAAAATCGGAAAATCAACTTATACGTGGGTGGTTCAGTAATTTTTCGTAACCACAAGTTTTAATCGACGATGTGATATAGGGTATTAGATAGTCGAGCTTGACCGACTTTACATTCTTACTTGTTTTAATATAAAAATCCTGCAAATCGCTAGAAATAACTAAAGCTTGTTAGACGAAGTATAATTCAGATTAGATTTAACATATTCAACCAAATTACTGTGAGTTTTCATTTAGAAATACTCAAAACGTTTTTTATTGAGACAAGATCTTTTATAAATTGACAAGCTTTGTATAGATTTCTGCTAAGTTCCTTTGGAATCGCTTTGCTCTCATTTGTTTTAGAGAAAAATAATCATAATAAAACAAGTAAAAATGTTAGAATCGGTCAAGGCCATTTATAATTCACATTGTTGGTTTTAAATGACAGCGATGAAAAATTTATGAACGACCCTCGTAAATTTTCCTTTCTAGTTTATGCTTAAGTGTGCAGAACAACATTAATTTATCTTATCTCGCCCAACTGTTGTTACAATACCAATGCATATGTGAATTATAAGCGCTCCAAAGTGATGTTTGGGAGTGAGCCATAAGAGAAATAATGGATTAATTCTTATATAATTTGATATAACGTTTAAAAATATCATATGTCATATCTTTACCAGATTTCGTTCAAATGGCTTTTTGTGAAGTCAAAACTCCATTACCGGGGAACATTTGTATAGTTGAAATAATAGACCCATCATCGCTACTTTTAATTGACATCCTCTTTATTACCTGATAAATTTCATCATATATCTTTAAAACTGCGAGAAAGTGATAATGATTCGAACGGTATACTAAAAGGTGATGGCATCACAAACTTCTGCGCAAACACATGCGATTCCAGCCATAATGAAATTCCAGGTATAATGAAATGAAAATAAATCTGTAAAATCCGAACGGCTGTCCCGATTTCAATAAGATTTCACATCGTAATAGCAGGGTTAAAGGCGAATTTGTGAGTCTAACGGAGGCTACTCTATAGGGTTTCAAAGTTAGATTAGACGTTCGGAAGTTACAGAACATTAAGTTTTAAGTACATTTATATAAGTCCTTGCTGTCATGCCAGCTGAAAGAACAGACAGACAGCGTTAATTAGACTCAGAAAATGGTTTTGAGTCGAACTGATACAAACTTTAGCACAAACGCATACTACCCCATTCACCTACAGTGGTGTAGGATATAAAAGTTTGTTAAATATTTTTTCCTAACATTCCTTTCTAGCTGAATGTCTTAAAATCTTTCCAGAAATACCTCTGATATAACCAGGTAAAATTTTATTAAATTAAAGGTTGCACAGTTATTTCTAAAGAAATCGTTTGGGAACCACTGTGTACCGTTAACATATTTTTAATCAATATTTTTGAAAATTATTAAATCTTAGATTATCTGTTCCATATGGGTGGCTAAGAAAATTTATTAAATATTTTCTTTATTATTTATAACATTCTATAATTCCCTCGAGTTATCATTATTATGGGAAATTTTCTTCTTAAAACATAAATTAATAAAAACAAAATCTATGAATATCTGTATTAATCTCTAACATAAATTTGACTTAACGACACATTTGTTGACCCTGAAACTGTTAACCACTACAACTACAAACACAATTTACTATAAATTTTATTAATAAAAACAAAAAAATGTTTTTTATATAAAATCCTATAAAAAATCTAGATTATAACATTACACACATACACATACAGTCATATATAAAAACCTGGTTCATGATTTATGTTTAAAAAAAGTTTATCTCTGTTAAAAATCTTCAAAATTTATTTGTGTGTTTTAAATTTGTTTTATGCCATAAAAGTTTAAAACATTTTTTTCTAACAATTTTATATTATTGTTTTTGAAACACTATATGGTTTTGGATGAAAATGTTGTTAAATCATATGAATAAAAATATTGTTGAAAAAAAAACGTGTATAAAAACTAGTAAGAATGCTATATTCGGTTATGCGAAATATTCAATACCCTTCTGTACAATGAGTGAAAAGAATGCGTTATTTTTTGTACATACACCCACACATACACTCACAGATGTAGGTAATATATACAAAATTTTCGGAACACTTAATAAGTAATAAAATTAGTTATAATTTTGGCTTGAATTTAGATGCCTCAGATATCGGTCTGAAATCATTTTGCTGGCTTTGAAGAGGAAACTTCTCAGGACAAACTTTATCAAGCTTTATGAATTATTGTGGAAGTGAGCGTGCCAACAACAGTATGACAGACGGACATAGCTAAATCGTCTCCGATTTTAATTTGATGCAAGCGTTACACGGTATAACAAAGTTAATATACCCTCTTCATCACTTAAGGTGGTGGAGGGTATAAAAAACAAATATGTATTTGATATGCTTGAAGATCTTAAGAGATTAATAACAATTTGTTAAAACAACAAATTATGACAGAGACAAAAAAACTAATAATGATCTGGGGTATACAAATTTTAAATAAAAACTATTTTGAGCGGCTTCACAAAAATAAAATCACATAAAATAAATTAAAATATTAAACAAAGAGGGAACAAAAGAAATCACAGGATCCAAATCTCAAAGCCGGAAATATACGATTTGTGAAATCGAAAATCTCAACGAATTCTTTTCATTATACTGCTTCATCCAAAAATTTTTACTATATATTGCTTTAGATTCCCCTTCCCGGAAAAGCCTTTTCAGCTTATAACCCGAAATTCTACAGCTTATAAGACTATAGAATTTCGATAAATTTTATTGACATTTTGTACAATTATTATTATTTGACAATTATCAACAATATTCAATTATAACCCTCCCAGAATAAGGTCTTTAGCCTCCAAGAAATCTTAAAATGGAATAATGTCATATTTCACTTCAGTTTTTATATGAAGCCTTTTGCAATTCACGAAAATGTTTGCATAATATAAATGATGGAGGGTATTTAAAATTCGGCATAGCCGAATGTATTTTTATATTTTTTTTTAATTATGGAATATCAAGCTTATCATTACGTATGTAACATCTATAGCCAATCAAAATCTTTTAATATTTCCACTCTGGAAAGCTTAAATTCCATGATCAATTAAAAACCTTATTTTTGTGAAAATTTTATTTTTGGCGAAAAATTGAATCTTAGTGAAAAATTGAATTTTTTGGTGAAAAATTTATTTTTTAGTGAAAAATTTGTTTTTTAGTGAAAAATTTATTTTTTAGTGAAAAATTTGTTTTTTAGTGAAAAATTTATTTTTTAGTGAAAATTTTATTTTTTAGTGAAAAATTTATTTTTTAGTGAAAAATTGAATTTTTATTGAAAAATTGAATTTTTAGTGAAAAATTTAATTTATAGTGAAAAATTGAATTTTTAGTGAAAAATTGAATTTTTTGGTGAAAAATTTATTTTTTAGTGAAAAATTTGTTTTTTAGTGAAAAATTTATTTTTTAGTGAAAATTTTATTTTTTAGTGAAAAATTTATTTTTTAGTGAAAATTTTATTTTTTAGTGAAAAATTTATTTTTTAGTGAAAAATTGAATTTTTATTGAAAAATTGAATTTTTAGTGAAAAATTTAATTTATAGTGAAAAATTGAATTTTTAGTGAAAAATTGAATTTTAGTGAAAAATTGAATTTTTAGTAAAAATTTTAATTTTTAGTAATAAATAAAATTTTTAGTGAAAAATAGAATTTTTGGTGAAAAATTGAATTTTAGTGAAAAATTGAATTTTTAGTGAAAAATTGAATTTTTAGTGAAAAATTGAATTTTTAGTGAAAAATTGAATTTTTAGTGAAAAATTGAATTTTAGTGAAAAATTGAATTTTTAGTGAAAAATTGAATTTTTAGTGAAAAATTGAATTTTTAGTGAAAAATTGAATTTTTAGTGAAAAATTGAATTTTTAGTGAAAAATTGAATTTTTAGTGAAAAATTGAATTTTTAGTGAAAAATTGAATTTTTAGTGAAAAATTGAATTTTTAGTGAAAAATTGAATTTTTAGTGAAAAATTGATTTTTTAGTGAAAAATTGATTTTTTAGTGAAAAATTGATTTTTTAGTGAAAAATTGATTTTTTAGTGAAAAATTGATTTTTTAGTGAAAAATTGATTTTTTAGTGAAAAATTGATTTTTTAGTGAAAAATTGATTTTTTAGTGAAAAATTGATTTTTTAGTGAAAAATTGATTTTTAGTGAAAAATTGATTTTTTAGTGAAAAATTGATTTTTTAGTGAAAAATTGATTTTTTAGTGAAAAATTGAATTTTTAGTGAAAAATTAAATTTTTAGTGAAAAATTGAATTTTTAGTGAAAAATTGAGTTTTCAGTGAAAAATTGAATTTTTAGTGAAAAATTGAGTTTTCAGTAAAAATTTAATTTTTAGTGAAAATTAAATTTTCAGTAAAAAATAAAAAATAGAATTTTTATTGAAAAATTTAATTTTCAGTAAAAAATATAATTTTTAGTAAAAAATTTAATTTTTAGTAAAAAATTGAATTTTTAGTGAAATTTTTGGTGAAAAATGTAACAAATATTAAATAAACATTTAGAAATAATTTAATTTTTGTTAAATTAAAAATATTGTATTTTATTGAGAATCGGATATTTAAACATATAACTCCTTCAACTTTTGTAGTAGTGTAGGGTATACAAACCATATATCACCTTTCGGTAACCACAACCAACCACAAAAGGCGATTCCAACAAGATGTTATGTCATAGATAACAATTTGTTTACTGTATTTTTATATTTTATTCATTTTCTGCTTATAAACAATAAAAAGATTTATGACAAATCAATAATTAAAATTAGTGAAACGAACTATAAAATACACACTTAAAAAAAAATATTGATAGATCTATTTAAATTAGTCACATAAAATATTTCCCATAAATAGTTGTTGATCAAATGTAAAGCCAGTTTTATTATTTTAAAAGAAGAATTTTTAATTTTTTATTTTCATGAACAAAAATTGTTATTTTGCTTTTAAGTCATTAAAGCAAAATCTCATGCTTTAAAGGAATTTTCAACAGATGGAATCGAATTGAATTAATTAAATTAAAGCAAATTTGTTGAAATTTTACTTTCAATTTCTGTTGGCGTTTAATTTGTGTTAATGACTTGTTAAATTTGTTTCATTTTTATAAAAAAAATTAAAAAACTGAGAAAAAAAAACACTTAAGCAAAAATACAGTATAAAAGCAGACAGCAGTTTAATTATATATTTAATAAAACTGTCATTTGTGGCAAATAACAGTATATATGTGATCTTAAATGTATTCGTAATTATATATGGGTAAAAAGCTACTGAACTATTTAATTATGAAAAAAATTTTGAAGATCATAAATCTTGTTACAAGTATATGAACCAGAAAGTATCATTGTCAGGAAATAATATTGAGATAGAATTTCCCCAATCACCAACAATTAATGTTAGAGTACACACTTTCGATCTCAAGATCCTTTCTTAGTCGTTTTTGCTAGTCAAATTTCGAACTCATTTCTAGTTATACACTCCAACACTACAGATGTTGAAGACGATTACATTAAGTTTGTCATCCCGTTATACACTCCAACACTACAGATGTTGAAGACGAAAAAGGAATCACATAAAACCTCATAAAATATAATATTCTTGCATCGAATCAAAATCTGTGTCGATTTAGTCATATCAGTCATCTATAATAATTTTCCATATTCAGTTAATATTCCAAGATTTTTATTTTGTATCCCAAAGCAGTTTCCTAGTTAAAAACAACAATATTGATCCAATAGCAAAGAAGTTATAGACCAATTTTATAACAAAATACTATTAAAAGTTTTATCAATAAAAATTAACTGGACAGAATTTAATCCTATTTCAGTATCACATTCGAAACGTAAATATGTTAGAATAATATATTCGGCTATTCCGCATCTCTAATACCCAACCCCCACCACGATCGATTTAAAAATAATTGTGGGATCATATTGAAAATAAGAGGATACAAGATCCCCGTGTGCTATACGAAATTACGTTGTCTATAATATTTTACAATTTTTCTTGATTAAAACTCTTAAACTGTTTCAAGAGATATGCCAAATTAACATAACGTTTGTTAGTAAGGATAATGCGTTTCCATGTCCTATTCGAAAATATTTTTATATATTTTTATTATGACTTTATTCATTTCCCAAATTTCATGAAATATTCTCTGGCAGTTTCAAATACGATATTACTCCCCTATGTCCTTTCAAAATTTTTGTTGATCTTAGATAATTTTTTGTTTAAAATTTGAAGAAATTTGCTTTAAAAGTTTTAGAGATCTGCGATATTTAAGTTTCATTTGTAAGGGGATACCACTCTCCCTTGCCTTTCCGAAAGGTTTGTAGTTTACAATAATGCGTTGACAAAGTACTGTTCCTATGGCACATTTTTTGACATTTGAATTAATGAATTAATTAAATTAAAGATATAAGCGATATAAAACAGGAGATACCCCTCCACAGTGTCCTAATCAATAGTGTGTAACGTTTGTCATTTAAAGGCAATATAAACTTTGACCAAATTTTCCTGTTTTAGAAGTTGTCTCAGATATCGGCATATAACTTTATTTCTACTTAACAAGTTTTGCAGAGACTTTTTTGCACAGCTGTAAAAACACTTTGAGCTTTATAAAATATTGTGAATGTTAGCATGTCAACAATGCACAGACAGACGGATGTATTTAAATCTAATCAGATTTTGAATTGATGCAATAAAATATATACTTTTTAGCGTCTTAGATGATACCTTATTTGTGTAACATATTAAATGATAAACTTAATATACATTCAATACAACAAAAATTTTAAGAAGTGGAAAAAAGGATTTGGGACAAACATTTGAAACTTTTCTGTATCATTACTAATTCCATAGGTCACATACGGACTTCAACATATTAGAAAATATGTTATTATAGGCAATAACACTCACACATTCAGACATTTCTGTCTTCAGCACATAAATTTGTTAAATTATTGGAAATCTAATTGGGAACAAATAAAACCTCCTCTGTCTTCAGTTCTAAACATCTTATACGTTGATTAACCAATATCTCTGGATTTCAATAGAAAAAATTTCCAAAGCATTCCCTATCGTGTGATATTCATATCGTTTAAGTTAGATATAGTTTTTTTTTTCATAAAGTTGAGTTTATCCCTAGGACGTACACAGAAACGAAGTTCAAACTGATTTTAAATAACTTTGATCCGAGAAAACTTTTCTGAAATATAAGTTGTTTTACATTCGGTACAACCATAATCTCGCTTTTGTTTAGGCATTTATTCATCGCAATCATCCTACGCACAGGAACAATTTGAAGCAAAATCAACGTTACCAACCATACACCAACATTAACTTTGTTATTCCGTGTGTAACTCTAAAAAGGAATCATCTAAGAAAGTTAACATTGCTGCAGTTATGTTTTTGCTTCATGGATAAAAAATGCTAATTTAACATTGTTTCACAGTAAATTAATATCGAAAGATTCTGATATGCACAATATTATTTCACAATGAACTTAAAAGCGTTTAATTTTAACTGAATCAAAAAATGTTAGTCAATGTTAAATCAACTATGTTTTCAACGAAGATTTTGATTCTGCTTTTGATTTTTTTTTTGCCCATACACAAATATTGCAATAACACCTACTGCTCAGTTTAAAAAAATGTCGCTTGTAATGCATTAAAACAACTTTTTTTCTGTTATTGACGCCTAATTGTCTCTTATAAAACTAGATAAGTAACTTGTACACAATTTTTAATTATTACACTCTTAAACGAGATCTATTTGAAATTAATAATGAAAATCAGTGATTAAGAAAGGGGAAAATAATTTGATTCTTAACAAAAATAATTTATTTAATTTTAATTATTTATAATTGAAGTTAATTTTTTTATAGCAAACAAATTGTTATTAACTGAACTTAAATGCAATAAAAATTGTATTTAATAAAAAGTATTTTTCAATAAATGCTATTAATACTGAAAGTATTTATACCCTACACCACTGTAAGTGGTTGGGTTTTTATGTGTTTGTGGTGTTGTTTGTAACATAAAGAAAATTGGCGTAGCTCCCTTTTTAAGTATACGATTCAACTCAGAATCACTTTATGGGTCGACTTAATAATGTCCGTCCGGCTGGCTCTTGTGAATATTTTACAGGTCGCACTTTTTGAGATATCCTTGTGAAATTTTGTACGTATTACATTTTTGGGCTTATGAACAAAGCCTCTAAGTGGTTATTATGCATTTGTGCTGACGTTTGTACCAAAGAAATAAAATGGTATACGGTTCGACTCAATATTACTTTCTGTGTCGATTTAATGATTTCCGTGCATTTGTCTGTCCGGCTGAATGTCCACCCAGAACGAAGCCTATTAAAATGGGCCATGTTCGGTCCAATATTTCAGATACTACACAAATGTGAATGGGATTTTAAGAACAAAAGAGTCCTAAATATAAAACGTTTTAACAAAATTCAATAAAAATAAATCCTATATTATCGATGCATCAAATTGTGTGAGAGTTGGTCCATTACATCTTATAAATCCCATATAAGTCCCCTTCCATATATTACTTTAAAGGACATAAATCTCACATGCATACGTTGTTGTCTCAAAGTGTCAATTTAGGATAATTATAGTCTAAAATTAATGTTCGAAATTAATTATTCTAACTCCGATAAAATCCCACAGAAGAAATCCTTTTCAAACGCACAAAATTTCACATAAATATCAGTATCATACTAATGCACTTTCCCCCTTAATCAGAAATCAGAAATGTAAATTATACGAGGCTCGATCATACATTTTTCGTAGCTGTCATTTACAACCAACAATGTGGTGTAGGGTATAACATAGACGAACTGGACCAATTTTAACATTTTACTTGTTTTTTTTTTTTTTTTTCAATTTTATTGCCCAAAAGTGAAAGAGCATTTGCCCATAAAAGACTGTAAACTAAAAATTTGCATGCTAAAGCAATAATTCTTAATTTAAACCATTTAACCGAAAAAAGAACCTTTCATTAATAAAAGCTGGCAAAAAAAGGGAAAAAGAAGATTCTTTAATGAATGTTGAAAAAAGAGCAAAAATTCCAAAATATAAAATCATTTTTAATAATAATAAAGAATTTTAAATTTATAAATTAACATTTGCACGCACAACTCAAGATATTTGTTAAATTGTGGACATCTAAAGTTCCAGGGAGTAACAGCAGACAGTTGAAGATATTTAGTTACGCATTTCATGATGTTTGTTGAATGTTGTAGGGAGGACTTAAGAAGAGAAGCAGAAGTAAAGACGAGTTAAAATATTGTGTTTATAAAGAGTAAATTTGATTGAAAATATTTTACATATATTTAATGTTAATACGTTATATTTCAATAAAATTTCTGAATCAATTTAACAATATCGGTCCGTTGCAATGATTGGAGGATTTTTATGAACCTAAAGAGACTTCCAGAATTATGCCATTCATTTTCAACAATATCGATATGATATATAAGATTAGTTGTGGGACAACGTTGAAGCCCATTTTAAAATGACAATGATCGGTCACATATAAAAGGCAGTTCCCATATGAAATTCTTCCGGATTTTGCATATCTGAGAATTTGTACTCCAAGGGGGTTACATGAAAGCTATGAAGTAATATACCGATCCTCGTCTAATTAGGCACATCGTTTTAGAATATTTTATTTGTGTTCAGTTTCTCTAAAGTGGTTATATATATTTTATTAAGAGCTTTGATGGCCTTAAAATCCTCTTTCCAAGGCGAAAACTTGTATGGGAACTAGGTGAATAATGGACCCATCATTACTAGCCGGGATTATGATATAAAAAAGAAACATAAATGCGTCATTTTAAAATATAGAATCGATTTTAAATTTATAATTTTGAAACCCTATTTTGGGGAATACTTTTATATGGGTTCTTGGCTTTATATTTCTAAAATAAGTTAAATGCTTTTAAGGTCATTAGAAAAATAATTCTTCCAAAATTTATATTTAAAAGCTTTAAAAGTTAGAGCCATATTCCGTGCGAGGGTCCACTTATACCAGAAAAATGTATTATAAACATTTCAGAAAATTATCTTTTAAACTGCAGACCATACGACTCACCGATTTTGGGGTAAAATTTTGCATAATTTAATTAATTTTATCCAAAGAACTTTTGTAGCGGGGGTTTCTGTATTTCAAATCCTTCACTTTATCATAGCTCCGGGTCTCAACTACTTTTTACTTCACATAGCCAAATTCATATTTATGACCACAGTTTTTAAACGTGACAAATTTCATTGTTTCTGTTCAAGAAAAGTGAATATTTCGCGACAATTTGAAGTGCGAAACTTCATATATAAGAGGATGAGTATGAAGAAAGCAATCTTCGATAAATAACCTAAATACTTGCTCAGGCACGAGAATAGAATTATTGAATATTGACATACAGATGATTTTAATCATCTCAGATGAAACTAATTTAAAATCAATTATGATCGCTCACGCAATTAATCCAATTTGTAAGTTTGTAAGTGTTACTAAAATAAAATTACCTCTCAATTAATTTATTATCACCTCTAATCAATAAAAATCCCACTTAATACAATAAAATTGCATGCTGCGCCTAATTTGTATAATATTTCATATCAACCATGAAAATACAAAATAAAATAATTAAATTTTGTAACAAATTAATAAAAATTACAATTGAACAAATAAAATATTTTAAATAAATTATTGCAACATTTCAGAAAAGTCTTTAGTTACAATTTAAACACTTTTTAAGTTAAAACTCTAAATTATTATTTCGAAATGACGTTAAAATATAATAAAATTTACATTTTAATATTTTTAGTTTTGTATGATTTAAATTTAAGTGAAGCTGTCAATTGTTCGGGGGAACCGATGATGATAAATGAACATTTTGCTGGTTGTTGTCCTGGTCGACCTAAATATTATTCTATACCTTGTATGGATAAATTACGGGCTAATGGCACATTCTCATCAGAGGTATTTAGAAAAGGAGAATTTTAAAATTGTAAATTATTTTAATAACGTTTGTAAATTCTTTTCAGTGTTATTTAAATTGCATGTATCGTGATAATGGTTTTTATGATGGCAGTACAATAGACATGTTGGCCCTGAAACAATTTTTGGATTCGCAAATCGCAGATGATACGTTTAAATTAGTGTATATGAAGGGTTTTGCAAGATGCAAAAAATTAGGTGAAGTATTTTAAAGAGTTTAAACCTCTCTCAACACAAGTGCGGTTTCTGAAATAATAATCTAAGACTTCATAAATGTCCGCTTGACTATCCTTCCCTCTAAAATAGTGTCAATTTCTCTACTTATCCCCCTGATTCTATCCATCCTATATTTTTTTAAGTGAAACTCTTTCTTTGGGAAATAACTGAGATTAAATCTAATCTTCTTTATATGGGTTCTATATCATCCCATCCATTCAATATTTGGTCAATTTGAAAAGTTTCTGATATCTTAAAACTGTCACCTCTATTGTTATTTAGAAATTAATAACTCTGTAGGCGGGCAATCTCACCTCCTGATCCTATCAATCCTTTATTTTGTCCAATAAATTTTATCCTAGTGGAAGTAACAGAGATGAAATTTTAATACTCCCATTTCAATAATTCTTCAGATACTCGATAATAATTGTTTGCTTTATATGGATGCTACCACTCCTCCTGATCCTATCCATCCTACCTTTTGTCTAACAAAATGGCTCCTAGAGAAAGTTATTGGGACTATGTTTTAAAGATTTCACTCTAAAAATTTTTAGTATTTTGGAAATTAATATTTTTTTATATAGTATATTTCTCTCTTCCTGATCCTAGATAAATTTTGTGTAAATTTCAACAAAATCCTTGTAGTAGTTCGGCTATCTATAATACCCTGCACCATAACGCAGACATGAAAATTATGTGATTTATGCTGTATAAACTTAATTTATGCATATTAAAGTAAATTTCTGCAGAGCGGCTGTATGAGAGCTACGGTCATTTGTGAACTGAACTTCTGGAAAATTAAAATCCAAACTGAAATTGATACAATATTTATTTGCAACAAATTAGTGATCATATTATCAGCCATGTGAGTTTCATTGTTCTAAATCCCATTTCGGAAGGATATTTGTATCGGAACTATCCTATTTTGGACCGATCATGACTAATTTAATTAAGCTTCGTCTTTGGTGTTAAATAATAATAAGGACCTCACCCGATATATAGACTGTAGCTTTAATTTATAGGTGACAAATCGTTTTTGTGAAATTTAACACTTATAAATCCGACTTTCACATAGGACTCCATCCATAATGGGTTTCAAGAATATTTGTATTTCAAGACTACAACTTACACAAAATATATTTTTCGGGAAAGGATTTTAAATCTTTTTCTCAAATTCAAATTATAATATAATTCAGTGTAACCACCACAAGTGTGAAGAGGTATACAAACTTTGCCATATCATATGTAACATCGAAAATCATTTAAGTGCCTTTAAAGTATATCAAATCATAATCTTTGCCGAATTCGTTATGTCCTTCTGTCTATTTGTTGTTGGCACGCCCACATCCAAAATAGTTGAGAGAACTCAGTGTAATTGGGCTTGAGAACTTGTTATTGTACTGAGAAGTTTAGAGTAAAATTTGTAGACCCTATTGCATTTGAATAGGATCCCCTTTGTGTCCTATTCGAATGCTATCGCTTGTATAATCGACATTATATCTAAAACTATTACAAAAATTCAATAGAAAGTGACAGATGAATAAAGCCTTTGTAACGAAATTATATGGACTACCAAGCTTTCGGAAGGCGCGTGTGGGTATTCCACAAATAAATGATATTTCATGACATTTAAAAAGACTATAGAAAAATATTTGTTTGTAAATTGAACGTGGTAGAGTATATTATAGATACGTTACATAATATGATTAAGAATGCTATATATTATGTATCATTCTAAATTGTTTTAATAAAATTCCTTTTTTTAGACAAAAACTCTATTAAGGAAAAATTCGAATTTATTACGATGGAAAATAAATTAAATTGTGATATCTATCCGCAACAAATCAATATATGCGTATGGTACTATATATTGGCCAACTGTCCAAGTAGTTATGCTGCCGATGATGAGTATTGCTATATTAAACGCGAGTGGGCAAATGAATGTTTATTGAAATCTTAAATTTTTAAAATGTAATAAAATTATGTTTTAAGATTTTTATATATATTATACCCTACACTGACACAAATAAATGACTAGAAAATATCTTAAATTTTTTCAATCTCATTCCTAATTCACACTTTCTAAAAACCATTCAATCTATAAGTTTTAGATATAATTTTATCGTTTTTAGGTTTCTATAAAGACAATTTAATTAAATTAATTTTTTATCAGTTTTTTAACCGCAATAAATATTTGTGTGTGCGTGTTTTATGACTGCGGTCAATAAAATCAAAATTTTAAATAATTGTTACGATCAGACACAGTTTTTGTTTGTAAACATATAAGCAAACATATCATACCCTCCATCACCACAAGTGGTGAAGAGAGTAAATTAACTTTGTAATTCTGTTTGTAACATTAAGAAGGAGTCATCTAAGACTGCTTCATATATATGTATATATATTTGCATCAAATCTGAGCCGATTCAGATACGTCTGTCTGTCAGTGGCTGGTACGTTCATATCCACAATAAATGAGAGAGATCAATGAAATTTAGTCTGAGTATTTGTTAAATTACTGAAAAGTTTCCAGCCGAATCGGTTCCAAATATTATTAGACCGACATGTGAGACAAAGTCTAAAATTAACCTTTTGCACAATTGTCAATTATAAATCGACAAAATAAAGTGACATTTTGCCATAATATTAAGCTATATGTACTTCATTACCAAAAACTATCAAAATCGGTTCAGTACAAAAATTTATAATCAAAAATATAACCAATTTGATGAATCATTTAATATATAAGAAAAACTTTAAGTCATAAATTTATGAGTCTATGTATGTGTCTATATACAGGAAACATAAAGTATTTACTTCACACGATTATATGGTGGAGGGTATTGACAATTCGGCATAGCCAAATACAGCATCCATTCATGTTTTTGGTTTATATTCCCAAATCTGAACGGTAGAGGTCTTCTCCATGGTATCAATTATATACAAACACATAAATATGAATTCTACAGTATAACAACGTTAAAACGAATCTAAATCTCGCCTGGTAAATATAGGATAACCAAAGAGAATTAATATAACAAATGCAAGAAATTTTTTATAAATACATATTCGTTTTGTAGAAACAAGACGGTATTTTTGGAAGATTTTGTCGGTCTCAAAATAATTTTGTTTCGTTAGATTATTATTTTATCATCATAATATCAAAGATTTAATATATCTTTTTGTAAAAGAACAACATAAAACTAAGGCAGACGTTATAATAAAATACAATTATAATTTATGGCTTTTAAGTTTTTTTATAGTAAAACCCTTTCTGAACATAACTGCCACAAAGCGTAAGCGAAAGACTCCTTGAATCAGTAATTTATCTATTTAGCTGCCATTAAATTTGAACCATAAAGGGTTCAAATTCTAAATATGCTAATTTCTAAAATTATTGATTTCATATAAGCAGCAATTGGCCAAAAGTAGATATAATTTACAGAAATTAAATTTTTAAATATTTCCGTGAATAAAATTTGAATATTTAGTAAATTTTAAACTTTAATTAATTTCCTTTTAGTGAAAGTTTGTATGATTTGAATTTTTAGTGAAAAATATAATTTTTTAGCGAAAAATTGAATTATTAGTGAAAATTTGAATTTTTAGTGAAAATTTGAATTTTTAGCGAAAATTTCAATTTTTAGTGAAAATTTAAATTTTTAGTGAAAATTTGAATTTTTAATTTTCTTTTTTAATTTTAAGAATTTTTAGTGAAAATTTGAATTTTTAGTGAAAATTTGAACTTTTAGTGAAAATTTGAATTTTTAATGAAAATTTGAATTTTTAGTGAAAATTTGAATTTTTAGTGAAAATTTGAATTTTTAGTGAAAATTTGAATTTTTAGTGAAAATTTGAATTTTTTAGTGAAAATTTGAATTTTTAGTGAAAATTTGAATTTTTAGTGAAAATTTGAATTTTTAGTGAAAATTTGAATTTTTAGTGAAAATTTGAATTTTAGTGAAAATTTGAATTTTTAGTGAAAATTTGAATTTTTAGTGAAAATTTGAATTTTTAGTGAAAATTTGAATTTTTAGTGAAAATTTGAATTTTTAGTGAAAATTTGAATTTTTAGTGAAAATTTGAATTTTAGTGAAAATTTGAATTTTTAGTGAAAATTTGAATTTTTAGTGAAAATTTGAATTTTTAGTGAAAATTTGAATTTTTAGTGAAAATTTGAATTTTTAGTGAAAATTTGAATTTTTAGTGAAAATTTGAATTTTAGTGAAAATTTGAATTTTTAGTGAAAATTTGAATTTTTAGTGAAAATTTGAATTTTTAGTGAAAATTTGAATTTTTAGTGAAAATTTGAATTTTTAGTGAAAATTTGAATTTTTAGTGAAAATTTGAATTTTTAGTGAAAATTTGAATTTTTAGTGAAAATTTGAATTTTTAGTGAAAATTTGAATTTTTAGTGAAAATTTGAATTTTAGTGAAAATTTGAATTTTTAGTGAAAATTTGAATTTTTAGTGAAAATTTGAATTTTTAGTGAAAATTTGAATTTTTAGTGAAAATTTGAATTTTAGTGAAATTTGAAAATTGATTTTTTAGTGAAAAATTGAATTTTTTAGTGAAAAAATAATTTTTTTAGTGAAAAATTGAATTTTTTAGTAAAAAATGAATTTTTAGTGAAAAATTGAATCTTTTTTAGGGAAAAATTGAACTTTTAACTAAACAATTTAATTTTCTTTTAGGGAAAAATTGAATTTTTTAGGGAAAACTTGAATTTTTTTAGGGAAAAATAGAATTTTTTGGTGAAAATTAAATTTTCTAAAGGACATAATTTCAATTTTTTCAATTAAAAAACTTTTTAATTGAAAATTAAATTTTTAGAGAAAAATATTTTTTAATAAAAAGTGAAAATTTTATTTAAAAGGTGGATTAAATCACTTTTTTTAAATAATTAAAATTATTTTTTTTCTTTTGATGAGAAACCATGTGTAACAAAGTATCGCATACAGCATTTATATTGGTGCATTATTTCGTAGATTTCAACCTCTTTCCTCTTTATTCTTGGGATATATTTAGTTCCAAAGCAGAATTTAGGAACAGTTTAATAAAGTTTAAACATATTTTTTTTATTTTTCCATTAAGCTCCCAGGCAAAGCTTTTCCCCAACTACTGGCTTTATGCCTTTTGGGAAAAACTTGAAAGAAAAAAGGAATTTGCATTTACCAACGCTTTAAGTCATTTCATTCTATTCAAATGACTCTTGTAGTAACATATTACTCAACATTAATCATTTTGCCTTTTGATTAACAACAGAAAAGGAGCAAAAAAAGTAAATCCTGTTCCACCATTTAACCTCCACCCAAAGGTATACTGCTGCCTTTGTGGAAAACGGTGGGCAAAACCCTGACTGTCATTGTTGTGTGTGTGTGTGAGTCTTTTGTAAAAATTGTGTAATAAAAGTCAAGTCATTTCATAGTTTTTAAAAACAGATCCACCTCCCATTATTTCAAATTCCATAACAACACCAACAATAACAAATTAAAAGAAAAACTACTTCAGATGCTGTTTTAAGCTTGATTACTTTCTAAGCTTCACTATTTTCAACTAAGATTTTACGTTTATTTCGAAAAAAAGCAAAAATTTTTTGCATTTATGTTCAAGAAAATTATCAACATATTTGTTAAGTATTTAACAATTTATCATACCCTGAGAATTATTTCAATTCGTTCATTTACAGTCCAACTATAATAACAACAAAAATAACATTTGCAACAACAACATTAACAACAATAACAACAATAAAAGAAGTGATTTCAATACAAGTAGACATGTTTAACATTTGTCAAAATCACAAAAGAACATCGTGTAAACGACCACGACTAAAATCAAGGAATGACTATTTTAGCCTCTGCTACTAAATGAGGATGAAGAAAAAAATCACAACTACAATAGCAACAACCATATGATGAAATAAAAGAGTGTAGTTTTTTTTTTTTTTGGCGCTGCAAAAAAATCTATATAAAATATGCCGTTGAGTGGTGGGGCTAAATGTTGCAACAAATTAAAATGACTACAACAAAACGAACAAAGAAAAGAAGAGTTTAAAGTAAAGAAAGAATGAAAGAAAACATAGAATGTTTAATAAACGAAATATGAAAAGTTGTAACATTGATCTATAAAATGCAAAAACAAAAACAACAAAAATTTAACTAAGCGACTGGAATATAAAGGAGTAGATTCTTTTGCACACTTGGCGTACACTGATTTCACATTTAGTTGTATAAGAAAATAAAGCTAAGGAAGAATATAAATCAGGAGTACCTGCAGGATAAAAGGGGCTCTCAGTATCGAATTACCGAATATGTTCTGATGGCTTTAAAAGGTTCTTAAATATAGAGCAATTAGTGGAGGAGGATATAATATTCCTTCTTGTCAAACACTCTTAACAATCAGGCTAAGAGTAATTTGATCAGACCTTTAAAGGAAGATCCGGAACATCTGAAAGTGAAGATTACATTACTTCAAGTTCAAGATTTTTACATAAAAAAGAACAAAATTGTAACTAGAGAATTCCAGAGTAGAAGACAACAACAAAATACAATTTACAGATGGTCTCTGTTACTTTTCCACCACAAAAGTTGTTATTACTATATGATCATCGTCTTTCCATTTATAACTCCGTCTGTCTGTGTTGTTAGTTGGTTGCCAGTCTGGTGGCTAGCAAAAGAAGGTATGAAAGGTTAGAGTTTTTAGTAAGCAATTTACGTGATATTTAAGCTTTATTTAAATTTATGTTGTACATCTTTAAGACGGTTTTTTAATTTTGTTTAAAACGAAATATTACAAATGCAATTTAACTTATAGAACAGCACTACAACAGCAACAAAAAACAAAGTTGCAACAACATGAACATACTCGTCATCACCATCAGTTGGAGGAAAAGGAATCCCTGTTAAATGTTTAAACTAAAAACTATAAAAGAAATTCAGGTTGGTGCTTTGTTCTAGGGCACAATATGGACGAAAAGAAAATCACAAATGAAATTGCAGGAAAAATAATACAAAAAAAAAAAAAAACAGAAAACTATGAATAAGTGTACATCCATTAGTTGTGCTAATGATGAACAACAGCCCGCTTCCTCTCAATATTTTTTCCATTTTCTTTTGAAAACTTCAATAACTAAGAACAATATAAAACATCAAGACAATAAACACAACAAAACATCATACAAAATTGTATGATTGTTCTTTCATTTGACTTGTTGTATACTTTTTTTGTTTTCAACTCTGAAAGTTGTACAAATGCAGTTTTTTTTGTGCAACTATGAAGACGGCTTATGTCTTTAGCTGTCGAGCAATTACCTTAACCTAGTCGACAGCTTGGGTAGACGTGATAATGGCTTCTGTGTGTGCACGCGCCTGCGTTCTGTTTTTTACTTCATCATGCAACAATTGCTATAAACTATAAATGCCACAATGCAACAGAAATCTGTTGTGAAACAACAATTTGCTAACAAAAGCAACAGGGAAAAATATGCATCAAAATTGTTGGACTATCAAGTGTTACCACTCTAAAGTACTATCGTGATCTCGTTAAAGGAAGGACTGATTTTTTTACAAATGAATAACAATATTTTTCTAGTGCATATAAAAAAATAATAAAAGTTGACAGGAGTGAGATAGAGGAATATATAGATCCGATAAGACAGGGTAATATTTGCGTCCCCGCTAATATCATTTCCGATCATAAGTTTGACTGAAGAATATTTCATTCGATTATAAAATAGCGGAGATTAAAAATGCAAATAATTATGATAACTCTTTTTATGTCATACAACTCAGAAGAAAGAGCACAATTATAATACGAACCATAAATTAGAAAATTAACCTGAATAATGATTGAAAAATTAAATTGAATATAAACTCGACTAAAGGACTGTAAACTGGACTACAGAGAAGATAATAAACACTGTTATATAAAGAAACTATATATAAACAATAGGAACACTTATTATGTCGGCGTATTCATACTCGGCTACAGCGCTTAGAATGAATTGGATTATGGTACAGACTATAAATTAGACAGTTAAACTGAATAATGACTGGAAAATTGTATCTGATATAATCTCAAATAAAGAACTATAAACTCGACTATAAAATCGAGTATAGACGATGCTTTACATTTCTCTGTAGATTAATTCATAAATTTTACTATAAATCAGATTGTAAAGAGTAAACTTGTCTGGACAATAAAATCGACTATAGATGAGACTGTAAACTCTACTTTAGAACATGCTGTAAAGTCTACTATTGACTTCATAACAAAACTTGAGTATATACGAGACTATTAATTTCTCTCTACATTCATCTATAAGTTCGACAACAGACCAGACTATAAATTAATTATAAATTAGACAGTAAACTCGATTTGACAGCAAAATCGGCTATAGACGAGACTATCAGATCAACCTATAAATAAAAATATAAAATCGGCTATAGAAGATACCATAAATTTAACAGTAAACTTGAGTAATGACTATACAATAAAATCGGATGCGGGCGAGACAGTAAGATTATCTGTAGTTAAATCTATACATTTGGCTATAGACCAAATTTTACTTTAGATGAGACAGTATGCTCATCGCAGTTAACTATAACTATATAACTATATATAGTTAACTATAATTATTTAACTATATAATTAGTTAACAATAGATGATACAGTAAACTCGTCTAAATAAATAAAATCGACTATAGAGGAGACTCTGAACTACACTATTTATTAGACTTAGAGATATTATGGTCTTCTCATCTTTGAACTATAAATTTGACTATAAAGCAGATTATGAATTCGTCTACTGTAAACACGAATAACTCGTCTAAAAGCTCGTCTGTAAATGAGAATATAAACTGGATTATAGACCCTACTATATACTCGGCTATAGAGGAGATTTATTAATAGAAATTAGTCATGATTATAAACCTCAAGTTTTCTTAGAATACCCTGGTATCCTAATTTGCATTCCACTCAAATCTCGTTATTTTACACCAATCACGTAAATAATTCTTAACTATATGTTTGCCTATTTAATGGAGTTAATTTGTTTCTGTTCATCACTTCTCATTAAAATAAATGAATGAAATACGATTTTAAATTAAGAGAAAAAGAAATTTACTCATATTCTAAACCTTTTTCAAGAGATAAAGATGCGTGTCATATCCCTTGTTTGCAATCAACCAACCAATCTAAAGGATACACAAACAACTAACAAATTAAAAAAAAGCTAAATTCATACAAACATTTATTTATTTATATAAATATAAAACTCATTTATATTGTCAAGTAAAAACTGTTAAAGTAGGAGAAGAAAAAAAAATGGAAAAAAGAAAAAGATTGTCCCTAAACGTTCCTCAACCATGATGCACTTGTTTACGTAAAGCGGCTCGTGTGTTTTATGCCAGAGTAGAAAAAAAATATATATTCTTGCACTCGTTTTATCATAAAACATAAACTTGTCTTTATGTATTTTTTTCTAGTCCTTAAGAACTGTCCTTTGTAGGAATATTTTTTTTAACATGTTCATAGGGAATAAGTGAGACTATGGCTACGACTACTGTCCATCTTGGAGATGTTAAATTTATTTTTGTATTTAAACGATGGAGTGGAAGGAGAATTAAGTAAAAAGAAAAAAAACGTCATTTATTGTTCCACATCCAATTAAGCATTTTGATACATTTGCTTCCATTAAGTTTTTTTCTAGTTGCTTTTATATGGGAAAGATATTAAAAGGAATGAATTTGTTCCTTTTTATTTGTTATGGAGGAATTTAAGTAAGAATTAATTCGACTATAGCATTGTCGAACCAATATATGCGAAAGAATATATTAGATAAATATCTAAATCATAAGTGTAAATTCGGGATTATTTATATTGACTATAGGGGAAACTATAAGTTCAACTATTAACTACAAACGAACCTGAAGTGGATGCAACAATCTTGTCTATGGTGGAAACCGTCAAAAGGAATACAGTAGAAATTAAAAACTATGAGGAAAAACTACAAACAACCTATAGAAAACAAGGTAGTATAGCCGTGATTCTCTACAGGGGAAGCTTCCGTTCCTTAGTCCTTGTTAATTTGGGATTGCTATTGAACGTCACCCAGTAGTCTCAAAATGTTATTTTTTTTTTCGAAGTAATTCTGTTATTTTGGAACTCCTTAACATTTTTAACGAAATTTTGTGCAGATATTCTCGAGCTGTATTAAAATTGACAGATCACTAGTTCGTTCCTGGGGCGGGAAATTAATCTCCAAGCTTGGTTACCTCGAACATTTTTTGTAATAATAGTATATTTACTTGTCATTCCCAGTATAATATCAAGAAAGAATCATCTCAAATGCAATAAAGTACATATTTTCTTGCATTAAATCAAATCTGAATCGATTTAGCTAAGTACGTCTATCTGTTGGAGATAACACCTATAATAATTGACCAATTCCCCAAAAAACTAGATTGTGCTGGTTTTTATATAACGCCATTTTCCGGAATATGGTATTGTTGAATTTCGGCACAATAACATCTCCAACTTTATTTAATATATATTAATTTGACCAAACTCGGTCAACATTTTGCTATAGCTCCCATATAATGCCCCTTTCCGGAAATCAGTTTTGAGCTTAAAAAACTAATAAATATTGAAATTCGGCACAATTATTTTTGTAACTCAATTGAATATGTGGTGATAATTTGATCAATATCGGTTCTTTTTGGCTACCACTCCCATTAACGTCCCTTCCCGGTCATGAACATATAAATGTCATATAAATATGAACAAATTGTGTTTAAAATAGTCACGATTTTTTAAATATCTGAATAAGTGTTTCTTTTAGGTATTGCTCCCATTTAAGTTACCTTCCCGGAAGAAAAACTTTGAGCTTATAAGACATTAAAACTTAAAAAGTTTTTTTTTTTTACATTCGACAAAATTATTTCCCTAACTAACACATATGTTACTTATTTGACGAATATCGGGTTATATTTCAGTATAGCTACCATTTAAGGTCCCTTCCCAGAAAAAGCTTATATGGCGTTTATATTTCATCCAATTTTATTGAAATTTAAGGGTCTCCTTACTTGGTACATATGAATGTTATGGTACTGGCATAAAATCTATTGAAGTTATATGGGTAGATTATCCTGCGGAAATTTGATTATAAGCTCATTAAGCTAACAGATAAATCACCGTAGGTCCACTACATATCCACTTCCGAAAATTTCTTTAAAGTGCAAAAATCTCAAAAAATTTATGTTGTTGTGTTAATATTGCATTAATTTAAGATTTGCACATCATGATAATACTATACCATCGGCTCCCATCTCTGTTTTCCTAAAATTATTTACGGAAGCACAATTCGTAGAACGAGTCATTATGGAAGTTGGCTCAAAAACTGTTATGCTTTTACATGGAGTAAAATGTTATATACCGTGTTTTAATATTCCGTTTATTACACTTTAACTTGCTTTTAATTAAGCATTAAAATTTTGAAAATTATTTTCTTTTATACATTTTTTAAAGCTTTTATTGCCATAAGCAACTTCAAATTTCCTTAAAAAGTATTTTGTGTTTTGCTTACAACCTGCTCTTAAGCTTTAATTCTTTTAAAGCTCTTTTTTTTAAAGCAAAGCCTATATATCGTATTGTTAGATTAAAGATTTCTTATAGCACTGTGTTTTGTTGCTTTGTTGCTGTTGCTGTTTTACTTACAGCATTTTGTAATCGTTAGTTTATTGCGTTTTTTCATTTACTACTTTTACTCTGTTTTTTTGCTCCTTTTCCTCATTCTTAAGCTGCTACCACAATGGTTTTTGCTTGATTTCTTTTCTTTCTGTTTTTTTTATTTTTTGCAACTTTAACTTCTTAGTTTTAGTTTTTAGTAGATTTGTTTTAGTTTTAATGCTACTTTTTCAGTAGTTGGTGATGTTGTTGCTGTTGTTGTTGGTGTTTCATTTCTTAAGTTGTCAAGTTTAGACAAAGTAGTTTGCAAATAAGTCGTCTTTTAATGATTTAATGCACTGAATGTTTGTTTTTTATTTATGTATATTTTTTTTTCTTCCTCGTTACCAATTTCTGCCTTTTTTCTCATTTTAGTTTATTCATTTAGTTTTCATGTTGTTTAAGTGCAAAATTTAAATTAATCTTCTATACTAAATAATAATACTAACGACTACAGTAGAGCTAAGGTATAGACAAATTCTTAAATATTAACTATTTTGTAATCGTTTTACTTAGAATTCACTGTAGTGTTTTTTTCGCAATTATGCAAAAGTCTTAACAAGCTGGCATTATCTTTTAGTCTAGTTTTTATAGCTTTATATACCTTTTTAGCATATGCATGTTAATACAACAGTTTTAAATAAAAACTAGACTAAAATTTTGCTGGGCCAGCGTTTTTATAAATTGAGTTCTTCTTTTCCAATTGCAACCCGTTTGTGTTGTTAATATTATGCAAGAATGTTTCACTTAAATTATGTTAGTTTTAATCTCGCTAAGATAACAATATCCGAATGAAGATTTACTACAATTAGATATCATAAAAATATAACAGACATTAAAGCTTATAACGCTTTGGCTACTGAAGATATTAAAATCAGCTTATGGCGTTTTCAGTTTTCACAAAACATATTTATTTGAGATGTTTATAGAAAGAATACTGATTGATCTTATTGAGCTTACATATATGTTTCATCACTTAATTGTCCGCATTTTTTATGGATCATAAGTTGAATGACTTCTTTTTTTAAAAGATATATAAAATAGCTATTTTGTAAACATATCGCTTAATAAATTTGATAAATTAAACAATGCTAAAGAGCTGATCTAGAAGTCAAGTAGATCTTAACTAGAACTAAGCTAAAACTGAACTTGAACTGGAACTGAACCCCGGAGTCCACTCTGTTCTTATCCAAATAAACTCAGAAATATCTTAACTATACGCATGTTAAATTTGATTAATATACCTCTAAAAAACGTTTTGAATACAAATTAAATCATAAAAGTTAATAGTTCCTATAGAAGGACAATCCATATTTGAGGAACATCGAAAAATATGAATACAAATTTGGTTATATTTCTTCCGTAAAACTTTCTCATTTAACCTGCTGTATATTTTTTAACACTGCCCTTCTACACAACATTTTGTAGAAAATTTCCTTTCCGCTCAACTTTTTAAATGTTGATAAGTAAACGTCAACTTTTTGGTATATAAACATTCTAATGTTTCATCAACATTTTAATTTGCCTATTGTAAGCATTCAAATTTTTATAAATGTTTCATCAACATTTTAAGTTGCGTTATGGAAACATTGAAATTTCTATAAATACCTACGTTGCACTTTTCGGCCAAACCAGTTTAACAACAGTGTAGCTAGTGTTTATATTTATATAACATTTTAAGAAGAATATGTGTTAAGCAACTTGTTTTTAGAATTGTAATAATTCTCATTAAGTTTAAGTTCAACGGATTAGTATATAAATGAAATTATAAATTAAATAGGTTTGTTCTATATTTATTATATTAAGGAATTTTAGAAAATTATTATTGAAAGTTCACTTAACGAAACAAATAAACTAGTGTTATATATAGACCGATATCTGAGATAATTTCAAAATTTAGATGAAGATCTCTTCTAAATTTTGTCAGATGAATTTAAACAGTATTTTATAAATTTTGATACACCCCAAAGTCTGTGTATAAAATTTGCCATATATATTTATCTTGATATGAAAATAAGCCCACAGAATCTAGATTATGCTGAACAAATTGTCTGACTTAGCTCCATTAGCTCCCAATTTATTAAGCTTACAAAACTATTATATATGGTCAAGTTTTATAGAAATTCGAAGACTTAAAGACTTTCTCTTTCTTGGTATTTAAAATGTGGGCTTCAACTTTTTCGGTATGACCGTACTGAGAGGTTTATAATCTGTGAGGTTTTAAACTCATGATTTAGGCAGTAATTGGTTCCAACTAAACATTTGAGTTCACAACACATTTTTAACCTACACCTATAGCTGCTGTGGGTAATAAGCGTTTGTGCAAAAATTGTAACGGACAGACAACAATGTGCTACTACACTATCAAATATATCATGTAACTCAGAATCACTGTCTGAGTCGATTTAACGATGTCCGTCCATCCGTCCATCTAACTTGCAGCCCATGTAAAAATGCAGACCGCAATTTTAAAGATATGTTAATGAAATAGTCCAGGGACAATGCCTGTTGAAATTGGTGATGATGGGTTCATTAGTTCGCCTATCCCCTATCTTGAATGTTCCCCCCGGAATGGAAATTCAAGACCACAGAAGTCCTTAATAAAAATTGATTTTAATAAAATTTGGCATAAGTCAGTTCTATTTTATTCTAAAACGAGACATCGTTTTAATTACACAAGGATGGGTCCATCATTTTTCATAGGCTCCCTATAATATCTCTTCCAAATAACACTTTTAAGTGCTTCATCTCTCATATACGTTGATTTTGTAAAAAATAATTGGACAAATCAGGAGCAAAAATCTGTGTATTGAGTTTTACGAGGGTCGCTTTATAATTTCTTTTAGCTCACACATAACGCCCATAGAAGAAACTCTTTTTAACCCATTAATCCCAAATTAATGCTAATACCATTATAATATCCTCTACTCTTAAACATAAATAAAAAAATTGCTTTATAGGAGTCTGTTTTATTGATTATAACCCACATGTGGTGTAGGGTATTAAATAATCGGTCTGGACTGACAATAATATTTACACATATTAAAATCAAATTTTGTATAATATTTTTAATCGATTGACGATTGATTTAAAATTTTCATAAATGTTTTACTTGAAATTTTGTGCTATCTAAGATATCGGTCTATAAGAATTTGGATACTGAAATAATTTTCTGGATTTAAATAAAATAAAGATTTGAATAAAAACTTCTAATTCTCAATAGTAAACGATCTGACCAATTTTATTCAAGAAATTGGATATGGGAGTTCACACTCTAAGGACATAGGTAAAACGGCTTAGAGGTTTGCTTTAAGAGAACCGTTTTGCCTGAAATTTAAATCACCATTTATATATAAAATTATTTTAGACAAATTAAATATGTAATATAAAAAATCAAAATTATTAGAATTTTTCTTCTCTAATTAAAGTAAAATGTTAAAAATTTCTTAATAAAAATGACCTTTTTAACTTTTATTTTTAAAACAAGAAAAAAAAAATATTTCAATTTTTTTCCAAAAGCTGTCACTTCAAGTCAACTTGTCATCATATGTTATATAAAAAATCAAAATTATTAGAATTTTTCTTTTTTAATTAAAGTAAAATGTTAAAAATTTCTTAATAAAAATGACCTTTTTAACTTTTATTTTTAAAACAAGAAAAAAATTTACATTTTTTTCCAAAAGCTGTCACTTCAAGTCAACTTGTCATCATTGTTTTATTACAATTTTGTTCTGTTTTTTTATTCAACAATTTCTAATTTTAGTCTGTGTTGCAAAAACCAAACCCAGCCTTGTTATACCCTCCACTGCCACAAGTGGTAAAGAGGGCATATTAACTTTTTCATTCCGTGTGTAACGGTAAGAAAGAACATGTCAGACCCCATAATGTACATCAAATTTAAGTCTGAGTTATTTTGGCTATGTCCGTCCGTCTGTCTGTTTTTGGCACGCCAACATCTACAACAATTGGCAGAGCTCAATGAAATTTTGCCTACGTGTTTGCTATATAGAAGACTTTTATTAAAAACCAGCAAAATCTTTTCAGTATATTAAACGATATAGACAGATATCTGAGGCAAGGTATAAGTTACAATGAAGAATTTCCGTAAAATTGTGAATTAGAAATCTTATTCCAAGATGTTGGCATAATTATTTAAATCGGTTCATTAGAACAAGAGTCAAAACTAATTGTACATCAAATTAAGTGTTCTTGTGTTGTATTAAATAAAAACGGTTATATATCATATATTTCTGAGTGTGCATGTATGAAACATAATATATTTACTTACATGCATTTATGGTGGAAGGTATTGAAGATTCGGCATAGCCGAATATAGCATTCTAACTTAATTTTTTATTTTACTTCTTAGCAAGAGGTCACATTTCAAAAATTTGTTGGTTCCTTTGTTTGTAAATATTTTTTGTTGTTGTTGAATTTTGTTTACTTTTTATTCATAATTTGTTGTTTTTTTATTATTTTTTTCTATGGCATGTCATTGACATTTACCGCAAAAAAAGTAGTTAAAAAATAAAAGATATTTTTCACATTTGCCAAAAGTTGCAACAAACTCATATATTGAGAGACAAAAACTCACATTTGTATTTTAAAGATAAAAGACAACAAAAAAATAAAAACCACGCCACATCTTATTATTGCGGAAAAAATGCTACAGTGAAAAAATAGCAGTCATAAAATTCTCCTCATGGACCAAACCCCCATTTTCAGATGACGATGATGATGAGTTTTTTTTTGCTACGAAAAAAATCCATACAAAGTGCAACAAAAATTATTTACAAAAAAAGTCTTTAAATAAACTTCAAAAAATACTTCAATAACAGTGATGAGTATGTTGATATTGTGTGCCATTGCCACAAGTTCGATGGAAAAAAACGCAGAAATTTTTAAAAACAAGAAACAAATAAAACGCCAACACCACAAGCTTTTTTTTATGTTTTTGCCAGCATATTGAAATAATATAAACTTGAAATAAACAAAATATTGAATTTTTCTAAAGAAAATTTAAAACTTGCAATATTTATGAGTTTTCAATGAGGTTTCGGACTATAAACTAAGTGGGCAATTCGTTTGTGGCAAACGATTTGATATAAGATATTGTATCTCTTAAAGTCCATGTTGTAACTTCATTCACAAAATATTCCCACTTTAAGTCATTAACTTTAAAGCTTTTACAAAAAATGATAAAATCAAAGTTCGTTTGATATCTGAGACAAACTTTAAAGCTTTTTTTTCATAAAAAGCTTACTTAGAAATGTACGTGCGTAAAGCATTCTACGCTATAAAAAATCTTTCAAATTTTTAAAAGATAAATTCAATTTCTGTAAAAAATTCTGCAGCCTAAAAATTTCTTAACCAATTTCTTTCTAAGCTTTCACCGAAAAGTTATTTAATTTTTTAAAAGGGAGATTTTTAAATTTTGAGAAAAAGAAATAAAATAAAAAGCTTATCAAATTATTTCCACAATATTTTAGGAAAATCCTTTTAAATTTTTCGGAGATAAATTAAAAAGTTTATTTTAAATAATTTTTTGCCTTAAAAGCTCTATAATTTATTTAAGATAAATTCAATTTACAAAAAGCTTTCCACAGTTTTGAAACAAATATATAACAAATATTCTGCCGAATAAATTTCCTTAATCATTCTCGTTCTCAGTTTTTGGTGAAGGTTTGTCTAATTTATTAAACAGAATATTTATAAATTTTTAAGAAAATGTGAACGCTTTTAAAGTTTCTGACCAAAAATGCTTCTAATTATTTTCACAACAAACTTTTTTTCCTAAATTTTTGGAGAGAAATGTAACAGCTGGTCTTTAAGCCTTAAATTATGTAACCTTTATAATTTGTTCGAATAAAGCTCTATATGCTTTATAACATAGCTATAAAGGAGTAATTGTTTTCATTTGTTGGCATCATCTGAAATTGCTTTTAAACTTTAATATAAAAGCTTTTTTTTTCCAGCTATTTTTTTAAATTTCTTAAATTTTTTAATGAAAAAAGATCCTGAGAAAACAATTCCTTAACTTAAAAAATGAAAACTTTTCTTAGCTTCATAAATCGCTTACAAGCTCTTAAAAAATTATAAAAGAAAAATGAAAAAAAGCTTTCCTAACAGTTATGTATGAAATTGTACAAAAATCTGTTTTTAAAAGCACTAGTAAAAACTCTCAAGGCTTTTTCAGATTTAAGAAAAATACGTTTTTAAGAAAACTTTATAAGTTTTAAAAATTAAATTAAAATCATTTGGAGCTCTTACTAAAATTCATTCCCAATAGTTTTTTCTAAGATTTTTCGCTAAAATAAGTTCCGAATTTCTGAAGTTACGAAAATTTTCAAAAAACTTTTTAAGATTTCAAGAGAATTCTATTATTTTTTATATTAAATGATTCTTAACCAGTTAATACGATTCTATTTTTTCAAATATTGCTATAGAAAGCTCTTTCTTTTAAAAGTTGGAAGTCTTTATTAAAAAAATTGAATAACAAGTTTAAAAAATTGCACATTCAGATAACGTTTATAAAACACTCAATAATATTTTAAAAGCTTTTACCAAAAAGGCTTTTCAAATTTTCTGAAAATAAAGCTTATTTTAGATAATAATACAAATAAATTACAAGGTTTTATGTGCCGGTCTGAAAAGCTCTGTAGATTCGAAACATTAAAATGTATTTTAATCTATAAAGCCAAGTTATAGAATTTCTATTTTAATATTTCTTCTTTTTACCGTTGAATTATTTAACCTTTTTTTTAAAGCTGCTGGGAAATCATATATAAGATCTTTAGATACTCTAATCGGGAAAGCTTTTAAAGCTCTCCTAAGTGCGCTAAAAAGCAATAATTCTTATGAATTGTGAAATTTTAAATAAACTTCAGTAAAAACTTTCATTTTAAAAACTTTTAATTGCTAATAGTTTTCGTAATTATACAAGGAGTGTGATCGAAATGTTCTCAACATACATAAGAAAATGAAATCAATATATTTATTTTTGATTTTTTTTTATTTGATTAAAAATATTATTACAATTTACAAATCTCCAGCAATGAAATTTTAAACCTTTTCCGGAAACCCTGTCATTTACATTTTTAAAGTGCTTTTTGTCACTTTGCTCGAACAGGAAGTCATTTTTAGCTTAAAACCTATTACCTTTTTGAACATGTTTTTTATGCTCTTGTTTTCTTTACTGTCTTTAGTTCTGGGCAATTTGAAAAATTTACCTCTCTTGTTGCAAATTCCAAATTCCACCACAGTGACAGGACGTCAAGGGCAAAAATATGCTGACACATTATAAATAAAAACAATATTTTTTGTAGAAATTTCTTAACGTAAATTTCAGACCCCTTTGTAACCATTTGTTACAAAGGGGTCTGACTTCTTTCGCCGCAAGTGCATATTGCTTACCATACCAAGAACTTTTTGGGAAATTTAGACTGCTTATGGATCGTAAACTTTTCTTCAACATTCCCTCGAGCATCAGCTACATTCAAATTTTGACCAGAAAATTGCAAAATCCATTGGAAGATTTTTTAAAATTGTCCTTGCTATATTTTTAGCCTCTAGTCTTTTTTAGTAGCTTTCCCGTCAGCAACTTTTTGAGCCTTGTATATTTTTAAACCTGCATTAGCTTTAACTGTTTGTGCCAAATATCTCGAGTGCTGAATTAAATGAGCTGCTTTCCTACTTGGTACTTTAGGAAATCATTTGAAAATGATTTATATATTTTGGCTGTAGAAACTTCATTTGGATCATTCCATCTACTTGAGTGAAGTTTTTTTTATCAGCGAACAAGTTGTCCCGGCATTGTAAACAGTATGACGTAGACCTTTGAATGCTTGTCCCATTGATCTGAACTTAAAAATCATATAATATTTAGGTTAAAATTTTTAAATGGAAGTCCTGTGTTTAGAATTTTTTGATCTCATTCCTTAGCTTCGCTTTTATGTTGAAGATTTTATAAATACATAAATATACTTTAATCATCCTCTTAATAGCGCCAATTAAAGTCGGTTATTATATCATAATTTGTGATAATAAAACATACAAATAATATTTTCATAGATTTTCCGCATTTTTTTCATTACTTTGTGAATGAGTCGAAAATTTCAATCAACAAAACCAAAATAAACTTGCAACCACAGCAACAACAATGACATCTGCAACAACTATGTTTACAATAGCAAAATTTTGTATTATAAACCGAACTGAAAAACAAAAACGAAACAACAACAAAGACAACGTCCACAAAAATGTTTGTTTATTAATGATGATCATTGTCAAGGCACATATGATTCTCTATGACTCCAACTAGATAGAAACACAAGTCTGTCCAAGTTTTGAAACGAGACTCTAAAGTCTACTCTAGACTTTTATAAAAGTCTTTTTGCAACATAAATGGCTCAGCCTGTATGCGTTGGCGTTAAGCAGCAAAAAATGTTGGAGAAAAAATTAAATGAAAATTCAAGAAATTTTAGAGTTTCCGCCCGCTGTGTGTTTTACAGTCAAAACGTGTTGTTGTCGTTTGTTTATTTGGTTTGTGTTTAGCTCATTTTTTTCATCTTTTTTGCCTGAACTTGTCCACATTCATGTACTTACAAGAGTAGATTTTGTTGAATTTGCAAAAAAAGAAAAAAGTAAAAACGAAACTTCAAAAACAAACACATTTAGTCACACAAAAATAAAATAAAGATTGTCTCATATTAGGCATGTTGCCACACGACTTTACAAGTGATCGTCCAACACTATTAGGGGTCTTACTTAATAAAAAAGAACTGGCTTTTAATTTTGCCTCCTCACCACCTACACTTGGTCATGGAGTTTTAATGCAAAGTAGATTTAGTCTATCGGAATATGTTTGTCAGTCCAACTGAGGGTCGGATGGTTTGTTTGTTACGCTTTATTACTTAAAGCTTAGAATAGCGTTTTTTCCCTCTGTTTATTTACGATGATGAAAATATGAATGTTTATGACAAGTTTTTTTTTTCTTTAGAGGGGAGGAGAAAAAATCTTAATACCAATATAAGATTGAAGTTATTTGTTGTATTGAACAATTAAGACAAGAATTTTACGATTTATCAGCTTAAACCCCCTATACTGGGAACTATAGTAAAATACTTTATACCTGTTTTCAATGTCAGACTTTCAACAATATTTTATTGCTTTTTTATATGAAATGGGTTTATCTGCCATGGGTTTGTGCCCTAAGTTTCAGCTTAATATGTAGGAATCTTTTAGCCTAAAAACACTAATCCGGGAGTTGGGGTTTTAAGGGAGTTATAAATAAATATAGCCTTTTTTCGAAAAATGGTCATATATGGGAGCTATAGCAAAAAGTGTACTGAAATTAATAACGTTTGTTTAAGATGGATAGATCAATGGTCCTATATGGGAACTAAGTTTGATAGTATTTTGTGAGATACAGGTATACATGTAATATAGAAAATAAAATGTTATTGAAAAATTTTCTTCAAATATGATTATTTTTTTTTAATTTAGGAAGTAATTCTTCGGAATATTGTGGTTGGATCAATATCGGTCTATTATTTGGAACCATCATATCTTGTATTAAATAGGAAACTGCTTAGAACAACAACAACAACAATCTAAATATAAACAATTATTTAAGGCGCGAGAATCTTTCCAAAAGACGGACAGACATACATAGCTAAATCCACTCAGATTTTGATTTAATGCAAGAATACTTTATGGAGTCTTAAATGATTCCTTCTTGGCGTTACAAACAGAAAAACAAAACTGATATACCCTCACCACCATTTGGTGATGTCAAATAAAATTTGAAGTATTGAAATATTTAAGATTTCAAAAGCTTCCAAAAAGGGATGTTATATGGGTGCTATAATAAAAAATGAACCGAGATTAATAAAATTATTTACACAAAAACTTTCAAAAAGTAAATGTTTCAAATTATGATTAAATTGATTTTTACTGAAATGTGTTTTAAACCTAAAACTCTGTTCCGAAAAAAAGACCTTTTCGGAACAGAGTACGACCTGTTGTATAGTATTTGTTCGAATTAAAGAAAACTGTCTGTAAATTAATGTTTTCATATCACTTCAAATTTTTGATATTTTTCCTTACACCTTTCTTCGAGCGGATGGAGAGAGAGATAGTTACTCAGGCAGACAAACAAATAGATTGATACAACTAAATCGAATTAGATTTTGATAGGGTGCCCTGGATGACTTTTTCTTTGTATTTCACGCCCTTCATCACTTGTGGCTATCAAGGAAGTCCCAATTTTACAGGAGCTGTTATTGCTTCTCAAGTCTTGCTGAAGTTGACAAATGCAAAACTATCGCTCAGAGAATTCCTATTTATGAGTTATCTGAGAGAATAACGAACAATGATCAGATGTTGAATTTGCTAAGTAGAACTTATCGAAAATTTTGTCATATAAAGAACTTCAAAACAATATTTAGAACAGACATGTCAGACATGTCTAGGACGGAGATACTTAGGCATGTGGTTACTACTTCCTAAAATAGTGAATACACAAAGTTTGACTGGTCAAAAGTTTTGTTCACTACATAGCATAGAGTCTAGAGCTCCAAAAGAAAACTTAAAAATAGGACTGACCAAACAATACATGGAACTTACATGTCAAGAATAAGATATAAAATCTAGGATGGAAAGGGCGTGGGCTTCTCCTTAATGATTCGTATTAAATAAATTTTTGTTTCAAGAAAATTATTTTTTCTAAAAAACTCATTATTTTATCCTCTAATGAAATATTTACGAAATTACCTTTTATCCCAACCAATATTTCATTATGGTTGTTATAAAATTTGTGATTCCATCTGGTTCCATTATTATGTGATGACTCTTTAATATGTATGCATGTACACATACATAAGTATGTTTGTAATAGTGTATGAATTGTCTGAATTTTATCATTTTATTTCTATTTTATATTTTCATGTAGCGACATGATTGTTTATGTTTTAAAGCGGCTTGCATTCGTTATTTGTTGCAACCTTAATGTTTGTAATAATGCAATGCAATATTATTGTTGCTGTTGTATGTTCAATGTGTAACTTAAGAATATTGGCGACCATTATCAAAGTCTGGCACTCTAATAACATTAAAATCACAATCATGATGCCACATAAATAGAGAGAAAGATACTAAAAAATTGAGATTGCTGTTGTTGTTATTATATAATATCAGTAACATTGCAATACTACTTATTACTACTACAACTACTAGCAACATAATAATATTCACATATACACTTTCATACACAAATAAACAAGAAATAATAAATTTACAATAATTCAACTCTTTTTATATTGTTTGGCAACTTAACATAATGTTGCTGACTATCATCTGAATATTGTTGTTTGGTGTTGCATCCACTTGTAGTTTTATATGTTTGTAAGAGTTTTTAATAAAACACACACAACGAGTTATGTTGTTGTTTTTTGGGGTGCGTCAATTTATAAGTTCAAGGAACAACTTTACACACACACATATTGATGAAAAAAAGTTTTCCGTTTATATTTATGAAAAAATGTTTAATAAGGAAGTTGTTATTCTTTCTTTTCTATTAACATTCTTTTCACATTATGACAATAATGTTTATTTAAAGATTCTTAAGATGAGATGAACGTTAAAAATGGCAATAATAAATTTTAAAATTAAGAAATGTGACACAGATTTTAGAAAATTTTAATTATTAGTTGTAGTTGTTCTAGTTCAGTTCTTATTTAGTTCTAGTTAGTTCTAGTTTAGTTCTAGTTCAGTTCTAGTTTAGTTCCTGGTAATGTATCATTTAAAGGCTTTAATTTTTCAAAAAGGTGTTTTTGTAAAATCTTTATGTCTTAAAACCTTCAATACCCTCAAAAATAAGTTAAACGTATCGTAGGAGATAAAAAACAATAACAAAATCTTATAATGTCAAGTCAAGTAGTTGTTTTTGCACTACTAAACGTATATTAAGGTTTCAAACAATTTTAGTCACTTCTTCTTTCCGATTTGTTTTGTTTCGGTTTTATTGTAATTCTGTTGGCATAAACAATCTTTGCAACAACGTTTCTTATGTTGAATGTTATGTTGCAAAGTTGAAAGTATAGTATTTTGCTATTCAACACCCAAAGGTATCAAAAGACAAAACATTGCTAATATCAGGGCTTTACGAAGGTATGTTTTTTTTGTTTTGTTCAGTTGGTGGTGGTATTGTTGTGGCTGTTGCTGGCTTAATGTTGTTAGTTAAAAATATTGCTACTACTCAAGTACAATATTGTAGACATGAATACAAGTTGGTAGATGTATTCATGTTGCAATGTTTTCTGGTTTAAAAGTCTTTAGCTTTTTCCTGAAGCAGATTTTTGTTTGTGTGTATAGAAACATGTAAAAAAGAACAAGAACTTTTTTCTAGACTTCTTCAGTGAAATGTTTAGAATGTTGATGATGATGATGATATTGTTGTTGTTTGTGTTATTTAATGGATCTTCAGCACTTTGAGTGATTTATTTCACACGTTGTTGAAATGGACAGCAATGGGCTAAATTTTGACGTTTATTGCTACAACAGCGTAAACTATGCAGAAAAAACACAACAACTATATGTTGCAAGTTGATAAAGACAATCAACTTGGCTGTTAAGGAAAACGATTATGTTGATGATGAAGAAGAGGCAAACAATAATGACGATGATATTGTTGTCGTTCAGTAAACGTTAAAAACAAAAATGAAAGAACATCAGTCAACTGGGAAAATGTCAGGCGTAAGTTGATTACATGAAGAGCTAAGAGTGCTTAAATCTTTGACATTACAACCAAACATACAAATTGGATCTTAAATTATATTATGTTCAGTTTTTGAATATAATGAGAAGACAGCTCTTGCCCGATTATATATTCCCTCAACAAAGTCGGTGATCTATGCTCAATTTTGGTTGTTCCTATATGGTTACGGTATTTTTTTTAATGTTTTATATAAATTTATGTATAATTTTTAACAAAAAAAGTATTTTTTGTCGAAATTTTTTTTCAATTGAAAATTGATTTTTTATTAAATTATTGAAAATTGATTTTTTTCACAAAAAATTTTTTTGATTAATTTTTAAACAAAATTGTATATTTTAAAATTATTTTTAAGAAAAGTCCATTCCTAGAAAATTTCTAGAATTTTTAGTAAAATTTTGGATTTTCAATAAATTTTTTTTTTTTGGAAAAACATTAATTTTAGAGAAAATTCAAAATTTATTTCACATAAGTAATTAAAGTCTCTTTTGCATGGGGACGATTCCTTTTTGCCTCATACAAAAGTTAAAAATTCTCATGTCTTGCGCTAATAGCAGTATCTGCGTACCATTTTTCATCCAAAAATTTAACGTTTTTCGCAAGAGTGAGATTTTTTTGAAAATCAAATATATTATTTATGCGGAATCTAGTTAACTCGACTCAAATTTAATCGGGAATATGTGTAAAACAAATTAAGAAGAACATCTTTAAATTATCCTTGACTTATTCTGTATGTCGGTAATAATTACACGTTTCACGCGGTTTGGAGTTTTGGGTATTTCCGTACAGAAATGTGGGGTTAATGAAATTTATGAAGTTCTTCATTTTTGACTTAAAATTAATTTTCACTTTTCTTTCCTCAAGACATTGAAAATCTTCTATTTCTAATGTTTCCAAATGGCGAAAAATACTATCTAAAATTTCAAAACACATCTAACCATCCACAATGTTTCATATGAAAATCGATTGGAAATAAATCTTTCTTTAAATAAAAACTTTCGTACAGCAAGTCAGACTTCTATAAAATTTCACACAGTGATAAGAAAACTATAGCCACATTTAAGGTCTACAAAATCCTTAAGTTAGTCACTACGAGTCATAATAATATTAGAAACAACCCATATTCCTTATATCTGAACCGATTTTAAGAATTTCATATAAGTGAATTCTAATATTGAAGACATACAAAAAAGATATTCTGTTTTAACAATTTCAATTTTACATTTTCGCTAAAGTGGGTCCATTTTTTTTTGTAAAGAAAAAATTCCAAAAAATTAGAATTTTCAGAAAATGTATTTTTTTTAGATTTTTTGATAAAAAAGTTGTTACACTCGTTTTGAGTTAAAATTTTCTTTTCTGAAGCGAGCTATACTATATTAATATCAGAAATCTACTTACTTATCTTAATTTTGCTCAACGAAATCGGTTGGGGAGATATCGCAAAAAACGCTAAGAAAACATTTTTGCGAATTTTTGCAGATTTTTGAAAGACATAGAATATTATGTGAAGTAATAGTTGAAATAGTTTCCTGTTAAATATCAAAAGTGGTGTGTATATTTAAAACTCTATTTATATAAGAAAACTTGAATAATCGATTATAATTAATTTAATCATTTCAAAAATGTTATTTAAAAAATTCATATGAATGTATAAAAGAAAATTTTCTAATTTCCAGTATTTTTTTTTCTTTTAAACAAAATAACCTTTAAAACATACAAATATTTATTTCAGAGGTCATTTAAGCATTGAACTGTATTTCACATGACATTAAAAATAAATACTACTAATTTAGCATAAGTACTTGGGCATATTTACCATTTAGCTGTTAATTACATTCTAAGTCATATGTTATGTTTTACATATGCACACACATAAATACATACATACATTCATACATACATACATACATACATACATACATACATACATACATACATACATACATATATAGGAAATCTTGTATTTTCTATATGTATTTTTTCTGAGGGTGGGAGAGGGAGAGAGAACCAACAATCATATGTGTAACACTAAATAATAAAAGTAATAATTTACATTCAACATGGTGCATTATTACAAGAGGCCAAAGCTTGATAATATTATTGCTTCTGTTGTTGTTGTTATTGTTGCTGGTGGTAGGTTGTTGCAACATGTTTATGTTTTAATTAGTTAAATCATGGCAAAGACTTAAAACAAGCAACTTACATAGTACACACACACACATCTACAAATACCGATGTAAGAGCCAGATGTATGTTTCTACATATGAAAACCCTCAAGCAAACATTCATTCTTTTATTCATTAAAAAAATGTAACAAAAACAAAAAATATGTAAAATGTTATAGTCGGTCAACCCCATCTAAGTAATACCCTATACCATATTGACAAAAATATATGAACGACCCTCGTATAATTTGCTTTTCTGATTTATGATTTATATGCGAAGTACATTACATGTATGTAAAATTTATGCGTTTGAAAATTATTTCACTGGGGGTTATATCGGAGCTATTAGAAATGATGGACCGTCCCTCAGATTATATTTATCTTAATTTGATCAGTTGTTATTACAATACCAACGTATATGTGACATTGAACGGAGCTTGAATGGAATCTATGAAAATAGTGGACCGACCATCGCCTTTTTTGATACATCATTTAAGGGTGCTATAAGTCTTATTTTTATTGAATTTTATTTAAATCGCTTTATGTTTAGAACTTTAAATGATTTAATTCCATTCCGAGAGAACATTTGTATGGGAGCTACCTGAATTATTGTAACGAATTCCATAGGCTTCATACCTAACGCAAAAAGTACCGAATTTCATTAAGATATCTAAAAGATTGCGACCTGTAGAATTTTCACAACATTTACATGGACAACCAGCCGACATCGATGTGATACTGGAATCAAGCGGTATGTTTAAAAGTGGGTATTATACCATTTTTTCTTTATGTTACAACATAAGCACAAAAGTATAAAACTCCAACTATCTACGATGATGTAGGGTATTAAAAACTAAAGAAAATATCTTCACAAGCTTTTAAGTGCAACAATTTAAAATTTAAGTTCATTTTTCATAAATGAAGCAAATGAGAATAAAATATAAAAGAATTAAGACAAAAGAAGAGGAAAAAACTTGTTGTCTTTAGTTTTGTTTTTCGTACATTCAACGACTTTTTTTACACACGACAACAAAGCGCAACAATTATTACAAGAAAAAAATTCCTCAGGGCAAATGTGGCATTTGACGCCACAAATAAAGTACCATATATGTATGTAATGTAATGTGCAACATAATAAAAGTACTTTTGTGTGGTAAATACATTTTATATTGTAGCGTTTTTTTAAAGATTTATGCTTAAGTTTAAGGGCAAAGTGCACAAATACATTAATGTAGTGTGTGGGTGCAATTTTGCACCAAATACAAGTGCGATTATAATTAAAGTATTCGATTATGTTAGTTTTTGTCTTTTGGTTTATCATTATAAGTTTCATTTGATCCTTCATGGTCTGAAAGCCAACGCCTTAAAATTTTGACTTTAATCACTATGTTTTATCCACTAACTGGACCAATATCGGACTTTGAACCAAATATTAGCATGATTTGAAGATATTTCAACAGAAAACTAATTACTGGTTGATCAACTGAAATACGGGTTCATAAACTGAAATACCGGTTCCGAATATGGGTTCTGAATACATTGAAATAATGTAATATGATACCATATATGGAAAATATTTAGATGATCGTTTGAATTTCAATGGTACTGAACCATATTTAAGAATCTTTTGAGTCTAAATCACTATTCCGGAAAATGGACCTTCAAGGGATTTATAACAAAATATTGTTTGTTATTTTTAAATTAGATTCATATGTAAGTGAAAATTAAAAAAAAAATAATTGTACCATTTTTCTTCTAAATTCAAGAGTCTTAAAAGATTATAACCTTTTTTCTGAAAGAAGCTTTGTCAAATTATTAACATATATTCCAAAAATTCAGAACAATAATTGGGTCGAATTTAAATATTAAAGGAAGGGGCTTTATATGGGATCCATAACATGTAATGGACCTATATTAGTCAAATTAATATTATATTCATCTTAGAACAGTAAATGTGCTGAATTTGACAAGTTCAAAAGTGTTTTCCGGGAATGGGCCTTAAATGGGAGCTGTAACCGAAATTAGACCAATATTAATTTAACTAGTAACACATATTCAGTAGTAAGGCAATGATTGTGCCGAATTTTAGTACACTTGGTCTTTTTTTACGAGCTTTAAAAGCTCAAAACTGTTCTGTTTAAATTTAGTTGTTTTCTGTTGAAAATTTTGGAAAGTAGTTCTTCAGAATTCGGAAATTGTCCAGCTGGTTTTAAGAAATAAACTGCAAAGGAGAAAAGAAAACAATCTTCTTAATTTTTTGTTGCATTTGGAAAATAATTCTTAACAGATAATGATTTTGCCCAGATTATGTACATTTTATGGGGTCTAACATGATGTCTTCTTGGCGTTGCACACGGAGTGACAAACAATCATCATCACCTGTAATGACGGAGGGTATAGAAATTAAGGTGTCTAATTCATTGATTCCAAAGTTACTGAATTCTTTCAAAAAATCATCTTGGAACCGCAATATATCGTCCAGATTCAATTAATTATCGTAAAGAGAACTTCACCGGTGGTTTGTTTGGTGAAAATATCAAATACTAGTTTTAGGCATTTTCTGAGTTTCAAATACCAGGGTATTTAGGTGATCAATGGTAATTGATACCTTTACAATTTTTTATTTTGGTTAAATTTTGTATCCCTTAATAAGAATTTTAATGAAATGATCCTCTACCTCTCTAAATAAACTCAAATTTTGATTTTATGCAAGAATATATGTATACACTTTATGGGGTCTGAGATGACTCCTTCGTGGTGGTGGAGGGTATAGAAATTTAAGGGTTTTATTGATTGATTCAGAAACATTCTTTCTAAGAAATTCATTCTAGAACTGCTATACTCTGTCCAGGTTCAACATAAAGCAAATTTCACCAGTGGATTTTTGTAGAAAATAACAAACACTGGTTTTATCAATTTTTTGGGCTTAAATACCAGATAATGTAAATTTGACAGGATGATATCTAGCTGATCATTGGCAACAGATAACTTTCCCATTTCTTATCTTGTTTAAATGTTTTCTTTTTTTTAACTATAAGAATTCGAATGGAATTATCATTACTTTAACGCTTTACTATTTAACCGAACAATAAATTGAATTCTTCCCTTTTTGGCGGAATCTCTTTAAAAAGTGCCGTTCCTAAATATTCAATTAAGAGGTGAATTTCTCTTTTGTTTTTCATTTCCCTTCTTTTTAATAACACCTACAAAAATTTTGCAGATATAACAAAAATCAATTAAATTAATATTTATTTTAACAAAGAAGACCGTAAAGCCCTCATTTTCTCTTTTATTTCGAATACACCTTTAAAATATTTATTTTATATAAATTTTCTTTTATATTTCGGATGTTTTCTTTAGAAATATTTTGCCAACTTAATAATGATAATGGTACGTACTTACAAGATATTTATATGAACATGAAAGACAAACAAGAACTTTAAATGAAGAAAAGAGAGAATCGAATACATACATTTGTAAATATGCCGGTATTATTTTTGGTTATGTGTTTGGTTCGTGTTATTATTGCACACCCTAAAATGTCAATAAAAGAATGAAATCATTATTCAAAAGTGAAATAATAGTTCTTTTTCCCATTTGTTTATTATTATGCTGAGCAGATAACTTAATTCTGAATAGCACAGGGTACTTTTTGTCTTAATTTCGGTAATGGATAAGCCTTATCTCAGATTATCTACAAACAATCATTAGGAAGTTAGATTTCAACGATATAACTCTTGACATTCAAAATTAAAACAAAATTATTTAATACCTTCTCATAACTGTTCCCTTGAAACACCCAGTCTTTTGGCAATTTTCCTAAACACATACACACTTATTCACATGTACATTTATGCACATTGGACAAACAATCATTACTAACATTTATGGTATCATTTGTTAAGTGTCATCTTCTTTATGTAGCACGTACTCCAGCAATCATACCAGTGTAAAATAGTGGGCATATGAAATATAAAAATATTCCCTGTTCCCATATAATAAGATCTCTGTAAAGATGTTCATAAGTATGTATGTATGTATGTATGTATGTATGTATGTATGTATGTATGTATGTATGTATGTATGCATGTATGTTTTTCTGAAAAATATAAACATGTTTGTTAAGGTCTTTTTTATTCAATACTCATATGACTCTCATCATCTATATCATCGTGGTCATGTACTTTCAAATAAATTCATTTAATTTTTGTTGTTGTTGTTATTATTATTATTCTTCCAGCATTTTCTAAAGCTTTCAAAGTATTTCGTATTCCTTTAGTGAGGCCGATTCTTTAAGTAAAACATAAATAAATAAACAAGTGTGAGTGATATATTCGGTGTTGGTGGAACTCAAATACCCTTTGTCAGATGTTGGTTAAACCCCAGCCTACTATTTCGTTTTCAAATCCTCTTGTTTATGCCGTTTATAGTGGATCCTCCATCTGTTACCACTAGAATGGTACGTGAAGGAATGGCATCAAGGACTCTATTTAAGAAGAGCGATTCTAGGCTGTTGAATTTCTTGGGGTAGGACACACAGTGCAACGAAAGCAGTGTTACCAGGAACATGTTATTCAGAGAGTGATATAATTTGGTTGTACCCCGAGAGTGGTAATACTAAAACGGGAATCTTAAGGGGTTTTAAAGATATCTTGGTGGTTGAGATTGTTTCACTAACGGATGAGAAACGGGGAATGGTGTATTGACTTGCAGAGGAGTGTAGCTCTTCTGTTAGGAGTTAAAAGGGCGACCGAGCTGGTCGAGGGTTACATTCCGTAGCCTTGAGAGCTTTAGGCACTGAAAGCATATATGGAATAGGAATACCATATAACCATACCATAAGAAAAGACAGTTTGTAGCGTTTGCTTAGATGTCCGTTCCTAGGTCCGTCTGTCCGGTTGGATGTCCATTGACCATATTCGGTTCAATATTTAATGTACCTCCATATAAATGTTCCACTCGGAATGGGGTTCTAAGGTCATAAAGATCCTAAATTTAAAACGATTTAAATGAAATTCGGCACAAGTAAGTCGATGTGCCAAATTATACGACCGTCTCTTCATGATTTCCTGCAGCTCCCAGTTAACCCCATAAATTTTACATTAATGTTAGTTTCTAAATGGTGTACTGCATACTTTAGATTGGGAGTTATTTTTGTGATGCCGTACAAAAATTTTATTGCGACACTTTGATCCTTCTAAAAATAAGGATCTTGAATAATTACGACTTTATGTTACTTATAATATGACAAACTAAATCTCCATTTCAATTTGCACTTCACGAAGGTTTAAAATAGATATAGATAGATTTGTTGTAAATAATTTTCGCGCTTTTCGCAAATATTTCCTGCAACATTAATCTCGTGGGTTGCAGCAGTACAGACAAAAAAAGAACAAACCTCAATAACAACAATAAAATCAGTAAAAACTACAATGCGGGTAAATATGGTAAATATTTGCAATATTTAAAGATGCAACATGCAACAAACTCCATGACAAAATGTCCACAACAACAACACCAAAAAATAAATACTTATTTATTTACAACAAATGAATAAGATGATAAAACGTTTTAGAATTATTGAAAGGTGTATAATGATGAAAAATGATTGTTTAATGCAACAATAAATATAAAAATGTTAAAAAAGAGGGAAACAAAAGTGTTATGGTTGTTATTGTTGTCACATGAAAAATTAGTTTCAGAATTTTAGAACTTTAAATGGAAATTTGAAAGTTTAAAGGTTTTAACGAGTTAAAATAAATTTCAAATTCTATTGGAATTGAAATTGTTAGAGCAATCAGCAGATCCATGACTAGAAAAGTAAATGGAAAACTAAATGATTAGTAACTGAGTTAAAATTAAAATTCTGGGTTATTTAAGGAAATATATAAAAATATAAGTTCGAAATCTCATAATAACTGGAGTTGTATATTTTTCAATCTTCTTGAATTAAACTTTTTTTACATCTTTAAACCTCTTATATTGAGTTGCAAATTTGCACCACCCAGAGGTGCTTTAATTTTTTCATATTTAAGCTTTGCTCACGTTTAACTTAAAATTATCAAGATTTGAAAAACTTCTTTTTTTGCTTATCAAATTTTAACTTGATCATAAATACAATATTATATTACATACTTCCAATTTTATCTTAATTTCTTTAATAATTTCTTTTCTTTTTCAGTATCAAAACTTAAGATTTTATTTAAGTTACCTTTTTTTTCTTGTTCTTCTCTTAAACCAATGACCTAAATTTTGTTTCAGTTTGAAATTTTGTTATCACTAAGTTTGTAATCACCAAAAATGTATAAAATTAAAAAAAAAGAATCAGACGAAAAATATACTTAAAACTGTTAATCATAAAACAGACTTGTGATAGTATTTGCTTAAGACAAATACATGTATAACATTTTAAAACACATGCACGCACACATAGCAGTATTGCCAGATGATACCCCGTAAACTTTTGGAATTTCAAAAATAGTTTCACAAATGTCCAGCGATATAGTTCTAAGCTGACAAAACAAACAATTTCAAACTTTAGGAACAATTATTTGTTTGTTGTGAAGATTAGAGTTTATGGTGCAAAATTTAATATTTTAGTGAAAAATTGAATTTTTTAGTGAAAAAATGAATTTTTTGGTGAAAACTTGAATTTCTAAGAAAAATTTCATTTTTAGTGAAAAATTTAATTTTTAGTGAAAAATTAAATTTTTAGTTAAAAATTTAATTTTTAATGAAAAATTTAATTTTTAGTGAAAAATTGAATTTTTAGTGAAAAATTGAATTTTTAGTGAAAAATTGAATTTTTAGTAAAAAATTGAATTTTTAGTGAAAAATTGAATTTTTAGTGAAAAATTGAATTTTTAGTGAAAAATTGAATTTTTAGTAAAAAATTTAATTTTTAGTGAAAAATTTAAATTTTAGTGAAAAATTGAAATTTTAGTGAAAAATTGAAATTTTAGTGAAAAATTGAATTTTTTAGTGAAAAATTTAATTTTTAGTAAAAAATTTAAATTTTAGTGAAAAATTAAAATTTTAGTGAAAAATTTAATTTTTAGTGAAAAATTGAAATTTTAGTGAAAAATTGAATTTTTTAGTGAAAGATTTAATTTTTAGTAAAAAATTTAATTTTTAGTGAAAAATTTAAATTTTAGTGAAAAATTGAAATTTTAGTGAAAAATTGAATTTTTTAGTGAAAAGTTGAATTTTTTAGTGAACTGTTGAATTTTTAGTGAAAAATTTAATATTTTAGTGAACAGTTGAATTTTTAGTGAACAGTTGAATTTTTAGTGAACAGTTGAATTTTTAGTGAAAAATTAAATTTTAGTGAAAAATTTAATTTTTAGTGAAAAATTTAATTTTAGTGAAAAATTTAATTTTTAGTGAAAATTTAATTTTAGTGAAAAATTTAATTTTTAGTGAAAAATTTAATTTTTAGTGAAAAATTTAATTTTTAGTGAAAAATTTAATTTTTAGTGAAAAATTTAATTTTTAGTGAAAAATTTAATTTTTAGTGAAAAATTGAATTTTTAGAGAAAAAATTCATTTTTAGTGAAAAATTGAATTTTTTTGTGAAAAATTAAATTTTTAGTAAAAAATTTAATTTTTAGTGAAAAATTTAAATTTTAGTGAAAAATTTAATTTTTAGTGAAAAATTTAAATTTTAGTGAAAATTTAATTTTTAGTGAAAAATTTAAATTTTAGTGAAAAATTTAATTTTTAGTGAAAAATTTAATTTTTAGTGGAAAATTTAATTTTTAGTGAAAAATTTAATTTTTAGTGAAAAATTTAATTTTTAGTAAAAAATTTAATTTTTAGTGAAAAATTGAAATTTTAGTGAAAAATTTAATTTTTAGTGAAAAAGTGAATTTTTAGTGAAAAATTGAATTTTTTAGTGAAAAACTGAAATTTTATTGAAAAATTGACTTTTTGGTGAAAAATTGAATTTTTTAATAAAAAATTGAATTTTAGTGAAAAATTGAAATTTTAGTGAAAAAATTGAATTTTAGTGAAAAATTGAAATTTTAGTGAAAAATTTAATTTTTTAGTAAAAAATTGAAATTTTAGTGAAAAATTGAATTTTTAGTTAAAAAAATTGAATTTTTTAATGAAAAATTGAATTTTTAGTTAAACAATTAAAATTTTTAGTTAAAAGTTGAATTTTTTAGTGGAAATTGAATTTTTAGTGAAAAGTTTCATCTTTAATAATTAAAACTATAAAAATTGTAATAATAAAAACTTAAAAATTGTAACAATAATTTCAATCAAATAAAGTAGAATAAAAACTGTAAGTTTATAAGTTTCGTTTTAATTAATATATGTATATGTTAAGAATTTTTCAATCTCACTCCATATATATTATATTTTAATCGACTTTTATAATCTGGCTTAAGAATTTACTTTATTATTTGATATTTTCTGGCAACTCTAACCTCAACTCATATGTTTAAAAAATTAATCTCTGAAACAAGAACTTAATGCCAAGATTGATACAACAACACAAATAAAGCAGAAGTTTTGAATAGTGATTCCCAAAATTTAAGGTACTGATTATTTTTGGGAACATCATGCGAAAGATAGAAATTCTTAATTTAAGTCTTTTTGAGAAACACTGTTTTTTGGTGTGTAAATTAAAGTTTAATATCAAAAGTAGCTAAAAGATACACATATTTGAATACAAGAGAAAAAGCTACTTTTCACTAAAGAATAAAAGAACAAGTAGCTTTATAAAAATTCAACAGTTTGTATAGTAAATTAAAAATTATCTCTTTGTTTTATGTACCCTTCACTACCACAATTGGTAATACGGGTACATTAACTTGGACATTTCCTATGAAACGCCAAGAAGGAACCATCTCAGACCCCATAAAGTACATATATTCTTACATCAAATCAAAATCTGTGTAGATTTAGCTATGTGCATCTGTCCGTCTGGCTATTAGAATAATTATCCAAATTCAATGAAATTTTCCTAATCATTTGCTATAACCCTCACTGGTTCTTAATATAAAACCAGCTATACCGGTACACTGGCAAAGAATTTATAAACTGATATCTGAGACCTCAAAATTTCGAAAAAAAATCTATTCTAATTTTTTTAACAACAGAAATTTAGTAGTAACACAGAAATTGACAGCTTCATCATCCTACCAAAATTCATCAAAATTACATCAATAGTAAAAAAGTTATAAGCTGAAATATGCAAAATTTTGATACACCCCAAAATCAATGTGCCATATTAGCCACAATTTTTAATATAATTTTCTGAAATTTGCCATATAAATTTATTTTGCTACAACAGTAAACTCAAAGAAATTTGTACCGGAGCCATTATTTTAACTAGCTCCCATATAAAGCCCCTTCCCGGAATATCGTTTACAGCTCTAAAATATGTACCGATTTTATTAAAAATTGGCACAATTAGCTCCTTAACCGTCCAGAATATATTCAATTAATTTTATTCATATCGGGCATTATTATACTACAGCGCATATATAACGCCCCTTTCCGGAAATCTATTAAACAGGGACAAATTCTATTGAAATTCGGCACAACAGATTTTCTAGCTCTTTTGAACATACGTTGTTAATTAGAACAATATCGGCTTCTATTTTGCTACAACTCCTATGTAAAAATATCTTGGTCCACATTCTGCTATAGCTTCTGTATAACTCCTCTTCTCGAAAACTCTTATATGAATCAATTTAATATGAAATCATCACGATTATTTTTATAACAGTCCTGAATAAATTTTACTTTCCTGGCGAATATCGGTCCACGATTTGCTATGGCTCCCTTTAAATCTCCTTCCCGGAAAAAAACTTAAAAATAAAAGAAATTTTAAAGTTAAAAATTATCTAGTGAAAGTAGGCAAAATTATTGCTTTATGCGTTACTAATTTAACGAATATCGGTTCGTACTTAAGCCTCCTTCCCAGAAAATAATTTTAAATTTTATCCAGTTTTTTTAATTGTAGTTTTTATAGAGGCCTTTTACGTAGTCAGCGTTTAAGCTGATGAAGAAATAATAGGCATTTCGATACAAAATTTTCAACTCATGCTAATTTTTGCGTAATGTTAGTGGTGGAGGGTATTTAAGATTCGGCATAGCCGAATATAGCTTTCTTACTTATTTCCTTTTAATTTTTCGTTTGCAAGGTAAATACGAATAATAAATGAACAGAAACAGAAACTAAAATATAAATTCTTTTCTTTTAAATTTAATATGCATAAAAATGCATAAACACTCTAACACTCCAACACATACTTTTAAACATACACACACACACACACACACAAGTCAGGCTTTCAGCATCCACATCACTGGCTGTCAGAGGCCAATTTAATAATGAAAACTTAAATAAGAAGATTCAGCATCCCAACAGAAAAAAAATCCACATTTTTTCTCCAATTTATCTTTAAAATAAATTAAATTAAAACTAAAACAAAAACAAAACAGAAAATCTTCTTTTGATTTTTTATCGATAATATTTATTTGTTTTTGTTTTTTTGCTTTTCTCATCTTCAACAATTGATAAAATAAAATTGTATCTTTCGGATTATGTATGGTTTTTCTGATAAGAATTGTTTTCTTGTTTTTGTTTTTGTATTTGATTTGATTTGATAAATATTTATTAAATGATAATAATGGGAATTTATAAAGTTTTTGTATGTTTTTTAAATCTAAAAATTGAATATTTCTTGATTTTAATCAAAAATCAAATGGAAATTAATATCGAAGGAAAAAAAGAGAAAAATACTAAAGAATTTCAAACTAATTAATTGCTAATGCTTACACTCACGCAACAAACCACTTTGGTGGATATTTTTCTCTATTTATCTGTAGATTTGTTGGTAGTCTAGTTTAAAAGTCTTTTATTCATTTGTTTAAATTTGATAAATATTTTAATTAATTAAACACTAAGAAAAACTTTGGGTTAAATTAGAAAAAAACTGAACAAGTAAGAATGCTATAATCGGCTATGCCTAATCTTTGATAGCCTCCATCATCAATAGCTGTGAAGTAAATACATTATGTTTCGTACGCACACACTTCCCCATACACTTACAGATGTATACAATGTAAAAAAGTTTTTCTTAAATAAAACACAAAACATAAAATTAATCATCAATTAGTTATATTTTTGACTATAACTCTTTTTCTACTGAACCAATTTTAAAAATTTTTGAAATTGTAATGAAGTACATATGGCTTAATATTATAACAAATTTGATTCCAATTTTTCTATTTATAATTGACAATTTTACGAAAGTTTTTACTTGAACTTAGAGGTTGCCTCAAATATTGGTCTATAGCTTTTAATGTACTGAACCAATTTTGCTGGTTCTCAGGACCGTAATAAATATTCATGCTAAATTTTATTTAGTTCTATTAATTATAGCGGATATGAGCGTGCAACTATATACAGACGGACATAGCAAAATCGCTTCAGATTTTGATTTGATGTCAGAAAATTATACACGAAATAACAAAGTCAATGTGCAGTCTTCACCACTTATGGTTTTAGAGGGCACAATAAAAAGAAACGAATCTAAAAATAGAACAATTAATAATTCTATATCCGGTTATGTCGAATCTTCAATACCCTCCATCACAAGTGCGTGTAGAATATACGTTATGCTTCAAACACAGTTTTTTAACACATTTACACATTCTTAAATACAACACGGGAACACTTAGTCATAAAAAAGTTATATTTTTTTGCTATAACTTTTTTCTTCCATTGAGCTCAGTCAATTATTGCTGATGCGAGAATACCGACAACGGACAGGCGTACGGATATTGCTAAATCAACCACATTTTAAAATGATTCCTACTTAGCCTTACTGAAGGAATAATCAAATCACTATTTCTGGCGGTGGAAGGTATACAAATAAGGAATGTATCTATAAATAGAAAAAAAGGTTACCCTACTTACTAAAAGTGTTACAAATTCCTCAGCCCAAAAATGAGAGTATTTTAGAAATTGGAATTTAATCTCTTATATGTAAGAATGCTATATCAGACTGTGTTAAGTCTTTAACACCCTCCGCCACCATTAGCTTAGAATTAATTACTATCAAAGTCAAATTTATTTGTCTTGAGTAACTTCCAGCAAATCAGTTTAAGATATTTGAAACGTTGCAATATCTCCAAATATATATAATACAAAATTTTAGCCATTTTGAAACAAATCAAAAATCGGCACGTGTATTAAAAAGAAATGTTTGTAAAAGTTATTCAAATAGTCTATTATTAATATTAATGATTGAATGATTACACTGAGGGTACCGCATGTCTTAAATTGTTTCATTACAAGAGTTCTTTAAAAAAAATTATTTGCACTAAATTTTAAACCTCTCACGGTAATAAATGTTAGAGATGTTTGGCATCTAATATTTACTTTGCGTGGGGACAACCTCTCCCCCTGATCTCCATCCGTCTCACATTTTATAAAACAGTTATTTAGAAGGAAAACAGATCACTTTCTAAAGGAGGAGTCCCAAACAAACAAGTACATGTTCATTTTTATACATAAAGATTTAGTATTTATAAATAACGATAAATACTACACACAGAAAAAAAAATGAAGCAAAATCAACGTTGAACATAGTTGATTTGAGATTTAATCATTTTTTTTATTGATTTTTTCTGTGTGTGCTAATCTATTCTATGAAAAGCTGTTTATTCACAATTTTCAATTATTGTCAGCAGTTTCAAATATCGGTCTATATATTTTTTTCTTCTGAAGCGACATTTGCGCTTGTTAGTTTAAATTCACAATTACCTATAAATATATTTGTTGACACTTAAATAGAAACTATTTTGTTATTCCAAAAAATTATAAAAAATTTCCGAAAATGGAGTTTTTACATTTTTGCTATTCCTCTCCTACTAACATCGAGATTTTTACTGAAAAAAACTTAAGAACACATCAAGCTATGGAAGCGAAACATTCAGAGAAATATAAATATGATATAGATTAGAGAATAATTATTTTTATAACTCAAAAAGAGTGTAACTACTTTTATGACAAAAAATTGGCGAATAATCGACATTTTTGAAAATTGTAATTAAAAATTTTCTTACTTTGGATTCCTTGAAAACACTTTTAATTTTTTCCCCTTTAGTTCTTAAAAAAAATTGTTTTATTACTTTCTAAAAAATGATAAATTTTGACAAAAAGCAGTATAGATCAATATAAAAATCTTAAAAATTGGTTCCGATATAAGCAAACTGGATATTTTATATGTGGAGCAACCTTCGATAAGTACAGAAAGTCTTAACACAAAATTTTAATTCGCCCACACACTGGCTATCACTTATGGTGCGATTTTCAATGCTCTTAAAAATTATTCACAATATTGTTCTTAGCACCGATTTCCATATATTTTAACAATGATGAATTTTTAATTTTTTCGAGTTCTTTCTATACAGTGACAAAATCCAATAGAATTCGACCATATTGAATGGTTTCATGGCCTTAGAGAAAGTGTTTTATTTTGGTATTATCTAAGTCAAATAATGGTTCCAGCATTATTGAATTTTTTCGATTTTCATTCTCATTTTTAAATAATTTATGTGGCAAAATTTATAGAATTATTTTTGAAATTTTGGCCTTTATGAAAACCTAGCCTTGGGGTGTACAAAAATTTTGAATAGCTTTGCCTATAACTTTATCTCTACTAGAGTAGTCCTAAATAATGTTGAAAAACTTGTCCTTGGAATTCTGATAAGAACGATAAATTTTCATTATCCTTTTCTTCAAGTGTATGCAATAAATTTATTAAATAAATAATTCAAATATTCTTCGCCACTTTAAGATTTTAATGCTTAAAGATAGAAATTTTGTGATAAAAAATGATGTTAATTTCGTTTGTAATAAACCATCAAAAAATTTGCTATATTTCTATATAAAAAGTTATAATCATTATCGAGATATGCAAACAGGTAAATATGGATTTAAGTTAAACCAAAAACAAAAACCATCAAAAAATTAAAAGTAAACTAAAATAAGCAGCTGTAAGTTAATAACTCATTAAATTTAATACATTTAAACTTAAATATCAGCACATTAAAATCATATTGTAGACTAAATTTGGTTTTAACTTGTTCTGAAAATTTTTAAACAAATTTCATGAATCCAACCACCTTTAAGGGCATGAATATGGATGTTAATATTGCTGTTACAGTGAACAAAAAAACTCAGACAATAAGACAAACATGAGAATAACTTTAAATTGGTATTCTCTGAATATGTTATACACTATAAATGATCAGTAATGCCCTGAAGGAAACCTATGTTGGACTTACAGGTAAATGAGCTGAATATTTTGATAACTCAGAAATTATTAGTGCCACATTTCTTATGTTCTATTTAGAAGTTTTATAAACTTAACTATAATTCCGGGAGAGGGACTGCAAATTTTTATATTAGCCCAAAATTATCACTAGCGAATTATAAAGGATCTAGCGATATAAAGGATCGATTGTGAACAAGAATCATGAAACTGGTTTCAAAATACTAGCGACAACAAGACAACGTTTTCTGTCAAAATTTAATATAATTTGTTTACAAATAAAAGTATTTTTATCTCGAAATCATATTTTGGAAAAAAGGTATATACGTCAAGGATTAGAGCAAAGCTGGATTAAGTTTGACCAGAATTGTTGTTGATATTCGCAGAGTTAGGGGTTAAAAGATCCCCCGGTTTTGAATTGAAACATAATTTTACAGAAATTATTTCCAAAAACTATCGGTCTAGTACCAAATAACAAATATTTTGAATCCATTTCTTCACCTTTTCTTATTCTTCAATTCTGTTTCAACAAGAACCCAATATTTTTCCTCTAGCCTTTGTTCCGGGCAGTTTGGGGGAATTGTATCTATTGGTACAAGTGCCCAATGTTCTTGTACCATCCAAAGGTTTCTTTATCATAACCATGACAAACCAGGCCAAAAAATTGGACTCGTTATGTAGTCTTACGAATGAAAGCATCCTTTTTTTGTAAACATCCCTTGATATAATTATAGAGTCCGTGGAAATAACTGATTGCCTTCTTTTGCAGTAACTGCATGTTGTTGTCATACCGAGAACTTTTTGGGAGATTTTGATTACATATAGGTCCTAAACTTTCCTTTAACTTTTCTCGAGCATCAGCAACATAAAATTTTTGACCAGAAAGTTGTGAAAAATATGCCGAACAAACGTTTCGTCAACCGTTATGCAGCAAGAATACTTTTTTTAGAAATCATGACTTCAATTTCCGTGCTCTGTATTTGGCCTCTCATTTATAAAAGCGTTGCTGTCAGATTTTTTTTGTTTGTGTTAATATCTGGACTTCTCCTTAACCAGGTTCTTTGTCAAGACAAGTTCTCCCGGTAGTATTTAATAACATTGTATAATAACTATTTGTACATTGAAAAACATGAAGCAAAATCAACGTTGAGCATAGTTGATTTACGATTGAATATTTTTTATTTAGTTTAAATTGAATGTTTTTACTTTTGTGGTAAAATAATTTCGATCTCACTCCTTATATACCCACAGCTGGTCAGGAAAGGTAGTGAGTGGCCTTTTTAAACTCGTAAGATAAGTACCTGAAATATTGGACTTAACTGAATTTCACTAGATTTTATCGCGATATTTAAAAATTACGGCCCATAGACTGTTAATAACGTTTACATGGACACCCAAGGAGAAAGGCGGACAGACAGAGGGACATCGTTAAATCGACTCAGAAAGTAATTTTGAGTTGTACGGTGGGTGTAAAATTTTTTCTGCATGCTGCAAACATCAGCACAAACGCATAATATCCCAACTAGTTTCGGTGGTGTAGGGTATAAAAAAAATTGTATTAAGTTGCTTAAGAGGAAATACACACTAACTGACTTTTTTTTTGAAAATATTGATGATGAACCACAAAATCGCGAATTTGTTTTTCTTTTTTCTTCTAAATGGGGGGTTTTAACTCACACTTTTGACTTAAAAAAATAACACAAAAATTGAATATACATTTTGCGGCAAAACATAAAACAGTTGGTTACTGGATTCATTGAAATGATGATGAAAGAAAGAATTTTTGGAAACCAAAAAGACAAAAAAGAAAAAATAAGAGAAATTTCAAGATTTAAAATTTTTTTCTGGTTAAGAGAAAAAACATTTGCATTTAGGCAAAATGTACGTAAACAACATGTAAATTGTGTAGATATCAAACTTGTTAACAAGTACTTAAGGCTGTGTTTTTATTGTTTATGTGTATATGTACATATGTTACCAAATGTCTACATGATTATTAAGCGCTCAGTTAATACCAGCCTCCACTTTGCCCCAAAAATATTGGTCATCTAAAAGCTTTAAGTCAAAAAGTATTTTTTTTTTTTTTGAGTCGTATAGGGACATTAAGGTGTATGTCATAATGAGCCTCCTGTTGTAGTAACGCCTTAACATTGTGTCCCACCAAGAAATGTATTTTTAATATAACTTTTTAAAAAACAACTGTACAAGGGCTTCCTACAAATTATATCATGTTCCTCAAGAAAAACATAAAAATTCACAAAATACGATCTCAAAAATGAAACAGATTTTAATGGTCATTCATTTAGAGGTTTTTTTCGCAGGTAATTTTTGTGTTTTCCTGTTGTTTTGTAATAAAAAACATGTGAGACGTCAAGCTCGACTATTTAATACCTTAAACCATATTGTTGGTTAAATAATGAACCACCCTTGTAGTATATTATACTGGCAAACATCCAAATGTAGGCGTTACATGGGAGCTAGAAGAAATTATAGACCGACCTTCGTAGAATTTCGCACACATCGATTTTTATTCATTTTTTTATTCAGCCAATTCTTTTATAGCCTTTAAACCACATTCCGAGAGGAGCATTTGTATAGGGGCTAGATGAAATAATTGACCCATCATCAGCAATTTCAATAGGCATCGTCCTTAGAACAAAATAATGACACATGCCAACTAACACTAAGATATCTGAAAACTTCGACCTGTATTTTATTCACAAGGTTTTTATGAACAGCCTCCAGCCAGACGGATGGACAACGCTAAATCGACTCAAAAAATTATCCTGAGTTGAATGGTATTCTTAAAGTGGTAGCAGCACAATTTCTCAGCCCCTTACAATTTTTACACAAACGCATAATAAACCAACCACTTATGGTGGTGTAGGGTATAAACATCAACATTTATTTGGTGCACAAAAATTATTTAGAGCCGTTTTTCGTGTAACCGGTTAAAGTACCTTAGGAATTGTTGAAAATTTAGTTTCTTTAAATGTGAAACATTAAATGCAAAACAGTTATTAGGGAATTTAAATAATGGTGCTGTTAATTTTTTAATTAAGTGGTCTCGAAATGAAAATGACAATAAAATGGGAAATAAATTTTTGAAAGGCATATGAAAAGAATATTCGAGAGAGCTAAATTTAGAATGATTTTTAGAAATTACTGAATATAAAATGTGAGTCATTTTATTTAACTTTCACTAGGCCAGTTTCATTATTCCCAGGAATTCGCTAAATTTCTGAAAGCACCAAAAATATATATTTTTTTTCAGGGAAACTATTCTTAATTATATCTTACACAATCATAGCTGTTTGGGATATAACGCGTTTGTGCTTAAGTTGTAACGTACTTTAACGATATCCGTCCGTCTGTCTGTCCGAGGATCGGTTAATATTTTTCTCATTTGAAGTTCTTAAATCTCACATACATGTTGATATTCTGATACAAATTTGTTAAATTAAGAGAAGTAAAAGCAAAGATCAATATGCGAAATCTTACGATGGTCAGGCCCTTTATACCGCACAAATCCTACATATGTATAAGTATTAAAATATCTGAAGGTCGATCATTAATTTTTGATAGCTACCATTAATGACCAACAATTTGGTGTAGAGTATTAAATAGTCGGGCTTATCGAATATCCAAATTCAGTAAATTTTGTCCTGATAATTTTTCTTTAACCTTACAAATTTTAAATTAAAAACCGGTTAAAGCCGCTCAATAAATTTTAAGTTTTTGGTCGATACCAGAACTCAATTAAAAAATCAAATGGTTCGGGAAAAAGCAAAATTTATTTAGTTGAAGTCTAGTTTAGGTTAAATTTTAAGTAACGACATAAATCTTATTCTAAAATAATTCGTAACAGTAAAATATAAGAATATGAAGATAGAAAACTTGTGGGTCCGTTAAAACGGCCCGAGCCTGGTAAGAGTTCACTTTCCTGACCAGATGGGATGCTTGTAATTTTATTTCAAAGCATGTCAACCAATGCTTAACCTATATTTTAATCAAGGTTCAAAAGTTAAAGAATCAAAAATTTTTGTCAGAACCGAAATCAAATTGGTAAGATTTCAATACAATACACGCAAAGAGGAAAATGTTATGGTAATTATGATCGAGAGGCAACATATTATGGTTGTTGCTAAAACATAATAAAAAAAAACAAAAAAGGGTTGTGCCATGATGTCCATTATATGGTTGTGACACAATAATTGAGGGTTGTGGTGGAACAAAATATGGTTGCTCCAAAATTATATTTTAATTTTGACACACTCATGTTGTTGGTCATTATTTTTACGAAACAATAAAATATCGTTGTGGTTGATCCACAACTATTGAATTTGTAGGTATATTATATCATTCTAAATACAAAAAATATTGGACGTTTTAATGGAAATATAATTATATATCACTTTACTTGTTAAGCTTTTCAATGAATTAAATATCTGAATCAACTAAAAATATCGCCATATTGAACTTTAGACAATTTTTATATTGAAAAAATATTTTGATAAAATAAAAATAGTTTTGTTGAAATTCCCAAAATGTCTATGTTTGTCAAAGAATTGAAAATATTATTTTGTACAAAAAATAAGAGTTTTGTTGTAACGGGGTTTTTACCGGCAATAATAGTTAGTTGAATATAATTCTAGACAAATTGCGAACAATATATTATTGTTACTTTATTGACAATAATTTTATTGTGATAAGAAAATTATTCTATTGGCGCTGATAAATGTTTGTTATGAAAGAAAAGATGTTGCAATTAACAAATTGAATAAACTACTTTTCTCTGTATAAAAAGAACAACCTTGAGGAATTATATGAGGAAAAACTCTAGGGATCTTTTATTTGATTTCATAAAACTTTAATATTTTTTACAGCTGTCAAGAAACATCTTTTAGAGTCAGTGATTAAAGTACTTTGTCACCTGAACTCTTTGTCTAATATCATACTTAATATCATAAGTTCTATTTAAAATTTTACTTTCAAATTCATTTGTTAAGATAAAAGATCTACTGGATTCTCATACATTGTGGCAGTCAAATATCAAATGAATTTAGAACTTTCAACAGAATTTCAAAATATGATCTTGTTAACGAAGTATAACCCATGACTCTTGAAAGTAACCGAAAAGAATATCAACATTTTCCAGCATTTTTCACCTTGAAGTTGAAAAGAATTCTAGATAAGATTTTCCCTGTTCTTCTTCTTTTTTGCCTTTGCGGTTATTTAAACAATTCGTTTTGGTACTTAAAACTTAAATGTTATACACATGCCCATATGTAATCAGAGATGAACATTAACTTTAAGAAAAATGAAAAAAAAAAAAACTGAAGATGATACGAAGATGAAGAAGATTTTCCTTTTCTTATAAATTCCTAAAAAAGCCTTAAGTCATATCAGGTCTTCACCTAAAAAAAAAAATATATACTGGATTATAAAACTGATATAAACTAAACTTAAAATCTGACTGAGTTTTATATATATGTATGCATGTATTAAGTAGTAATAAGTAATAAAAGGGGGAAATATGATTATAACGTTTTCTTTTTTCTTTTGTGGCAAATTTTCTTCAAAAAACTAAAGTGAATATTTCAAGATAAATCTTAAAACTTTATTAAGAAACTTTTACATTTAGTATAATCACAAAAATAAATCCAAAAACAGAAAAAAAGGAAATTATAAAAACGAAAACAAGAAAAAAATGCTATATTCGGCAATGCCGAATTTTCAATACCCTTCATCACAAATTAGCGTAAAGGAAATATAAATGAATATATATATATATATATATATATATATATATATATATATATATATATATATATATATATATATATATATATATATATATATATATATATATATATATATATATATATATATATATATATATATATATATATATATATACATATATATATAATATATAATATATATATATATATATATATATATATATATATATATATATATATATATATATATATATATATATATATATATATATATATATATATAAAAACTACATATTACTTATTTTTATGGTAAAATTTTATTTTGATTTTCCACTTTACAATTGACAATTTTACGAAAGTTCTTCGCTTGAACTTAGAAGATGCTTTAGATATCGGGTTATATCTTTTAATATAATGAACTGAAACTTCACAGGACTATAACAGGACAAATTTCATTATTGTGGACATACTTAAATTGACTAAAACATTCCTTCCTATAGTTACACAAGGAATGACAAATTCAATACACCTTCTTCACCACTTGTAATAGTGGAGGGTATAAAAATTGAAATTGACTTCATTTAATGCAACTTGTGTTATTTTAAGTAGAATAATACAAAAACAAAAAAAAGAGAATCTTACTCATCACACATAAATCTTAATTGACCCTATAACGTATAAATCATAATCATCATAATTGTCAGTAGCAGCAGACGCACTTGATACACTCCTTCTTCTCCAACCATCCGACCAAACAACCAAAGAACCGCCAACCTCAAGATATTTTGTAGAAATCCAGAACACATTGCAACATATTCTTCTTAACGTGGAGGCAGTCAGTCAGTCAGTCATATAATGTGGCAGCCCGTCACTGAGTCATACAGTCAGTTATTTAAAAGAAACAAATTGTGGAATATAAGTGTTTGATTGTTAATGTATTCATAATATATTTTTCGTTTTTTTTGCATAAAATCTTAAAGGTGTTTGGTGCGAATGGGGTAGAAATAGGTGATTTCAATTTGGTAACAAACATAATTTTCATTTCTTTTCTGGCAAAATTACGAAAAGAAAAGTTATCAAAAATACTGTTTCAAGTTGTTTGGACAGAGATGTAGTTTAGAATTATTTTTACAACATCTGTGTGTGGTATCCCTCAGTTTGTTGAAAATGTTCTCACTCCTAGACAAATTGTTCGAAATCAACGAAATTTGGTCGCTTGTTATTGTTCCAAACAGTTTTCTATTTCAAACCAATTATATCTTTCCAATAATAAAAGTATGGAATTATATCTAAAATAACCTCAAAGATGTCCGTTTCAAATTAACAATTTTTAGTAGAAAATAATAAGTTTTAATTTGAATTGTATATAAAAAATATCTCGTTGTCGCACGATGTTCTTGCATCAAATAAAAAATTGAGACGAGCTAACTATATCTGCTGCAAATATTCTCGAGTCCATACTTTTAACTAAAGCTCTTCTGCTTCATCTTCATTCCAAAAAGTCATCAAAAACATATAATGGGAGAAAAGTTATATATTAAATCAGTATGATACGAAGGTCGTTATTTATTCCAGTGTAAAAGTACACCATAATAAATGTTATTATATAAAGTTTTTATTTTGACAAGCTTCCTTATAAGACCCCTTATCGGATAACCGTTTTAGGCTTATAAAACTTTTAAATATAGTCCAACTTTATTAATATTCAGCACAATTAATTTTCTAGGAATTTTGACTTTTTATTACTAATTTTTAGTGAAATCGGTTCATATATGGTTCATATATATAAAGACACTTTCCAGTATAGGTTTTTAATTTTATAATACTCCTACAAATGGATCAACTTAATTGAAATTCGTCACAATTACTTCGCCACATATTTATGATTATTGGTTCATATTTGATAATGGACCCCTTGTAGAGATCTATCCCGGCAAATAGGTCTAAACTTATTAAACTCTTATATTTGGATATTTGGTAATATCTACAATATAAAATTTTTTCCGGAATAGAGTCATGGAGTTATACATGGTCCAATTATATAACATTTAGTCAGTATTCTTATTGCCTTCAATCTAAGTAACTTTCTGAAGCTTTTTTAATCTAAAATATTAAAATATTTCAATAAAATTCGGCATTACTTATTTTGGACTATTTTAGTAATTTTTCAAATATGATGGTCGCAACATAACTATTTTCGTGGCAAACATTTATTGTTATCGCCAAAATGTCAATTTTTGAATTAAATTTATTTTGAAAATACTTTTGTCGGTGCAATAAAATTTTTGTCAATTTATTTATATATTGGTCGCAATATATTCAGTAATATGGCCAACTGACAAAAATATTAAAAGAGAATAAAATAAAATATTCTCTTTTACATCAGATATTAATGTATATTTGGAGTGATAGTGTCTATAAAAACTATTTACTGTAAATGCATGAAAATATTTTGCGGCATAATCATAATATTATTGTAGGACCAACATATTTTATTTTGTGAGAACATTATATTTTTATGGAATAATCATATTTTGTTATCCCATAACCATATTATGACCGACAACAAGGCCTGCTAGCTTTCGCAACTATGATTTTGTAGTGATACAACTATATACGAAAATATTATTGTGGAGCGGTAACCACAATATGTTGCCTCTTGATGATGACTACCACAAGTATTTGAGCTCCCATAGAAGACCACAATTTCTTAATGGTTTTTAATTTATGATAATCACGAAGTTGAAGAAGTCGCAAGGTAACACTACGCACGCAAATGTTGCATTAATAAAAGTGGTATTTGATGTTAATGATTCGATACCCTTGTTTTAAATATCGGCATAGTATCATAAACAATCATTCTAATTTTCATGGAACTCTGATCTATAGCATAAAAGTTAGAGTATCGATTACAAGTAAGATGGAACTTTAGAATGATACCCACCAACTCCTGATCAGTTACAGGCCTGAGTTTCGCCAAGTTAACTTTAAAATCGTGAACAATAAACATATTAAAATTTCTCAAATAAAAATAGTCGTTGAAAAAGCTACGCACTTGCTCCCATAAAAATAGTTTTGGAAGCTATAATGTAATAGAAATTGAGATTTACTCATTTGTATCTCAGCCGTTTGAAGTGGAAAATGAATTTCATTTAATGAAAGTCAACAACATCCAGTTAAGATATATTCAATAATCTTTTTTCGCTAATTGATATATAAAACATTTCCACCGCTCTGTTCTCTTTAGTACTCAGTCCAATTCCACTTTTTGATATCTAAATAAAAAGTTAATGGGAACGTATGGTTGAATTAAAAGCAAAATATAATTTAAATTAGCAAAAACTCATAATTCTTTTGATCTTTTGAAACAAATTAGAGCAAAAGAAACGTTAATGTAGACGTAAATAAATTTTTCCTATAAAACCAAAAAAGATAATTTCTGTTTTATCTTTTGCAATTCAAGAGGTATTTTTTGAGTTCTTTATGAAACCCAGATGAAGGAGTTTTCACAAAGACACATGGCCATTCAAATGTAATTTAATAAATACATGAACGATGTATTTCTTTACAAGATTTATATGAAATCTATTTTATTACGTCTGTTGTAATGTAAAATATCACTTTAAATATTTATGTGTACATATGTATGAGTGTGTGTGTGCGTTTTGGTGTTGTGTATGTATTGTGTTTCTTTTTTTTTCTTGTTATTATCTTCTTAATTACACTTTGTTGTTTGTTGTTTATTGTGGCCAATAATTTTGCTTATCCTGTTTATAGATACATAATTCTTTTTTAATTTTTTTCTCTCTGGTCCAAACAATATTAAAATGAGATTTTTATCTGTGGGATTTTTAGTAAAGTTTTGTGCTCGACCAAACATTCTAATATTATCTTGGAACATAAACATTCATTACTTTTACGAAAGAAAAAAAATTCGTTTTCTTCCATACATATTTACATTAACACCAGAAATTTTCTTAACAGAGGAGAAATGAATAACAAACATTTTTTTCAGGTCTAAAAATGCACAGTGGGACAGCATTTGCAATGTTTCTCTAAATATAAGGATGGTACGCGGTGAGACTTAACACAATCCGATCTTAGTTGTGCCAGAACTTCTCTTATAGATCGCTAATTGTCTGTAAGGGGTGGTAGGCTGCTTCCAAGTACGTCATTCATACGGATTTGTGGCGTCTCTGTGAACTGGCATATATACGATTTTGCTCATACCTAAGCATGATCTATTCGTTTAATCCAACAGGATGTCTCGATGCATCGGGGAAATTTTCAATTGAGTAATATTGAATTTGACATAATGTTTTAGATGATATTCCTGAAGGAACTGCTTACTAAAAATCTCGTTATATTCCTTAACCTTAAGGATCGTTGTCGTTGCATGTGGATGGTGTATTATGGACATCTAAACACAACGATTATTTAGCTTTTAGATGTTGCTAATAAGTTAACATATCCATTTTCCAATTACATTAGTGTTTTGCTTTAAGGACCTTATTCCTACTTAGTAATTTATGGCTGATTGTAACGCCATTAATTGGGGAGGTAAAACTAAATTGAATTCGGAATCTTTAGAGTACAACTTAATTTGTTTTTAATACCATTGTCTGCACAGTTTATCAACTCTAGAGCTGTAATGGTATATCACGTAAACTACAGGTGAATGTGCTCCAAATTAACAGTTAGAAGTTTAATAAGAGTTATTATAGAATGCCGCCCTGCAAACCCCCTTGATAACTCTTCTAGACTTTGATAATTTATCATTGAACTAAACTAATAACTTACGGCCGCTCAAGTAAATTATTATGTAGCTCTTTATGTTGTTTAGCACTGAGGAATGCATAAGCTCCTGGAAGAGAACTTTGCGGATCTTCGTACTGCTATAACGCTTACCATTCACCATACATTTGGTATAACCAGGCTGTGTATTGAGAAGTTAAATATCGTACTCTACACTCCACTTTCAACGGTTCTTTAACATATGGTTTGGCACCTATGATGGCCTCTGCAATATCGTCGGGTCTGAATTAGTGTAGAGTGTGATTAAAACTTGTAAAGTTTACTTTATATCTCTCAAAATGATCAATGAAAGGATGCAACATTCTCGCCAATAATACTTATGATTTCAGTATAATCAAAAATGGTGATTTAGAGAGTATTACATGATTTTAAATGTCATGATCCGTATTTGGAAGGTACGTTTTCTATTACAATTTGCTGAAATATAATTAAATCACAGGGAACAAGTGCAAAACATATTGATTCAATTGAAAAATGAATTCATAGAAAAAGGATCAGAATATTCGATTAGAAAGAAGAATTTTTTCTTCAGTTAAGTAAAATTCTCGTCTCAGTGTAACAAAACTGTGCCATATACCCAATCAGAAATTAAAAATTGTTTCTTTATTCTGCCCCACTGTTCATAGTTGCGTGGTAATATTTAAGAAATTCCTTTAACATGAATTTAATGGTGGAAAAATATATAAAATTACACATAAAATCTAATCAGATGATTTAAATTTTTCAAAAATACTCTACACGAATCAGGAAAAGTAATGTTGCTTCTCACTCATAACTAAAATTTACAAAATAATCACAATTAGCGAAAAAGTACCAAAGATCTTAATACGATACAATGTTGATATTTCTCATTAAAATCCCTATAAAATATATCCATTATTAAACATAAATCTTTAATAAACCACGAGAAAATCATATTCCTCTTCGTAATTCCCAATTCAGTATTTAATATCTTGGAAATTTGATATCTCTCTTAAAATTATTACCCAAATTAAAACATAAATTTCAAAATATGTTTATAGGGTAATTTGAAAAGCCCTACCACCTGCTGATGATCATTTTTAGTAGTTTTATTTAGTCATTTATATTTGTTTATACCATAACCCCAGCTTATATCGCTATAGGAAAACCACTTGTTCATACTTAATTCATGTTAGTTGCAAAAAAAAAAAAAGAAAAAAATGAAAGGCAAAAATAAAAAAACAAAGATGAAAATATTATCACTAAATGAGAGAACTGAGGGAAAAAAAACGCAAAAAAAAATATTTTAATTAACGCAATATTTGCACAAAATAAACAACATTACAAGGCCAAGGCGCTAGATAAGACACAACAGACAACACCAACTAGCAACACTAACCAGTAACTTCCAACAACACCACCAGCATTAACAACAGCAAATACCGCCACCATGAGACTGGAGAGATATGAATAAACAAAAATATGTAAAGAGTAGTTTAAGTCGACATATGGTGGGCTACTTTAAATCGGGTTAAAATCAGAAACTGTGACAAAGACAATAAACTAATCATATAATGAGCATTAACTCAGACGCCGTTACTTTGAACCCAGATAGATATGAAAAACAAAAATATAAAATAATAGGCTGGGTCGACACTTGGTTCGACACTAGTTCATGACATATACTACTAGTCTATGATATAGACTATCAACTAGTCTATGATATAGACTATCAACTAGTCTATGATATAGACTATCAACTAGTCTATGATATAGACTATCAACTAGTCTATGATATAGACTATCAACTAGTCTATGATATAGACTATCAACTAGTCTATGATATAGACTATCAACTAATCTATGATATAGACTATCGACTAGTCTAGACTATCAATCAGTCTATGATATAGACTATCAACTAGTCTATGATATAGACTATCAACTAGTCTATGATATAGACTATCAACTAGTCTATGATATAGACTATCAATCAGTCTATGATATAGACTATCAATCAGTCTATGATATAGACTATCAATTAGTCTATGATATAGACTATCAACTAGTCTATGATATAGACTATCAACTAGTCTATGATATAGACTATCAACTAGTCTATGATATAGACTATCAACTAGTCTATGATATAGACTATCAACTAGTCTATGATATAGACTATCAACTAGTCTATGATATAGACTATCAACTAGTCTATGATATAGACTATCAACTAGTCTATGATATAGACTATCAACTAGTCTATGATATAGACTATCAACTAGTCTATGATATAGACTATCAACTAGTCTATGATATAGACTATCAACTAGTCTATGATATAGACTATCAACTAGTCTATGATATAGACTATCAACTAGTCTATGATATAGACTATCAACTAGTCTATGATATAGACTATCAACTAGTCTATGATATAGACTATCAACTAGTCTATGATATAGACTATCAACTAGTCTATGATATAGACTATCAACTAGTCTATGATATAGACTATCAACTAGTCTATGATATAGACTATCAACTAGTCTATGATATAGACTATCAACTAGTCTATGATATAGACTATCAACTAGTCTATGATATAGACTATCAACTAGTCTATGATATAGACTATCACTAGTTTATGACATATGCTATCAACTAGTCTACAAAATAAACTATCATCTGTTAACCAGTATATGAAAAATAGTATTAACTCGTAAAAGTCATATATTACTAGTCTATGACGTAGATTAACAACTATTCTATGATATAGACTATCAACTAGTCTATGATATAGACTATAAGTCTAAAGGACTATCACCTTTTGATATAGACTACGACATAGACAAGTGCATGATATAGACTTTCTATATCATAGACTATAGACTTTCAACTGATCTAGGATATAGAACATCAACTATTATATGATATAGACCAGAAATTTGTCGATGTGGTAACTAAAAACTAGATCATAGCAAAGAATACATACGTAGATATAGCATAGAATATAACTAGTTTATAACCTAGAATACACACTACTCTATAATATATGCTATAACATTGACTATAAACTAGTCTATAACATCAGCCGTAGAATAGACTATAAACTAGTCCATAATGTAGATGAAAAATTAGTTTTTAACATAGACTATTAACCGCTCCATGACATAATCTACGAACTAGTTTAATATAGCGTACCCTAACACCATATTCGCAAAATAAAGTGCAAAAAGGGGAGTAAGTGTAATACAAGTGAACAAAAAGTTATTTTTGAGCTTTTGCGCTAAAAAGATAGACATGCAGATATCATTATAGCTGTCTAAGGGATGCAATCGCATCTAAAATAGCAACAAAACTAACTACCACATATTAAATACCAGAAAAAAAAAACAAATTTAAACTCGTCGCATTTGCAACGATCAACAAGCAAACAAATAAACAACAACGGCAGTGTAGAAAATCAACTACTGGTTACAATAAAGTTATGTTATTGCAATGTTGCATATCAGTTTAGACAATCAGCAGCATACATCTATTTAACAGAAAGCAGCAAAAACGCCAACAATATTGTAGCTGTAACTCAACTAAAGTAACACACAACGACTAAAAGTAACTTAAGCAACCTATTTCACGCAAACTCTCCTCTTTGGCCAGTTAACACGATGAAATTTTTTGTTTCTCGGCCAAGTGCTTTTAGTCTGGTCATGAAAATGCTATAATCTGCTGTAACGAAACTTAAATGCTCCTACATTCATTAACTCTCTTTGGAAAAGAATTGTGTGAAAAGGAGGAGGTTACATGTTTAATATAGAGTTCTTACCTCTGGATATATGTACCCTACAGTTCTTGATAAAGAAGATATAATTAAATATGAACCGCTATTAGCTAAATTTATACCATTTTCAACTTATATGACTTATTCTAGGTGTAATGAAGGAAATAAGGAACTTATTATACCCATCCTTCATCATTTATTTTGGTGCAGGGTATAAAAAAGCTATTTAACCCATCCAGGTTGTGGGGTTCACATGCGTGGTGTTTCTAGGTTATTTAACACTAACACTCTATAACACACGCTCCACTGGTTGGTTAGCTGTTGTAGCAGGAGCACCAGCAGTAGTTGTTGTAATATTACTCATAGTAAACCAGTGAGTGAATGAGTGAGTGGCCTTCTTAAGATGCGATGCAATCACTTTTCGATGCGTTTTAAGTAATGCATATTTCTTTATTTTCGTTTTGATTTTTAGCATTAAAGGTATGGATTCTTTTCTTTCTTTATTTAATTCCTGCTATTTTCATGCGATTTTTATTTTGGTTTTCAAAGACGTTATCGCATTTTAGAGCAACGATTTATCAAAGTTAACATAGACTTTTAGCTTTTGCAGGCAGATAGCTGCCAGGCATGCAACCAATAATATTCTATATTCTTTTAGGCCAGTTTAAACATGAGGGTATTCTCTATGGGGCTTTTTTTTATAAAAGTGTTGTAGCAAAAACAAAAACCCAAAAAAAAAAGAGAAGGCATAATATTTTGCGTAAAGTAGAAAATGTTGTAGCATTTTTGGGGAATGATAACTTAAAGTTGAAGACACGAAAAAGAAAAAAAGAACTGACAATAAAAAGGGAAACTTGTGATTTAAATGAAAATACCAGCAATAAATAAATATAATAAATTTTTTGGAGAAAATAGTGTTTGGCAAAATAATACGTAGATTGGGATATTGTGATTCATATTCAGAATTTTTGCAGGTCTACAATCATTTAATTAGTATTGTCATTTGATATTGTTACATTGTAATCCAGAGAGCAAGAGCATTCTTGTCCTTTATAATAATTTCCCAAATTTGTATATTTCATATTTTTAGTTGAGACAAGTTTTAACAAGAATCAAGAATTGAATGTCTTAATAGATGACACAAATCAGATGGTTCCTTACAGACGAAGAATATATCGAACGAAAACTGTTTAGTGTGGTTATTCTCTTCTTGTAATAGATGATGAATCGAAGCCTTAGTAAACATGTGACAAGATTGCGTATCGTGGAAAATTATCCTTAGAGTTGGTGTGGAAAAAGCTGTTGAGAACAGTGAATATTTATTACTCTTGGATCTCAATTAACATCATAAATATTAACTGGATGACAGACTGAGCGTGAGGTGAATAAAATAAAGAAGAGAAAAAAGGAATAATAATACACCCCCTGGACCTTATGGACGTAAAAAAATTCCCAATATATGGCAACTACCCCTTGAATTGTTTTCGTCAGGTAAAGGGGTCTTCAAAAAATATCTGGTGATAATTTTTTTTTGCCAAAAAGGATTAAAACTGAACTGGATTTGTTTAAAATTGTTTTCATTCAAGACCGAAAACAATTTAAATTTATATCATATTTCGGATATCGATATAGAACTCTTATTATTTATGAACATGGTATACTTCTCTATCCCCCCGATCAAAAGTTACAATATTTTTGTAAATAGTCAAAATTGTGCTGAAATGCAAGGCCAAAGGTCATGAATTCGATTTACATAAGCAGTCAATTAATATAATGATGTGAATTTTTATATAAAATATGTTAATACAAATTTAAATTTTTGTATAATCGCTCAGAGATTGGCCTTCCATAATCGAAAATAATGCAGAGAACATGCTTACGAATCTCAGCCAATTGCCAGGGGATCCATTGAACAGAATTTTTATGATTAACAAATGCAGAGAACAGCTACTCACAAAACATATCGTTAAAATCATTAGATATGTATTCACTAGGTTACTACTTTTCACAACTTATCTGCTGCTAGATCCATGCTAAAAATGTGAGTTATGAACTTAGTCATCTGAAAAGTCATTTATACGTCTAGTATGTCCTTTTTTGGGTAGTAACGGAGAATACATTTTTATCCTTATTCGTGTCTTTGCAGCTGCAACAGTAATCGTTGAAAGGCAATGACCAGTGTATATAACCAGTGTCAACAATCATGACTCACTTAAAACATCATTTTTGAATAGTGCACCGATAGAAGAATAGACACGGTAACAATAAAGAAAACTTTAATGATTATTCTACGGTGAAAACTAAACAAAATCCTTAGATCCAAGACGTGTGGCTTTAAGTGAAATGTGAATAGTTTTAATTACTTCTTAAGACATCTTTAAGGTTTTGGTTGAATTTCTTAACATGATTTTTACAAGTTATGGGACGAATATCTTAAAATTGCTTGATGCATTTCACTGAAAACTTATGACTTCGAGTTGCATGAAAGAGTTGGTTTCATGCGACGATATTTTAAATATTATTAGCCGAATTATTTATTGGACTTAAGCAGAAGAGAATATGTTAGAGGTCAAAGGTTTCGGCATCAATAATCAGAGTTTTGGCAAATGTTTTTTACAAATTAGCAAACGGTAACCAAATCTGAAAATTTGAAACTGCAAAAGTCTCAGTATATCTTAAGATAATGAGAAAAAATATACAGGAAATATTCTCGATATTTCAAGCCTAAAGGAGATCAACTATCTGAATTGTAGAAAAACTACTTCTCTTGTATAAATCAACATTTGAAAGAAAACTTAAAAACTTTTCAACAAAAAATCATTTAACAAAATTTAATTAATTTATTTTTATTTGCAAAAAAAAACCATTGAAATAAAATACTAAATTCCCCTTCTCCTAATACTAATTTATTTATCCGGTATCTTTCTCTATAAATTTTTTATCATCTTTAGCATAAAAGCTCAAAAAGACCGCTCAAACTTTTTCTCTATAACTTTTCGCACAAACTAAAAATAAAAACGACAAAAAAGAACGTTAAGTACTTGTATCGCATTTTTTTGGGGTTCTTTACAAAAAAAAAATACAAATCATTTTTTGTTGTTGTTATTAGTCTGATACTTTAGTATGTATTTGTTTTGATCTTAAATTATAAGAAGAAGAACAAAAATAAAAAGAGTTTAACAAAAAACCAGAACACAGAAGATCTCTTAACACTTTTTGCAATATAAAAGAAAACAACAACAAAAACAATGATTAAATCCAGCTTAAAGAAAAGTGTAAGAGTTTCTCATGCGATTTTTATCACTTTCGATATCTAAGCGAATGATAAATGAAGGTGTGTTGCTTTAAAACTGATAATTTTCAGCTCATTTACTTAATACAAAAATAAAACAGAGAATAAACAAAAAAAAAAAATAAATAAAATAAATAAAATAAAAGAATAAAAGAAATAAACTTTAAAATATACAGCTATGGAAATATCTATACTATGCAGGAAATCCGCATATATTTTACGAAAAAGAACTATAAATAAATTACAAAATTTTGCTAAGTACTTAATTCACTTTAATTCACTTACTCACTTTAATGAATAAAAAGGAATAAAAAAAACTTGATGATTTTCAGAAAAGGTGCGGTAAATTTTTGATTTTCTGATTCTTTAAATTGAAAGCTTTGTATATATTTCAAAATATAAGCTAACATACTTCCACAGTGCTAAGGAGTCCTTAGTTGTTCACAGAAAAAAGAAAAATACAGAAGAAGTATTGACCTTATGACCACCAACACAAGTGGTGTCCAAACTCAATGAAATTCGGTCACATTATTTATTATTGTCCTGAGCAGTTTCCAATTTAAAGCCAGTTATATCGAGTTATTAGCAAAAAAAGTTATAGACCGATATCTGAGAAAACCTCAAAATTACGAATGGATTTAAACAAAATTTAACTATGACATTCAGTTTTATAATATCGAAAGAGTTCTACGTGGAAATATGGGAAAAGAAAATGTGTCTGATCGCAGTTATAGATATTTAAAAGATAATTTTCTGAAATTTTCCATATATATTTATTTTTACACAGTAATAAACCAAAAGAAACAAAAATTTTCGGGTCATTATTTGACCTAGCTCCCATATTACAACCCTTTGCGGAATATGGCTTAAATCTTATAACAAAGTTAGATATGAACAAATTCTACTGAAATTCTAATGTTTGAAATATATGTTATTAACTTAATTATATCGGTACATATTTTGATAAAGCTCCCATATCAGTCCCCTTCCCGGTAAAGATGTTTTGAACTTATACAACTTGTAAATAAAGTCCAATTCCATTGAAATTCAGAACAATGATTTTTCTAACTTTTCTTAATGTATATTATTAATATGAACGATCTCGGTCCATGTTTTGCTGCAGCTACCATATAGCACCGTTTCCCGGAAACCTGTTTTGAGCTTAAAAACAGGTAAATAAAGATCAATTCTATTTAAATTCAACACAAATATATTTCTAACTGAATTTAATATAAATTATTAATTTGGACAACTTTGGTTCATATATTCCTATAGCACCCTTATAAGTACCCTATTTTGATCCTTTAAAAATAGAAAATAATGGCCAATTTTCTTGAAATTCGGTTCAATTAATTTTCTAACTATCTGGAATATGTCTTAATAATCTGGCCAATGTCGGTCCATATTTTGCATATAGTTTCCAAAAAATGGGTTTAAGCTTATAAAACTATTATATAATTGTAATTCGACACAATTAGTGTTAAAACTGTATTTAATATAAATTATGGATAATCTCGGTCCATATATTGCTATAGCACCTAGTGTCTTGAATATATGTTATTAATATGACCAATGTTGGACCATATTTTGCATATAGCTTTCAGAAAACGGGTTTGAACTTATAAAACTATTATATCAATAAACATTTTTAAACTGTTTTTAATATATGAACAATCGTCCGCCATATTTGGATATTATTTCATTATAAACCCACTTTAAGGAATAAAACATGAATCAATTCCTTTGAAATTCAGAGTATTTATTTAATATTCGGCACAGTCGAATATAACATTCATACTTGTTTAATATTCTGATTCTCTAAATCGGAATTGAAACCCTTAGTCGTTCACAGAAGAAAAACAAAAGAAGTAGTAACCTCATGAAGATATATGGCAGTAGATATCGAAGCTGACATTTTACAGACCCACATCAATTCTGGAAGGAAGAAAGGCTACATAAAAAGTCATCACCGCTAATTTATTGAAAAGTGGCATCTTGAACATTTGTAGTAACTGAAGAGGAATAACTCTGCTTAACACAAAATAAGTAAAATTAGGAAACGAACAGCCAGGTTTCAGGCGTTGCGGAGATAAACAGGAGTTGGGCTGCATTTTAACTGAAAAGTCGCTTGAATGGCATGTCTTTTATAGATTTAAAGAAAGCTTGGAACAGAAACATATGAACTGCTATATGAAAAGTACTAAAAAAACAGAGGTACCCTGAAGATTATACGAATCAGAGCTATGTACAAGGACTCTGAACTCTCTCATTTTGAAAACTTTTAAGAAGCTTCTGCTTCTAATATACTCAAGAGGAATTAATATTAAATCCCCATTGAGTATGTTACATAAGAACCATAACTCATCATCATTCCATTAGTCTGTTCATTAAAAAAGTCATCAAATATTTCACATATTTTTGTCAACTTGTTGGAAAAAACACGAAATTATACGTATCACTCCTCTTCTTAGGAATATTCAATAATCCAATAAGGATAACAAATTGTTCTGAAATTCCTCCTTTTATATTTTAAATCCGTATTCCCGCCTAACTCACTGTAGCGTATCACTTCAATCTAATTGTTAGAAAAGTAAAATTCAATTAACCATTTCATTTGTTTTATTTCAGTTCCATGCGTCATGTCACCTGACATGATTGTAGCGCCTTTAGTGTCTGTACTACTTTTTGTTGGTCTCCAGCCACTTCTATACATACACACACACACACACACACACTCTCTTAGTTTATCTTAATCTTTCCCTTTTCATTTCATATTTAATGTTTGTCTTTATGTATAGAAATTTTTACAATTTATTCCCCAAAGTATATTTTGGTGTAATTCTATGCCACACGATACTCAATAAACGAATAGTAGAAGAAGAATAAGAAGAAAAAAGCCATCATTATAATCACTTGGTTGTTAAAGTTTTTTGTTGTTGTTGTTGTAATTTTGTTATGTTTTTCAATTACTCACCTTAACGTTTTGGCGATTGTTCGTTCACATGTTGTACATCAGACTAATAACAAACAATTGATAGCTGTAAAGCGTTTGGAAAGTTTGTAATAGAAGGAGAGTCTAGAGAAAAAAAATCTACAAATCACGTTTTAAGTGTCACTTATAATCCCGAGAAAACATGTTGTATTCACTCACTTTTTTTCAGTAACAAAGTTTTAGGTTTTTTCTTCAATACAATGTTTTGAAATTTTTTGTTTTGTTTTTGTATATTTTTATAATTGAGGTGACACATGTGGTCACATACGAGCTTTGGGGAGACAAAAAAGTTAAGTGCTGCATTTCTATTGCTATGTTGTTTTTGCTTTTCTTTTCCTATTCTTTTTCTAAAGAGATTAGTTTAACATTACAAGCGGTCTTAAAGTATTTCGTTTACTGTTTCTATTAATTTTTTTTCGGTCTCTCGTTAATGTTTCTGTCAACTGACCTTAAAACAATAAAAAAGTAAAAAAAACACAACAATTATTGTTTGGGGGATTACAGACTAAAAGCAAACATTAAGCCTTTTATTGATTGAAAGTTATTCCTTTGTTATTAGTCATATGATATTTTCATTACATCCATCATAAGTGTATTTGGGAAATTGCGCACTGTAGTCTCAAATTAATAAAAAAAAGTATAATCGATGTTAATACCGAACCATGGATCATTGCTCGCTTTCCTATTGGAAATTCTCTTGTTTTCATTCAGACGTCTTGTAGTTTAAACTGCAAGCAGCGTTACTCTTGATGATCTTTAATGATACCATCATTCTAAATTTTAAGTTTGCCAAATACAGATTATAAAAAGGAGACAAAAGCGGAAATTCCTTCGTGATTCATTGCCCTTGAGACATTAAATAGGGTTTAAGTCCCGGCCATATATTCACTCAATTATTAGAGGTTGGAAATTTCCCGAAATCATCCTGTATGACCTCCGTTTTCATCACTTATTGGTTTTTATGATGTTGTTATAAATGTCTTCAGAGTGGTGTGTATTTGGAAACAATCATGTGAAGCATCCTGCCTCTATGCCTCTATTGGTTTATGGATCATTTTGATCATATAAGAAATCTTTCTATTTCCATTCAGGTGACTTATATGCTTGGCAAACAGTTAATAATGAGAGTTCGACTTCTTTGTATTGATATTCAATATTCAAATGGATCAGGTCTTTTACCTGCAACAATGTAATCCATACACAGTTATTGCAACGTGAAGTTCCTACTAAGCATTCAATCTTGGAAGTATGTCCAGAAATTATAGTCATTAAGAAGATATTCCTTTATGTCTAAAATGATGCTCTTTAAAATATTACCAATCAAACTTTCAGAAATCATCAACTCCATACGAACCATACATATTAGAACGAACCAAAATTCATCCCAGTGCTGAAATTCAATCGTTCTGACATTTGACTGACAAGATATGCACCTTTTATTTGCCAAAAGTTTTTCAAACAATCTGCAAAATACTTCTGATCGGTCAGATATATGGAAACAAATGAAATATCTTTTTAACGAAGCGTTGTCGAAGTCATACATCAGTTGCGCTCGGGCCATCTTTCTATGCATTAGATACCGAATTTTATCAAATAATATGATTGCTATACCTGTAATAACCATTTATCATTACACACCACGTATATGATTTTGGTCAACTAAACTTCATTACCTTCTCAGACTAAATGTTCAGCAGACAGGCTGAAGGCGTGTTCTTTACGTTATTATAGTT
>PYHX02000494.1:8976150-9009182 GCA_004302925.2 Cochliomyia hominivorax
ATCTGGTTCCATTATTATATTTCATTATGTTGTTATTTGTGATTCCATCTTTCCATATTATGTGATGACTCTTTAATATGTATGCATGTACACATACATAAGTATGTTTGTAATAGTGTATGAATTGTCTGAATTTTATCATTTTTTTCTATTTTATATTTTCATGTAGCGACATGATTGTTTATGTTTTAAAGCGGCTTGCATTCGTTATTTGTTGCAACCTTAATGTTTGTAATAATGCAATGCAATATTATTGTTGCTGTTGTATGTTCAATGTGTAACTTAAGAATATTGGCGACCATTATCAAAGTCTGGCACTCTAATAACATTAAAATCACAATCATGATGCCACATAAATAGAGAGAAAGATACTAAAAAATTGAGATTGCTGTTGTTGTTTTATATAATATCAGTAACATTGCAATACTACTTATTACTACTACAACTACTAGCAACATAATAATATTCACATATACACTTTCATACACAAATAAACAAGAAATAATAAATTTACAATAATTCAAACTCTTTTTTATATTGTTTTGGCAACTTAACATAATGTTGCTGACTATCATCTGAATATTGTTGTTTGGTGTTGCATCCACTTGTAGTTTTATATGTTTGTAAGAGTTTTTAATAAAACACACACAACGAGTTATGTTGTTGTTTTTTGGGGTGCGTCAATTTATAAGTTCAAGGAACAACTTTACACACACACATATTGATGAAAAAAAGTTTTCCGTTTATATTTATGAAAAAAATGTTTAATTAAGGAAGTTGTTATCTTTCTTTCTATTAACATTCTTTTCACATTATGACAATAATGTTGATTTAAAGATTCTTAAGATGAGATGAACGTTAAAAATGGCAATAATAAATTTTAAAATAAGAAATGTGACACAGATTTTAGAAAATTTAATTATTAGTTGTAGTTGTTCTAGTTCAGTTCTTATTTAGTTCTAGTTTAGTTCTAGTTAGTTCTAGTTCAGTTCTAGTTCAGTTCTAGTTTAGTTCCTGGTAATGTATCATTTAAAGCTTTAATTTTTCAAAAAGGTGTTTTTGTAAAATCTTTATGTCTTAAAACCTTCAATACCCTCAAAAATAAGTTAAACGTATCGTAGGAGATAAAAAACAATAACAAAATCTTATAATGTCAAGTCAAGTAGTTGTTTTTGCACTACTAAACGTATATTAAGGTTTCAAACAATTTTAGTCACTTCTTCTTTCCGATTTGTTTTGTTTCGGTTTTATTGTAATTCTGTTGGCATAAACAATCTTTGCAACAACGTTTCTTATGTTGAATGTTATGTTGCAAAGTTGAAAGTATAGTATTTTGCTATTCAACACCCAAAGGTATCAAAAGACAAAACATTGCTAATATCAGGGCTTTACGAAGGTATGTTTTTTTTGTTTTGTTCAGTTGGTGGTGGTATTGTTGTGGCTGTTGCTGGCTTAATGTTGTTAGTTAAAAATATTGCTACTACTCAAGTACAATATTGTAGACATGAATACAAGTTGGTAGATGTATTCATGTTGCAATGTTTTCTGGTTTAAAAGTCTTTAGCTTTTTCCTGAGCAGATTTTTGTTTGTGTGTATAGAAACATGTAAAAAAGAACAAGAACTTTTTTCTAGACTTCTTCAGTGAAATGTTTAGAATGTTGATGATGATGATGATATTGTTGTTGTTTGTGTTATTTAATGGATCTTCAGCACTTTGAGTGATTTATTTCACACGTTGTTGAAATGGACAGCAATGGGCTAAATTTTGACGTTTATTGCTACAACAGCGTAAACTATGCAGAAAAAACACAACAACTATATGTTGCAAGTTGATAAAGACAATCAACTTGGCTGTTAAGGAAAACGATTATGTTGATGATGAAGAAGAGGCAAACAATAATGACGATGATATTGTTGTCGTTCAGTAAACGTTAAAAACAAAAATGAAAGAACATCAGTCAACTGGGAAAATGTCAGGCGTAAGTTGATTACATGAAGAGCTAAGAGTGCTTAAATCTTTGACATTACAACCAAACATACAAAATTGGATCTTAAATTATATTATGTTCAGTTTTTGAATATAATGAGAAGACAGCTCTTGCCCGATTATATATTCCCTCAACAAAGTCGGTGATCTATGCTCAATTTTGGTTGTTCCTATATGGTTACGGTATTTTTTTTAATGTTTTATATAAATTTATGTATAATTTTTAACAAAAAAAGTATTTTTTGTAGAAATTTTTTTTCAATTGAAAATTGATTTTTTATTAAATTATTGAAAATTGATTTTTTTCACAAAAAATTTTTTTGATTAATTTTTAAACAAAATTGTATATTTTAAAATTATTTTTAAGAAAAGTCCATTCCTAGAAAATTTCTAGAATTTTTAGTAAAATTTTGGATTTTCAATAAATTTTTTTTTTTGGAAAAACATTAATTTTAGAGAAAATTCAAAATTTATTTCACATAAGTAATTAAAGTCTCTTTTGCATGGGGACGATTCCTTTTTGCCTCATACAAAAGTTAAAAATTCTCATGTCTTGCGCTAATAGCAGTATCTGCGTACCATTCTTCATCCAAAAATTTAACGTTTTTCGCAAGAGTGAGATTTTTTTGAAAATCAAATATATTATTTATGCAGAATCTAGTTAACTCGACTCAAATTTAATCGAGAATATGTGTAAAGCAAATTAAGAAGAACATCTTTAAATTATCCTTGACTTATTCTGTATGTCGGTAATAATTACACGTTTCACGCGGATTGGAGTTTTGGGTATTTCCGTACAGAAATGTGGGGTTTATGAAGTTTATGAAGTTCTTCATATTTGACTCCAAATGGCGAAAAATACTATCTAAATTCCAATGTTTCATATGAAAATCAAATGGAAATAAGTCTTTCTTTAAACAAAACTTTCCTAGAGCTAGTCAGACTTCAACGAAATTTCACACAGTGATAAGAAAACTATAGCCGCATTTAAGGTCTACATAATCCTTAAGTTAGTCACTACGAGTCATAATAATATTTAAAACAACCCATATTCCTTATATCTGAACCGATTTTAAAGAATTTCATATAAGTGAATTCTAATATTGAAACATACAAAAATATATTCTGTTTTAACAATTTCAATTTTACATTTTTTCTATACAAAAAAATGGACTATTTTTTTTAAAGAAAAAAATTCCAAAAAATTAGAATTTTCAGAAAAAATTTTCAGAAAATGTATTTTTTTTTTTAGATTTTTTGATAAAAAAGTTGTTACACTCATTTTGAGTTATAATTTTCTTTTCTGAAGCGAGCTATACTATATTAATATCAGAAATCTACTTACTTATCTTAATTTTGCTCAAGGAAATCGGTTGGAGAGATATCGCAAAAAATGCTAAGAAAACATTTTTGCGAATTTTTGCAGATTTTTGAAAGACATAGAATATTATGTGAAGTAATAGTTGAAATAGTTTCCTGTTAAATATCAAAAGTGGTGTGTATATTTAAAACTCTATTTATATAAGAAAACTTGAATAATCGATTATAATTAATTTAATCATTTCAAAAATGTTATTTAAAAAATTCATATGAATGTATAAAAGAAAATTTTCTAATTTCCAGTATTTTTTTTTCTTTTAAACAAAATAACCTTTAAAACATACAAATATTTATTTCAGAGGTCATTTAAGCATTGAACTGTATTTCACATGACATTAAAAATAAATACTACTAATTTAGCATAAGTACTTGGGCATATTTACCATTTAGCTGTTAATTACATTCTAAGTCATATGTTATGTTTTACATATGCACACACATAAATACATACATACATTCATACATACATACATACATACATACATACATACATACATACATACATATATAGGAAATCTTGTATTTTCTAAATGTATTTTTCTGAGGGTGGGAGAGGGAGAGAGAACCCACAATCATATGTGTAACACTAAATAATAAAAGTAATAATTTACATTCAACATGGTGCATTATTACAAGAGGCCAAAGCTTGATAATATTATTGCTTCTGTTGTTGTTGTTATTGTTGCTGGTGGTAGGTTGTTGCAACATGTTTATGTTTTAATTAGTTAAATCATGGCAAAGACTTAAAACAAGCAACTTACATAGTACACACACACACATCTACAAATACCGATGTAAGAGCCAGATGTATGTTTCTACATATGAAAACCCTCAAGCAAACATTCATTCTTTTATTCATTAAAAAAATGTAACAAAAACAAAAAATATGTAAAATGTTATAGTCGGTCAACCCCATCTAAGTAATACCCTATACCATATTGACAAAAATATATGAACGACCCTCGTATAATTTGCTTTTCTGATTTATGATTTATATGCGAAGTACATTACATGTATGTAAAATTTATGCGTTTGAAAATTATTTCACTGGGGGTTATATCGGAGCTATTAGAAATGATGGACCGTCCCTCAGATTATATTTATCTTAATTTGATCAGTTGTTATTACAATACCAACGTATATGTGACATTGAACGGAGCTTGAATGGAATCTATGAAAATAGTGGACCGACCATCGCCTTTTTTGATACATCATTTAAGGGTGCTATAAGTCTTATTTTTATTGAATTTTATTTAAATCGCTTTATGTTTAGAACTTTAAATGTTTTAATTCCATTCCGAGAGAACATTTGTATGGGAGCTACCTGAATTATTGTAACGAATTCCATAGGCTTCATACCTAACGCAAAAAGTACCGAATTTCATTAAGATATCTAAAAGATTGCGACCTGTAGAATTTTCACAACATTTACATGGACAACCAGCCGACATCGATGTGATACTGGGTCAAGCGGTATGTTTAAAAGTGGGTATTATACCATTTTTTCTTTATGTTACAACATAAGCACAAAAGTATAAAACTCCAACTATCTACGATGATGTAGGGTATTAAAAACTAAAGAAAATATCTTCACAAGCTTTTAAGTGCAACAATTTAAAATTTAAGTTCATTTTTCATAAATGAAGCAAATGAGAATAAAATATAAAAGAATTAAGACAAAAGAAGAGGAAAAAAACTTGTTGTCTTTAGTTTTGTTTTTCGTACATTCAACGACTTTTTTTACACACGACAACAAAGCGCAACAATTATTACAAGAAAAAAATTCCTCAGGGCAAATGTGGCATTTGACGCCACAAATAAAGTACCATATATGTATGTAATGTAATGTGCAACATAATAAAAGTACTTTTGTGTGGTAAATACATTTTATATTGTAGCGTTTTTTTAAAGATTTATGCTTAAGTTTAAGGGCAAAGTGCACAAATACATTAATGTAGTGTGTGGGTGCAATTTTGCACCAAATACAAGTGCGATTATAATTAAAGTATTCGATTATGTTAGTTTTTGTCTTTTGGTTTATCATTATAAGTTTCATTTGATCCTTCATGGTCTGAAAGCCAACGCCTTAAAATTTTGACTTTAATCACTATGTTTTATCCACTAACTGGACCAATATCGGACTTTGAACCAAATATTAGCATGATTTGAAGATATTTCAACAGAAAACTAATAACTGGTTGATCAACTGAAATACGGGTTCATAAACTGAAATACCGGTTCCGAATATGGGTTCTGAATACATTGAAATAATGTAATATGATACCATATATGGAAAATATTTAGATGATCGTTTGAATTTCAATGGTACTGAACCATATTTAAGAATCTTTTGAGTCTAAATCACTATTCCGGAAAATGGACCTTCAAGGGATTTATAACAAAATATTGTTTGTTATTTTTTAAATTAGATTCATATGTAAGTGAAAATTAAAAAAAAAAAATAATTGTACCATTTTTCTTCTAAATTCAAGAGTCTTAAAAGATTATAACCTTTTTTCTGAAAGAAGCTTTGTCAAATTATTAACATATATTCCAAAAATTCAGAACAATAATTGGGTCGAATTTAAATATTAAAGGAAGGGGCTTTATATGGGATCCATAACATGTAATAGACCTATATTAGTCAAATTAATATTATATTCATCTTAGAACAGTAAATGTGCTGAATTTGACAAGTTCAAAAGTGTTTTCCGGGAATGGGCCTTAAATGGGAGCTGTAACCGAAATTAGACCAATATTAATTTAACTAGTAACACATATTCAGTAGTAAGGCAATGATTGTGCCGAATTTTAGTACACTTGGTCTTTTTTTACGAGCTTTAAAAGCTCAAAACTGTTCTGTTTAAATTTAGTTGTTTTCTGTTGAAAATTTTGGAAAGTAGTTCTTCAGAATTCGGAAATTGTCCAGCTGGTTTTAAGAAATAAACTGCAAAGGAGAAAAGAAAACAATCTTCTTAATTTTTTGTTGCATTTGGAAAATAATTCTTAACAGATAATGATTTTGCCCAGATTATGTACATTTTATGGGGTCTAACATGATGTCTTCTTGGCGTTGCACACGGAGTGACAAACAATCATCATCACCTGTAATGACGGAGGGTATAGAAATTAAGGTGTCTAATTCATTGATTCCAAAGTTACTGAATTCTTTCAAAAAATCATCTTGGAACCGCAATATATCGTCCAGATTCAATTAATTATCGTAAAGAGAACTTCACCGGTGGTTTGTTTGGTGAAAATATCAAATACTAGTTTTAGGCATTTTCTGAGTTTCAAATACCAGGGTATTTAGGTGATCAATGGTAATTGATACCTTTACAATTTTTTATTTTGGTTAAATTTTGTATCCCTTAATAAGAATTTTAATGAAATGATCCTCTACCTCTCTAAATAAACTCAAATTTTGATTTTATGCAAGAATATATGTATACACTTTATGGGGTCTGAGATGACTCCTTCGTGGTGGTGGAGGGTATAGAAATTTAAGGGTTTTATTGATTGATTCAGAAACATTCTTTCTAAGAAATTCATTCTAGAACTGCTATACTCTGTCCAGGTTCAACATAAAGCAAATTTCACCAGTGGATTTTTGTAGAAAATAACAAACACTGGTTTTATCAATTTTTTGGGCTTAAATACCAGATAATGTAAATTTGACAGGATGATATCTAGCTGATCATTGGCAACAGATAACTTTCCCATTTCTTATCTTGTTTAAATGTTTTCTTTTTTTTAACTATAAGAATTCGAATGGAATTATCATTACTTTAACGCTTTACTATTTAACCGAACTATAAATTGAATTCTTCCCATTTTGGCGGAATCTCTTTAAAAAGTGCCGTTCCTAAATATTCAATTAAGAGGCGAAATTCTCTTTTGTTTTTCATTTCCCTTCTTTTTAATAACACCTACAAAAATTTTGCAGATATAACAAAAATCAATTAAATTAATATTTATTTTAACAAAGAAGACCGTAAAGCCCTCATTTTCTCTTTTATTTCGAATACACCTTTAAAATATTTATTTTATATAAATTTTCTTTTATATTTCGGATGTTTTCTTTAGAAATATTTTGCCAACTTAATAATGATAATGGTACGTACTTACAAGATATTTATATGAACATGAAAGACAAACAAGAACTTTAAATGAAGAAAAGAGAGAATCGAATACATACATTTGTAAATATGCCGGTATTATTTTTGGTTATGTCTTTGGTTCGTGTTATTATTGCACACCCTAAAATGTCAATAAAAGAATGAAATCATTATTCAGAAGTGAAATAATAGTTATTTTTCCCATTTGTTTATTATGCTGAGCAGATAACTTAATTTTGAATAGCACAGGGTAATTTTTGTCTTAATTTCGGTAATGGATAAGCATTACCTCAGATTATCTACAAACAATCATTAGGAAGTTAGATTTCAACGATATACTTCTTGACATTCAAAATTTAAACAAAATCATTTAATACCTTCTCATAACTGTTCCCTTGAAACACCCAGTCTTTTGGCAATTTTCCTAAACACATACACACTTATTCACATGTACATTTATGCACATTGGACAAACAATCATTACTAACATTTATGGTATCATTTGTTAAGTGTCATCTTCTTTATGTAGCACGTACTCCAGCAATCATACCAGTGTAAAATAGTGGGCATATGAAATATAAAAATATTCCCTGTTCCCATATAATAAGATCTCTGTAAAGATGTTCATATGTATGTATGTAAGTATGTATGTATGTATGTATGTATGTATGTATGTATGTATGTATGTATGTATGTATGTATGTATGTATGTATGTATGTATGTTTTTCTGAAAAATATAAACATGTTTGTTAAGGTCTTTTTTATTCAATACTCATATGACTCTCATCATCTATATCATCGTGGTCATGTACTTTCAAATAAATTCATTTAATTTTTGTTGTTGTTGTTATTATTATTCTTCCAGCATTTTCTAAAGCTTTCAAAGTGTTTCGTATTCCTTTAGTGAGGCCGATTCTTTAAGTAAAACATAAATAAATAAACAAGTGTGAGTGACATATTCGGTGTTGGTGGAACTCAAATACCCTTTGTCAGATGTTGGTTAAACCCCAGCCTACTATTTCGTTTTCAAATCCTCTTGTTTATGCCGTTTTAGTGGATCCTCCATCTGTTACCACTAGAATGGTACGTGAAGGAATGGCATCAAGGACTCTATTTAAGAAGAGCGATTTTAGGCTGTTGAATTTCTTGGGGTAGGACACACAGTGCAACGAAAGCAGTGTTACCAGGAACATGTTATTCAGAGAGTGATATAATTTGGTTGTACCCCGAGAGTGGTAATACTAAAACGGGAATCTTAAGGGGTTTTAAAGATATCTTGGTGGTTGAGATTGTTTCACTAACGGATGAGAAACGGGGAATGGTGTATTGACTTGCAGAGGAGTGTAGCTCTTCTGTTAGGAGTTAAAAGGGCGACCGAGCTGGTCGAGGGTTACATTCCGTAGCCTTGAGAGCTTTAGGCACTGAAAGCATATATGGAATAGGAATACCATATAACCATACCATAAGAAAAAACAGTTTGTAGCGTTTGCTTAGATGTCCGTTCCTAGGTCCGTCTGTCCGGTTGGATGTCCATTGACCATATTCGGTTCAATATTTAATGTACCTCCATATAAATGTTCCACTCGGAATGGGTTCTAAGGTCATAAAGATCCTAAATTTAAAACGATTTAAATGAAATTCGGCACAAGTAAGTCGATGTGCCAAATTATACGACCGTCTCTTCATGATTTCCTGCAGCTCCCAGTTAACCCCATAAATTTTACATTAATGTTAGTTTCTAAATGGTGTACTGCATACTTTAGATTGGGAGTTATTTTTGTGATGCCGTACAAAAATTTTATTGCGACACTTTGATCCTCCTAAAAATAAGGATCTTGAATAATTACGACTTTATGTTACTTATAATATGACAAACTAAATCTCCATTTCAATTTGCACTTCACGAAGGTTTAAAATAGATATAGATAGATTTGTTGTAAATAATTTTCGCGCTTTTCACAAATATTTCCTGCAACATTAATCTCGTGGGTTGCAGCAGTACGGACAAAAAAAGAACAAACCTCAATAACAACAATAAAATCAGTAAAAACTACAATGCGGGTAAATATGGTAAATATTTGCAATATTTAAAGATGCAACATGCAACAAACTCCATGACAAAATGTCCACAACAACAACACCAAAAAATAAATACTTATTTATTTACAACAAATGAATAAGATGATAAAACGTTTTAGAATTATTGAAAGGTGTATAATGATGAAAAATGATTGTTTAATGCAACAATAAATATAAAATGTTAAAAAAGAGGGAAACAAAAGTGTTATGGATGTTATTGTTGTCACATGAAAAATTAGTTTCAGAATTTTAGAACTTTAAATGGAAATTTGAAAGTTTAAAGGTTTTAACGAGTTAAAATAAATTTCAAATTCTATTTCAATGGAAATTGTTAGAGAAATCAGCAGATCCATGACTAGAAAAGTAAATTGAAAAGTAAATCATTAGTAACTGAGTTAAAATTAAAATTCTGGGTTATTTAAGGAAATATATAAAAATCTAACTTCGAAATCTCATAATAACTGAAGTTGAGGATATTTTTGTATATTTTTCCATCTTCTTGAATTAAAATTCTTTCACATCTTTAAACCTCTTATATTGAGTTGCATATTTGCACCACCCAGAGGTGCTTAATTTTTTTTCATATTTAAGCTTTGCTCACGTTTAACTTAAAATTATCAAGATTTGAAAAACTTCATTTTTTGCGTATCAAATTTTAACTTGATCATAAATACAATATTATATTACATACTTCCAATTTTATCTTAATTTCTTTAATAATTTCTTTTCTTTTTCAGTATCAAAACTTAAGATTTTATTTAAGTTACCTTTTTTTCTTGTTCTTCTCTTAAACCAATGACCTAAATTTTGTTTCAGTTTGAAATTTTGTTATCACTAAGTTTGTAATCACCAAAAATGTATAAAATTAACAGAAAAAGAATCAGACGAAAAATATTCTTAAAACTGTTAACCATAAAACAGATTTGTGATAGTATTTGCTTAAGACAAATACATGTATAAAATTTTAAAACACATGCACGCACACATAGCAGTATTGCCAGATGATACCCCGTAAACTTTTGGAATTTCAAAAATAGTTTCTCAAATGTCCAGCGATATAGTTCTAAGCTGACAAAACAAACAATTTAAAATTTTAGGAAGAATTATTTTGTTTGATTAGAGTTTATGGTGAAAAATTTAATATTTTAGTGAAAAATTGAATTTTTTAGTGAAAAAATGAATTTTTTGGCGAAAACTTGAATTTCTAGAGAAAATTTCGTTTTTAGTGAAAAATTGAATTTTTAGTGAAAAATTGAAATTTTAGTGAAAAATTGAAATTTTAGTGAAAAATTGAAATTTTAGTGAAAAATTGAAATTTTAGTGAAAAATTGAAATTTTTTGAAAAATTTAATTTTTAGTGAAAAATTGAATTTTTAGTGAAAAATTGAATTTTTAGTGAAAAATTGAATTTTTAGTGAAAAATTGAATTTTTAGTGAAAAATTGAATTTTTAGTGAAAAATTGAATTTTTAGTGAAAAATTGAATTTTTAGTGAAAAATTGAATTTTTAGTGAAAAATTGAATTTTTAGTGAAAAATTGAATTTTTAGTGAAAAATTGAATTTTTAGTGAAAAATTGAATTTTTAGTGAAAAATTGAATTTTTAGTGAAAAATTGAATTTTTAGTGAAAAATTGAATTTTTAGTGAAAAATTGAATTTTTAGTGAAAAATTGAATTTTTAGTGAAAAATTGAATTTTTAGTGAAAAATTGAAATTTTAGTGAAAAATTGAAATTTCAGTGAAAAATTGAAATATTTTGAAAAATTTAATTTTTAGTGAAAAATTGAAAATCTAGTGAAAAGTTTCATCTTTAAAAATTAAAACTATAAAAATTGTAATAATAAAAACTTGTAAATTGTAATAATAATTTCAATCAAATAAAGTAAAATTTATAAGTTTCATTTTAATTCATAAGTGTATATGTTAAGAATTTTTCAATCTCACTCCATATATATTAAATTTTAATCGACTTTTATAATCTGGCTTAAGAATTTACTTTATTATTTGATATTTTCTGGCAACTCTAACCTCAACTCATATGTTTTAAAAAAAATTAATCTCTGAAACAAGAACTTAATGCCAAGATTGATACAACAACACAAATAAAGCAGAAGTTTTGAATAGTGATTCCCAAAATTTAAGGTACTGATTATTTTTGGGAACACAATGCGAAAGATAAAAATTCTTAATTTAAGTCTTTTTGAGAAACACTGCTTTTTGGTGTGTAAATTAAAGTTTAATATCAAAAGTAGCTAAAAGATACACATATTTGAATACAAGAGAAAAAGCTACTTTTCACTAAAGAATAAAAGAACAAGTAGCTTTATAAAAATTCAACAGTTTGTATAGTAAATTAAAAATTATCTCTTTGTTTTATGTACCCTTCACTACCACAATTGGTGATGCGGGTACATTAACTTGGACATTTCTTATGAAACGCCAAGAAGGAACCATCTCAGACCCCATAAAGTACATATATTCTTACATCAAATCAAAATCTGTGTAGATTTAGCTATGTGCATCTGTCCGTCTGGCTATTAGAATAATTATCCAAATTCAATGAAATTTTCCTAATCATTTGCTATAACCCTCACTGGTTCTTAATATAAAACAAGCTATACCGGTTCACTGGCAAAGAAGTTATAAACTGATATCTGAAACCTCAAAATTTCGAAAAAAAATCTATTCTAATTTTTCAACAACAGAAATTAAGTAGTAACACAGAAATTGACAGCTTCATCATCCTACCAAAATTCATCAAAATTACATCAATAGTAAAAAACTTATAAATTGAAATATGCAAAATTTTGATACACTCCAAAATCTATGTACCATATTAGCCGCAATTTTTAATATAATTTTGCCATATAAATTTATTTTGCTACAACAGTAAACTCAAAGAAATTTGTGCCGCAGCCATTATTTTATCTAGCTCCCATATAAAGCCCCTTCCCGGAATATCGTTTACAGCTCTAAAATATGTACCGATTTTATAAAAAATTGGCACAATTAACTCCTTAACCGTCCAGAATATATTCAATTAATTTTATTCATATCGGGCATTATTATACTACAGCGCATATATAACGCCCCTTTCCGGAAATCTATTAAACAGGGACAAATTCTATTGAAATTCGGCACAACAGATTTTCTAGCTCTTTTGAACATACGTTGTTAATTAGAACAATATCGGCTTCTATTTTGCTACAGCTCCTATGTAAAAATATCTTGGTCCACATTCGGCTATAGCTTCTGTATAACTCCTCTTCTCGAAAACTCTTATATGAATCAATTTAATATGAAATCATCACGATTATTTTTATAACAGTCCTGAATAAATTTTACTTTCCTGGCGAATATCGGTCCACGCTTTGCTATAGCTCCCTTTAAATCTCGTTACCGGAAAGAAACTTAAAAATAAAAGAAATTTTAAAGTTAAAAATTATCTAGTGAAAGTAGGCAAAATTATTGCTTTATACGTTACTAATTTAACGAATATCGGTTCGTACTTAAGCCTCCTTCCCAGAAAATAATTTTAAATTTTATCCAGTTTTTTTAATTGTAGTTTTTATAGAGGCCTTTTACGTAGTCAGCGTTTTAGCTGATGAAGAAGTAATAAACATTTTGATAAAAAATCTTCAACTCATACTAATTTTTGCGTAATGTTAGTGGTGGAGGGTATTTAAGAATCGGCATAGCCGAATATAGCTTTCTTACTTATTTCTTTTTAATTTTTCGTTTGCAAGGTAAATACGAATAATAAACAGAAACAGAAACTAAAATATAAATTCTTTTCATTTAAATTTAATATGCATAAAAATGCATAAACACTCTAACACTCCAACACATACTCTTAAACATACACACACACACAAGTCAGGCTTTCAGCATCCACATCACTGGCTGTCAGAGGCCAATTTAATAATGAAAACTTAAATAAGAAGATTCAGCATCCCAACAGAAAAAAATCCACATTTTTTCTCCAATTTATCTTTAAAATAAATTAAATTAAAACTAAAACAAAAACAAAACAGAAAATCTTCTTTTGATTTTTTTTATCGATAATATTTATTTGTTTTTTTTTTTTGTTTTTTTGCTTTTCTCATCTTCAACAATTGATAAAATAAAATTGTATCTTTCGGATTATGTATGGTTTTTCTGATAAGAATTGTTTTCTTGTTTTTGTTTTTGTATTTGATTTTATAAATATTTATTAAATGATAATAATGGGAATTTATAAAGTTTTTGTATGTTTTTTAAATCTAAAAATTGAATATTTGTTGATTTTAATCAAAAATCAAATGGAAATTAATATCGAAGGAAAAAAAGAGAAAAATGCTAAGGAATTTCAAACTAATTAATTGCTAATGGTTACACTCACGCAACAAACCACTTTGGTGGATATTTTTCTCTATTTATCTGTAGTTTTGTTGGTAGTCTAGTTAAAAAGTCTTTTATTCATTTGTTTAAATTTGATAAATATTTTAATTAATTAAACACTAAGAAAAACTTTGGCTTAAATTAGAAAAAACTGAACAAGTAAGAATGCTATAATCGGCTATGCCTAATCTTTGATAGCCTCCATCATCAATAGCTGTGAAGTAAATACATTATGTTTCGTACGCACACACTTCCCCATACACTTACAGATGTATACAATGTAAAAAAAGTTTTTCTTAAATTAAACACAGACCATAAAATTAATCATCAATTAGTTATATTTTTGACTATAACTCATTTTCTACTGAACCAATTTTAAAAATTTTTGACATTGTAATGAAGTGCATATGGCTTAATATTATAACAAATTTGATTCCAATTTTTCTATTTATAATAGACAATTTTACGAAAGTTTTTGCTTGAACTTAGAGGTTGCCTCAAATATTGGTCTATAGCTTTTAATGTACTGAACCGATTTTGCTGGTTCTCAGGACCATAATAAATATTCATGCTAAATATTATTTAGTTCTATCAATTATGGTGGATATGAGCGTAGCAACTATATACAGACGGACATAGCAAAATCGCGTCAGATTTTGATGTGATGTCAGAATATATATACGATCTTAGATGATTTCTTCTTAGAATTATACACGGAATAACAAAAGTCAATGTGCCGTCTTCACCACTTATGGTTTTAGAGGGCACAATAAAAAGAAACGAATCTAAAAATAGAACAATTAATAATTCTGTATTCGGCTATGCCGAATCTTCAATACCCTCCATCACAAGTGCGTGTAGAATATACGTTATGCTTCAAACACAGTTTCTTAACACATTTACAGATTCTTAAATACATCACGGGAACACTGAGTCATAAAAAGTTATATTTCTTGGCTATAACTTTTTTCTACTGGGCAATTATTGCTGATGTGAGAATACCGACAACGGACAGGCGTACGGATATTGCTAAATCGACCACATTTTAAAATGATTCCTACTTAGCCTTACTGAAGGAATTATCACATCACTACTTCTGGCGGTGGAAGGTATACAAATAAGGAATGTATCTATAAATAGAAAAAAAAGGTTACCCTACTTACTAAAAGTGTTACAAATTCCTCAGCCCAAAAATGAGAGTATTTTAGAAATTGGAATTTAATCTCTTATATGTAAGAATGCTATATCAGACTGTGTTAAGTCTTTAACACCCTCCGCCACCAATAGTTTAGAATTAATTACTATCAAATTCAAATTTATTTGTCTTGAGTAACTTCCATGTTATTCAAATAGTCTATTATTAATATTAATGATTGAATGATTACATAAAGGGTACCGCATGTCCTAAATTGTTTCATTACAACAGTTCTTTAAAAAAATTATCTGCACTAAATTTTAAACCTCTCACGGTAATAAATGTTAGAGATGTTTGGCATCTAATATTTACTTTGCGTGGGGACAACCTCTCCCCCTGATCTCCATCCGTCTCACATTTTATAAAACAGTTATTTAGAAGGAAAACAGATCACTTTCTAAAGGAGGAGTCCCAAACAAACAAGTACATGTTCATTTTTATATATAAAGATTTAGTATCTATAAATAACGATAAATACTACACACAGAAAAAATATGAAGCAAAATCAACGTTGAACATAGTTGATTTTAGATTGAATAATTTTTTTCATTGATTTTTTTTTGTTTGTGTGCTACTCTAATCCTTGTCCAAATTCTAATGTGTCATCATTTTTGCTAAAGAATATAATATTTTTGGACAACACCAGTATTTTTTTAAATTTGGTCTCTACATAAAAATAACATTAGACTATCAATAACCGCTCTCAGAAATATATATTTAGAGAGATATGTGATAGCAAAATTTTGCTTGTACAGGGAACGTCCGTGGCCTATCTGAAAGATTTGTATAACAGATTACTGTGCATTTAACAGCTGCAAAATTATTCTACATTTAAATCGTATCAAATGACTTTTCGTTTTTCACTATGTTCAACATCGGCCAAATGTTATGAAAAGCTGTTTATTCACAATTTTCAGTTATTGTCCGCATATCGGTCTATATATTTCTTTCTTCTGAAGCGACATTTGCGCTTGTTAGCTTAAATGAACAATTACCTATAAATATATTTGTTGACACTTAAATGGAAACTATTTGTTTATTCCAAAAAATGATAAAAAATTTCCAAAAATGGAGTTTTTACATTTTTGCTATACTTCTCCTACTTATATCGAGGTGCAAAACAAAAGCTTATGGAGTAGCCTTTCAGAGGAATATAAATATGATATAGATTGGAGAATTTCTTTTATAACTCAAAAAGAGTGTAACTACTTTTATGGCAATAAATTGACGAATAATCGACAATATAAAAATCTTAAAAATTTAATTACTTATGGTGCGATTTTCTCATAATGTTCATTAAAATTGCAACTTATATGACACCCTAATTTTAAGACGTATCATTATTATTCACATTATTGTTCTTAGCACCGATTTTCATATATTTTAACGATGATGAATTCCAGCATTATCCATTTTTTCCGAATTTATTCTCATTTTTAATTCATAGAATTATTTTTGAAATTTTGGTCTTTATGAAAACGAAAATTTTGAATAGCTTTGCCTATAACTTTATCTCTAATAGAGTAGTCTTTTGTTATAGTAGAATATTTTTAAGTCCAATGATTTGCTACTAAATAATGTGAAAAACTTGTCCTTGGAATTCTGAAACTGTTACAGATACCACCTACAACTTTTCCGTTACTTTACGGATAAACACGATAAATGAATACAATTTTTCATTACCAATTTCTTCAAGTGTATGCAATAAATTTATTAAACAAATTATTCAAATAATTTTTCGCCATTTTAATGCTTAAAGATAGAAATTTTGTGATAAAAAATGATGTTAATTTCGTTTGTAATAAACCACCAAAAAATTTGCTATATTTCTATATACAAAGTTATAATCATTATCGAGATATGCAAACAGGTAAATATGGATTTAAGTTAAAGCAAAAACCATCAAAAAATTAAAAGTAAACTAAAATAAGCAGCTGTAAGTTAATAACTCATTAAATTTAATACATTTAAACTTAAATATCAGCACATTAAAATCATATTATAGACAAAATTTTGTTTTAACTTTTTCTGAAAATTTTTAAATTTCATGAATCCATTAAAACAACCTATCGCAACCACCTTTAAGGGCATGAATATGGATGTTAATATTGCTGTTACAGTGAAAAAAAAACTCAGACAATAAGACAAACATGAGAAAAACTTTAAATTGGTATTATCTGAATATGTTATACACTATAAATGATCAGTAATGCCATGAAGGAAACCTATGTTGGACTTACAGGTAAATGAGCTGAATATTTTAATAGTGCCAAAGAATTTTTTAAGCCTTAACCCTTTTACAGGAAAGTCCCTTATATAGGATTTATACTCTAATGTGGACGAGAATCATGAAATTGGTTTCATATTACTAATGAAAATAAGGTAAATTTGTCCATCAAAATTTAATATAATTAGTCCACATATTGTTGTCTTAAAATCATATTTCAGGAAAAACGGTATATAGAAATAAGTCCAACACTTTTAAACTCCTAAAGATAACTTTATGAAATGTAACATGGTTAAAGTCCATTATCAGTTTTGTATTACTTTCTGCCACTTTTTATAAACAGGTGGTCCACCCATCACACTTTTTTAAATCTACTACACTTTTGGACACCTTTTAATGTACTCTTCAATTTTCTTTTAACAAGAACCCAATATCTCTATATTGGCCTTAGTTTCGGGCAGTTTGGGACATTCGAAACTGTTGGTACAAGTGCTCAATGTTCTTGTAACACTCGAGGGCTTCTTTACCATAACCAAGACAAACCAGGCAAAAAATAATTGGACACTTTATGTTTCCTTATGAGTGAAAGCATCCATTTTTGTAAACATTCCTTGATATAATTATAGAGTTCATTGTAATAATTGATTGGCCTTTTTTGCAGAAACTGCATGTTGTTGTCATACCAAGAACTTTTTGGGAGATTTTGACTGCTTTTAGGTCCTAAAATTTTCTTCAACTTTCAACGAACAAACGTTACGTCAACCGTTATGCAGCAAGAATATTTTTTTAGAAATCATGACTTCAATTTATTTGGCCTCTCATTTAAAAAGCGTTGCTGTCAGAATTTTTTTGTGTTAATATCTGGACTTCTACTTAACCAGGTTCTTTGCCAAGACAAGTTCTCCCGGTAGTATTTAATAACATTGTAAATAACTGTTTGTACAGTGAAAAACATTAAGTAAAATCAATGTTGAGCATAGTTGATTTACGATTGAATATTTTTTATTTAGTTTAAATTGAATGTTTTTACTTTTGTGGTAAAATAATTTCGATCTCACTCCTTATATACCCACAGCTGGTCAGGAAAGGTAGTGAGTGGCCTTTTTAAACTCGTAAGATAAGTACCTGAAATATTAGACTTAAATGAATTTCACTAGATTTTATCGCGATATTTAAAAATTACGGCCCATACACTGTTAATAACGTTTACATGGACACTCATAAAGAAAGGCGGACAGACAGAGGGGCATCGTTAAATCGACTCAGAAAGTAATTTTGAGTTGTACGGTGGGTGTAAAATTTTTTCTGCATGCTGCAAACATCAGCACAAACACATAATATCCCCACTAGTTTCGGTGGTGTAGGGTATAAAAAAATTGTATTAAGTTGCTTAAGAGGAAATACACACTAACTGACTTTTTTTTTAAATATTGATGATGAACCACAAAATCGCGAATTTGTTTTTCCTCTTTTCTTCTAAATGGGGGGTTTTAACTCACACTTTTGACTCAAACAAAATAACACAAAAATTGAATATACATTTTGCGGCAAAACATAAAACAGTTGGTTACTGGATTCATTGAAATGATGATGAAAGAAAGAATTTTTGGAAACCAAAAAAAAAATTAAGAGAAATTTCAAGATTTAAAATTTTTTTCTGGTTAAGAGAAAAAACATTTGCATTTAGGCAAAATGTACGTAAACAACATGTAAATTGTGTAGATATCAAACTTGTTAACAAGTACTTAAGGCTGTGTTTTTATTGTTTATGTGTATATGTACATATGTTGCCAAATGTCTACATGATTATTAAGCGCTCAGTTAATACCAGCCTCCACTTTGCCCCAAAAATATTGGTCATCTAAAAGCTTTAAGTCAAAAAGTATTTTTTTTTTTTTTGAGTCGTATAGGGACATTAAGGTGTATGTCATAATGAGCCTCCTGTTGTAGTAACGCCTTAACATTGTGTCCCACCAAGAAATGTATTTTTAATATAACTTTTTAAAAAACAACTGTACAAGGGCTTCCTACAAATTATATCATGTTCCTCAAGAAAAACATAAAAATTCACAAAATACGATCTCAAAAATGAAACAGATTTTAATGGTCATTCATTTAGAGGTTTTTTTCGCAGGTAATTTTTGTGTTTTGTAATAAAAAACAAGTGAGACGTCAAGCTTGGTCAAGCTCGACTATTTAATACCTTAAACCATATTGTTGGTTAAATAATGAACCACCCTTGTAGTATATTATACTGGCAAACATCCAAATGTAGGCGTTACATGGGAGCTAGAAGAAATTATAGACCGACCTTCGTAGAATTTCGCACACATCGATTTTTATTCATTTTTTTATTCAGCCAATTCTTTTATAGCCTTTAAACCACATTCCGAGAGGAGCATTTGTATAGGGGCTAGATGAAATAATTGACCCATCATCAGCAATTTCAATAGGCATCGTCCTTAGAACAAAATAATGACACATGCCAACTAACACTAAGATATCTGAAAACTGCGACCTGTATTTTATTCACAAGGTTTTTATGAACAGCCTCCAGCCAGACGGATGGACAACGCTAAATCGACTCAGAAAATTATCCTGAGTTGAATGGTATTCTTAAAAGTGGTAGCAGCACAATTTCTCAGCCCCTTACAATTTTTACACAAACGCATAATAAACCAACCACTTATGGTGGTGTAGGGTATAAACATCAACATTTATTTGGTGCACAAAAATTATTTAGAGCCGTTTTTCGTGTAACCGGTTAAAGTACCTTAGGAATTGTTGAAAATTTAGTTTCTTTAAATGTGAAGCATTAAATGCAAAACAGTTATTAGGGAATTTAAATAATGGTGCTGTTAATTTTTTAATTAAGTGGTCTCGAAATGAAACTGACAATAAAATGGGAAATAAATTTTTGAGAGGCATATGAAAAGAATATTCGAGAGAGCTAAATTTAGAATGATTTTTAAAAATTACTGAATATAAAATGTGAGTCATTTCTTTTAACTTTCACTAGGCCAGTTTCATTATTCCCCAGAATTCGCTAAATTTCTGAAAGCACCAAAAATATAAATTTTTTCGGGGAAAAAAAATTTTAAAAAATTTTAAGTTTTTGGTCGATACCTGAACTCAATTAAAAAAATCGAATGGTTCGGGAAAAAGCTAAATTTGTTTAGTTGAAGTCTAGTTTAGGTTAAGTTTTAAGTAACGACATAAGTCTTATTCTAAAATAATTCGTAACAGTAAAATATAAGAATATGAAGATAGAAAACTTGTGGGTCGGTTAAAACGGCCCGACCCTGGTAAGAGTTCACTTTCCTGACCAGATGGGATGCTGGTAATTTTAACCTATATTTTAATCAATATATTTCCAAAGGTTCAAAAGTTAAAGAATCAAAAATTTTTGTCAGAACCGAAATCAAATTGGTAAGATTTCAATATAGTACACGCAAAGAAGAAAATGTTATGGTAATTATGATCGAGAGGCAACATATTATGGTTGTTGCTAAAACATAATAAAAAAAAACAAAAAAGGGTTGTGCCATGATGACCATTATATGGTTGTGACACAATAAATGAGGGTTGTGATGGAACAAAATATGGTTGTCCCAAAATTATATTTTAATTCTGACACACTCATGTTGTTAATCATTATTTTCGTGAAACAATAAAATATCGTTGTGATTGATCCACAACGAAATGTGGTAGATCCATAACCATTGAATTTGTAGGTATATTATATCATTCCAAATACAAAAAATATTGGACGTTTTAATGGAAATATCATTATATATCACTTTACTTATTAAGCTTTTCAATGAATTAAATATCTGAATCAACTAAAAATATCGCCATATTGAACTTTACACAATTTTTATATTGAAAAAATATTTTGATGCAATAAAAATAGTTTTGTTGAAATTCCCAAAATGTCTATGTTTGTCAAAGAATTGAAAATAAAATTTTGTACTAAAAATAAAAGTTTTATTGTAACGGGGTTTTTACCGGCAATAATAGTCAGTTGAACATAATTCTAGACAAATTGCGAACAATATATTATTGTTACTTTATTGACAACAATTTTATTGTGGTAACAAAATTATTCTATTGGCGCTGATAAAAGTTTGTTATGAAAGAAGAGATGTTGCAATTAACAAATTTAATAAACTACTTTTCTCTGATTAAAAAGAACAACCTTGAGGAATTATTTGAGGGAAAACTCAAGGGATATTTTATGCGATTTCATAAAATTTTAATATTTTTTACAGCTGTCAAGAAACATCTTTTAGAGTCAGTGATTAAAGTACTTTGTCACCTGAACTCTTTGTCTAATATCATACTTAATATCATAAGTTCTATTTAAAATTTAACTTTCAAATTCATTTCCTAAGATAAAAGATCTATTGAATTCCCATACATTGTGGCAGTCAAATATCAAATGAATTTAGAACTTTCAACAGAATTTCAAAATATGATCTTGTTAACGAAGTATAACCCATGACTCTTGAAAGTAAGCGAAAAGAATATCAACATTTTCCAGCATTTTTCACCTTGAAGTTCAAAAGAATTCTAGATAAGATTTTCCCTGTTCTTCTTCTTTTTTGCCTTTGCGGTTATTTAAACAATTCGTTTTGGTACTTAAAACCTAAATGTTATACACATGCCCATATGTAATCAGAGATGAACATTAACTTTAAGAAAAATGAAAAAAAACTGAAGATGATACGAAGATGAAAAAGATTTTCCTTTTCTTATAAATTCCTAAAAAAGCCTTAAGTCATATCAGGTCTTCACCTAAAACAAAAAAATATATACTGGATTATAAAACTGATATAAACTAAACTTAAAATCTGACTGAGTTTTATATATATGTATGCATGTATTAAGTAGTAATAAGTAATAAAAGGGGGAAATATGATTATAACATTTTCTTTTTTCTTTTGTGGCAAATTTTCTTCAAAAAAACTAAAGTGAATATTTTCAAGATAAATCTTAAAACTTTATTAAGAAACTTTTACATTTAGTATAATCACAAAAATAAATCCAAAAACAGAAAAAAAGGAAATTATAAAAAGAAAACAAGTAAGAATGCTATATTCGGCAATGCCGAATTTTCAATACCCTCCACCACAAATTAGCGTAAAGGAAATATAAAGGAAAACTAAAACACGCATAAACATAAACAATAATTTTTTTTAAACAAACACAGGAACACTTAATGGGTCATAGCATATGTTATATTTTTGGCTATATATACTCTTTTCCACTTTACAATTGACAATTTTACGAAAATTCTTCGCTTGAACTTAGAAGATGCTTTAGATATCGGGTTATATCTTTTAATAAAATGAACTGAAACTTCACAGGACTGTAACAGGACAAATTTCATTGAGCTCTGTTAATAATTGTGGACATACTTAAATTGACTAAAACATTCCTTCCTGTAGTTACACACGGAATGACAAATTCAATATACCTTCCACACCACTTGAGATGGTGGAGGGTATAAAAATTGAAATTGACTTCATTTAATGCAACTTGTGTTATTTTAAGTAGAATAATACAAAAACAAAAAAAAGAGAATCTTACTCATCACACATAAATCTTAATTGACCCTATAACGTATAAATCATAATCATCATAATTGTCAGTAGCAGCAGACGCACTTGATACACTCCTTCTTCTCCAACCATCCGACCAAACAACCAACGAACCATGTTTCTAAAAGAGTTTGCTTTTATTTAACAAAGAACCGCCAACCTCAAGATATTTTGTAGAAATCCAGAACACATTGCAACATATTCTTCTTAACGTGGAGACAGTCAGTCAGTCAGTCATATAATGTGGCAGGCCGTCATTGAGTCATACAGTCAGTTATTTAAAAGAAACAAATTGTGGAATATAAGTGTTTGATTGTTAATGTATTCATAATATATTTTAGGTTTTTTTGGCATAAAAACTTAAAGGTGTTTGTTGCGAAAGGGGTAGAAATAGGTGATTTCAATTTGGTAACAAACATAATTTTCACTTCTTTTCTGACAAAATTAAAAAAAGAAAAGTTATCAAAAATATTGTTTCAAGTTGTTTGGACAGAGATGTAGTTTAGAATTATTTTTACAACATCTGTGTGTGGTATTCCTCAGTTTGTTGAAAATGTTCTCACTCCTACACAAATTGTTCGAAATCAACGAAATTTGTTCATATCGCTTGTTATTGTTCCAAACAGTTTTCAATTTCAAACCAGTTATATCTTTCCAGTAATAAAGATATGGAATGATATCTTTATAATTCGTCACAAATACCTCTATGAATTTATATTTGATGATGGACCCCTTATAGGGAACTATCCCGTCAAACAGGTCGAAACTTATAAAACTCTTATATTTGAATATTGGGTTATATATACAATATAATTCTATTTTCCAGAATAGAATTATGGAGTTATACATGGTCCAATTATATAACATTTAGACAGTATTCTTATTTCCTTCAATATAAGTAACTTTCTGAAGCTTTTTTAATCTAAAATGTTAAAATATTTCAATAAAATTCGGCATTACTAAATTTGGACTATTTAAGTAATTTTTCAAATATGATGGTGGCAACATAACTATTTTCGTGGCAAACATTTATTGTTATCACCAAAATGTCAATTTTTGAATTAAATTTATCTTGAAAATACTTTTGTCGGTGCAATAAAATTTTTGTCAATTTATTTATATGTTGGTCGCAACATATTCAGACAAAAATATTAAAAGAGAATAAAATAAAATATTCTCTTTTACAAATATATACAATATTAAGCAGAACGTACATCAGATATTAATGTGTATTTGGAGTGATAGTGTCTAAAAAAAAAACTATTTACTGTAAATGCATAAAAATATTTTGCGGCATAACCATAATATTATTGTAGGACCAACATATTTTATTTTGTGAGAACATTATATTTTTATGGAATAATCATTACAAGCCTTAGTACCGCCCAGTTAACTTTAAAATCGTGAGCAATAAACATATTAAAATTTCTCAAATAAAAATAGTCGTTGAAAAAGTTACGCACTTGCTCCCATAAAAATAGTTTTGGAAGCTATAATGTAATAGAAGCTGAGATTTACTCATTTCTATCTCAGCCGTTTGAAGTGGAAAATGAATTTCATTTAATGAAATTCAACAACACCCAGTTAAGATATATTTAGTTTGATATATCACTTGTAAAAAATATTTTATTCAATAATCTTTTTTCGCTAATTGATATATAAAACATTACCACCGCTCTGTTCTCTTTAGTACTCAGTACAATTCCACTTTTTGATATCTAAATAAAAAGTTAATGGGAACGTATGGTTGAATTAAAAGCAAAATATAATTTAAATTAGCAAAAACTCATAATTCTTTTGATCTTTTGAAACAAATTAGAGCAAAAGAAACGTTAATGTAGACGTAAATAAATTTTTCCTATAAAACCAAAAAAGATAATTTCTATTTTATCTTTTGCAATTCAAGAGGTATTTTTTTGAGTTCTTTATGAAACCCAGATGAAGGAGTTTTCCCAAAGACACATGGCCATGCAATTGTAATTTAATAAATACATGAACGATGTATTTCTTTACAAGATTTATATGAAATCTATTTTATTACGTCTGTTGTAATGTAAAATATCACTTTAAATATTTATGTGTACATATGTATGAGTGTGTGTGTGCGTTTTGGTTTTGTGTATGTATTGTGTTTCTTTTTTTCTTGTTATTATCTTCTTAATTACACTTTGTTGTTTGTTGTTTATTGTGGCCAATAATTTTGCTTATCCTGTTTATAGATACATAATTCTTTTTTAATTTTTTTCTCTCTGGTCCAAACAATATTAAAATGAGATTTTTATCTGTGGGATTTTTAGTAAAGTTTTGTGCTCGACCAAACATTCTAATATTATCTTGGAACATAAACATTCATTACTTTTACGAAAGAAAAAAATTTTAGTTTTCTTCCATACATATTTACATTAACACCAGAAATTCTCTTAACAGAGGAGAAATGAATAACAAACATTTTTTTCAGGTCTAAAAATGAACAGTGGGATAGCATTTGCAATGTTTCTCTCAATATAAGGCTGGTACGCGGTGAGATTTAACATAATCCGATCTTAGTTGTGCCAGAAATTCTCTTATAGATCGCTAATTGTCTGTGAGGGGTGGTAGGCTGCTTCCAAGTACGTCATTCATACGGATTTGTGGCGTCTCTGTGAACTGGCATATATACGATCTTGCTCATACCTAAGCACGATCTGTTCGTTTATTCCAACAGGCTGTCTTCGATGCATCGGGGAAATTTTCAATTGAGCAATATTGAATTTGACATAATGTTTTAGATGATATTCCTGAAGGAACTGCTTACTAAAAATCTCGTTATATTCCTTAACCTTAAGGATCGTTGTCGTTGCATGTGGATGGTGTATTATGGACATCTTAACACAACGATTATTTAGCTTTTAGATGTTGCTAATAAGTTAACATATCCATTTTCCAATTACATTAGTGTTGTGCTTTAAGGACCTTATTCCTACTTAGTAATTTACGGCTGATTGTAACGCCATTAATTGGGGAGGTAAAACTAAATTGAATTCGGAATCTTTAGAGTACAACTTAATTTGTTTTTACTACCATTGTCTGCACAGTTTATCAATTCTAGGGCTGTAATGGTATATCGCGTAATTTACAGGTGAATGTGCTCCAAATTAACAGTTAGAAGTTTAATAAGAGTTATTATAGAATGCCACCCTGCAAACCCCCTTGATAACTCTACTAGACTTTGATAATTTGTCATTGAACTAAACTAATAACTTACGGCCGCTCAAGTAATTCATTATGTACCTCTTTAAGTTGTTTAGCACTGAAGAACGCATACCCTCCTGGAAGAGAACTTTGCGGCTGAAAGTATCCAAGGATCTCTTGAAAAATTTAAAATTGTTTCAAGGATTGTCCGTTCACATGGTTTCTGCTAATTTGAGTGCAACAGCAGTTAATGTTTTAATTGATTCTATGCTGGTGACGATCTGTTGTTAAGTGAATGTTCAGCTGATGGAGAAGAAGCCTCAGCAGACTTCGTGACAGAAAGAAATAGATAGAAATTGGCCTTCATAAATCATCGTACTGCTATAACGCTTACCATTCTCAATGCATTTGGTATAACCAGGCTGTTCATGGAGAAGTTAAATACCGCACTCTAAACTCCCCGGTTCTTTAACATATAGTTTGGCACCTATGATGGCCTCTGCAATATTGTCGGGTCTGAATTAGTGTAGAGTGTGATTAAAACTTGTAAAGTTTACTTTATATCTCTCAAAATGATCAATGAAAGGACGCAACATTCTCGCCAATAATACTTATAATTTCAGTAGAATCAAAAATGGTGATTTAGAGAGTATTAAATGATTTTAAATGTCATGATCCGTATTTGGAAGGAACGTTTTTTATTACAATCTAAATAAATCACAGGGAACAAGTGTAAAACATATTGATTCAATTGAAAAAAGAAGTCATAGAAAAGGGTCAGAATATTCGATTAGAAAGAAGAATTTTATCTTTAGTTAAGTAAAATTCTCGTCTCAGTGTAACAAAACTGTGCCACATACCCAATCAGAAATTAAAAATTGTTTCTTTATTCTGCCCCACTGTTCATAGTTGCGTGGTAATATTTAAGAAATTCCTTTAACATGAATTTAATGGTGGAAAAATATATAAAATTACACATAAAATCTAATCAGATGATTTAAATTTTTCAAAAATACTCTACACGAATCAGGAAAAGTAATGTTGCTTCTCACTCATAACTAAAATTTACAAAAATAATCACAATTAGCGAAAAAGTACCAAAGATCTTAATACGATACAATGTTGATATTTCTCATTAAAATCCCTATAAAATATATCCATTATTAAACATAAATCTTTAATAAACCACGAGAAAATCATATTCCTCTTCGTAATTCCCAATTCAGTATTTAATATCTTGGAAATTTGATATCTCTCTTAAAATTATTACCGAAATTTAAACATAAATTCCAAAATATGTTTATAGGGTAATTTGAAAAGCCGTACCACCTGCTGATGATCATTTTTAGTAGTTTTATTTAGTCATTTATATTTTTTATACCATAACCCCAGCTTATATCGCTATAGGAAAACCACTTGTTCATACTTAATTCATGTTAGTTGCAAAAAAAAAAAAAAAAGAAAAAATGAAAGGCAAAAATAAAGAAACAAAGATGAAAATATTATCACTAAATGAGAGAACTGAGGGAAAAAAACGCAAAAAAAATATTTTAATTAACGCAATATTTGCACAAAATAAACAACATTACAAGGCCAAGGCGCTAGATAAGACACAACAGACAACACCAACTAGCAACACTAACCAGTAACTTCCAACAACACCACCAGCATTTACAACAGCAAATACCGCCACCATGAGACTGGAGAGATATGAATAAACAAAAATATGTAAAGAGTAGTTTAAGTCGACATATGGTGGGCTACTTTAAATCGGGTTAAAATCAGAAACTGTGATTAAGACAATAAACTAATCATATCATGAGCAATAAACTCAGGCGCCGTTACTTTGAACCCAGATAGATATGAAAAACAAAAATATAAAATAATAGGCTGGGTCGACACTTGATTCGACACTAGTTCATGACATATACTACTAGTCTATGATATAGACTATCAACTAGTCTATGATATAGACTATCAACTAGTCTATGATATAGACTATCAACTAGTGTATGATATAGACTATCAACTAGTCTATGATATAGACTATCAACTAGTCTATGATATAGACTATCAACTAGTCTATGATATAGACTATCAACTAGTCTATGATGTAGACTATCAACTAGTCTATGATGTAGACTATCAACTAGTCTATGATATAGACTATCAACTAGTCTATGATATAGACTATCAACTAGTCTATGATATAGACTATCAACTAGTCTATGATATAGACTATCAACTAGTCTATGATATAGACTATCAACTAGTCTATGATATAGACTATCAACTAGTCTATGATGTAGACTATCAACTAGTCTATGATATAGACTATCAACTTGTTTATGACATAGACTATCAACTAGTCTACAAAATAAACTATCGCCTGTTAACCAGTATATGAAAAATAGTATTAACTCGTAAAAGTCATATATTACTAGTCTATGTCGTAGACTAACAACTATTCTATGACATATACTACCGACTAGACTATGATATAGACTATAAGTCTAAAAGACTATCACATTATGATATAGACTACGACATAGACAAGTGCATGATATAGACTATAGACTTTCAACTGGTCTAAGATATAGAACATCAAATATTCTATGATATAAACCAAAAATTTGTCGATGTGGTAAACTATAAACTAGACCATAGCATATTATATAAACTAGATAATAGCAAAGAATACATACGTAGTTATAGCATAGAATTAATTTTTAACATAGACTATTAACTGCTCTATGACATAATCTACGAACTAGTTTAATGTAGCGTACCCTAACACCATATTCGCAAAATAAAGTGCAAAAAGGGGAGTAAGTGTAATACAAGTGAACAAAAAGTTATTTTTGAGCTTTTGCGCTAAAAAGATAGACATGCAGATATCATTATAGCTGTCTAAGGGATGCAATCGCATCTAAAATAGCAACAAAACTAACTACCACATATTAAATACCAGAAAAAAACAAAACAACAAATTTAAAGTCGTCGCATTTGCAACGAACAACAAGCAAACAAATAAACAACAACGGCAGTGTAAAAAATCAACTACTGGTTACAATAAAGTTATGTTATTGCAATGTTGCATATCAGTTTAGACAATCAGCAGCATACATCTATTTCACAGAAAGCAGCAAAAACGCCAACAATATTGTAGTTGTAACTCAACTTAAGTAACACACAACGACTAAAAGTAACTTAAGCAACCTATTTCACGCAAACTCTCCTCTTTGGCCAGTTAACACGATGAAATTTTTTGTTTCTCGGCCAAGTGCTTTTAGTCTGGTCATGAAAATGCTATAATCTGCTGTAACGAAACTTAAATGCTCCTACATTCATTAACTCTCTATGGAAAAGAATTGTGTGAATAGGAGGAGGTTACATGTTTAATATAGAGTTCTTACCCCTGGATCTATATACCCTGCAGTTCTTGATAAAGAAGATATAATTTAATATGAACCGTTATTAGCTAAATTTATACCCTTTTCAACTTTGACTTATTCTAGGTGTAATGAAGGGAATAAGGAACTTATTATACCCATCCACTCATTTTTATTTTGGTGCAGGGTATAAAAAAGCTATTTAACCCATCCAGGTTGTGGGGTTCACATGCGTGGTGTTTCTAGGTTATTTAACACTAACACTCTATAACACACGCTCTACTGGTTGGTTAGCTGTTGTAGCAGGGCAGCACCAGCAGTAGTTGTTGTAATATTACTCATAGTAAACCAGTGAGTGAATGAGTGAGTGGCCTTCTTAAGATGCGATGCAATCACTTTTCGATGCGTTTTAAGTAATGCATATTTCTTTATTTTCGTTTTGATTTTTAGCATTAAAGGTATGGATTCTTTTCTTTCTTTATTTAATTCCTGCTATTTTCATGCGATTTTTATTTTGGTTTTCAAAGACGTTATCGCATTTTAGAGCAACGATTTATCAAAGTTAACATAGACTTTAGCTTTTGCAGGCAGATAGCTGCCAGGCATGCAACCAATAATATTCTATATTCTTTTAGGCCAGTTTAAACATGAGGGTATTCTCTATGGGGCTTTTTTTTATAAAAGTGTTGTAGCAAAAACAAAAACCCAAAAAAAAAGAGAAGGCATAATATTTTGCGTAAAGTAGAAAATGTTGTAGCATTTTTGGGGAATGATAACTTAAAGTTGAAGACACGAAAAAAGAAAAAAGAACTGACAATAAAAAGGGAAACTTGTGATTTAAATGAAAATACCAGCAATAAATAAATATAATAAATTTTTTGAGAAAATAGTGTTTGGCAAAATAATACGTAGATTGGGATATTGTGATTCATATTCAGAATTTTTGCAGGTCTACAATCATTTAATTAGTATTGTCATTTGATATTGTTACATTGTAATCCAGAGAGCAAGAGCATTCTTGTCCTTTATAATAATTTCCCAAATTTGTATATTTCATATTTGTAGTTGAGACAAGTTTAAACAAGAATCAAGAATTTAATGTCTTAATTGATGACACAAATCATATGGTTTCTTACGGACGAAGAATATATCGATCGAAAACTGTTTAGTGTGGTTATTCTCTTCTTGTAATGAATGATGAATCGGTAAACATGTGATAAGACTGCGTATCGTGAAAAATTATCCTTAGAGTTGGTGTGGAAAAGCTGTTGAGAACAGTGAATACTTATTACTCTCGGATCTCAATTAACATCAGAAATATTAACTGGATGACAGATTGAGCGTGAGGTGAATAAAATAAAGAGAGAAAAAAGGAATAATAATACACCCCCAGGACCAGGAACCCAATATATGGCAACTACCCCTTGAATTATTTTCGTCAGGTAAAGGGGTCTTCAAAAATGTCTGGTGATAATTTTTTTTGCCAAAAAGGATTAAAACTGAACTGGATTTGTTTAAAATTGTTTTCATTCAAGACCGAAAACAATTTAATTTTTATTATCATATTTCGGATATCGATATTAGAACTCTTATTATTTATACAATGGTATACTTCTCTATTCCCCCGATCAAAAGTTACAATATTTTTGTAAATAGTCAAAATTGTGCTGAAATGCAAGGCCAAAGGTCATGAATTCGATTTACATAGCAGTCAATTAATATAATGATGTGAATTTTTATATAAAATATATGTTAATACAAATTTAATTTTTGTATAATCGCTCAAGATTGGCCTTCCATAATCGAAAATAATGCAGAGAACATGCTTACGAATCTCAGCCAATATTGCCAGGAATCCATTTGAACAGAATTTTTATGATTAACAAATGCAGAGAACAGCTACTCACAAAACATATCGTTAAAATCATTAGATATGTATATCTCTCTAGGTTTACTACTTTTCACAACTTATCTGCTGCTAGATCCATGCTAAAAATGTGAGTTATGAACTTAGTCATCTGAAAAGTCATTTATACGTCTAGTATCCTTTTTTTGGGTAGTAACGGAGAATACATTTTATCCTTATTCGTGTCTTTTCAGCTGCAAAACAGTAATCGTTGAAAGCAAATGACCAATGTATATAACCAGTGTCAACAATCATGATCTTACTTAAAACATCATTTTTGAATAGTGCACCGATAGAAGAATAGACACGGTAACAATAAAGAAAACTTTAATGATTATTCTACGGGAAAACTAAACAAAATCCTTAGATCAAGACGTGTTGCTTTAGTGAAATGTGAAATAGTTTTTAATTACTTCTTAAGACATCTTTAGGTTTTGGTTGAATTTCTTAACATGATTTTTACAAGTTATGGGGACGAATATCTTAAAATTGCTTGATGCATTTCACTGAAAACTTATGACTTCGAAGTTGCATGAAAGAGTTGGTTTCATGCGAGACGATATTTAAATATATTAGCCGAATTATTTATTGGACTTAAGCAGAAGAGAATATGTTTAGAGGTCAAAGGTTTCGGCATCAATAATCAGAGTTTTGGCAAATGATTTTTTTTACAAATTACAAACGGTAACCAAATCTGAAAATTTGAAACTGCAAAAAGACTTTATATATCATAAGATAATGAGAAAAAATATACAGGGAATATTCTCGATATTTTAAGCCTAAAGGAGATCAACTATCTGAATTGTAGAAAAACTACTTCTCTTGTATAAATCAACATTTAAAAAAAACTTAAAAACTTTTTCAAAACAAAAATCATTTAACAAAATTTAATTAATTTATTTTTATTTGCAAAAAAAAAAAAACCATTGAAATAAAAACTAAATCCCCTTCTCCTATAATACTAATATTTATCCGGTTATCTTTCTCTATAAATTTTTTTATCATCTTTAGCATGAAAGCTCAAAAAGACCGCTCAAACTTTTTCTCTATAACTTTTCGCACACAACTAAAAATAAAAACGACAAAAAAGAACGTTAAGTACTTGTATCGCATTTTTGGGTTCTTTTACAAAAAAAAATACAAAATCATTTTTTTGTTGTTTTATTAGTCTGATACTTTAGTATGTATTGTTTTGATCTTAAATTATAAGAGAGAGAAGAAAAAATAAAAAGAGTTTAACAAACAAAACCAGAACACAGAAGATCTCTTAACACTTTTTGGAATATAAAAGAAAACAACAACAAGAACAATGATTAAATCCAGCTTAAAGTAAAAGTGTAAGAGTTTCTCATCGCGATTTTTATCACTTTCGATATCTAAGCGAATGATAAATGAAGGTGTGTTGCTTTAAAACTGATAATTTTCAGCTCATTTACTTAATACAAAAATAAAACAGAGAATAAACAAAAAAAAAAAAATAAAATTTAAAATAAAATAAAAATAAAATAAAAGAATAAAAGAAATAAACCTTTAAAATATACAGCTATGGAAATATCTATACTATGCAGGAAATCCGCATATATTTTACGAAAA
>PYHX02000494.1:9009282-9028300 GCA_004302925.2 Cochliomyia hominivorax
TAACAACAGCAAATACCGCCAACCATGAGACTGAGAGATATGAATAAACAAAATATAAAGAAGTTTAAGTCACACTATGGTGGGCTACTTAAATCGGTTAAATCAGAAACTGTGACAAAGACATAAACTAATCAATAATGAGCAATAAACTCAGACGCCGTTACTTTGAACCAGATAGATATGAAAAACAAAAAATATAAAATAATAGGCTGTTCACACTTGTTTGACACTCTAAACGGTTTAAAAAGAAAAAATAGTCTTAACATAGACTATAAAATATCCCTGACAGAGACCATCAACAATCTACGAGAAAGACTATAAACTAGTTCATAACATAACTACTAGTCTATGATATAGACTATCAACTAGTTTATGACATGTATATCAACTAGTCTACAAAATAAACTATCGCCTGTTAATCAGTATATGAAAAATAGTATTAACTCGTAAAAGTCATATATTACTTGTCTATGACGTAGACTAACAACTATTCTGTGACATATACTACCGACTAGACTATGATATAGACTATAAGTCTAAAAGACTATCACATTATGATATAGACTACGACATAGACAAGTGCATGATATAGACTATAGACTTTCAACTGGTCTCAGATATAGAACATCAAATATTCTAATGATATAAACCAAAAATTTGTCGATGTGGTAAACTATAACTAGACCATAGCATATTATATAAACTAATAATAGCAAAGAATACATACGTAGATATAGCATAGAATTAATTTTTAACATAGACTATTTACCGCTCTATGACATAATCTACCGAACTAGTTAATGTAGCGTACCCTAACACCATATTCGCAAAATAAAGTGCAAAAAGGGGAGTAAGTGTAATACAAGGAACAAAAAGTTATTTTGAGCTTTTGCGCTAAAAAGATAGACATGCAGATATCATTATAGCTGTCTAAGGGATGCAATCGCATCTAAAATAGCAACAAAACTAACTACCACATATTAAATACCAGAAAAAAACAAAACAACAAATTTAAAGTCGTCGCATTTGCAACGATCAACAAGCAAACAAATAAACAACAACGGCAGTGTAGAAAATCAACTACTGGTTACAATAAAGTTATGTTATTGCAATGTTGCATATCAGTTTAGACAATCAGCAGCATACATCTATTTAACAGAAAGCAGCAAAAACGCCAACAATATTGTAGCTGTAACTTCAACTTAAGTAACACACAACGACTAAAAGTAACTTAAGCAACCTATTTCACGCAAACTCTCCTCTTTGGCCAGTTACACGATGAAATTTTTGTTTCTCGGCCAAGTGCTTTTAGTCTGGTCATGAAAATGCTATAATCTGCTGTAACGAAACTTAAATGCCTCCTACATTCATTAACTCTCTATGGAAAAGAATTGTGTGAATAGGAGGAGGTTACATGTTTAATATAGAGTTCTTACCCCTGGATCTATATACCCTACAGTTCTTGATAAAGAAGATATAATTTAATATGAACCGTTATTAGCTAAATTTTATACCCTTTTCAACTTATATGACTTATTCTAGGTGTAATGAAGGGAATAAGGAAACTTATTATAACCATTCCTCTCATCTTTTTATTTTGGTGCAGGGTATAAAAAAGTTATTTAAACCCATCCAGGTTGTGGGTTCACATGCGTGGGTGTTTCTAGGTTATTTAACACTAACACTCTATAACACACGCTCCACTGGTTGGTTAGCTGTTGTAGCAGGAGCACCAGCACCAGCAGTAGTTTGTTGTAATATTACTCATAGTAAACCAGTGAGTGAATGAGTGAGTTGGCCCTTCTTAAGATGCGATGCAATCACTTTTCGATGCGTTTTAAGTAATGCATATTTCTTTATTTTCGTTTTGATTTTAGCATTAAAGGTATGGATTCTTTTCTTTCTTTATTTAATTCCTGCTATTTTCATGCGATTTTTATTTTTGGTTTTCAAAGACGTTATCGCATTTTAGAGCAACGATTTATCAAAGTTAACATAGACTTTTAGCTTTTGCAGCAGATAGCTGCCAGGCATGCAACCAATAATATTCTATATTCTTTTAGGCCAGTTTAAACATGAGGGTATTCTCTATGGGGCTTTTTTTTATAAAAGTGTTGTAGCAAAAACAAAAACCCCAAAAAAAAGAGAAGGCATAATATTTTGCGTAAAGTAGAAAATGTTGTAGCATTTTTGGGGAATGATAACTTAAAGTTGAAGGCATGAAAAAAAGAAAAAGAAGTGACAATAAAAAGGGAAACTTGCGATTTAAATGAAAATACCAGCCAATAAATAAATATAATAAATTTTTTTGAGAAAATAGTGTTTGGCAAATAATACGTAGATGGGATATTATGATTCACACTCAGAATTTTTGCAGGTCTACAATCATTTAATTAGTATTGTCATTTGATATTGTTACATTGTAATCCAGAGAGCAAGAGCATTCTTGTCCTTTATAATAATTTCCCAAATTTGTTATATTCATATTTGTAGTTGAGACAAGTTTAAACAAGAATCAAGAATTTAATGTCTTAATTGATGACACAAATCATATGGTTTCTTACGGACGAAGAAATATAATCGATCGAAAACTGTTTAGTGTGGTTATTCTCTTCTTGTAATGAATGATGAATCGTAAACATGTGATAAGACTGCGTATCGTGGAAAATTATCCTTAGAGTTGGTGTGGGAAAAGCTGTTGAGAACAGTGAATACTTATTACTCTCGGATCTCAATTAACATCAGAATATTAACTGGATGACAGATTGAGCGTGAGGTGAAATAAAATAAAGAGAGAAAAAAAGGAATATAATACACCCCCAGGACCAGGACCCAATATATGGCAACTACCCCTTGAATTATTTCGTCAGGTAAAGGGGTCTTCAAAATGTCTGGTGAATAATTTTTTTTTGCCAAAAAGGGATTAAAACTAAACTGGATTTGTTTAAGATGGTTTTCATTCTGTTCAGGATAACAAGACCGCAAACAATTTAAATTTATATCATTTTTCGGATGTCAATATAAAACTCTTTTTATTCATGAACTGTATTATTCATGGTATATCTTGTGCAGAGAACAATGCTATTTCAGCTACTCTCAAACATATCGTTAAAATCATTAGATATGTTATTCACCAGGTTACTATTTTCACAACCTTATCTGCTGCTAAATCCATTCTAAAGATGTGAGTTATCAACTTAGTCACCTGAAAAGTCATTTTATACGTCTAGTATGTCCTTTTTTGGGTAGTAACGGAGAAACATTTTCATCCTTATTCGTGGTCTTTGCAGCTGTAACAGTAATCGTTAAAAGGCAATGACCAGTGTATACAACAAGCATTATGACGCACTGTAAACATCATTTTTGAAAAGTGCACCGATAGAAGAACAGACACGGTTAACAATAAAGAAAAACATTCATGATTATTCTACGGTGAAAAAATAAACAAAATCCTTAAATCAAAGACGTGTGGCTTTAAGTGAAATGTGACTAGAACTCGATATGGATCGAGTTTAAAAGGTATGAATAGTTTTAATTACTTCTTAAGACATCTTTAAGGTTTTGGTTGAATTTCTTAACATAATTTTTACAAGTTATTAGACGAATATCTTAAAATTGCTTGATGCATTCCACTGAAAACTTACGACTTCGAGTTGCATGAAAGAGTTGGTTTAATGCGACGATATTTGAATATTATTAGCCGAATTATTTATTGGACTTAAACAGAAGAGAAGATGTTAGAGGTCAAAGGTTTCGGCATCAGTAATCAGAGTTTTGGCAAACGGTAACCAAATCTGAAAATTTGAAACTGCAAAAGTCTTTATATATCATAAGATAATGAGAAAAAATATACAGGGAATATTCTCGATATTTTAAGCCTAAAGGAGATCAACTATCTGAATTGTAGAAAAACTACTTCTCTTGTATAAATCAACATTTGAAAGAAAATTTAAAAACTTTTCAACAAAAAATCATTTAACAAAATTTAATTAATTTATTTTTATTTGCAAAAAAAAAAAAACCATTGAAATAAAATACTAAATTCCCCTTCTCCTAATACTAATTTATTTATCCGGTATCTTTCTCTATAAAATTTTTATCATCTTTAGCATAAAAGCTCAAAAAGACCGCTCAAACTTTTTCTCTATAACTTTTCGCACAAACTAAAAATAAAAACGACAAAAAAGAACGTTAAGTACTTGTATCGCATTTTTTTGGGGTTCTTTACAAAAAAAAATACAAATCATTTTTTGTTGTTGTTATTAGTCTGATACTTTAGTATGTATTTGTTTTGATCTTAAATTATAAGAAGAAGAACAAAAATAAAAAGAGTTTAACAAAAAACCAGAACACAGAAGATCTCTTAACACTTTTTGGAATATAAAAGAAAACAACAACAAGAACAATGATTAAATCCAGCTTAAAGTAAAGTGTAAGAGTTTCTCATGCGATTTTTATCACTTTCGATATCTAAGCGAATGATAAATGAAGGTGTGTTGCTTTAAAACTGATAATTTTCAACTCATTTACTTAATACAAAAATAAACAGAGAATAAACCAAAAAAAAATAAAAATAAAAGAATAAAAGAAATAAACTTTAAAATATACAGCTATGGAAATATCTATACTATGCAGGAAATCCGCATATATTTTACGAAAAAGAACTATAAATAAAATTACAAAATTTTGCTAAGTACTTAATTCACTTTAATTCACTTTAATGAATAAAAAGGAATAAAAAAAAACTTGATGATTTTCAGAAAAGGTGCGGTAAATTTCTGATTTTCTGATGATTTAAATTGAAAGCTTTGTATATATTTCAAAATATAAGCTAACATACTTCCACAGTGCTAAGGAGTCCTAAGTTGTTCATAGAAAAAAGAAAAAAACTGAAGAAGTATTGACCTCATGACCACCACCACAAGTGGTGTCCGAATTCAATAAAATTCGGTCACATTTTATTATTGTCCTAAGCAGTTGCCAATTTAAAGCCGTTATTAGCAAAAAAGTTATAGACCGATATCTGAGACCACTTCAAAATTCCGAATGGATTTAATCAAAATTTATCTATGACATTCAGTTTTTTAATATCAAAGGAGTTATAGACTGAAATATGGGAAAAAACTGTGTCCGATATTTTCAAAATAATTTTCTGATATTTGCCATATACATTTATTTTTACACAATAATAAATCAAAAGAAACAAAATTTTTGAGGCCATTATTTGACTTAGCTCCCATATTACACCCCCTTTCCGGAATATGGTTTAAATCTTATAACAAAGTTAGATATGAACGAATTCTATTGAAATTCTAATATTTTAAATATATGTTATTAACTTAATTATATCGGTACATATTTTGATAAAGCTTCCATATCAGTCCCCTTCCCGGTAAAGATGTTTGAACTTATACAAGTTATAAATGAAGTCCAATTCCATTGAAATGCATTACAATGATTTTTCTAACTTTTCTTAATGTATATTATTAATATGAACGATCTCGGTCCATATTTTGCTGTAGCTACCATATAGCACCGTTTCCCGGAAACCTGTTTTGAGCTTAAAAACAGGTAAATAAAGGTCAATTCTATTAAAATTCAACACAAATATTTTTCTAACTGTATATAATATAAATTATTAATTTGGACAACTTCGGTTCATTTATTTCTATAGCACCCTTATAAGGACCCTTTTTGATCCTTTAAAATTAGACAATAATGACAAATTTTGTTGAAATTCAGTTGAATAAATTTTCTAACTATCTGGAATATGTCTTAATAATCTGGCCAATGTCGGTCCATATTTTGCATATAGCTTCCAAAAAATGGGTAGCTTATAAAACTATTATATAATTGTAATTCGACACAATTAGTGTTAAAACTGTATTTAATATAAATTATGGATAATCTCGGTCCATATATTGCTATAGCACCTAGTGTCTTGAATATATGTTATTAATCTGACCAATGTTGGACCATATTTTGCATAAAGCTTCCAGAAAAGGTTTTTGAGCTTATAAAACTCTTATATCAATAAACATTTTTAAACTGTCTTTAATATATGAACAATCATCCGCCATATTTGGATATTATTTCCTTATAATCCCACTTCAAGGAATAAAACATGAATCAATTCCTTTGAAATTCAGAGAAATAGATAACTGTCTCCGATAAAGTATTTATTTAATATTCGGCACAGTCGAATATAACATTCTTACTTGTTTAATATTCTGATTCTCTAAATCGGAATTGGAACCCTTAGTCGTTCACAGAAGAAAAACAAAAGAAGTAGTAACCTCATGAAGATATATAGCAGTAGATATCGAAGCTGACATTTTACAGGCCCACATCATTTCTGGAAGGAAGAAAGGCTACATAAAAAGTCATCATCGCTAAATTACTGAAAAGTGGTATCTTGAATATTTGTAGTAACTGAAGAGGAATAACTCTGCTTAACACAAAATAAGTAAAATTGAGAAAAATCTATGAGACGAACTGGCAGGTTTCAGGCCAAACAGGCGTTGCGGAGATAAACAGGAGTTGGGCTGCATTTTAACTGAAAAGTCGCTTGAATGGCATGTCTTTTATAGATTTAAAGAAAGCCTGGAACAGAAACATATGAACTGCTATATGAAAAGTACTGAGAAAAACAGAGGTACCCTGAAGATTATACGAATCAGAGCTATGTACAAGGACTCTGAACTCTCTCATTTTGAAAACTTTTAAGAAGCTTCTGCTTCTAATATACTCAAGAGGAATTGATATTGAATCCCCATTGGGTATGTTACATAAGAACCATAACTCATCATCATTCCATTAGTCTGTTCATTAAAAAAGTCATCAAATATTTCACATATTTTTGTCAACTTGTTGGAAAAATAACGAAATTATACGTATCACTCCTCTTCTTAGGAATATTCAATAATCCAATAAGGATAACAAATTGTTCTGAAATTCCTCCTTTTATATTTTAAATCCGTATTCCCGCCTAACTCACTGTAGCGTACCACTTCAATCTAATTGTTAGAAAAGTAAAATTCAATTAACCATTTCATTTGTTTTATTTCAGTTCCATGCGTCATGTCACCTGACATGATTGTAGCGCCTTTAGTGTCTGTACTACTTTTTGTTGGTCTCCAGCCACTTCTATACATACACACACACACACTCTCTTAGTTTATCTTAATCTTTCCCTTTTCATTTCATATTTAATGTTTATCTTATGTATAGAAATTTTTACAATTTATTCCCCAAAGTATATTTTGGTGTAATTCTATGCCACACGATACTCAATAAACGAATAGTAGAAGAAGAATAAGAAGAAAAAAGCCATCATTATAATCACTTGGTTGTTAAAGTTTTGTTGTTGTTGTTGTTGTTGTAATTTTGTTATGTTTTTCAATTACTCACCTTAACGTTTTGGCGATTGTTCGTTCACATGTTGTACATCAGACTAATAACAAACAATTGATAGCTGTAAAGCGTTTGGAAAGTTTGTAATAGAAGGAGAGTCTAGAGAAAAAAAATCTACAAATCACGTTTTAAGTGTCACTTATAATCCCGAGAAAACATGTTGTATTCACTCACTTTTTTTCAGTAACAAAGTTTTAGGTTTTTTCTTCAATACAATGTTTTAAAATTTTTTGTTTTGTTTTTGTATATTTTTATAATTGAGGTGACACATGTGGTCACATACGAGCTTTGGGGAGACAAAAAAGTTAAGTGCTGCATTTCTATTGCTATGTTGTTTTTGCTTTTTATACCCTCCACCACCACAAGTGGTGAGGGTATATTAAGTTTGTCATTCTGTATGTAACGCCAAGAAGGAATCATCTCAGACCCAACAATGTATATATATTATTGCATCAAATCAAAAACTGAGTCGATTTAGCTATGTCCGTCTGTCCGTCTGTCCGTCTGTCTGTCTGTTGGAAACATTCTCACGCCTAGAATAATTGACCGAATTCAATAAAACTTGGCCACATTATTTGTTATTGTCCTAAGCAGTTTGCTATTTAAAACCAGCTATATCGGTTTATAAGCAAGGAAGTTATAGACCGATATCTGAAACAACCTCAAAATTTCAAAAATGAACTCTTATAATTTCTTCTAAAAATGTAACTGGACTAAAACAAAAAATTAATTTTAGCATACAATTACACGTGCTTCATCATCGTGCCAAAAATTATCAAAATCTGATTAACCGGAAAAAAGTTATAGGCTATAATATGCAAAATTTTGATACACCCCAAACTCTTTGTGTCATATGGACCGCAATTTTTAAGATAATTTACTGAAATTTGTCACAACTAATTTTTAAACCATTCTTAATATATGTTATAAATTTTATTAACATTGGTCCATATTTTGATATAGCTCCCATATAACGCCATTTCCCGGAATATGATTTATAGCTCATAAAACTCTTAAATTGGAACCAATTCTATTGAAATTTGGCACAAATAATTGTTTAACTATTTTAAATATATACTATAAATTTTATTTACATGGGTCCGTATTTTGATAAAGCTCCCATATAAGGCCGCTTCCCGGAATGTGATTTATAGCTCATAAAACTCTTAAATTTGAACCAATTCTATTGAAATTTGGCACAACTTATTTCCTAGCCATTTTAAATATATGTTATAAATTATATTAAGATGGGTCCATATTTTGATATAGCTCCCATATAAGGACTTTCCCGGAATATGATTTATAGCTTATAAAACTTTTAAATTTGAACTAATTCTTTTGAAATTTGGCACAATTATTGTTTCAAACTATTTTAAATATATATTGTGAATTTTATTAATATGGACCCATATTTTGATATAGCTCCCATATAAGGCCCCTTCCCGGAATTTGATTTATAGCTCATAAAACTCTTAAATTGGAACCAATTCTATTGAAATTTGGCACAAATAATTGTTTAACTATTTTAAATGTATACTATAAATTTTATTCACATGGGTCCGTATTTTGATATAGCTCCCATATAAGGCCCCTTCCCGGAATGTGATTTATAGCTCATAAAACTCTTAAATTGGAACCAATTCCATTGAAATTTGGCACAAATAATTTTTTAACCATTTTAAATATATACTATAAATTATATTAACATGGGTCCATATTTTGATATAGCTCCCATATAAGGACTTTCCCGGAATATGATTTATAGCTTATAAAACTTTTAAATTTGAACTAATTCTATTGAAATTTGGCACAAATAATTTTTTAACCATTTTAAATATATACTATAAATTTTATTCATATGGGTCCGTATTTTGATATGGCTCCCATATAAGGCCCCTTCCCGGAATGTGATTTATAGCTCATAAAACTCTTAAATTGGAACCAATTCTATTGAAATTTGGCACAAATAATTTTTTAACCATTTTAAATATATACTATAAATTTTATTCATATGGGTCCGTATTTTGATATGGCTCCCATATAAGGCCCCTTCCCAGAATGTGATTTATAGCTCATAAAACTCTTAAATTTGAAGCAATTCTTTTGAAATTTGGCACAATTATTGTTTTAACTATTTTAAATATATTCTATAAATTTTATTTACATGGGTCCATATTTTGATATAGCTCCCATATAAGGCCTCTTCCCGGAATATGATTTATAGCTTATAAAACTCTTAAATTTGAACCAATTCTATTGAAATTTGGCACAACTAATTTTCTAGCTATTTTAAATATATGTTATAAAATTTATTAACATGGGTCCATATTTTGATATAGCTCCCATATAAGGCCCCTTCCCGGAATATGATTTACAGCTTATAACACTTTTAAATTTGAACCAATTCTTTTGAAATTTAGCACAATTGATTTTCTAGCTATTTTAAATATATGTATTAAGTTTTATTTACATGGGTCCATATTTTGATATAGCTCCCATATAAGGCCCCTTCCAGGAATATGATTTATAGCTTATAACACTTTTAGATTTGAACCAATTCTATTGAAATTTGGCACAACTAATTTTCTAGCTATTTTAAATATATGTTGTAAACTTTATTAAAATGGGTCCATATTATGATATAGCTCCATTATAACGCCCCTTCTCGAGTAAATAAAGACCAATTCTACTGAAAGTCGACACAATTATTTTGCTAACTGTTCTGAAGATATTATATTAATTTGCCCTGTATCGGTCCAAATTTTCCTATAGCTCCCTTATAACGGGATTTTCCGGAAAACGGATTAGAGTTTATAAAACATTTAAATAAAGATCAATTCCATTAAAATTTAGCACAATGATTTTTCTAACTATAATCAAAGTATATTATAAATATGAACAATCTTGGTCCAAACTTCGGGAAGGGGTCTTATATGGGAGCTACATATAAGACCCCTTCCCGGAAAATAGTTTTGAGCTTATAACAAGCATATTTTTTGTTTTTATACGCTCCACAGTACAAGTGGTAGAGAGAGAATATTAACTTTGTCATTCTGTATGTAACGCTAAGAATGAATTATTTCAGACCCCATAATGTATATATTCTTGCATCAAGTCAAAATCTCAATCGATTTTCGTCAATCTCTTTGTCTGCTCACATCCGCAAAAATTAACAGAGCTCAATGAAAATTGGTAGAAAAGAGGCAGTTAATAGAAAAATTTTATAGCATAAATTGTAACTAATTTTATGACTAATTAAGTATTTCTGTGTTATATACATTTGTGAGTATATGTGTGTCTATGGAACCTAACGTATTAACTTTACACGAATTTGTGGTGGAGGGTATTTAAGATTCGGCATAGCCGAATATAGCATTCTTACTTGTTTTTCCTATTCTTTTTCTAAAGAGATTAGTTTAACATTACAAGCGGTCTTAAAGTATTTCGTTTACTGTTTCTATTAATTTTTTTTCGGTCTCTCGTTAATGTTTCTGTCAACTGACCTTAAAACAATAAAAGGTAAAAACACAACAATTATTGTTTGGGGGATTACAGACTAAAAGCAAACATTAAGCCTTTTATTGATGGAAAGTTATTTCTTGGTTATTAGTCATATGATATTTTCATTATATCCATCATAAGTGTATTTGGGGAATTGCGCACTGTAGTCTGAAATTAATAAAAAATGTATAATCGATGTTAATACCGAACCATGGATCATTGCTCGCTTTCCTATTGGAAATTCTCTTGTTTTCATTCAGACGTCTTGTAGTTTAAACTGCAAGCAGCGTTACTCTTGATGATCTTTAATGATACCATCATTCTAAATTTTAAGTTTGCCAAATACAGATTATAAAAAAGGAGACAAAAGCGGAAATTCCTTCGTGATTCATTGCCCTTGAGACATTAAATAGGGTTTAAGTCCCGGCCATATATTCACTCAATTATTAGAGGTTGGAAATTTCCCGAAATCATCCTGCATGACCTCCGTTTTCATCACTTATTGGTTTTTATGATGTTGTTATAAATGTCTTCAGAGTGGTGTGTATTTGAAAACAATCATGTGAAGCATCCTGCCTCTATGCCTCTATTGGTTTATGGATCATTTTGATCATATAAGAAATCTTTCTATTTCCATTCAGGTAACTCATATGCTTGACAAACAGTTAAGAATGATGAGAGTTGGGGTATATTTTTATTGATATTCAATATGAAAATGGATGGGGTCTTCTGTCTGCAACAACGAAACCCATACACAGTTATTGCAACGTGAAGTTTCCTACTAAGCATTTAATCTTGGAAGTATGTCCAGAAATTATAGTCATTTAAGAAGATATTCCTTTATGTCTAAAATGATGCTCTTTAAAATATTACTGATCAAACTTTCAGAAATCATTAACTCCATACGAACCATACATATTAGAACGAACCAAAATTCATCCCAGTGCTGAAATTCAATCATTCTGACTTTTGACTGACAAGACATGCACCTTTTATTTGCCAAAAGTTTTTCAAACAATCTGCAAAAATACTTCTGACCGGTCATATATATGGAAACAAATGAAACTTTTCAATGCATTAGATATCGAATTTTATCAAACAATATTATTGTTATACCCGTAATAACCATTTATCATTACACACCACGTATATGATAACCTTCATTACCTTCTCAGACTAAATGTTCAGCAGACAGGCTGAAGGCGTGTTCTTTACGTTGTAATAGTTAATTAATTAATTAATTAATTAATTAATTAATTAATTAATTAATTAATTCTCTCTTTTCATTGGTAAAAAATGGAATTTTATTATTCCTTGATTGACAGCTACCAGGACTTAAGTCCTTTCTAAATTTGATTATAATACATTTTTCTACCAATTTTTTTTGATGGACAGTGTACATTGTATAGAATATATTTACGGAAGAGAGTCAAGTAATTTTCTCTGGTTTCCTTGGAAAGAATTTCGCATGCGTTTTTCTTTGTGCCCAGACCATTTACTTCTCACTGATTATGTGAATTGCCTTCAATTTTTTATCATTTTTAATTTCGTGTGTTTGCTTCTTCTCTTCCTTAACTTTAATCTTTAACAGTGCTTCCAATAATTCTCAAAAAAATTAAATCTTATCAAAGTTCTTTCTCCATAAACAGTTATAAGCTTTAATGTTCAAATTAAACAATTGATAAGAAATAACAAAAGAGTATAAATATCAAATAATCAGATGAATGAATGTTGTGTATCTTAAAAATTTTCTTTGCGTTAAACAATTTTAAAAACAATTTTGTTTTATTGTTCAGCACACATAAACACATACACACGCACACATATATGTGTATATATTTAATTCAATTAAAAACACATTTTCCAAGTAGCCATGAGAAGTAATAAAATACGTGGCATTGAGAGTGTCTCTGGAGCTTTTAACATATTCTTCGCCATAAATGCTTGCAAAAAAGTAAAAAACTAAATGTGTGAGTTTTTTTATGGACTACACTCGCACAAGGTTGAGAATAAAGGTATATTCAGTTATTTGATCAGTGTGTAAAGGCAGAAAAGTTTATGGAGAAATTATAATTTCGAATTGGCAGTCAATTTTTAGACTGGAAAGGTTTTAAAAAAATGTTGATCTGTGGCATTAGGAATTTTTATGCAGATAATAAAGTACATAGATTTTTATTTATGGGATGAAATATATTACCGTTGTACTAAATTTTCCTCTCCTTCCTCCAACTATAATGCCTAATACATTGAGTCTCATAAAACAGTAAGCAGATGTTGTATTTTAATTTCATTTTGATAATTCTTAAAATGAGCTACAACTCCCATTAACAATGCTCCCAAAGTAACTGAGTTGGCGACCAATCTCTATTTGGCTAGAACAAGCTATAAATAAATCCTGAGAGAAAATGCCAGTACACAAAGTTTTTGTCTGTCCTGCCAACTCTTCGCCAGCGTTGCAAGAGCCATAATCCTAGCCGACTCTCTCCCATCTTTAAATGACAAATGTAGCTTATAGATCATATCAGCCATGAATCAATATAACTTCCGAATTCAACATCGAATAGACATCATTGTAGTCTTCAAATAAAAGATCTCTTCCTAAATTCAAGGCAGAAATTAATCCTCCTTTTCGCTTGCATCTACAATAAATTGATGCTTAGTGATTGGGTTGACTAGCAATTTGTATGTCTTATTAATTTCTCCGATATCGAATTAGCCATGAACCAATATCATTCACAAAATCTAGATCGGGTATTATGGCTTGCAGCCCTCAGACTAACTATTTGACAATATCGAAGGCTTTCCTAGAACCTGATTCAGAAACTTACTAATAGACGTTGTAACAGCCCACTGTTCTATGTAAACCCTATTCAGTACCTCACTGAAGCGCTGAAAAATCGGCCAAATTCAACACGAGAAAAAGCCTCACGGAATAAGTGACTCCCAAATCACGCTGTGGCTGAGCTTATCGCAACCATTATTTAAGTTTTTTACAGAATAAAATAAGGGCAAAAGCCACCGTAAAGACTATTACACAACTAATTGTAGGCGTTTTACGGAGTTGATGTTCGTGGTCTATGGGATCTAAGCCCAGCGTATTTCTGCTCTAAATTCGGCAAGTATCACTCTACATACCATTTCAAAATAATTCTTATGTTGTTTTTACGTTTGATCGCTATTTTTGAGTACTTAAACCAGATTTCAATATGGAAAATCCTTTTAGAATCATTTTTGCTATTAGATGCATATAGTATGTCAACCGTTAGGGTCTGCGAGATTACTCCCTTCCGGTATATTCGCTTTTATGCCTTCTACAACATCATTTATCAAATTCTTGCATTCCTGGGAAGACAAATGGGTTACTTTGTAATTCCAAAGTTCGTATTTGGGTTAGACTGGAGTGCTGGAGATATTTAAGTAATCGAAATTTATATATCATTACATAAGCACTCAATATTTAAAGAATTTCATACCATATTTCCGTTTGATATTCTCTTTTGTTGTAAGATTTCCCATTTCTATCTCTTATTGGTTTTGTAATGCCGTATGAGAGTTTGTCAAAGTACCATAATTTTTAGTATCCTTCCGTTCCTATAATTCGGTAGAACCAAACGTAGCATTCTTACCTCTTTTACTTTTTTAAATACTCGCGTGCTTAAAGAAGTGAACATTTGAAACATTTTCATTTTTTTTTTCATATTTTTTTTGGCTTAAAATACCATCATTGTTGGTATTTTCTACCAATTTAAAACGCCTGGTGCAAGAATGAAAGGACAAAAATGCCAATACCAAATTGATGCTTCATTTAATGAATGCAACAGCGTAAATGCTTTAATGTCGTAGAACAAAAAAACATCCAACCAACCAACAAACTAAGTAGTCATCCAACAGAAACAGTCAATATATTTTCTGCTACTGCAATTACTGTTGCTGGCGTGGCAGTGGCTGTTACTGTTTACTACTATCGCACACATTTGGTAATTACGCATTCAAATTGCGCTTCATTGAATAATGTGAATAAATTAATTAAATTACATTTAAAGAGCCTTTTCTTTCGATACGACTCTCTTCTCTTTTTGTTGTTGTTGTTTTTTTTTTTTGGTACTATCTTTATGTCTTAAAATTTGCGGAAAAAAGGAAATTATGCATGTGTTCAGGTTTGTGTTTAATTTCTGTTGTTTAATTTATTTGTTTTTTTTTTCTTGCTTTTTGAATTGGCTCCATACAAACCTCTAGTCTGAAACTATGGTGTCGCATAAATTTTTCCTTTCAAGCTTTAAATGTTATTGTGAATATAAGTTTGTGTGAGTTATTTGCTACCACGTTCTAAATTCGAGTGTTACAAATATTTTGAACTGAATTTTTCGACACGCTACAATAAGAATATTGAATATTCTAAGCGATAAGAAAGAAAGATTAAAGTTAATCAAATATGAAAGAATTTATTTTTATTAATAGGATGGGATCAGAGGGACAGCTGGCCATCATAGAAAATCAATTGTTAAAGTTAGGTTATAAGGATGTGAACCATCATCATAATTTTTTTAACTTTACTTACCTTCTCTCTGTTTTCTCCACATGCTCAATCTGTGTCATAAGTTAACTACACTCTCCAGGTTAAAGGCCAATAATAACCAAGGATTTTGAGCCGTAACTAGATTGATAATCAGCCGTCAATTGATTCTCTTCATTTAGAGAACAATGACGGATAAGGGAGGAAAATATTGATTTCATAACGTATAAAGATAGAGACTCACCTTTTTTGCCAGTTCATCTACTTTTTCGTTACCAAAAATATTCTTTTAATACGGTACCCAGCAGGTATTTAATGTTATGCTATGCTCTTTATATATCACTGTTGTAATACTTGTAACATTGAGATCTATCTATTAGCTTAGAAAAAGCTACAGTCTAGGGAATCGATACCAAGTTTAGGTTCCGAATTCATCAGAGAATCTCCGCACCAGTTCTCTCACCTATCCGTGAAACATTAACTCATTGTAACGTCTAAACGACCTAACGTTACCTTATTAAATATTAATATTAAATATTCATCTTCGCTTATATAGAAAAGTTACAAGGTAAGAGGAATTGCTGATCGTTTCATCACACTGTGAATAATGTCGTCGAAAAAGTTACATCTAAATAAAGCAAATAAATTTAATGATTTTTCAATTTAGTTTTCAAGACTTCATTGGGATAGAGGTTGTGAAGCATTTCTCAGAGATATTCCAAAATCTCCAGAAGTAACAATGATTTTAAAATTTTGCAATAGGACAAGGTACTCTCTGCTGGCAAAACAAATGTTAGTAATGGATCATTTGTAAAACATTATTTTTTTTCAATTCCAACTCCATCGCAATCCAAACGTTGAGAAAGTTATTCCGAAAATAATTATGGTGTTGTTTTACCGCTAGATTTTTTTTCCGATAAATTTCCAATTGAAGTAATTAATTGGAAAAAATGTTGGAAGTTAAACCCAGAGAAAGAGGTGCTCTTTTCGTTCATGTAGTAAATCAATTGTTTAATAACTAATGAAGCATTATCGTGGAAGATTTAATAAAAATGTGTCAATTTCTTATAGATAGGTTTACTTTTCGATTTAACTGTTAAACTTGAGAATATGTGAGGAAGAAGGTTAGGGAGAGTACCTGCTGGACGAAATTTTAAGATCAAGGAAGTGTAAAGTGCTTTAAATTTTCTTTTTAATTACCAAAGTTTGATTGACAGACAAGGAAAAAAATCTAAAAAATCTTAAATTTGAGATATATTTCTATAACTCCAAAAGAGTCAAAACTATGATCAGGACAATCATAAACGACCAAAAAACACGTCAACAATGCACTTTGATTATAGATAGATTTTAATTATATTTATTTGTTTCAAAAGATTTTTTGTGAGGTTAAAATGGTGCTAAAAAAGGTTTAACAATCGACGACTATTTCTCAAGTTTTACATATTGATTTTCAAGGATAATAACGTTATTTTTCATCAAGAATTAAATCTCTTACAGGCGAATCAACACATATATAAAATTAAAATATAATATTTTAATTTGATCAAATTGTGCAATCCATTTTACAATGGAAAATTGGTTCTCGCAGAATATCTCACTTAAGATGCGTTCAGCGGCTCAACTGATATTTGTCTTTTATACTTGACTATTGCTTCAATCATGTAATGATAACTTCCGTTTCCTAAAAAAAGTGAATACAAAATTTCAAAAATCAAAATGAATAGTCACTACATTAAGTTCGTATTTGAAGGAAGTTCTAAGGAATAATTTTGGTAAGATTTCCTTGTCTAAGATTTAAATGGAACATATCTTTGGGATATAACCTCAGTGAAAATAGTTTAACACCTTTTACTAAAAAGCTCTGATTATATAATTAAAAAGTTTTGAATATGATTGTCTAGGATTGTCTTTAATTAAAGGCGCAAATAGTTATAGAGAATGGACGTGACATTTTCGTTATTTTCAAAAAGATGAGAAATTTACTGTGTTGTCTTCTTTAATCGAAAGTTTGAAGGAAACCAAAATTGTATTGAAAATAAAAGTGTTTTGTAGAAATTGTGTCTCATTAATCCTCCTTTCTCATTTTTCAAATTTCATTAAAATTGAAATATCTGCCTATTATAAATTCCTAAGAACTTCATTTGTAACTTTTATAGCACCTTCACAATTCGTTTGCAACTCTTTTAATTCACTATAGTTTTCGTTAAGTCATCAATGCGTAAATTGCATCTAAAAGTATGGGTAATGAGTTTGAGAAGCTGCTAGGCTAAGAATCCAATTGAGAAATAAAACTAATAAAAAACTCAAGCCAAAACTAAAGGAGCAACATTACTTTCATAGTGAGTAAACTATGTTGAACGTTGTGAGTTTTTGGGTGATTGGAAAATGTTGTATGTATTTTAGCCAAAACGACAGTTGGCTAAATTTCTGTGTTTCAGTCTCATTTTTTTTATAATTTCAGCCATTACAAACAACAAAGGCCACCCAAAAAGGTAACACAACCAGAATTGAACATTGATTTTGGTCTAAAAGCAACAAAAAAAGCAAAAGCAACAACAAATGTAAGGAAGCAACAAAAAACATTTAACAAAATGTGGCGCTTTTAAAAATTGCATTGCAGTAGCAAACGAATGAAAAAATGTTAACAAAAAATTGCTGCTTCGTTTGCCAGGATTCTCCAAGTTGGTGTGTTTTCATGGATATTGTAGGTTTTTTTTATGTTGTTGCTGCTGCCGCTTGTGCTACAACATTTAATGCCTTTCAGCTATCGTTTATACGTAAATTGTAGTGACTGTTATGTTTCTGGTGTTGTTGTTGCTGTGTTATTGGCAATGGTGTATTGGTGAAGGATAGTGGACAACATGTTGTCCAATTACTAGAATGTCAATCAGTGTGTTGTATTAAGTGAACGCGTTAATTACCTTTTAAGCTTCAAGCGTAAAAATGTTAATTAAGTGATATTTTCGGCACGTTTTGATTTTCAATGTTTCTTTAGTTTCCACTTCTTTCTTCACAATATATAGCTATAACTTTGCTTGATTTCTGGCAATACACGTACACATATATTTGCTGCCATTGCAGCTGTCGTTGTAGTTGTATGTCATAGTTGTCCTCGTCGTTGCTGCAATACATTCATGCGTCCATTTAATGTTTATTTTTTTGGTAGATTTTTTCCAGTTGTTTGTCAAGGAATTGTTAGGTTTTTTATTTTACGTATGTTTGTGTAAGTATGTGTGAATGTTTGAATGGCATTTTTGTTAAGAATTTATCTCGGTTTCTACTTCTTATTCAGTTTTGTTAATTAAGTTGTTGTAGCAGCTCATGTTCATTGGTATGTTATGTTACCAGTGCGTTTGTTACAAAACAAACATCATTTCTTTTTTTTTTTTTCGTTTGTGGCCATCGAATCCTCACACAGTTCCATGTATTTGTAAATGAAGTGTGACATTTGATTGTCCATATAAAATTCATGTCTTTTTTCAGCTCTTCACTCATCCACTGTTTTATTTTTCATACAATTGTTTCAATTAAAAAAAGAGTAGTTTTTTATGTAAAATGCTGTAATAAAATTTGCATATTTGGAATGGT
>PYHX02000494.1:9028400-9208389 GCA_004302925.2 Cochliomyia hominivorax
AATTAATTAATTAATTAATTAATTAAAATTCTTTCTTCTCTCTTTTCATTGGTAAAAAATGGAATTTTATTATTCCTTGATTGACAGCTACCAGGACTTAAGTCCTTTCTTAAATTTGATTATAATACATTTTTCTACCATTTTTCTGATGGACAGTGTACATTTATAATATTACGGAAGAGTCAAGTAATTTCTGGTTGCTGGAAAGAATTTCGCATGCGTTTTTCTTTGTGCCCAGACCATTTACTTCTCACTGATTATGTGAATTGCTTTCAATTTTTTATCATTTTTAATTTTGTGTGTTTGCTTCTTCTCTTCCTTAACTTTAATCTTTAACAGTGCTTCCAATAATTCTCAAAAAAATTAAATCTTATCAAAGTTCTTTCTCCATAAACAGTTATAAGCTTTTAATGTTCAAATTAAACAATTGATAAGAAATAACAAAAAGAGTAAAAATATCAAATAATCAGATGAATGAATGTTTGTGTATCTTAAAAATTTTCTTTGCGTTAAACAATTTTAAAAACAATTTTGTTTTATTGTTCAGCACACATAAACACATACACACGCACACATATATGTGTATATATTTAATTCAATTAAAAACACATTTTCCAAGTAGCCATGAGAAGTAATAAAATACGTGGCATTGAGAGTGTCTCTGGAGCTTTTAACATATTCTTCGCCATAAATGCTTGCAAAAAAGTAAAAAACTAAATGTGTGAGTTTTTTTTATGGACTACACTCGCACAAGGTTGAGAATAAAGGTATATTCGGTTACTTGATCAGTGTGTAAAGGCAGAAAAGTTTATGGAGAAATTATGACTTCGAACTGGCAGTCAAAATTTTAGACTGGAAAGGTTTAAAAAAATGTTGGTCTGTGGCATTAAGAATTTTTATCCAGATAATAAAGTACATAGATTTTTATTTATGGGATGAAATATATTACCGTTGTACTAAATTTTCCTCTCCCTTCCTCCAACTATAATGCCTAATACATTGAGTCTCATAAAACAGTAAGCAGATGTTGTATTTTAATTTCATTTTGATAATTCTTAAAATGAGCTACAACTCCCATTAACAATGCTCCCAAAGTAACTGAGTTGGCGACCAATCTCTATTTGGCTAGAACAAGCCATAAATAAATCCTAAAAATCCTAAAAGTTTTTGTCTGTCCTGCCAACTCTTCGCCAGCGTTGCAAGAGCCATAATCCTAGCCGACTCTCTCCCATCTTTAAATGACAAATGTAGCTTATAGATCATATCAGCCATGAATCAATATAACTTCCGAATTCGACATCGACTAGACATCATTACAGTCTCCAAATAAAAGATATTCTCCTTCCTAGAATTCAAAGCAGAATTTAATCCTCCTTTTCGCTTGCATCTACAATAAATTGATGCTTAGTGATTGCGTTGACTCGCAATTTGTATGTCTTGTTAATTTCTCCGATATCAAAATAGCCATGAACCAATATCATTCACGAAATCTAGATCGGGTATTATATCTTGCATCTCTCAGACTGAGGATTTGACAATATCGAAGGTTTTCCCTAGAAGCTGATTCAGAAACTTACTAATAGACGTTGTAACAGCCCACTGTTCTATGTAAACCCCATTCAGTACTTCATTGAAGCGCTGAAAAATTGGCCAAATTCAATACGAGAAAAAGCCTCACGGAATAAGTGACTTCCAAATCAAGCTGTGGCTGAGCTTATCGCAACCATTCTTTAAGTTTTTAAAGTATAAAATAAGTGTGAAAGCCACCTTAAAGACTATTACACAAATAATTGTAGGCGTTTTATGGAGTTGATGTTCGTGGTCTATGGGATCTAAGCCCAGCGTATTTCTGCCCTAAATTCGGCAAGCATGACTCTACATACCATTTCAAAATAATTCTTATGTTGTTTTTACGTCTGATCGTTATTTTTTGAGTACTTAAACCAGATTTCAATGTGGAAAATCCTTTTAGAATCATTTTTGCTATTAGATGCATATAGTATGTCAACCGTTAGGGTCTGCGAGATTACTCCCTTCCGGTATATTCGCTTTTATGCCTTCTACAACATCATTTATCAAATTCTTGCATTCCTGGGAAGACAAAATGGGTTACTTTGTAATTCCAAAGTTCGTATTTGGGTTAGACTGGAGGTGCTGGAGATATTTAAGTAATCGAAATTTATATATTCATTACATAAGCACTCAATATTTAAAGAATTTCATACCATATTTCCGTTTGATATTTCTCTTTTGTTGTAAGATTTCCATTTCTATCTCTTATTGGTTTTTGTAATGCCGTATGAGAGTTTGTCAAAGTACCATAATTTTTAGTATCCTTCCGTTCCTATAATTCGGTAGAACCAAACGTAGCATTCTTACCTCTTTTACTTTTTTAAATACTCGCGTGCTTAAAGAAGTGAACATTTGAAACATTTTCATTTTTTTTCATATTTCTTTTTTGGCTTAAAATACCATCATTGTTGGTATTTTCTACCAATTTAAAACGCCTGGTGCAAGAATGAAAGGACAAAAATGCCAATACCAAATTGATGCTTCATTTAATGAATGCAACAGCGTAAATGCTTTAATGTCGTAGAAAAAAAAAAAAACATCCAACCAACCAACAAACTAAGTAGTCATCCAACAGAAACAGTCAATATATTTTCTGCTACTGCAATTACTGTTGCTGTGGCAGTGGCAGTGGCTGTTACTGTTTACTACTATCGCACACATTTGGTAATTACGCATTCAGAATTGCGCTTCATTGAATAATGTGAATAAATTAATTAAATTACATTTAAAGAGCCTTTTCTTTTTTTGGTACTATCTTTATGTCTTAAAATTTGCGGAAAAAAAGGAAATTATGCATGTGTTCAGGTTTGTGTTTAATTTCTGTTGTTTAATTTTATTTGTTTTTCTTTTCTTGCTTTTTGAATTGGCTCCATACATACCTCTAGTCTGAAACTATGGTGTCGCATAAATTTTTCCTTTCAAGCTTTAAATGTTATTGTGAATATAAGTTTGTGTGAGTTATTTGCTACCACGTTCTAAATTCGAGTGTTACAAATATTTTGAACTGAATTTTTCGACACGCTACAATAAGTATATTGAATATTCTAAGCGATAAGAAAGAAAGATTAAAGTTAATCAAATATGAAAGAATTTATTTTTATTAATAGGATGGGATCAGAGGGACAGCTGGCCACCATAAAAATCAATTGTTAAAGTTAGGTTATAAGGATGTGATCTTTTCTCTCTGTTTTCTCCACATGCTCAATCTGTGTCATAAGTTAACTACACTCTCCAGGTTAAAGGCCAATAATAACCAAGGATTTTGAGCCGTAACTAGATTGATAATCAGCCTCTATTGATTCCTCTTCATTTAGAGAACAATGACGGATAAGGGAGGATAAATATTGATTTTCATAACGTACAAAGATAGAGACTCACCTTTTTTGGCCAGTTCATCTGCTTTTTCGTTACCAAAAATATTCTTTTGATACGGTATCCAGCAGGCATTAATGTTATGCTATGCTCTTTATATATCGCTATTGTAATATTTGTAACATTGAGATCTATCTATTAGCTTGGAAAAAGCTACAGTCTATGGATTCGATACCAAGTTTAGGTTCCGAATTCATCACAGAATCGCCGCAACCTATCTCACCTATCCGTGAAAACATTAACTCATTTGTAACGTCTAAACGACCTAACGTTACCTTATTAAATATTAATATTAAATATTCATCTTCGCTTATATACAAAAGTTACAAGGTAAGAGGAATTGCTGATCATTTCATCATACTGTGAATAATGTCGTCGAAAAAGGTGACATCTAAATAAAGCAAATAAATTTAATGATTTTTCAATTTAGTTTTCAAGACTTCAATGGGATATAGGTTGTGAAGCATTTCTCAGAGATATTCCAATATCTCCAGAAGTAACAATGATTTTACAATTTTGCAATAGGACAAGGTACCCTCTGCTGCAAAACAAATGTTAATAATTGATCATTTGTAAAACATTATTTTTTTTAATTCAAACTCCATCGTAATCCAAACGTTGAGAAAGTTATTCCGAAAATAATTATTGGAGTTCTATTGCCGTTAGATTTTTATTTTTCCGATAAATTTCCAATTGAACTAATTAATTGGAAAAATGTTGGAAGTTAAACCCAGAGGAAGAGGTGCTCACTCGTTCATGTAGTAAATCAATTGTTTAATAACTAATGAAGCATTACCGTGGGAGATTTAATAAAAATGTGTCAATTTCTTATAGATAAGGTTTACTTTTCGATTTAACTGTTAAACTTGAGAATATGTGGAGGAAGAAGGTTAGGGGAGAGTTACCTGCTGGACGAAATTTTAAGATCAAGGAAGTAGTAAAAGTGCTTAAATTTTCTTTTTAATACCAAAGTTTGATTGACAGACAAGGAAAAAATCTAAAAAATCTTAAATTTGGAGATATATTTCTATAACTCCAAAGAGTCAAAACATGATCAGGACAATCATAAACGACCAAAAAACACGTCAACAATGCACTTTGATTATAGATAGATTTAAATTATGATTTTATTTTGTTTTCAAAAGATTTTTGTGAGGTTAAAATGGTGCTAAAAAAGGTTAACAATTCGACGACTATTTCTCAAGTTTTTACATATTTTGATTTTCAAGGGATAATAACGTTATTTTCATCAAGAATTAAATCTCTTACAGGCGATCAACACATATAAAAATTAAAATATAATATTTAATTTTGATTATTAAATATTAGTTTTGTTTCCTTTCTATTTTTACAAGAGATCAAATCCGTGCAATCCATTTACAATGAAAATTGGTTCTCGCAGAATATCTCACTTAAGATGCGTTCAGCGGCTCAACTGATATTTGTCTTTTATACTTGACTATTACTTCAATCATGTAATGATAACTTCCGTTTCCTTAAAAAAGTGAATACAAAATTTCAAAAATCAAAATGAAGTCACTACATTAAGTTCGTATTTGAAGGAAAATCTAAATAATAATTTTGGTAAGATTTCCTTGTCTAAGATTTAAATGGAACTCATCCTCATTTTCAAGTACGACGAACAACCATACCAAATTGAAAATAAGTTATTTTTTTCGATTTTGTTTGATCTAACATATCTTTGGGATATAACCTCAGTGAAGAATAGTTTAACACCTTTTTAACTAAAAAGCTCCAGATTATCTATATTATCAAAAAGTTTTGAATAAAGCTAGGATTGTCTTTAAATTAAAGGCACAAATAGTTATAGAGAATGGACGTGATATTTTCGTTATTTTCAAAAAGATGAGAAATTATACTGTGTTGTCTTCTTTAATCGAAAGTTTGAAGGAAACCAAAATTGTATTGAATAATAACTTTATTATGTTTTGTAGAAATTGTGTCTCATTAATCCTCCTTTCTCATTTTCAAACGTCATTTCAAATTTGAAATATTTGCAATATAAAATCCTAAGAACTTCATTTGTAACTTTTTATAGCACCTTCACAATTCGTTTGCAACTCTTTTAATTCACTATAGTTTTCGTTAAGTCATCAATGCGTAAATTACATTCTAAAGTATGGTAATGAGTTTGAGAAGGCTGCTAGGCTAAGAATCCAATTGAGAAATAAGTTAAACAAGGGCCAAAACTAAAGGAGCAACATTACTTTCATAGTGAGTAAACTATGTTGAATGTTGTGAGTTTTTGGTGATTGGAAAATGTTGTATGTATTTTAGCCAAAACGACAGTTGGCTAAATTTCTGTGTTTCAGTCTCATTTTGTTTTATAATTTCAGCCATTTCAACAAAAAGGCCACCCAAAAAGGTAACACAACCAGAATTGAACATTGATTTTGGTCTAAAAGCAACAAAAAAAGCAAAAGCAACAACAAATGTAAGGAAGCAACAAAAAACATTTAACAAAATGTGGCGCTTTTAAAAATTGCATTGCAGTAGCAAACGAATGAAAAAATGTTAACAAAAAATTGCTGCTTCGTTTGCCAGGATTCTCCAAGTTGTGTGGTTTTCATGGATATTGTAGGTTTTTTTTATGTTGTTGCTGCTGCCGCTTGTGCTACAACATTTAATGCCTTTCAGCTATCGTTTATACGTAAATTGTAGTGACTGTTATGTTTCTGGTGTTGTTGTTGCTGTGTTATTGGCAATGGCGTATTGGTGAAGGATAGTGGACAACATGTTGTCCAATTACTAGAATGTTCAATAGTGTTTGTATTAAGTGAACGCGTTAATTACCTTTTAAGCTTCAAGCGTAAAAATGTTAATTAAGTGATATTTTCGGCACGTTTTGATTTTCAATGTTTCTTTAGTTTCCACTTCTTTCTTCACAATATATAGCTATAACTTTGCTTGATTTCTGGCAATACACGTACACATATATTTGCTGCCATTGCAGCTGTCGTTGTAGTTGTATGTCATAGTTGTCCTCGTCGTTGCTGCAATACATTCATGCGTCCATTTAATGTTTATTTTTTTGGTAGATTTTTTTCCAGTTGTTTGTCAAGGAATTGTTAGGTTTTTTATTTTACGTATGTTTGTGTAAGTATGTGTGAATGTTTGAATGGCATTTTTGTTAAGAATTTATCTCGGTTTCTACTTCTTATTCAGTTTTGTTAATTAAGTTGTTGTAGCAGCTCATGTTCATTGGTATGTTATGTTACCAGTGCGTTTGTTACAACAAACATCATTTCTTTTTTTTTTTTCGTTTGTGGCCATCGAATCCTCACACAGTTCCATGTATTTGTAAATGAAGTGTGACATTTGATTGTCCATATAAAATTCATGTCTTTTTTCAGCTCTTCACTCATCCACTGTTTTATTTTTCATACAACTTGTTTCAATTAAAAAAAGAGTAGTTTTTTATGTAAAATGCTGTAATAAAATTTGCATATTGGAATGGTCATGTTATATAGTGGTCAAGGACTTTTATATATATATATAAATTTATTTCTTTGGTTTGCTGTTTTGTTTATTTGGTGGTAAAGTAAGAAAAAGGTCAAGGTCAGATATTTAAAGTTATTGTCTATAAAGGAATATAAATTGAATTTTTAATTTTAGTGAAAATTGAATATTTAAAGAAAATTTAAAATTATAATGAAAATCTCAAATATTTTGTGAAAATTTAAAATTAGCGAAAATTTCATATATCAGAGAATATTTCATTTGTTTAATTATAATTTTTTTTAATTTCTTGATGGAAATTTCAAATTTTAGTGCTTGTTATCGATTTTAGTAAAAATTAAATATTTTAGAGAAAAGTTCGAAATTTTGGTGATTTTTTTTTTTTTTAATTTTAAGTAAAACTTTCAAATAATTTGTGAAAATTCCATATTTTTAGAAAACAATTCAAATTTTAGTGAAAATATTTAATTTTAAAGGAATCTTGAAATTATTTGAAATAATTTCTAATTTAAGTGAATATTTAAAATTTTTAAAATTCCAAATTTTAGTGCAAATTTTAATAAAAATTCCAAATTTTAGTAAAAATTTAAAATCTTATTGAAAATACCAAACTTTACTGAAAATTTCAAATTTTAGAAACATTTTTTAATTTAAGTGAAAATTTTAAATATTAGTGATTTTTTTAATTATAGTGAATTTTTTTAATTATAGTGAACTTTATTAATTTTAGTAAAATTTTTAAATTTTAGTATTTTTTTATTTTATTGAAATTTTCAAATTTTAGTGAAATTTCAAAATTTTAGTGAAATTTCTAAATTTTAGTGAAATTTTTAAATTTTAGTGAAATTTCAAAATTTTAGTGAAATTTCTAAATTTTAGTGAAATTTCTAAATTTTAGTGAAATTTCTAAATTTTAGTGAAATTTTTAAATTTTAGTGAAATTTCTAAATTTTAGTGAAATTTTTAAATTTTAGTGAAATTTTTAAATTTTAGTGAAATTTTCAAATTTTAGTGAAATTTCAAAATTTTAGTGAAATTTCTAAATTTTAGTGAAATTTCTAAATTTTAGTGAAATTTCTAAATTTTAGTGAAATTTCTAAATTTTAGTGAAATTTTCAAATTTTAGTGAAATTTTTAAATTTTAGTGAAATTTTTAAATTTTAGTGAAATTTTTAAATTTTAGTGCATTTTTTAAATTTTAGTAAAACTTTTAAATTTTTGTGCATTTTTAAAATTTTAGTGAAATTTTAAAATTGGTTTAGTAATTTTTTACAACATATGCTTATATAGCAAATTATCGACCCTAAACGCAATGAGAATTATTAAACTTCAAATGCAAACTTAGTTGCACAATTTTTTGTTTGCAATTTTAGTATAAATAAAAACATTTTTTGAATTTCACACAAATTCGTGTTAGAAATCAACACATTAACAACAATTTTTATTTGCTGGCGAAATATGCAACAAGATGTGAATGTTTATATTCATTTGTAACGACGAATCTTTAAATGCTAGCGAAACATTTTGATGTTTATAAACAGAAATAGCTATTGCAATATGTTGCGTGTTTTAATTTTAACATAATTATATCAAGATACAATTGCTTATTCTGTTTGTATACATTTGAGTACTTCAACAATTAAAGAAGCGGTTATTTCAAATGCTTTAATCATCAAAGCTGCAGATGTTTAGATACATTTGATATAACCGAGTTTTTTTGTTAGGGAACATTTGAATGTTTATAAGCTTTATGTTGATTATGTTGTTATAAACAAAGTAAAAGATAACATGTTGACAATACCGTTCCAAGTTAATATCCACTGTTGAGATGTTCGCTATTAAACCTACTTTGTGCGAAAAGGAAAAACAATTCCAATTTATACTAGAATTATAGACCAAGAATTATACAAAAAGTTCACTTTCGCAATTTTATAATTCTCATTGAGTTTAGGTTTGATAATTCACTATTTAAACAAATGTTATGTTTTCTCTAAATTTAAATTATTTATCAGAAATTTAAAACTTTTACTAATTTGAAATTTTCACAAAAATTTGAAATTTTCACAAAAATTTGAAAATTTCACTAAAATTTGAAATATTCACTAAAATTTGAAATTTTCACTTATATTTGAAATTTTCACTTATATTTGAAATTTTCACTAAAATTTGAAATTTTCAATAAAATTTCAAATTTTCAATAAAATTTCAAATTTTCACTAAAATTTCAAATTTTCACTAAAATTTCAAATTTTCACTAAAATTTCAAATTTTCACTAAAATTTCAAATTTTCACTAAAATTTCAAATTTTCACTAAAATTTCAAATTTTCAATAAAATTTCAAATTTTCACTAAAATTTCAAATTTTCACAAAAATTTCAAATTTTCACAAAAATTTGAAATTTTCACAAAAATTTGAAATTTTCACAAAAATTTGAAATTTTCACAAAAATTTGAAATTTTCACAAAAATTTGAAATTTTCACAAAAATTTGAAATTTTCACAAAAATTTGAAATTTTCACAAAAATTTGAAATTTTCACAAAATTTGAAATTTCACAAAAATTTGAAATTTTCACAAAAATTTGAAATTTTCACAAAAATTTGAAATTTTCACAAAAATTTGAAATTTTCACAAAAATTTGAAATTTTCACAAATGAATTCAAATTTGAAATTTTCACAAAAATTTGAAATTTTCACAAAAATTTGAAATTTTCACAAAAATTTGAAATTTTCACAAAAATTTGAAATTTTCACAAAAATTTGAAATTTTCACAAAAATTTGAAATTTTCACTAAAATTTGAAATTTTCACTAAAATTTGAAATTTTCACTAAAATTTGAAATTTTCACTAAAATTTGAAATTTTCACTAAAATTTGAAATTTTCACTAAAATTTGAATTTTTCACTAAAATTTAAAAATTTATGTGAAATTTTCACTAAAATTTAAATTTTTTTGTAAAATTATTTTTCTTTCAGTATTAATATTCATAACAATAACACCTTACTATACATCAGAAATCAAATTCTCTATTATTTTAAAATTTTCTGAAATGGCTTTAATTTGATTTTAATTCAATTTCGTGTTATTAATATTTTAATAACTCTGTTTAGTTATTTGTTGTATTAAAATATTTTCAAATAATTGCATAAATCAAACAATCTACGAAACTCTCATTAACTTATTGTAAAATGTTAATCCTTTGATAAATATACAATTATAGGCCTTTTATTTATCAGCTGCTTTTAATTGTATGCATTCTCACATTTATATTTTTTACATGCGACCATAAGTATCATTTTACCTTATTATTTTCTTATTCATTACTCTACATGAATAAATGGGATTAATGAAGAATTTTGGTTTGTGACTTATAAATGCAATTTTGTTATGACCTTGTGACGAAGTCCTAGAAAGCTTGTAGGTTACCAACAAAATAAATTTAATAAAACATTGACGTCTTTAAAAAAGGAAGGGTATTTGTACACTTCTTAATGTAGAGTATTTAAAATTCGTTCATTATAACATTTTCCATTTATTTTCTTACATTTAATTTATTTAATTCCCATGAGTCATTGTTTGAAAATTGCATGCACAACATAAAATTTTATTCTCGAGTTGAAACCATTAATTCACTTCTTTTTCCGTTAAAACCTCCTTTAATAAACAAATATAATTTCCATTTGCACTTATAATAATTTTACTACATTTTTTAATATTTTCAGCATTTTTTCTTTAAATTTTACTGGCATTAATATCTTGTTGTAACGCCTTAAAGTAATATAAATTTAAATTTGTTTTCAAACAAAATAAAGACCAAAAACAAACCAACAAATGGCGATTCTATATAGCGGCAGCAGGGAAAAAGACTGAGATTTTACTTCTTTCTACCTGTCAGTTTATTACGTTCGTTGTTACTTTTTTAATGACATTTCCTGTTGCAAATAAACACATGTAAGAAACAAGCAAAATGCTATAGTCGTTAAAGGCCGACTATAATATACCCTACGCCACATTGTTGGTTGTTGCTTTTCTAATTTATGCTGATGTATGTAATAGATTGTTATGATACTAATAATAATCAAAACTTAAGCGTTTTGAAAGGATTTTTTCTGGAGGGCTATATGGGGTTTGAAAAAATTTGGTTTATATTTATCTTAATTCGACAAAACATTATTACAAAACCCATGTGTATGTGCGCTTTATTAGTTTTAAAGTGATATCAGGAAGGTAGGTTTTGTGGGACCTTTAAGAAGTAAAGGTCCGATCCTTGTATAGTTTAGTAAAATTGTTTTATATTTAGAAATTTTATGGTCTTAAAACCTCATTCCAGGAAAACATTTGTAAGGGGCGTACATGAAATAATAAACTGACCATAACTGCGACCTGTACTTTGCGAACAAGGTTATATGGACATCTAAGCGGACGGACATGCTTCAAATCTACTCAGGAAATGATTCTGATTCTAACGGTATTATTGAATGCAGTGATAGGACTATTTTTTCTGCCCATTACAAACATTTGCACAAACGGTTATGGTTGTGTAGGGTAAAAACATGTAGAATGAAAACAACGTTAATATGTGATTATTTCGATATGCGTATTTGTGGTGTTGAAACAGTTAAAAAATATTGATTTTTTTAAATAGATGAAACTTTTAAGAAGTTTTTTTTAATAGTTTATAAACAATAAACCACAATACATTTAGCAGAAAAGAAATACATTAATTTCAGAAAGATAAAATAGTAATTTAAATTTAAAAATATTTTTAAATATTTTATTATCTAGTTAATAATACAAACTTCCCCGAACGAAGGTTATATAAGAAGTTTTCTTTATAAGATCTAAGGTTTGAAGAAGCCTTTGTGAAGAACAAATATTTGCAAATTGTGATCATCATGACAAAAAACAGTTTAATTGTTTCACAGTAGTTCCAAAAAATTTCTTTGACAAAAAATATATTATTTTTGAATCTTTTCAGATATATAATTACAAGTTAACATGTTTATAACTTCATCACAGGTCACCAGCTGCCGTTTTGGTAGGATTTTAAACAAAGTTAGAAACTTCTGACACAAGTGTTTGGTATTTATAAAAACGTCAAGATATAGAGATTTACAAATATTTAATGTCAAAATTTACATGATTAGAATATCTTCTATAGCTTCGGAAATTTTAATTAATTTTTTTTCTTTTCTAAGATAGCGAGCGTATTGTGCGTCCTAATTTTTTTAAATATGTTCCAGATTCCCTATAAAATTCTAAAAATATTGGTCCAATAGCTAAAGAATACATTAATCCCTTAAATAGTTATATATGAATTTAAAACATTAAAGAATATATTTTTTGAAAATTTAAAAAAAGGTGGCAACGTTATAATTTCCAAATGTTTTAAAAACTAAATCTTAACGGGAATGCGTTAAAGCTAAATTCGCATGAAATCAAACAATGTTCGACTACCAAAATGTATTTCCAGCGATGGTAGTGCTATGATATCGGCAGCATTGGACTGGAATTGTTTTCTTTCAACAATATGAATAGAATAATTTATGGGGAATTGCAGGAAGATTCACGATAGATAAATATTGCAAATACCAGCAATATAATGTTGTAACACATGTTTCAAAGAAGTTTAAATCGCAATGCTATAAACACAGTATACATGTGTTGGACTGGCCGGCTTAGAGTCTGTACTTTAACCCAACGGAGAATTTGTGTGGATACATGGATCGTAATTCAAATAATGTCCAAAACAAATTAGCTTAATCAATACCCTTAAAAATGCCTTAGAATTGGCGGCTAAACTCTAAATTTAAGTTAAAAATTAAACAATATACAAACAAAAAGCTTTTTGCTAACAGTTTTTTTAAAAGAAGTCTTAGTTAACTTAATACAAATATTTTTCGCCCTTGTTTGATTTTATCTAAATCTTGAAAAATAGGTATGTGCATTTATAGGAACATACACCAATGAATATACGAAATTACTTTTGAATCATATCATAAATGAATTTTTGCTGAATTTCCGGTAAACCCATACATCATTTCACAAAAAAAGACTTCCCTAACGGTTCAAAATCATTTTAGAACCACTGTATGAATTCTCTTAATTGCAATTTCAACAGACAAAATATTTCACAAGATTCTTTCTTTATAACTTTTTACAAAAGTGCTGAAGTTTTGCTTGAAACCAGTCTTAAATTAACAGCTCATATAAGAGACATTGACTACTTATAAACAGAAAGGAATGAACTAAAATCTATTTGTGTGTCCAGTTTTTAAATCATAAAAATTTTCATCTTTATAATTATTTTTTTTCTTCTCAGTTGTTTTCAGTTTTATGTCCGTTGTAATGTGTCATAAAATGCTTGTTATCTGTGTATTGAAATATCTTATTAAAAAATAAACTAAAACGCTATAAAATAAGGGAAATATAGAAAATGTCAGTTTTTTATGGAAAGACAAATAAGCTACAGTCGGTCAAAGCTGACAATATATGAACTTGTGTTAATAGTTAACAATGAACCTAAAATGCTTTTATTTCAATATTGAAAATGTTCAAAATTGAAAAATTTTTAGTGAAATTTCACATGGACATTTTTAAGGTATTTTGTGATTTATTTTGAAGAAAATAATATTTCGTCATATGCAGGGATCGAGGAGTAAACCTTCAAAATGACTTGTTAAGAAAAATTACATACATATAACAACGTCTAATATAACATATGTGTAATATCTCTTTAAGTGAGATTAACCAAAGTCGAATTCTGACCCATTTTCGGACATGCTTTAAATTCTCTTGGTGGAAAAATAGTAATAGATTTTAATGTAATTTGTTCACAAGTTAATCCTATAAAACTATAAAATGACATGTCAAATAATACAAGGATCAGTTCATTAGTTCTCCCAGCTCCCATGCAACACATATTCTAAATATAACTTTGAAGTAGTACTGTACAGTTAAGCATAATGCAGAAAAGCATATTATACGTATGTCTTGTACATAAATTTGTTGAGCTTGACCGATTGTTTGAAATGGTGTAGGGCATATAGTTAACAAATGAGTATATTGTTAATCTAATTAATTGAGTGATCAGTAAAACTGCGTAGTAAATTATCAAATTTTTTCAATAAAACCCAACTTGGCCCTACAAAAAGTTTACTATATAAAAGTCGGCCATCAAACTGTTTCCAGTGTTATTAAACTGTACCGGAAGAACTTATCCGTTGATATAAAATCCGGTTCAAGTAGATGGAATGGTTCACATGATGAACAAAAGAAAATATTTTCAAAAGTGCTCCCAAGACATCCGGTAGAAAAAAGCGCAGTTAGTTCGGTCCTCAAACTATTTGGTACAAAAAGTTAAAGCTAAACGTTTTAAAACATACAAGTTGAAGAAGGATCCCGACAGGAAGGCTGCTAAAAATTTAGGGGCCAAGTTTTCTAAAATTATTCCTTCTGATAATGGATAACGAAACATATGTACTGGACGATTTTTTGCAACTCCCTAATCCAAAAGGTTTATGCTTATGATGCTCGAGGAAATGTTGCAAAAAGTTATAACCCAAAAGTAGACAAAAATTCCAAAAATGTTTGTGGTATTGCAAACAATATGCAGTTGCGAAAAAAGAAACCAATGAAACCAAAAAATGCTGTTTCCATTCTCAAGTCTTCATAATGTGTCCACTTATTTGTTCTGACTTAGCATCAAGGTAAAGAAGCCCTTGAGAGGTACAAGAACAATAATATGGTATTTGTACCAAAAGATGCAAATCTTCCAACTGCTTAGCTAAGGTCAGTGAAGTGATAATGAGGTCTTAATAAAAGACAAATGAAGAGCACCAAAAAGGTTTACAAAAGTGAGTTAGATTTTAAACGTGGATGGTCAACCTGTACGAGCAAAGTGACACAACGTACTTTAAAAACGTTAATGGAAGGGTTTTCAAAAGGGTTTCACAATTTCGTCGCTGATGATCAAAACTACATTTTTTGTAAATTGTAATAATAATTTCAATCAAATAAAAAAATTAAACTGAAAGTTTACTGATTTCATTTTTATCAACATATAGCTGAACATTTACATTTTTTTGATCTCACTCCTTATATAATTCTATTTATTTCTAAGAGTTTATAAAGTGTATTATTATTTGAAATGTATGAAATTTTTAGTTTTAATAAAATTTCTTCCATAGATGTTAATTATATTGATTAAATTTTACGTAGAAGTAGTCATTATTATCAAAGATCACTTAAATCTAAATCAGACTTATTTATTAAAACTCATTACAATTATTTTTGTATTTTTATTTCAATTTATTAAAATATTCTCTCACAAAAAATACCAAAAACCTGCTTTAAAACAATAAACGTTTTTTTTATAATTTCTTAAATAATATAATAATTTTATTTTTATTTTTATTATTATTTTTTCATTAGCCAAAAGAGGTCTCCACTTACCATAAAATTGATAAGAATTTTTTTCTGGTCATAATAACCCAAATTGGTATTTATTATTTTAAAACCGTTAACATTAACATTGATTTTGTTAGTGACAGAAGGAAACCAGTTTATATTTTTGTCATAAGTGAAAAAATATATAAATTTTTGACAAGATATTCTTTTAAAAAAACTTTGAATCTGAAATTGTATTGAAATTTTTGAGGAGTTATTGGTATTTTATTTGTTAATGTTTCGCATTTGCTCTTATTGAAAGGGTGTTCAATTAGGAGATGTTAAGAAAAAACAGGAATGAATGTTACACCACTATGTTGGTGACCATCGTATAATAATATCCTGTTCATACCCTCCACCACCACAAGTGGTGAAAAATTATGTTAACTTTGTCATTCCGTGTGTAACGCTAAGAAGGTATCATCTCAGACCCCATAATATATACATATTCTTGTATCAAATCAAAATCTGAGTCGAAAAGTTTCTTATTTAAAGTAAGCAAAATCGGTTCAGTATATCTTTGATATAAGACCGATGTCTTAGGCAACCTCTAGATTCGAAGAAGAAAAATTTTCGTAAAACTGTTACTCAGAAATCGATAAATTAGAATAATATTTTGATATAATATAAAGTTCCATGATTTAGAGATTTCGATCAATATGAATAAGATCGAAAGCTTTTACCAACAATTTATAAATAATTATTACGATTGAAAAACTTTGAGTTAAGACTATGACATTTACTGAAGACTCCAAAATTCCATATCTGTAATGTGACCTTAAGCGACATCAATTGTTTGTATTATCAGAATCTGATATAGTTTACATAATATATGATATATAACCTATAACAGAATATAATATTAATAAAAAAGTTAAATTTACAATAACAACTTAAATTCCACCGTTTAACTAATGGACACTCTTTTGCCACATTACAAATATGAAAATGTTGCTCACATTCTTATGATTAAGTTGGTACTTTTGCTCTGGTTGTTATTGTTTTTGTTGTTAACAGTGTCTTAAATAAATTGTATTGTATTTTTGTAGGCGTCAACCTGCTCTTTAAGCCTTATTATTTATGCGGTTGCTTAGCGATAACGCGCTTATTTTAAGCTTTAACAGTCAGAGGCAACAAAATCCCTTAAAACAAAACGCAAAAAAGTAAAAAGCGAAACAGGCGTCTCGTCTATATGGCGATCAACATCAACAACTACTCAAATAACCAACGATCGTCTTAACTTTAATCTGCAACAAAATATAAAAATTCATTTTTGTTGTTGTACCTTCCAGTAACATTAAAAAACGAACAGCAAAAACAACAAACAGACAAACAAACAAGAAAACTTATTGAACATTTACAACAAGCAGCAAGTGGCAAAATATTATATAAAATTTAATGTCTGTTGAATGTTTATTGTTGCTGTTGAGTTGTAGTAGTTGTTTGCACTACTTTTAGGGCTCCCCACTTGTTGTCTGTTACCTTTTATGTTTTCTTCTTCTTATTCTCATTTATTTCACTTTTGTTTATGTTTTATTATTGTTGCACTACTTGGTTAAAACTTTGTTGCTGCTGCTGTTACATATTGCTGTGTATTGTTGTTGTTGTTGTGTTTGCTTAGGGAAAATATACATTTTAGCATTTTATATATTTTCTGTTGTTCTTATCAGTTGGTTTACATCTGGGCACCTTTGGGCAAGTTCTTATTCTTTCTTTCTACTTTTAAACAGGCGCTTACAAACATTTTCTTTTCGACTCTTGTTTTTACTATCCACCGTCAATGAAGGGTGAAGGGAATATGTTGTGTTATTTATTCCTTGTGTGTCATCCAAACAATTTGAGATTTCATACATACCACGTCCAAAAACTTTGTCCCAATTGATGTTTATATGTATCATGAGATTTAATATAGAAATCAACAAAATCTCTATAAAGAATTGAGACGAAACTGGACCTTAAAATCTTTTTCCAATTTTTACAAAAGGAAAAAAGTTTAAAAATCCATTTTCACATCTTTAATCATCTTTCAAAAAATATAAATTGTCACATTAAAAATTTAAATCTTCACAAAAAAAAATGTGAATTTCACTAAAAGTTGTCATTTGCATTTTGCACAAACATAATTTCGTTAAAAATATTATTCTCAATAAACTTTTTTCACAAAAAATATTATTCTGATTTGTACAAAAACCACAATTGTCATCTAAAATTGTATTTTAAATAAATATTGTCATTTCAGTGAAGAACTATTATGTTCACTACAAATTCTGTTCTTACTACAAACTAAAAAAAATCAATTTTTCAAAAAAAAAAAAACAATTTTTCACTAAAACTTCAATTTTTTATTAAAACTCTATTTCTCACTAAAAGTTCTATTTTTCACTAAAAATTTAAAATAAAATTTTTCACCAAAAATTTTTTTCATAAAAAGAATCAATTTTTCACTAAAAATTAAACTTTTCACCAAATTGAATTTTACTAAAATTTAATTTTCATAAAAACTTAGGTTTTTTTTTTAAACTAAATTTTCACAAAAACTTCAATTTTTCTCTAAAAAATAAATTTTTAACTAAAAAATTCAATTTTCGCTAACAAATTAAATTGTTCGCTAAAAATTCCATATTTCACTAAAATGAAATTTTTCACTAAAATTAAATTTTTCACTAAAATTAAATTTTTCACTAAAATTAAAATTTTCACTAAAATTTAATTTTTCACTTAAATTAAATTTTTCACTAAAATTAAATTTTTCAATAAAATTAAATTTTTCACTAAAATCTTAATTTTTCAGTAAACAAAATTTAAAAATACATATTTACTAACAAGCATTCAGTTTTGAATTTTCACTAAAATTTTCCACCAAAAACTCAATTTTTCCACAAAATTTTAATTTGTCACCAAAAAAAATCAATTTTTCACTAAAAATTAAATATTTCACTTAAACTTTTCACTAAAAACTTAACTTAAACATTTTACTAAAAATTAAATTTTTCACTAAAAAATTATTTAATTTTACATAAAATCTTCAATTTTTTACTAAAAATTAAATTTTTACAAAAATCAAAATTTTTCACTAAAAATTTAATTTTTCACTAAAAAAATTCAAAAATAATTATCTTCACTAACAAGCATCCAATTTTAAATTTTCACTAAAAATTGTACACCAAAACTAATTTTTTTCACAAAATTTCAATTTTTCTTTAAACTAAAATTTTCTCCAAATTCAATTCTTCATCGAAATTTAATTTTTTACAAAAAATTAGATTTTTTTCACTAAAATTACATTTTTTATTAAATTTAGTTTTTTTACTAAAATTTGCTTCTTGGCTTTAATTAAAGTTTTTCACTAATTAATTTTTTTCAAGCAAAAGTAAAATTTATACTAAAAACACTTTTATAAATATATCTATTTTCACTGGAATTTAGCTTTTAACTATAATACTTATTATAGTGTATTAGTCTTATAAAAACTTTAAATTAAAGAGAATTTTTAAATAATCTATTTTTAGAATGGAAAAAAATTAAAATATAATAAATAGAAATATACTCAACTTCCTTTTCCAATAACAATAAGAATGATGTCAAGGATTTCCTTTAATAATTAATATAATTTTATATGTGTATGTATGTGAATAATTTTATGTATGTAGTTAAACTAAGCAATTGTATTTGTAGTGGTATAAGCAATTACTACTACTTATACATATTTATTTTGTGATTTTACAACCGTAACGATTTAACAATCCTGTTCCTGTTTAACTGCACTCAAACGAATGAAAGGGGAAGTGGTAGAGAGACATAGGGGAATGGGGGGTGTTAACAATACTAAGGAAAGGTATGAAATGAAAATTATATTATAAAAATTAAAATTATTAAATTTCTCTAGCAATTAAATTTTCAAATATAATAAAATTTATAAAATAGATTTATAATATCACCCTAATCTAATGTGGATTTTAAGTAAATAATCTATATATTAAGATAAATATGTTCACTGCTTAAGAGTTTAGAAACGAACACAGTGGTTTCATAATGAGAATTCTTCAATAATTGGAAGTTAAGAGAAGTAATATGGAAAATATTTTTCTCAATCAGGGGTATTTTCCTTCAATATGTACTATTTTTGAGATCTATCTTAAATCCTCTAATGGCAACAAGAAAATGATATACCAATATTCCTAAAGTAACCTGGAGAATCGACTCTTTCAGTTTTTGTGTCTAAATAGAAAAAGTAGGAGTAAATAGTAGCAACAATTAATGGTCGCTAACCAATAATGAATATTATTTATTAAATATATTTGTACCTGTTATAATGACAGATATATAAAAGGTTTTCACAACCAACAAGTTAAAAATCTGTAGCTCATTTAAGAGCATTAGCAGTATTTTAAGTTTTTTTCATAATATCGAATCAGATTTACTTTTAAATGGACTTTGAAATTTTCTATATTCTACAGTGCCAAATCTTCAATATCCTACATTTCATGTTACACATTAACACACTAATACATACACATATTATTATAAATATATGCCGAACATACTTTTGCTTCGGAGGGGCTGCTAATAACAAAATTTGGTTAAATCCAAAACCAAAATTTTAAAATCATATTTTTATACCCTCCACAAGTAGTGATGAGGGTATACTAACTTTGAAATTCCATGTGCAACGCCAAAAAGGAGTTATCTCTGACCCCGCATCTAATCAAAATTCCAGTCGATTAAGCTATGTCCGTCTGCCTGCCGATTCGTTGATAATATCGTCCATAATCCATGAAAGTTGGTCACATTACTTGTTGTTGTTCTAGCCAGTCTTGAACATATGTTATTAATTTGACCAATATCGGTTCATATTTTTCTGGGGCTCCAATATAACGCCCCTTCCCGGAAAATGGGGTTGAGCTTTATGTAGATGAAACAATTTAATTTAAAATAGTCACAAATATTTTTCTAACTGCCTTGAATATGTGGTACTTTTTTGCTGAATATCGGTCCATATTATGCTACAGATGTCATTTAAGGCTAACTCCTGGAAAAATATTACACTTGAAAGTCCTTTTAATTTGAAACAATTCTATTGAAATTCGGTATAATTATTGTTCTAACTATATTTTTAAGATAGTTAGAGCTATAATTGTTACTAATTTTACTAATATGGAGACATGTTTTGTTATAGTTCTCATTAGGGCCACTTGCCGGAAAACTGTCTTTAATATATGAATCTAGTAAGAAAATTGTCGGGTCGTATTTTGTAGTGACTTCAACAAATGTATCTTGAATATTGACTTTCATTTAGAAAAATTCTCTCTTTACAATTTAGACTAATAAATCGGTCACTAAAATCCATACTTCGGTACCAAAATTTACAAGTTATTCAAATTCAGTTTACTGTATTTTTATAGAGGTTTTTTCCGTAATCGGCGTTTATTATGATAAACGAATAATAAGTTTTGTGTTGCCATTTTCAGTTCATGCTATTTTATACATAATGTAGGTAGTGGAGGGTACATAAGATTTGGCACAGCCGAATATATCAGTCTTACTTTATTAATATTGTGTTTTTAATTCAATATTAATTTAGATATTTATTATTCTGTGAATGGCCTTAATGCTATCACAAACACCTTGACAACATTAAAATTAGTATGTATCGCAATGATGCATACTAATTTAAATATTCACCGATTTAAATACAATAGATTGATGTTACTGTTACTTAAATAACAACAACAGCAGCAGCAGCTAGAACTTCATTTAACTGATGCATATCGAAAACAAGAGATATGGTAGGCATTCATAAGATATTTACTAAATAACTAAATATGTATTTGTATTATTTACATTTATTTAACACTATGGGATGTTGGTAATAATATTTTATAAAGCAGAAATTTTATTATTTAAAAAGGTTTGGACTTTAGATGTTTAGAGAAATATAGTTCAATATAGTTGAAAGGAAATCAATAGAATTCTGGGAATATCACGAGGAAATCTAAAAGAATGGAAATAAAAAACCTATTTACGGTCATACTGAATCTTCAATATTTATGCTGTAAACAAGTGCGCATCTGTACAGGGTTCTACTTTATGGCAGTTCTTTTAAGGATGTCCTGAGAGGTTGCACTGATTTGCTAAATTTTCTCTTTGAAACGTCTATCGTTAAACCTACTGATTCTGCTGGTAGCGTTATATTTCATAAGTTTGAAGCGTGTTCGTAATGTGGGTCGAAGAAGGCATATCAAACTTTAAGATATTATTAGTTCCATTGTACATATCAAAGCTTGTATACACCTACACTTTTGTCATGATAACACCAAGTTATTATAAGAAATACAAATGTTTATATTTTTAAATCCAACATTTTGATACCCTACACTAGGATTATGCAGTTGTAATACGAAGAACAATGTTTTACAGTTGTGTAGATTTTACATAAAATATAAATGTCTCTAGATGTTATCAAATTCGGATCTGATGGACCATAAAACTGGTGATGAGTGAATTATTTTGTTAGTCCAGTTGTAACGACAAGTGTTAATCTCCTAAGGCCGCATAAACTATATAAATATATTGTCCGGGCAAGTCAAGTAAATCAGCAAAATTAATTCAGGAAAAAAATGTTATACACCAATTTACAAGACAGTATTTATTTGTAAAATCGAACAAGGGTTCCAATCAAATTGCTTACTAAAATTTCAATGAAAATTGACAAAAAGCAATTCTGGGAAGGGTACGGGGTGTTGGCATCTCCCATAACACATTGGGTCTGAATTGAATTTTTTTTTAAAGTTTTATAGCTTTTGTTTTTTATTTCCCTCCACCACCACAAGTGGTGATAAAGGTATATTTACATACACAATCTGAGCCGATTTGGCTATGTGTGTCTGTCTGAAACATTCTCACGCCTAGAATAATTGTTCAAATTCAATGAAAATAGGACTCGCTAATTTTTTTTGTCCTGAAATCATTTTGTTGTACAAAAAAGTCATCAAAATCGAATCATTAAAAATATTTTAGGTTAAATACGCAAAAATTGGACAAGCTTAATAAAACATTGTATCATATATATCTAATGATATGTGACACAGTGTAAACAACATATTTATATTACAATTTCCTGATATTTGCCAAATATCTTATTTTAATATAAGAAACAAACCAAAGAACTAGATTATCCTTGCACTATTTTTTGATAAGCTCCCATATTAGAGCACATTCTCGAAATAACGTTTTAACTTATAAAACTCTTAAATATAGATTAATGAGTTTGAAAGTCGGCACAATACACCTTGTACTTGTGCTGAATATATACTATTAATTTGAATAATATTGGTCCACGTTAAGTAAAAGGTCCTATATATGGCCCCTTACATTTTTGAACTTAATAAATATATCAATTTTATTGAAATTCGGCATAATTTATTTTTGCAACAATGTGAAATGCATGTTACTAAAATTACGAATTTCGGGCAAATGGCCACATAAAGCGCCTTCCTTACATATAGGTTAATTCTATTGAAATTCGGAACAAAAATCAGATTCGGCAAGTGATGGAGGGTATTTAAAAATCGACAAACCGAATCTAGCATTCTTACATGTTATATATTCGCTCATTTCTTATTTATACATCATTTTCATATTTCTCGTTACTTTAAAAATAATACAAAAAAATCCCTTTCTAAAGGATTATTAAAAACATACAACTGTTGCTGGTTGTTATGCTGATTTACTTCTGGCAATATAAAAAAATATAAACTTTTAGTTTCATTCTATTCTACTTTTGATAAAAATTCCCAGATAATACTATTTATATTTATTTTCAGATTTTTATGTTTTTCTTCATAGTTTAAATGAGCTTGAATTGGTCAAATCTCCAAAGGAATTACAGTGCATCAGAAAAATATAAATGCAGATTTTCTAACTTTAAATCCATTTTCCAATTTATTTCTGATTTCATATAAAACATAAAATTTTCTAACTGTTGCAACATTTCTGCTACTTGTTATAAGAAGTAAGTCCTTATTCTACCACAAACTATAAAACAAAGACTTAATTTAGAAAATATTTTATTGCAAAACATTTTTTAAGGGTCACTTCTCCATAAAGAGATGAATAAAACTAAATTTATTTATTTGTTAAGAGAAAAAATGTGTAGGGATGTTATAGTGAGTGAATTTCGACTATGTTATACCCTACATCATAATGTATGTTTAAAATTGTAGTTACGAAAAATAAACAAACGACCCTCGTATAATATAATTTTCTAATTTATTCTTAAATATGCCATGTATTATTTTGGCACTAATATTTAAAAAGAATTTTACTGTAGGGTTATATGAGAGCTAGAAGAAATTGTGGACAGACCCTCGTATATTTTTTAGGATTAGGTTTTTAGATCTTGCTTGTACCAAATTTCATTAAAGTCGCTTTATATTTAAGACTTTTATGACATTAAAAATTTGGGTGGAACATTTATATCTGAAATATTGAACTGAACATGGGGATAATTCTTAGTCGAAAACAATAACATGTACCAAATTTCATCCAGATACCTCGAAAATTGCGACCTGTAAAATGTTCACAAAGTTTATGTGAACAGCCAGGTAGCCGTACAGAAAGCCGGACGGACATCGTTAAATCGGCTCCAAATATGAATCCGAATCCAGCGGTGATGTAGGGTGTAAATATTTAAAAATGCAAAAAAGTCATAATAGTTTATTTAAGGTAATTCCAAACCTTTAGAATTTGAATGTTGCACTCAGTTACTGTTTTTTTACTTTTGTTGTTGGTTGCATATAAATGAACCTGGTTTAATATTATTGTGTACACTTAAGTAGATCCATCATTTTCACTTATCAAGATGTACGCGTCGCTTACGGTAATAAATATTATTTCTAAAGAACGTCATGCTACAAGAAAAAAATATGTTTTTTTTCATGTATTTAAGTTTATTTTTAAATTACACAGAAATCCTTGAAAATGTTTAATATAACCTCAAAAAATGAAAAGAAGAGTATTTGGATCATGATGCATCATATACGAAAATATTTTTATTACTAAATAAATAAATAAATATGAACTATTTTTGCCTTTGGAGAGAAATTTATGTTTCGAAAAAACAAGCAAATGTCTATAAAATTTTCTCTTCAACGAAATTTTTTAATTCTATAAAAAATTCTTTGCAAAATTGTCCCTTTTCTTTGTAGAATATATAAAAATAAATAAATTCTTTATAGAATATATTAAAAATTTATCTTTTGTACAAAAATTCGCTTTAATGTTTCTCTTTTTTCATTCTCTCTTAAAAGAATTTTTTCTCTTTAGAATTTCGTTTTGGAAATTTTTTTAATGATAAAAGTTTATTCTTTCTAAATTGAAAATTTTTAAAGAAAATTTGATGTCTTATGTTTTTGTAGAAAGTGGTCATATACGTCAATATTTTAAAAACTATTCCATAAAGTTTCAGATCTGAAAATAGCTCATGTTTAAATTTTCTTAAATATGTTTCCTTTCTTCAGAAATTTTCCTTTAAAAATTGAGGAAAATTTTCTCTTTATAGAAAACTTCCGAAAATCATAGTTTTGATATTAATTAATCGAGAAACTTTTTACAAAAAGCGCTCTTTGTAGGAAATCAATATATTTTCAATATTTTTAAAATCGATTTTTTTTATAAAAAAATAAAAAAACAAATTTTAAAAATTTTCTTTTTATAGGAAAATTTTGAGAAATTATTTTCTTTAAAGGTACTAAAAAAAAAATTGTAAAAGACAATTCTTTTGATAAAAAACTTCCCAGAAAAAATTTCTTCTTATAAAAAATTTTCGAAAAATTTTCTTCTTATAAAAAATTTTCTTCTTATAGAAAATTTTCGAAAAATTTTCCTCTTATAGAAAATTTTCGAAAATTTTTCTTCTTATAGAAAATTTTCGAAAATTTTTCTTCTTATAGAAAATTTTCGAAAATTTTTCTTCTTATAGAAAATTTTCGAAAATTTTTCTTCTTATAGAAATTTTTCGAAAATTTTTCTTCTTATAGAAATTTTTCTTCTTATAGAAAATTTTCGACAAATATAGGCTGGTATTGCAATAACAACTGATCAAATTAAGACAAATATAATCTTAAATCGATGTTAAGAATTCTTCGAGGGTCAGTCTATCATTTCTTCTATCTCCGATATAAAACCGCAGAAAAAAATCCTTTTCAAATGCAAAAATTTTACATACACTTTAGTATCATAATAATATTATAAATTTAAAACACAAATTATACGAGGGTCATTCATAAATTATTTGTTCCAATATTTACAGCCAACAAAGTGGTGTAGGGTATTACATAATCGGGCTTGACCGACAAACTTTTTTTACTTGTTTTTAAGGTCGTGGTTCGAACTTAACAACTTTTTTCCTCTTCCGCCATAATCCTCCAAAACTTAAAGTTTTATTTTTTTCTGAAAAAAAAACATCTGTATATTTATTTTGTTTATAATAAAACTTTGTTTATTTGAAAAAAAATATACAACAAGAAGTGAAGGAAAAAGTTCATAAAATTGTTGGAAAAAACAAAAAATAATTTATGTTGTTTATTTAATATTAAACAATTTGTGGTGGCAATTAATAGTTTATATTTTGTTAAAATAAACACATACACATACAAACGGCTTCTTCAGAGTCACGACAATCAAATTTGAGCTCATAAATGAACCCTATAAAAGTTATATAAACAATCATAAAAAACGTCCCAAGCTTCCTTATTATAATTTCCGGATATATTTTATGATATAAAATTGTATAAAGATCTAAACATTTTTTGCTCCTCTTTCTTTATTTTATTAAAAAAGAACTATTCAACACAAATTTATGTGAAACATTTGCAGTTCTAAAATTGTTAAGGAAAACTAAAACTAAAAATTTATTTTTTATGAAGGAATTTTATGGCAATAAAAAAATGTTGCTCACAAATAAATATATTAACACGAGGTACCACACATTAAATGAAACATTATTATTGTTATAAACAAATAATGTTTCATAGTAACTGCTGCTGCAAACAACGTTTGCAACGTTACCAATAACAGCAGCAACAAAACAATCAATGGCCCATAAACAAACAGCAACAAGTGCATGTTTTTCATATTTATTCCTATTTTTCCATATGAAAGCAAACATAAATTTGAACAAGAGAAGAAGGCGCCTTGCCGAGATGACAGTATTTTTTTAACCTTCCCACTGGTGACAAGAGCTCAGGAGTTGTTGGTGTCATAATGTTTATGACATTTATATTAAGAATATGTTTTTTTATAGGATGTATAAATAAGCGAATTTTAGCAAACAAAAGGTGTATGAATTTATTTTTATGTGATATATGGAGAAATGATATTTATGAACACCAAACAACCAACAATTTTAAAGTAGAGGTAACTTTTCATATTAAATTTTCTCTTTTTTCGAAAATTTTAATTTTTTAAAAAAGTTCGCTTCATAGGAAATTTTCAAGAGATTTTCGAGAAATTCTCTTCTTGTAGAAAATTTTCGAGAAATTTTCTTCTTATAAAAAATTTTTGAAAAATTTTCTCTTTATAAAAAAAATTTTGGAGAAATTTTCTTCTTATAAAAATTTTTGAGAAATTTTCTCTTTATAAAAAAAAAAAATTGGAGAAATTTTCTATTTATAGAAAATTTTCTAGAAATTTTTTCTTTATAGAAAATTTTCGAGAAATTTTCTCTTTATAGAAAATTTTCTAGAAATTTTCTCTTTATAGAAAATTTTCTAGAAATTTTTTCTTTATAGAAAATTTTCTAGAAATTTTTTCTTTATAGAAAATTTTCTAGAAATTTTCTCTTTATAGAAAATTTTCGAGAAATTTTCTCTTTATAGAAAATTTTCGAGAAATTTTCTCTTTATAGAAAATTTTCGAGAAATTTTCTCTTTATAGAAAATTTTCGAGAAATTTTCTCTTTATAGAAAATTTTCGAGAAATTTTCTCTTTATAGGAAATGTTCGAGAAATTTTCTCTTTATAGGAAATGTTCGAGAAATTTTCTCTTTATAGAAAATTTTCGAGAAATTTTCTCTTTATAGAAAATTTTCGAGAAATTTTCTCTTTATAGAAAATTTTCGAGAAATTTTCTCTTTATAGAAAATTTTCTCTTTATAGAAAATTTTCGAGAAATTTTCTCTTTATAAAAAATTTTCGTAAAATTTTTCTTTATAAAAAATTTTCGTAAAATTTCCTCTTTATAGAAAACAACCAACAATTATTAAGTACAGATAGCTCTTTATATTAAATTTTCTCTTTTTTCGAACACTTTTGAGAAATTGTCATTTTTTAAAAAAGTTCTCTTCATAGAAAATTTTCAAGAGATTTTCGAAAAATTCTCTCTTTATAGAAAATTTTGAGAAATTTTCTCTTTATAAACAAAATTTTGCAAATTTTCTCTTTATAGAAAATTTTCGAGATTTCTCAAATTTCTTCAAAATATAAAATTTTGAAAAAAAAAAAAATATTTATATATGAAATTTTGAATAACTTTTCTCTACATAAAATTTGTCATCTTTATAAGATTTTTGAGAGATTTTTTATCTTTGAAAATTTTTAGGAAATTTAGAAAAATTCAAAAATGTCGAAAAATGTCGTTTTTTTTAATTTTATAAACGTTTCTCTTTATGGAAAAAATTGTAAATTTATGGATTTTTTTAATATTTTCTGTTAACAGAAAATCTTGAGAAATTTTCTGTTAATAAAATTTTTTCATTGCCTTTGTATAGTTTATTCGAATCACTCAAAAACCTCTTCTTATGAGAGAAATCTGATTCGAGAAAGATAACTTTTTCGAAAATTTTAAATAATGTAGGGTTTCATGTAAGCGTTATAGAACCAGAAAATAGGAATAATCTTAATTGTTTCATATATCTAACAATGTATCCATATAAACAATACTCTCATGAGTGGCGTTAATAGTTGGAGGTTAAAAATAAATGTATTCTACTGGTATAAAAAATTATGTTAAAAAAAACTGTCATAAAAAAGCGCCATAACTACAAAAAATATATAAAACAATTTTATATAAACATAATAAATATAGAAAAGCAACAACAACAATAACAAGAAATATTGTACAATGAATAACATTAACAAAACTTTTTTTGATGCCACTTTTTATAGTTATTCCACTCTCCTTGACATTGGCTTATACCCTGCATACACTTGCTTACTAGGACTTTGGAAGCAAATGAGAAACAAAAACAAAAAAGAAGGGAACAATATTTTTTGTAAAATGATGGCAACTACAACAACAGCAGCAGCAACAGGCAACAAAGCGCGAATGCAGCAATTAAAGTCAAAAGTATAGACATAAATTGTATTTTTATTTCTTTTGCTTAAAATTTTCCTAAAGTTTTTCTTTTCGTTTTCTTTTTATTACAAACTTTATTATATAAGTTGTAACAGTAGTAAAGTACTCTGAATGGGACATTGTTTTTGCGTCATTCCCTTAAATTTAATTCCATCCAGCTTAGAAATATTTGTGGGGGCTTACAATTTTACATTTATACCCTACACCACCATAGGTGATGGGAGATATATGTGTTTGTGCAAATTTTGGAACGTGCAGAAATCTAACACCACAGAATCACTTCCTGAGTAGATTGAAATTGTCAAATACATTTTTGCCCCCTCCATATTGTTTTGCTTCCAGACATCGCCTATTAAATTGATTAGGATCGGTCCATTATTTCATATTAAACCTCCTACAAAAACTTTTTCTAGAAATGGGACTTAATCCATAAAAATTCTAAATAATAAAAACGATGTTAAACCAAATTTTAGAAAAATATTATCTCATTATATTCTAACCACAAAGTGCCAAAAATTACAGGCAGCGTTACCGTTGAGATTTTTGCGAAACAGTAGCACAAAAAGGAGATTTTGGCAAAATTAAAGTCGCAACCAGAAAGGTGATTTTTGTAATCTGAATTTATCACTATTCTGGTTCTCCATTATATTTCGCTAGAGTTATCGCATATATCCATTAATTTATATAAAATTTATTGCATATGTCCATTTAAAGCAAATGGAAATTCTTGAAGTTTTATGCCGAAGTACAAATTATAAAAAGAGGACAAAAGGGGAAATCTGAAAAAAAGGTAACAAAAAGTCACAAGCAGTTGAACGAAGTCGCAATTTTGCGACTAAAATCCACCAAAGGTAACGGCTGCTTATAGGGTCCTATACAACCACCATCCCAATATCACTTGAAACTCTTAAATCGCAGATTATTTGGTGGGTATTGTAAAAATATAAGTCAAATTATGATAAATATAAGCCCAAAGCCGCTATGCGAAATAAAACGATGGTCGGTCCATAATATTTGTATCTCCCATATAGGCTCCCAAAAATATTCCTTTTAAAAACATGAATTTTAATATCATATTAATGTATTGCACACATAAGTATAAATAAGAAAAGTAGTTATACGAGGGCCGTTCATAAATTTTTTCATTTACAAAAAACAATGTGGTGTAGGATATTACATGGTCGGGCATGACCGACTTTCGAATTTTTTCTTGTTTTCTATATATCTGTATTTTCGAAATAGAGAAACTTTATTTCTAGAAACTGAAAAAATTACAAAGAAGACAGTTTTTATGACTTAATTATAACTTTTTCTAGTTTTTTTCCTTCTTAATCATTTAAAATTTTAAACAGAGAGTGGCCATTAGCTCTTTTTGAGCCGAAACAAATAAGGAGAAAAAATTAAAAATAAAGTATAAATTGTCAAAAGAATTAAAAAACTACTCTTATTGCTGATGTCTTTATATTAATCTGTTTTGCGAGCCAAATGAAGTTATAAACAATTATTGATTTTTCAAAAATGTCAATATATATGTTTTCATACCATCAAAGGTAGTTGGGTAGAAAAAATTAACGAGTTTCATCGCTGTATATCGATCGACTCAGGATCGCTTTCCGAGTTGAACGAACGATATCCCGTCCCCCTGACTGGCTAGCAGGATAGATGTCTGTATATAAAAATTTCACTTTAATGTTTACAATCTTTAAGTTTTATCATGAAATTCTTTATATAAACTTTTTGAGTCCATGATAGGGCCTATTAAAATTTCTGATGATCGGTTCAATATTTCAGACAATTATGAAACTAAATATTTCTTAAAATGTATATAAAAGTCTTTAAAACCGGTTCAGATATAAGGAATTTGAATAGTTTTTAATAGTTTTATGAACCGATATGGGACCCTATGGACCGGCCCTTCTTTACGTCCCCAAATCTCACCTACTTTTCTACAGATTTATTTCCATTTCGTTTTTCATTTCAAATATTATGTGACTAAATGCATTTTCTTGCAGATTTTTCGTCACTTCCTGGTTGCTGATGCTGAAGGGAACATTTCCCAATAAATTCTTGATATGGCAGCAGCCACCAGTTCGGCTTAATGCCGAAATTCATATGAAGAAATGTTTATTCCGTAATGTTCGCATCTTGCCATTCTCGGGATATAATTTCATACTAATATAATGTAAAATTGATTTTTTATGGGAAGAATTTTAATAATTAATTAATTGTTTTATTTATTTATTTATTTATTTATTTATTTATTTATTTATTTTATGTGTTGTTTGGTGGGAGTCTTACAAACCACGTTGTTTATAACTTATTCCCTTTTTAACAAAAATCTGTTATCAAATATATTCTCAATTCTTTATTCAACAACCACCGTTCACAAAAAAAATTGTTCATCTTCATTATCTTCTGCTGTTTCACCAACATTTTCGCTTTGAGCTTAAACTTAAACTATTGTAATCAAAGTAACTTAAACAATTTAATGATCAGTTTTAAGTTTAAAATCATATTTTAATCTTCATATCATTAATACCAATTTTAGACTTCTACACTTCTTGTTGTGGCAAATAGTTGAATGGTTGGTTGGAGTCCACATAGAAAATATATGAATATCAAGATTTAGTTTTGTTGGTTGGTATGACTTGATATAAAATCGTTTACTTCCTTTTTAAAACTAAACACAACAGATACCTATAAATTAAAAAAACAAAAATAATACTTTGGCATAGAACCTGTTGTTGGTTGGGGGGGGGGGTGTTGCATAAAATGAGGAATAACAACAACAAAATATTATGAACAAGTGAGGAGAATTATAGTCAGTCTGAACGATTACATAATAACTTACAAAATATTGTCAGCTTTAGATAAAAGCTATGAAGTGTTATGGACTGAAAGGGCTTCTAATAACAACTATAATTACCAATTCAATTACAAGCGCCAAAATTTATCTGAAATACTTAAAATCAAGAATTACACTTAGTTTTCAAAACTCCAGAGTTTAAGGAACTGAAAAAAGCTCTAGTTCTCTTTTTTAAGAATTAATATACTTTAGCTTATCTTAATTCTCCCCTCTTTTCAAAATAAGTTTTCATTTAGTCGTTCTTTACTTATTAATATTTTTTTTGCTTTAAATTAAATTTATTCTCCTCTATTCATAATTATGCTTGAAGACATGTGTTTCAAACACTCTCTTAACGCCAGCGATGAAAATCACTTAATGCTAGAGAGATCGTCATTATTATCAACATCATTATTGGTGTCGGCGACGCCAACACTATTACAATCGACACTCAGAGGAAAACTTAAAGTGAATGTTCAAATTACAAACTCTTTGAGGAGTCTTTTTCCATTTTTTTTTTGTAAAAATAAATGAAGTATTTTCTCGTTACCATAAGAGAAATAAAACTAAAATTCAAAGCAGGCGCGTGAAAATCTTCTTGAAGTTGGATTGAATAGTAAAATATGCCAACAATGAAGTTGGTTGGCTCATTATCATTATAATAATCACTTGGCGGTAAAATCATGATAAAGATCTGATATAAAACAATATTAAGGACACGCCTTTGTAAGCAAAATTATGAAAAAAAGAAAGAAAATCGTAAGAGTTAAGAATAAATTCTAAATAATACGCCATAATACCCCTTTTTCGGATTAAATTTAATTCAATGAATTTCCCTTAGGACCGAAAACATATTTTTCTTCTTCTTCATATTTAGCAATAATTTTCATATAAATTAATTGAAAAGGAAAAATATAATTACAATTTACTGGCTTTTAAAGTTTAATCTACTCTGTTTTCGAGTTATTACTTTATGCGATTTTATAGATTTAAATTAGAGATTTGTTTTTATAAAATGAGACTTATAATAGTAATAAGAGAAGAGCAATATCACGATGTCAGCAATAGACGAGACAACTATGTAAAATATTGGTGAGACTATAGTGTAAACTATAGGCGAGATTATAGTATAAACTATAGGCGAGACTATAGGTAAGTAAGTAACTATAGGCGAGACTATAGTGTAACTATAGGCGAGACTATAGTGTAAACTATAGGCGAGACTATAGTGTAAACTATAGGCGAGACTATAGTGTCAACTATAGGCGAGACTATAGTGTAAACTATAGGCGAGACTATAGTGTAAACTATAGGCGAGACTATAGTGTAAACTATAGGCGAGACTATAGTGTAAACTATAGGCGAGACTATAGTGTAAACTATAGGCGAGACTATAGTGTAAACTATAGGCGAGACTATAGTGTAAACTATAGGCGAGACTATAGTGTAAACTATAGGCGAGACTATAGTGTAAACTATAGGCGAGACTATAGTGTAAACTATAGGCGAGACTATAGTGTAAACTATAGGCGAGACTATAGTGTAAACTATAGGCGAGACTATAGTGTAAACTATAGGCGAGACTATAGTGTAAACTATAGGCGACTATAGGAGGACTATAGTGTAAACTATAGGCGAGACTATAGTGTAAACTATAGGCGAGACTATAGTGTAAACTATAGGCGAGACTATAGTGTAAACTATAGGCGAGACTATAGTGTAAACTATAGGCGAGACTATAGTGTAACTATAGGCTAGTACTAGGCGAGACTATAGTGTAAACTATAGGCGAGACTATAGTGTAAACTATAGGCGAGACTATAGTGTAAACTATAGGCGAGACTATAGTGTAAACTATAGGCGAGACTATAGTGTAAAACTATAGGCGAGACTATAGTGTAAACTATAGGCGAGACTATAGTGTAAACTATAGGCGAGACTATAGTGTAAACTATAGGCGAGACTATAGTGTAACTATAGGCGAGACTATAGAGGCGAGACTATAGTGTAAACTATAGGCGAGACTATAGTGTAAACTATAGGCGAGACTATAGTGTAAACTATAGGCGAGACTATAGTGTAAACTATAAGACTATAGTGTAAACTATAGGCGAGACTATAGTGTAAACTATAGGCGAGACTATAGTGTAAACTATAGGCGAGACTATAGTGTAAACTATAGGCGAGACTATAGTGTAAACTATAGGCTATAAACTATAGGCGAGACTATAGTGTAAACTATAGGCGACTATAGTGAGTATAAACTATAGGCGAGACTATAGTGTCAACTATAGGCGAGACTATAGTGTCAACTGTAGTGAGACTATAGTGTAAATATGGCGAGACTATAGTGTAAACTATAGGCGAGAGTATAGTGTAAACTATAGGCGAGACTATAGTGTAAACTATAGGCGAGACTATAGTGTAAACTATAGGCGAGACTATAGTGTAAACTATAGGCGAGACTATAGTGTAAACTATAGGCGAGACTATAGTGTAAACTATAGGCGAGACTATAGTTAAAGGGCTATGTAATTTATAAACGATAGTATAATCTATAGGCGAGTCTTTATTATAGTATATATATGAGTCTTTATTTGCAAGCTGTAAACGAGTCTAAGTGTGAGCTATCGGAGAGACTTTAGTATAAACTATATAATGTAAACTATAGACGGGACTATATTGCTAGCTATAGGCGTTGTTATGGTATAGCAAATAGCCGAGATTATAGTATAAATTATAGGCGCATTATGTCCACTAATTTACCTACGCATAGTAATGTAAGTATTAGCACAAACATTTACATACTTACACATGTATTTGCGTAAACAAACACATTAAGTAATCTTAACCATGTATTGTGGTTTTAAATCACCAGTTTAGCTCTGTTTATTGCAAATAGATGTTATTTGCAATGAACATTTTGATTAATTCTATTTAAACTCCCCAACAAAGACTGTTATAAATGGGGAAAAGTATTTTGCAAAGGGGTAATAAAATGACTAACATTTTTGAACTGTAAGCGTTAGTATTACATAATATAGAACAGTTCGTTAGTTTGTTCATATTTTATTTATCTTCTCGCTTTCGTATAAACCATTTGCGGTTCCTTAAAACTACTTTTAATCATCATTAACATCTAAATCAAGTACAATTTCATGGCACACAATTTTGGCCACATTTTGATAGTTTGAGCTGTTTGATATCGGTTAAAGGAATTTGTAAGATAAATTGTAGTTTATTGAGTTTATTTGTTGTTCTAAGAAATTTGTGTTGTAATTACAAAATAGATAAGAAAATTATGAGATGGTAGCATTTGACATTGAAATTTCATGTTAATATAGAAGACTAAATGTTTAAAAAATTTTGCTATAAAGGCCAAACTGGAGTTTATTGCGATGTATGAGGAATATAACCTAAACAATAGTATAGACTATAGTCTACACTATTGTGTAAACTATAGCCTTGAGTACAGTGTTAACTATAGCCGAAATATCCAAAATATATCCGAGATTATAGTATAAACTATACCCTAGACTTTTGTCTAAACTACAGTCAGACTATAGAATAAACAAGACTAAAGCTTAGTTTATAGTGTAAATCATAGCCTAGACTATATTGTAATCTATAGCTTAAAATATCATATAGATTTTACTCACAACTATGTCCTAAAATGTGATATAAACTATAGCAAAATTAATAATGTAAACTAAATGCTAAAATATATTGTAAATTAAGATTTATGTTATAATAAAAGCTGTGTGGCAATTTTCATCCAACACTGTATTATTGGGCTTCAAAAAATCTCATAACGTCTTTGCTCTTCCAGTTATTTTATTTTTTTTATCATTATTTATTTTACACCACTGTCATGTATCAATTTAGTTAACTCCTCCAGTTTGGTAGTCATCATTTCATCGTTATTACTAAAAAGTGTTGATTATGTTGACACTTGTAACACTTTCAAATCATAAATTTTCAAGATTGTCGACATCTCACACATACATTTCGAAATACTTACAATTGAGACCAAATAAAGGCAGAGGCAGAATAAGATTCATCACCACAAAAAAAAACTGGAAAAACACTTAAATGCGTTTTGAAAACAAAATTTAAAATGTAAATATAGCAGTATTTTATACATTTGGGATGTTTTTTTTTTCATCTCGTCATTAATGGTGTCATTCCTTATCAACCAATTTAAAGATTTTGAAAAAAATATAATTTATATGTCCATTTAAAAGAAAACAAAATATAGTTTTTTTTTGTAACAAAACTGTTTCCAATATGAATAATTATTGAAACTTAACACACACACAAACAAAGAGATATTACTATATATGTGTTTGTGTATTTATTTACATTTTGTGGTGGGCCAAAATACTCCACCAACTTTCGATTAATATTGAAAATTCACAAAAATAATGTTGTCGTCTGGTGATTTTATATAAGAAAGAGAAAGATTTTTTGTTAATTATAATTACTTTATTTATGCTCCATATTCTTCTTTCATATCCGTTTCTTTTTATACCCTACATCACCAAAGGTATTATCCGTTTGTGATGATGTTTATGACATGCAAAAATATGTTGTTATATCTAACTTTAAGTATACCGTTCGACACAAAATCACCCTCTGAGTCGATTTAAGGATATCCGTCCATCTGTCTTTCCGCAATTTTTGAGATACCTCTATGCCATTTGTATGAGTGGCACACTCATACAAATATTCTCCTGGAATGGGGTTTTAAGCTCATAAAAGTTCTAAATATAAAGCGATTTGAGCGAAACTCGCCAAAAAATATCTAATGATATTTTAAAACGATGTGTCAAACTATGCGAGGGTTGGTTCATTGCTTCTCATAGGTGAAATACAAATATCAATTTTAAGGGCATAAATTTCGCATATACGTTGTTATTGTAATTATAACTGATCAAATTAAGATAAATGTAAATTATACGAGTCCCGGTCCATAATTTCTTTTAGTTCCAGTATAACCTCCAGCAAAATTCATTAAAAAAGCATAAATTTCACAAAATGTTAGTATCACAATAATGTACTGCATACTTAAAATAAATCAGAAAATAATACGAGAGTCGTTCATTAATTTTTGGTAAGTACTATTTATAACCAACATTGTGTTGTAGGGTATTATATCGTCGAGCTTGATTGACAATAACATTCTTAGCTGTTTTAAATTTCAATTCAATTCTCTCGAAGAACCCAACTCTCATTACACTTTTGAAACGACTCGCTGTAATTTGTTTGTAATCATTGACTCTGATCAATTTGTATGATTTTACCAGCAACAAGAAAATATCAATTCAGTCATTCATACATGAGTAAATGAATGAATGAATGAATCGTACAATTCATATTCATAGTGAATATGTTGTGCATTTAACACATGTTTCCATAAGGGTCTCTTATCATCATTATGTAAATGGAAAGCTGAACAAATGAAAAATTATATTTGGAATGTATTAAATAATCTTTTATATATTTACATTTCTTTTACATTCAAAAAGGGAATATTTTCTTTATTTTATTTTTTTAATGCAATTTCGTAATTAACACAATTTTAACATAAATCTTATTAAAGAGTAAAATTATATTATTACTTTTAAAACAACACAATTAATAGTTGAGGGCATTAATAGGAAGGGAAGGGAAGGGAATGGATAAATAAATAATAAATAAGAGAAATTATTGTGTAACGTATGGTGTAATCTATAGATTACAATATAATGTAAAGACAAAATGTAAGTTACAGATGAAAATGTACTGTAAAATACAGTCTAAACTGTAGAGTAAATACAGACGAAGTAACAGTGTAAAATATAGATCACTTACAATCATAAACAAACCAAACCATACATGATGCTCTAGTAAAATTTATACAAGACACTGTAGAGTAAAATATAAACTACACTATGGTGTAAACTATAGACGACACTATAGACATTTTATACACGACATTATAGTGTAAACCCTGGACGACTCTATATGGTAAACTATAATAGAGACTAATAAGAATCCTTACAGAAGTCTATATTGTAACATTCCGGTTGCATTTGTTCCGGAACCATCAAAGTAGAACTCGGCCAAAGATTGTCCACTTAGCGACAGCCAACCAAATACTACCGAATTCTTACAACATCTATATTGTATACTAAAGATTAAAGTACAAAAGGAATATAGCGTAAATTATAGACACAAATATACTATTAATTATACTCAAGAAAATGGTGTAGGCGAGAAAATAGTGTAATATAAAGAATGGATTAAAGTCTAAACTACAGAATTGTAAAATTGTAAACTATAATTTACAGACGACATAATAACGTAAATTATAAACAATATATGTAAATATAGACACGAATATAGTGTAAAATTTAAATGAGACTAAAAAAGTGTAAACTACAGACGAGACGATCAATTTTCAGAGCTAAGCATAGCCAAGACGACAGCATAATCTATAGAACAGAGTAAGTGTAAACTATTGTCGAGTTTGTAGAGTACATAGCCGAAATACACGACACTATGCATGAACGTCAACTATAGACGAGTTTATAGTGTCAACTATGTTATCAACTATAGATAAACTGTGGACGAGTTAACAGTGTCAACAACAGACAAGTTATGTTGTAAACTACGGCCGAGTTTATAGAATAAACTATAGACATGATATTGTTGAACTTGAATTTATAGTTTATATTTCATGGTGTTTACAGTGAAAATAGGAGTTAATAGAGTTTTTAGTCTAAACTCTAATATCGACAAATTTATAGTATTTACTATGGACAAGTTAATAATATCAACTATAGCCAATTTTATAATGTAAATTAAAGATGCGTTTATAGTGTAAACGAGATTATAGTGTAAAATAGGTGAGTTTATAGTATTAAAGAAATAGTGTACGATATAAACGAGACTATTTTATAAATTATATATTGGAATATAGACTTAATTGTAGATAAAAATAATAGTAAATTATAGAAATAGTTATAGTGTAAACTATGTACAAGTTAATAGTGTATGTTATTAACGAGACAATAAATATAGTGCAAAAAAATCCTTGACTGTACTGTTATTTATAGTGTAAACAACAGTTCTTTTCCAAATTATTGAATATATGCCACTACTGCTCATTAAACTTTGTCAAAAATCTTTAAAAAAATCCTAAATCCTTGTATTTGTCATAATAAAATGTCATTTTACATTTTACTTGTTTAAAAAATAAAAAACTCTTCGATATAAATATCTTAATTCAAATATCGGTAAATGTAAAATAATATGTGGATATTGTTTAGATTTGTCGATAAATAAAAATATTGAAGTTTGTTTTTGTACATGATGTTGCAATAAATTGTTGTGTTGTACGTTAAACATTTTATTGTTGAATGTAAACGTTTTTAGTTCATTTTTCACTATTTTTTTGTTCAAAAATTTCTTTTGTGCCATTAGAAGAAGATATCAAATTATAATAAAATTGAAGATTAACTGTTGACTCGTTAGAGAAATCACTTTAAAAATTAAAGAAATAATAGAAAAATAAGCAAAACATTTTAAAGAGGGAACAAAACGAAACTTATATGCGATATATAATAGTCTCTATTTGTTGTGGCAAGTTGGCCCAACAATATAAAAACTATTTTCTTACAATAATATCTCAAAACGATAGAAGGATGGATGGATGATTGGTTGGTTGGTTGGTTGTTTGCTTTGAATGAAAAAAATGGATATGGATGTCTCGTTAGCTTGTTAGTTAACTGCATGAATTGTGGATTTAAATTGTCGGTCCGCAAGAAAATCCTTAAGACTTAAAAAAAAATAATGATCACAAATGAACTTTTTTCTCTCTTTCTCTACACATTTTGCATTTAAGAATAACATTATGAACAAACAACTAGTTAACAAGTTATTCTATGATTATGTCCTATTTTATTTTATTTATTTATGTTAACAAACCAAAATTCACAAAAAATATTTTTTTTATTTTATTCCAGCTTCATTTTTTTAATCAACAGCAAAAAAATTTGTTGAATGCACAAAAAAAAAAGAGATGGCATGCAACAATATGTTGTCTGTGTTGAATACATTGGTATTTTAACTACCGAGATTAAGTCATCAACATTTACAGTTGTCAAAGCAGCTAACGACAACATCAAACCACATCAAACAAACGTCATTCATTGCTGCAGCATTATTCTCATAATAACAATCATACAAGTCTGCTGCTTAGCAATATTGACGGCTATAGCAGCATTAATAAAAATTTATATTCAGCTACAAATAAAACTAAATAATATATGTGAAAAAAATTACTTGAACGTATAAGTTCTTGTTATTTTAACGAATAACCGCAATGTAATATTTCACTTATTAACTTAAGAAAAACAGTTCTTTAAAATAATGTAATCGATAGAACGTAGATTGAAAATAAACTACAGATGGGAATATTAGAGAATATTACAACTTATGCTATAGAGGATTTTAGAGTATAGACTAAAACTAAGTTTATAGTATAAACTATAGACAACTTTTTAATGTAAATTGTAGACGAGTTTATAGTGTAAATTGTAGACGAGTTTATAGTGTTAATTGTAGAAACTATAGACGTGTTAAAAGTGTAAACTGTAGATAAGTTTATCGTTTAAAATATAGATGAATTTATAGTGTAAACTGTAGATACGTTTATCGTTTAAACTACAGATAAGTTTAAAGTGTAAACTATACACAACTATAGTTTTGTAGAGTGTAATATGTAGACGAGTTTATAGTGTAAACTTTTGATGATTTTAAAGTGTAAACTGTATATATATGATATATGCTACTTTAGACTCTAGACTAGTTTATAGTTTAAGCTATAGACGAGTTAATAGTGTAAAATATAGACGAGTTTATAGTGTAAAATATAGATGAGTTTATAGTGTAAAATATAGACGAGTTTATAATGTAAAATATAATCATGTTTATAGTTTAAACTGTAGTCATGTTATAGTGTTAGCAATAGATGATTCTTTAGTTTATAAAAGCTACAGACGATTTTCCGTTTTACTCTCTTATTCTCTGCTATTTAGATTTTCTCTTAAACATCTTCCAAACTTCAATCATATATATATAGACTCACTTTAAAATCTATCCAACCGTCCAAATGTCTGTCTCTACGTTTGTCTATTTATTAAATACTACTCACTTATCATCGTCATAATACTCTTCTTTCTTGTTGTTTTTGTTGCTTGATTATATGAATTACTATTACTGTTTTGAAATGTGCAAGAGACAGTAATTCCAAGGCGCCTCTTTTGTAAATATTATAAAAAATTTGCAATCACATCTCTAATTCAATTAGAAAAAAAGGTTTCGGCAGTTAAAAGAATTATACTTGAGGTGTTTAATTTCGGAAGGTACACTTTTTTCCTAAGGTTCCTTACAACTTGTGTTATTTTAAATCGATTGGAGAACTTCTTAATAATGTATGAGTGGTATTTGATTTAACAATTATTTTTATAACTGCTTTGACCACTGTGCTATATGATAAGCTTTGTGTTGTTGGTATTATTAAGTTGCCTGTTTGCAGCATGTGTGGCTGTAACATATCAGCAGAAGCTCTAACATTAATGAGCAACAAAAATCCAACATCAACATACACTCAAATAGACAGAAAGACAGACTGACAAACAGATAGTAAGAAAAACTGACTGAAAGAATTGTGGCATAAGAAATATATTGAAACTGGCGAAAATTGTTAACATACAAAATTGTTAACTTTAAGCAAAATTGCAAGTAAGAAATAGAAATATTGTTAATCATTATGATTGTAAACTTGTTGCAACAATAAGTTGGAAGAAAAAAAATTAAGAAAACTAAAACTTTAACTTTGTGTTTGTAGTTGTTTTCTACATATTTGGCGCGTGTTAAATTAAAAATGACATTTGTTTTATTAGTTACAACTTCGTGACGGAAATAACGGTATGCCGTTTTTTGTAGCAAGAAGACTTTTAGGCTAAAAGGAGAAAATATTGGTTATAAAATGTTCAAAACCCAAAAAAAGATGGTGGGAAGAAATTTAAAACCTCTTTTTGGATCTCTTTTAGATACCTATGATTTGAATTTTTACCAAAATGGCTAATTGTTAACCCAAGAACTATTTATAATCTAAAATATACACTGGTGCATACTCCTATAAATACATTTAGTTTTTTTCCCTATAAAACCCTCCAACACCACAAGTGATGATTCATAACGACAAGAAGGTATTACAGCAGACCCCAAAAAGTATATATATATACAGTATACTGATGGTTTGACTATTTTTTTCTGCCCATTACAGACATCCGCACAAACGCATAATACCCCCACTACCTATTGTGATGTAAGTATAACGTAATACATGAAAGGTTTGTAGTTAACGGCATTTTTGAATGAAGTCTTTTCTAATTTATTAAAAAAAGTCAAGTGTATTTACAAGAATATGCATCGGTGTATAATCTTGTAAAAAATAATTATATACTGATATCTGAGACAAACTAAAACCAAGTTAGTAGTCCTCTTCAACATATAAGTTGATGATAACAATCACATGTTAATATGAGACTAAGTACTCAGTTCCTCAACATATCTGTGTCCCTTAATTTCAAATAGTTGCAGTCACAATAACTGGAAAATGTTCAAGTATCTTTAGTGTTTTTTAAGTCAAAATTTACTTGATGGTTTCCAAAAATAAAAAAAGACTTTTTAGTACTCCTTTGTTTTACTTACATAAAATTTATGTTAGTTGTACATTTACATACTCTACACAAGTAAACCATTTTTCTTTGTTTGACATAACCGTAAATCTTAAGAGGGTTGTTGTTGTTACTTTTTCAAAATCCTTTTGTTACATTTCACATTCCGTTCTTTTTTTCTTGGTTTGAGTAATTTTTATTACAACTTTACATTTGTTACTTAAGAAAAGTTATTTGAAAATTTTACTGCAGAATTTACATAAGACGGAAATTGTGATAACAGTGTTTACTAAGAGGAAATAATTTAAAAGGAGTAATTCAAATAACTCTTTTATATGGAGCTTTTACTGTTGTTATTCTCTGCATTTCAACAATACAATTACAAGTATGTTGTTGTGTACTGTTGCTCTTACTCGTTCTGTTACAAATAACAAACAGGAAACATATGCAAAATGTATGAAAGTACACACACAGACACACTCTCATTTATATAAACTTTAAATTGTTGTTCATGTATTTGTTTTCATATCAAATACATATAAACCTACAAATATGCAACTTCTATCAATAGTTGTTGCATAATGGGTCGTTGAAAAATAACACAAAACTGTAGGAGTTTTTTAAAATGAATAAATCTCTGTTTCCAGTCAACCCATTGTTGTCTTGTTATAAATACATCGCATGCAACAATTTTAATATTTATATATTCTACTATACTCTCTATAAAAAAATAATAATTCTTGTTGTACCATACACTAACACAAGTGGTGAAGAGGGTCTATTAACTTTGTTATTTTGTAGGTTAAACTAAGAAATAATTATCTCAGACCCTATAATGTATCAAATCAAAATCTGAGTCAATTAACTATATCCGGCATGCTTATATCCACAATAACTGACAAAGCTCAATGAAATGTGGATTGAGCATTTTTCATAGTCGTAAACTTCCGATACTTTTGAATTACAAATCTACTTATTAGAATGAAATTTTGCATAATATTGAACTGTAGTTTTTTCTGACCATTCCAAAAATTAGCAAAATCGGTTCGGTGAGAAAAAGTTATATCCAAAATGTAACTTCTTTATGACTCAATGATTGTTCCTGTGTTATATTTCAGAAAAATGTTTATATGTTGTATACGTTTGTGCGTGTATGTGTCAGTCCGAATGTACGAAACTTCACAAGTATTTGTGGTGGAGGGTATTAAGGATTCGGCATAGCCGAATACAGCAGTTTTAATTGTTTGTTTTTAATTTTTTCATTAAAAAAACAATATTTTTTATTTTATGATAACTGAGGACACTGGTCGACTATGGGAACTAATCTGATCGATCGAGAAATCAAAAAATACGTTTTCTTGTTAATGTTTTTTAATGCTGCAATTACTGTAACTTCTATGCTTCATCTCCTGGATCTTTATTGAGATTGAGTGAAAGCCTTAAATGAGTTTTGACACTAAACTCCATTGCAGCCACTATAATCACAATTTCAATTTTTAGTGAAAATTGCAATTTTAAGTGAGAAATTAAAATTTTTTAGTGAATTCAAGTGAAAAATTTTAAGCTTTAGTAACAAATCAGATTTCAGAGGAAACTTAAGGTGAAAATTTTTATTAAAAATTTAATTTTCACGAAAAATTGAAATTTTAGCAAAAAACTAACTGATTTTTAGTAAAAAACTGAATTTTTTAAGAAAAATTCTAATTATTTTTATAAAAATTGAATTTTTAGAGAAAAATTGAATTATTTTTAGAAAAATTGTTTTTTTAGTGAAAAATTGAATCTTTTGAGAAAAATTCAATTTTTAGAGAAAAATTTTATTTTGTAGGGAAAAATTATATTTTTTTAGAGAAAAATTTAATTTTTTAAGGCAAATTTGAAAATTTATTTTTTAGAGAAAATTGAATTTTTTAGAAAAAAAGTTTTTAGAAAAAAAATTATTTTTATTAAAAAAATTAATTTTGTATCTAACAAATGATTTCTTTTAGATAGAGAAGAGAAAAAATTATTTCTATGATTTAATTAGACAGAATAATTGCAAAAATTGAACTTTTCAGCGAAACATTGATTTTTTATAGAAAAATTTAATTTCTTAGAGAAAATTTCAATTTTTACAGAAAAATTTAACTTTTTTGTAGAAAATGTAAGTTTTTAGAGAAAATTGAATTTTTAAAGAAAATTTAAATTTTTAGGAAAAAGTTAAATTTTTAGGGAAAATTTTAATTTTATAGAGAAAATTTGAATTTTTTGGATAAAAAAATTATTTTGTAGCAAAAAATGTGATTTAAGAAAAAATAGAATTTTTTATGGAAAAATTTAAAATTGTTTTTTTAAAGCAAAATTGAATTTCTAATAAAAAGTTATTTTTTTAAAGTTGAAAAATTGAATTTTTTTCGAGAAAAATTGAACTTTTTAGAAAAAAAAATATTTCTATTTAAAAATTTAATTTTCATTAAGTTTTTCACTTTTTTTCTGTTTGTTTAACTGAGAAGAATGTTATAATACAAATAAAATATTACGAAATAAATTTTGTTATATAAAGATATAAAAATATATGTAATTTATAGGAAGAATAAAAACAAAAAATTCACATGACTTCAAACGTAAAACTTTTATCTCATTTGTTTATTTCAATAAAAAAATGTGATCGGCAACAATGACTTTAAAACAAATTTCTTTGTAGAGAAATATTTTACTTCCAGAAAATTGAGAAGTAGATTTTTTCTCTTTCTTTTCCGTAGAAAGTCACTAAGATCTTTTTTATAAAGAGAGTACAGATATTTTCTCTTATAGAATATGAAGCTTTTTAGAACGTCCATAGATATTTTTGTAAGAAATTTACTTTTTGTAGAAATATTTAAATTATTAAGACATGTTCTATTGAAAATATGTATTTAGCTTTATTTATAGAATTTCAAAAAAATCTTCAAATAGTAATTAAAAAATATTGATGTTTTTAAAAAATTGAATCAATGGTTTTTTATACAGGAGAAATTTTCTTTTATGGAAAATTTTAGAAAACTAGAAGAAATATTCTCTTCAAAAGAAACTTAAAGAGAAGTGATCTTTAACGAGAAATATTTAAGAAATATAAAATACAAACTGCGATTTCTTCTGCAGAAAATCAAGAGAATTTTTCTTTCTTTTTTGAAACTCTCTTCAAAAGAATCTTAAAGAGTATTGATCTTTATCGAGAAATATTTAAGAAATATAAAATACAAACTGCGATTTCTTCTGCAGAAATTAAGAGAATTTTTCTTTCTTTTTTGAATCTTAAAGAGAAATGTGATTTTAAGAGAAAATTGTTACAAACTAATTAATCAAATTATTTTTGCCGTTTATAGTTCTCAATAGATTTCATCTTTTCAATCAATTCTCTCTTTAACCAACCCCCTTCGCCTATCATAAATAAGTTATGAATTTTATGTTTTGCTGTTGTTCATATCATATGCTGTTGACATCATTTTTCTCTGTTGTTCATGTTGTTGTAGCTGTTGCTGTTGCTAACAATAGTGATGTGATGTATTTCATCATGTAAATTTCATTTGCATTGTAATATGAAATTTATAAACGGTACAAGTACGTCTGTACATTTATTTATAGAAAAACAACAAAACAAACAAAATACCACCTCAGTCAAGAGCAGTAGCAACAACAATTGCAGCCAGTAGTTGCTGTTTGTGATGATGATGACGATGTTGATGTTGTAGTTGTTGTGTTATATTAGTAAATAAACAAAAAGAAGGGTTGTTGCCACTATTGTCGGCACATTGAGTTGCAAGCAACCTATTTTTTCTTTTTTGTTGTTGCTTGTTGTTGTGTTTTTGTTTTATTTAAATGCAAACAATATAATATCTGTTTACAATAATATAAAATACAATTTTTGCAACATAAAGTTTTATATAAATGTACATGTGTAGTCCAAGGGATTTTACCGAATTTACTTTGGCTTTTGAAAAAACACATACACTCACACACATATCGTTGTAACAAAATGTTCATTGTTTACATAACTTTATTGATGACAAGAATAACAACAGATGCAGGCCTCGACAATAACCACAAATAAACTTGTAAATAATGGTTGACCGACCGACCAATGAATTCAATTCTACATTTTATTCCCCTCCGACTTTTTATTTCTCTCATTTCTTTCCTGCATCTTCTGTTACGAATTATTCTTTGTAAAATAAACACAAACGTTCATGCAAAATATGTATGCATGTAAATGTATGTAAGTATGTGTGTATTTTTTTGTTAACATAAAAACATTAGTCCTTTTGTAAGTTGTAAATTCGATCGTGTGGACATTCATAAATCGTTATTATTGCAGCATAAATGTTGGGGTTGTTGCTATTAAATGTTGCACAAAAAAACTTAAAATAATGTTTTGTTATCGCCAACAAAGAAACACATTTTGTTTGCAAATAAACAACATTTTGTACCGGAATTTAAAATTGGGGAAAAAACAAAATGTTCAGAAAGTTAAACATACAATTATTTTATAAGAAGGAATTTTTTTACAAAATTTTAAAAAAATAGAACACTCAACAAATAATAATTTATGAAATATCGGAAGAGGCTCGAAAGTGAATGTCTACGATGTCATAAACCTACAAAAGTGTTTCTCGCTTACATAAGTTTAAAGTGTTAAACGTAATATCATAATACTGGTAATTTATACCCTTCACAATCAATCACTTTGTCATACTGGTGTTGAACAAGAAGGAATCATTTAAGACTCCATGAAATACGCATCCTTTTGCATCATATAAAAATAGTATTCGATTTCGCTATTGCGTTAAAGAGTTCATATCTTAAATAATATTTGAAAAAAAAATATTTTTTCTATAGAAGCATTTTCTCTTGAAATTATTTCTTTTAATGAAATTATCCTTTGGAAATATTTTTTGAAAAATTAAAATTAAATTAAAAAAATTTTCTTTAGAAAAAATTCCTCTCTTAAAAAATTTTTCTTTAAAAATTTTTTCTTTGAAAAATTGCATCTCTTAAAAATTTTCCTTAAAAAAATTTCTCTTAAATTTTTTTCTAAAGAAAAAATAAATGTTTCTTAAGAAAAATTTCCTCTCTTTAAAATTTTCTTTAAAAAAATTTTTTTAACTTAAACAATTTTCTATCGAAAAATTTTCTCCCTTTAACAAATTTTCGTTAGAAACATTTTCTCCATTTAAATAATTTTCTTTTGAAAAATTTTCTCCCTTAAACAAATCTTCGTTAGAAACAAATTTTTTTGTTTTTAAACAAATTTCATTCATTTTAAGAATTTTTTTTTGGAAAAATTTTCTTAAAAAAAAATCCCTCTCAAGAAAATCCTTTTTGGAATTTTTTCTCTGTTTTAAAAATTTTCTTTTGCAAAAAGTTACCAATTTTCTTTAGAACAAATTTCTTTATAACAATTTTGTTCACTCTGTAAAAATTTTAGTAAAGTTTTCTTTCTTTAAAAAAATTTCTTCAGAAAAAATTCTCTTTGAAAAATTGTCTCTATTTAAAAGAATTTTCTTTAAAAAAAAATTATTTGGAAAAATTTTCTTTCTTTAAAAAATTCTCTATCTTTTTTTAAAAATATTTTTGAACAAAGTTTCAGTACAAGAAAATCTTATAGAAATTTCCTCAACAGAATTTTTTCCTTAAATATTCGGAAAAAATTATTCTCTTTTAATATTATTTAGAACTTTTATTTTGAGAAAACTTGTTCTCTTTATTTTTTGAGAAATATTTCAAGCTTTTTAGATTTTTATCTCACAGTCAATTTATTCATGCCTTCAGACCAGTCTATTGCACACATATGCATAAATAAGAAAAGGAAATTATACGAGGACCGTTCATAATTATTTCGTACGATTTACAATCTGGTGTAGGGGATTAAATAATCGGGCTTGACCGACTATAACATTTTTACTTGTTATTTTTCTTTTTTTTCATAACTAATTTTCCACTATAGATTTTTCTCAAAAACGTCAACCGCTTTATTTCACAAAAGTCAAAATAATGTTTTAATTTTATTCAATCATTTAATGAAAAAAGGATGTCTGAATTGTTAATAAATGTTTTAATCATTTTCATTAAGAGAATTTGTAATTCGTTATTTTAACGTTTGTTGAAAATTTTCCAAATAAAAATCGATTGTGCAGCAAAAAATTTAAAATTAACGTGGTTCGTGGAAACCGTTTGTAATCAAAGAAATAAAAATACATTAAAATTTAGTGATTTTTTTGTAGTGAAATAATGAAAATAAACTTGTAAACACAGGTGGGGGTGGCAAAGCTCATATATCAGTTTATATATACTTTTGGTGTTTTGGGGATAAACAATATGATTATTTCCTTTTTTGTTAATAAACAGAACAATATAAAATAAATGCCACCTAAATACACGCACACACATTCAAACATTTGTATTTGTATACATTTGCAATATCACAAATGGGAATAATACAAAAGGGAATGTATTATTCTCATTAACATAAACAGCAATTAATTACACTCTATGGCATAAAGAGGCTAAATACAACTACACAAATTCAAGTCGATTTAACTTTTATACAAAGCAATTTATGTTTGAGTGTATTTGCACAGTAATCAAATAATACATATAAAGATATTTTGATGAAAACTTGTTGCAATTGTTTTTCCTAACACTTGTGTATTATAGGTTACTGGGGTATTATGCAATTGAGAGCCCTGGCATGGATAAGTCTAGTCAGGAGGTGTTTCTGAGCTGATAATTATATTAAAGTGGATGTATGATAATTTTTTCTGTGCGATACAAACATCTGTATAGCAAACCTATATTGGAAAGTATAAGGTAAAACAAATGTGAAGTTAATCGTGAATAATCGTGTATTTTTCCTAAGAAAAATTTGTGAACGAATAAATCTCAAGGAACACAATTCTCTAAATTCGAAAAAAACTTTTTTTCCAAAGAAAATTAAGAATGCCACATTCTCACTACAATTCACAGACATTTACTCCAATGCATTTTACGATAACTCATGCACACTCTGATAAATACAAATTGTTCCCAGTGTTACCGTTGAGATTTTTCGAAAAGTCGCACAAAAAGGGGATTTTGAAAAACAAAGTCGCCTCTAAAACGTGATTTATGGAACAAAAGTCGCCATAGATTTAATTCACCAAAAATTAAAATTTTTTTTGAAAAGTTTTACATTATGAATTTGCCCTCTTTCCCATTAAAGTTGAAAAAATCCAACAATTAGGTTTTTATTCAATTTATCACTATTTCGATTTCATTATACTTTCGTGGAAGAATTTTTAGGATGCTATCGATTTTAATTTTAATTTTTTCCGCCATTATTTATATAAAATTTCATGAAGTTTTATGCCAAAAATCCAAATTATATAAAAGGGGAAATTTGAAAAAGTGCACAAATGGTAACAAGCAGTCGCAATTTGTGACTAAAGTTGCACCTACGGTAACACTGATTGTTCCTGATTACTTATGTTCATAATATAATTATGTTACCATAAAATATGCAATATTTTTTCAACCACCACCACCATAAGTGGTGAAGAGGGCATATAACTTTGTCATTCAACAGTCGTTCTCTGCAAGAGAAAAAAATATTAAAAAACTTTCTCATAAAACATCTTTATGAACAAAAGTCGACATTATTAAAAAGTTCGGAAAAATGTACCAGATATTCGCCCTCAAAAATATATTATTATTTTTTAACTGATCCTTACAGTTATGCAATATAAAATCTTAGTTTTTAAGTGGACTCAAGAAAAGTAAGAATCATTGGTTTTTGGAAATAGATCTTGTAGGAGAGTTTAAATAAATTTTGGGTCGATATCTTTAAAATCGCATAAGCCGAATCATTCATCAAGTAATAGAAGTATTCTTTATAGACATATTTTTATACACTACAACGCTATAGGTGGTTGGGATGTTATGCGTTTGTGCATACAGAAAGAAGGGTGTTACACCCAAGTATACTGTTCCATTTAGAATCACTTTCCGAGTCGATTTAATGATGTCCGTCCGCCCTTCTGTTCGGTTGGCTGTCCATGTAAACATTGAAGTTGTGGTTGTTCAGGTTGCAATTTTCGAGATATTTCTGAATATATTACTGTTGTTCATAAATGTAAAGGCAAAATAAGCCTTATGGTAGAATATGATGGACCAAATTATTCTAGGATTGGATTATTGCTTCCCATTTTCCCATAAAAGCCCCCTTCAATATATTACTTTGATAGCCAAAAATTTCACATATAAATAAATCAGAAAATCAAATTATACGAGGGTCGTTCATTAATTTTTCGTTACTTTATTATATATATTTTCGTATAAGCAGCATTGTGGTGTAGGATATTACATAGTCTGGCTTAACCGACTATAGCATTTTAACCTGTATTGTAGCATCAATCAGTTTTTTCGTGAGTTAAAATAAATAAAATAATGATTTTTATAAAACAAGAATCATACCAATCAATTCCTGCTGTTTTCGAATAAAATGTTTTTTACATGAAAAAGAAGTTGTAAAAATTCGATGCCCTTTTTGAGTTCATATCCATAGTAACTCCTGTTAATGTTGTTGTTCTATTCACAATTGGTGTTAATGATTGAAAAATCGGTAGGGAGTATTTTTGATAGAAAAGTAGATGAATTTGATTACAATAGAATTTGTCATTAAAAACGATAGAAAAATATTTTTTATTGTTTTAATTATAATTTAATATTAAAATGATAAGGAATTTTGAGTTTTTGATATCAATAAATCAGAGTTATTTAGGAAAAATGTTGCTAACAAAAACATTAAAAATTGAGAACGACAAAAAAGAAATTATAGTCAATCATATTTTTAGTTGCATATGATAGCTAGGAAATATTTATGATCGACCCTCGTAAAATTTGGTGTTCTGATTTATACCTAAAAGAGCAGAACAATATTATGAAACCTTTATTAAAAATTTATATGTTTTAAAATGACCTTTTTCTGGGGATAATATTGAATCTATGATAAATTATAAACCGAACCTCATATAATTTCGAACATTGATTTCTGTTTTTTGCCATTTTACCTAATTTTAATACAATATCGACATATATGTGAGATTTGTGCATTTCAAAGCGATTCTGGGAAATGAGGGTTATATGAGAGCTGTGAGACATTATAGGTCGATGTCGATTTCATAAAATCTTGTAATTTTTCTTAACAAGCTTTACATGAAAAACGAACCGATCAGACGGCCGGCCGAATAAATCAACTAAGAGATTGATTCTGGATTGAACGATATATTTTGCATTATCTGCAAAAACATATATCAACCACCTTTGGTGTAGGGTGTAAAAACATAAACGGAAAATAACTTAAATAAAAGTAAAAGAGTTATAGTCCGTTAAGACAGACCTTCATGGAATTTGGTTGAAAGATATGTGAATGTACAAACTATAATTATTAACAATATTTTCACAAATACAACGTATATCAAAGTGATATTTGGAAGAATGCTTGTATAGTACTTTGGACCGACTCTCGCAAAATTTGGCACAAGAACAACCAATTTATAATATTATAAGACTGATTTATGCCAAGTTTTATATTTATGACTTTAATGAGTATAAAACCTCATTTCGAAAGAACATTTGAATGGGAGGTACCTGAAATACTGGAACGATCGTGGTCAATTCCAACAGACTATGTCCTTGGATTAAAATAATAGTATATAAATAATTTTATCAAAATATCTTAAAAATTGCGACCTGTAGATTATTCACAACGTTTACATGGCAGTAAGTCGGACAGACAGACATACAGATAGACGAACGGAGTTAGAAGGTCATTCTAAGTCGTAAGGTATTCCTAAGGTGGACATAATACCATTTTTCTGAATGTTACAAACATCAGCACAAACGCATAATACCATCAACCACCTACGGTCGTGTAGAGTATAACAAGAACGAGCAAACTGTTCAGAGAAAATTCAGTTTTCCGATGTAAACTCGTTTGCGAATTTTTGTCAAAAACAATTCATCACCTCTGGACTTTCTTTAGAATCATAAAAAATCTTTCTTTCTGAAGGGTATAATAGATTCGTTTAAGATGAATATTTTCAATAACTATTGTTGTTATAGCAGCTCATCCTGGCAATATTGTTCACTTAAAATTATGTCATAAAATATTTTACTCCACAATTCAAGCTGAAAGAAGAATAAGGAAAAAATTCAAATAATTTGCATAAAAATAACAAAGGCAATCAATCAATCAAAACAGTGACAATCTAACTTTTTTTGGATGAAAAAAAAAGAATTAACATATTCTGCATAAACATACATATAGAAATGTAAACAAAACACACACACACAGAGAGAAACATTTATTATTTTGCATTTATGAGGAAAAATTGGAAAATTTATCATTAGAAAATAAGGCCTTTTGAAAAAGTAAAAAAACTTCGTTTCAATATCAATTTAATAGAACTTGTTTGTGAGACATAATGTGAGACATGATATGAGACAATGTGGTCTCAATCGCCGAACAAAACCAAATTTTAGTTATTAATCCTTTTTTATTACAGGCGCTAATTCAGTTATGCCCTTCAATACCCTTCATCACAAATGCATGTAAGTAAATACGTTATGTTTCGTACATATATAATCACACATACACTCACAAAAGTATGAAATAAATAACCGTTTTTCTTAAATGGAACACTTTATGTGTCATCGAAAATTTATCGCTGAAACTTAGGGGTTATCACAGATAAATTCGAATATGAAACTTCTCAGGACTATAACAAAAAGTTTTCAAGATAAATCCTACACCTGGCGATTTTTTAAAAAATTATAATTATTGAGGTGGCCAACTTCGAAGAGTTATCAATTATGTCCTTGACCATAGAGAGGTTTGCACTCCCCCGAATAAAATTAGTAACACCACAGTTCCAACAATTTGGAATTTGAAAGATATCACCTCTAATAGTTCACACCTATATAATTATTTCCAAACAAGTTTGGAATGCTATATTCGGCTATAACGAATCTTTATTACCCTGCACAACAAATTCGTTAGAAATAAATGCGTTATATTTCGTGAAAACACACTCACACATACACTTACAAATATATACATTAAATATACGTTTTTCTTAAATATAACGCAAGAACACTGGCGTCATAAAATGAGTTATATATTTAGCTATATCTTTTTTTCCAATAAACCGATTTTGATTCTAATTTATTGACATTTAGTTGATAAATTTAGGAAGGATCTTCTCTTGAACTTAGAAGTTACCTCAGATTTCGGTGTTTATATTTTAATGTTTAGAACAGATTTGGCTGATTTGGAATAGGAAACTTCTTTGGACTACAATACATACTTGGGCCAAATTTCATTGAGCTCTGTCAATTTTTGTGAATGTGAGCGTACTATAAACATACAGACGGACATAACTAAATCGACTCAAATTTTGATTTGATGCAAGAATATATATACATTATGGGGCCTGTGGTGAGTTCTTTTAGCGTTACATACGAAAAGATAAAGTTTATATACCATCGTCACCACTTCTCGTGGAGGGTATAAAGGACATTTTATTGTTAGTGTATATGTGTATGTTAGCTTGTTAGAATATATACTTGTTTCATCAGACATGTTATTGCTTAAAACAATACAAGGATCAAGCCTCCAGTCCAATTGTCTAAAAAGGCATTCCAATATGTTACCATAAATTCTGCATTTCCCGCGTATATGTTTGCTATTGCATGTACTTGCATGAGTTTCTGTGTAAACATATTTACACAGAAGCCCATAAAATTGTGCTAGAAAATTTTTCAGGCAAAAAACAATTCTTCTCTTTTTCTCTTTTTGCAATCCAAAAAGAATTCTTTGGCATTTTAACTGAATTATTAAATGTTAAAAATAAAATTATTCCGTTTTTTGTAGATTTTTTTTGGATTTGTTTTTTTCCCTCAAAGTAAAAACTCAAACATTCACTTGAAAAAAAAATATTTTTATTGCCAAAGCAGAGGTTACAATTGTTTTGCCTGAAAATCAAATGACCAATGGGAAGGATGGGGAAAAAAATAACAGAAATACCAATATGAAACGATATAAGAAATATTAAAAAAAAATAATAAAAAAACTATGGCATATGAAATTGTTTTCACAAATATTATTAATAAATTCAATTCACTTTTGGGTTATGTAACAACAATAGGAAACCAACACACACACAACATACAAAAATCTTTCCACTATTTTGGAGCGCCATGGTTTTGATTCCATGTCATTGAATTACGATTTTGAAATATAGCATGAATGTATGTACGAGTATGTGATATGGACAAACATCTGTTGTGGTTTTTGTTCTCAGAAAAAAAGTTAAAATATTTTTTCATTGGGAATATTAGATTATAAAGTATTTTTTATTCTGATTTTTAAGTTGCTCATCAAAAGGCCCAGGCAATTTAAAGTCGAAGCCGAATATCCAAAAAGAAGGGTATTATGAGCTATTGCACTCGGATCACACAATAGTAGAAAACCTGTAGCTAAGACTATTGATACGTTTGAAAAGAGCACTAAACGAAATACATTCACAATTAATGAGAACATCGCCTTCTCTCGGATTTTATCTTGGATCAACGTGCGACTTTTTTTCGAAAATTTATCAAAGTTAATTTATAGTGAAGATAAACCAAATTTAGGGTATTTTGAAATGCGGAGTGTTTCTCCATCCCACAGTTGGTTATGAGGGTATATTAACTTTGTCATTCCGTGTGTGACGCCAAGAAGGAATCATCTCAGATATTCTTGCATTATATCAAAAGCTGAGTCGATTTAGCTATATCCGTCTGTCTGAAGACATTGTTTCTTATTGCCCCAAGGAGTTTTCTGTTTAAAACCAATATCTGTTCATTGATAAAAAATATATAGATTGATATCTGAGATAACCTGAAAATTTCGATACAGAACTTTTAAAATTTTTTCAACAAAAGATGACTGGACTTAAACAAAAATTTCACTATAGTATACAGTTATATATATTTTATCATCGTAAAAAAATTATCAAAATTGGATAAATAGAAAATGCAAAATTTTGATACAGCCCAAAATCTGTGTACTGTATGGGTCGCAATTTTTAAAATAATTTTATGAAATTTGCCATATCTATTTATTTTGATCCATTAACAAACTCGAAATAACTAGATTATGCTGGAGCCATTATTTAATCTAGTCCCCATATAAGGCCCCTTTCCGGAATAGGTTTTATAAATTCTAAACTCTTAATGATGAACCGATTCTATTAAAATTTGGTATAATTAATGTCCTTAAGGTCTTGAATATGTTATTAATTTTATATTTTACTATAGCTCCCATATAACGGTCCTTCCCGGAAAACGGCGTTTGAGTTTAACAAAACTATTAAATAAGGACAAGTAATATTGACATTGAACGTAATTAATTTTCTAAGTCTACTGAATATACGACTTGAACAATGTCGGTCTATAATTTGATGTAGCTCTCATATAACGCCCCTTTCCGGAAAACATATTTGAGCTCATAAAACGTTTTAATTAAAGACCAATTCAAATGAAATTTGTCACAATGATTTTTTAACTGTCTTTAATATATATCGTTAATTTGAACAATCTAAGTCCATATTTTGCTATAACTCCCATATAACGTTCCTTCCCGGAATGACCGATCTCGCTCCTTATCTTTCCGAAAAGCAGTTTAAACCTTATAGAACGAGTATATAGTGGCTAAATTATTTCTCTATCTGTTATTAAACTGGTCCGTATTTTTCTGTGGTTCCCATATACGTATCTAATTTCTTTTCCTTACCATTATTTTTTTTAATGAAATGGGTCCTTACAATTTATAACTCGGTACTAATATTTGTAGGTAATTTCAAGAAAATGTTGTAATTTTTATAGGATCCTTTTTTTGTAATCGGCGTTTAAACTGATGATCGAATAAGTTGTTTGGTGTAATATCTTCACCCTTCTTCTGGTGAAGGGTGTTTATGATTCGACACAGCATTCTTTACAAAAAAACGTGTTTGATCAAGTTACCTTTGCAAACCATGTCAGTTTAACAATTGTTAATCTGAATAAAATGATAGACCAGAAAAAAATGTAGGTCATCGGTTCATATATAAGAATGCTGGAGAGTTTTTAATATTTCTTTAGATTCGAGGTTTCCAAATTTGGGATCATGTGTAGTCCAAAATTTATACTTAAACTCATTACACCTCCACTATTACTCTGAGAAATTTTTATTTTCATTTAAGTTTCCATATGAAACACTCTGCGTAAATACTTAAATCTTCCTTTCTGTAATATTTATGGAATATTGATCAAATTAAATAACATTATCAGTCCATATTTTCAAACATGGCCAGGGGAAGTGTGTTATATTAAACAAAAATATTTTGCTAATAAAAAGTTTAATAAAATTTCAAAAAAAAAAAGTAATAAAAGTTATCGTTAATAACAATAATGAATGTGAAGATACAATAACAATAAAAATTAATTTATTATAAAAAATTATGTAAACTTTTTGTCTGTAACGATAATGGAAATTTATAGAATGATAACGTAAATTTAAAAGTTTTAATTATTAAAATGAGGATAACAACACATCAGATACAGATACAATTCAATGTGAAGCTAATTAACGACTCCTGAGGTTAAATTGTTCTGAAAATCTTTTATACCCTCCATCAGGTGTATTAACTTTGTCATTCTGTGTGTAATGCATTGAGGAAATAATCTAAGACAACATGAAATATATAATCCTGCATCAAATCAAAATCTGAGTTGACTTAGCTTAGTCTCTATGTCGGTCTGTCTGTTGGAAATATTCAGCAAATGAAATTTAGGCAGTTTATTGGTCTATTTGCAAAAAAGGTTATTGACCGATATTTTACATAAAATCCAATTAAACTGGATTAAAAAAATTTAGTCACAACATACAGCTGTATGGGGTTCATTATCGCTCAAAAAGTCATCAATTTTAGATTAAAAGAAAAGGGTATTATAGACTAAAATATTTAAAATTTTGATAACTCCTTGATACTTAGTGATAAAACATGATATATTTAAACTTTATGTAGCAGGATCAGTCAACTTCTGAAAATCGTCACAAATTGTATTAATCGTTCATATATATGCAACAAATCTGTTGATAATAAAATTCGTAGGAAATTTGAATCAGAAAAAGAATTTGCTTTTCATATTCCAACACACTGAAACAATAACATAAATGGATCACTAAATAAAAACTACTGTTTCAAAAGTGCTAAATTTTTAATATATTTATAACTTTTTGCCATAATTCATTAGTTTCAAAGCACAAAGTATAATTTTGTTTTAACAGAATTATTTTTTAAACTTAACATATTAAAATGCTTTATTAGGCTATGGCGAATCTTCAGAACCCTCCACCATTAATGGGTGTAATTTAAATACGTTATGTTTCATACACATACACACACTCACACATATACCCACAGTACAGTATATTCATATATAAATTTGTTTCATTCTTATTTATCAAATTATAATTCAGAATTTTAAGAAGTTTTTGGCTTGAACTTATAGGTTGCCTCAGATATCAGTCTATATATTTTTATATACTAAACCGATTTTGCTGGTTAAAAACTTCTCTGGACTATAGCAAATACACAGGGCAAATTTAATTGAGCTCTGTCAATTATAGTGGATGTTAACACACATACATACATAGCTACATAACTCAGATTTCGATTGTTGCAGGAATATTTATATATACATTTTGGGATCTAAGATGATCCTTCTTAGTGTTACGCATTTAATGACAAAGTTAATATACCTTCTTCACTGCCTGTGGTGGTGGAGAGAATAAAAATATAAATAAGAATTATGATTTTTGATTTTTTCGCTAACGTTTGACATAATCCCAAACCCACCAAACAAAAGATCAAAAGTAGCGACATTAAAAGATAACTTATAATATGGACTTTTAATTTGAAAATGCGCGTATTTGTTGCCAAAAAAGGTGCGGTTTTCATAAACATTTCTGTCAGTTTAAAATAAAATCAAACAAAAAACGTACTTTTGTTCTTTTATGACACCTTTGATTTTTGGAAAAAGAAAATGAAATTTATAAAAATTTGTTATGCATTCTTAAGAATCCTAAAAAATTAGTTTGAAGAAGCATAATCATAAATCAGGTTTCCGTAAAAAATATATAATAAACTAAAAACTGTAAACAATTTTAAGAAATAAGTGAAGAATCGATAACTGCAAGGAATTTGTTAAAAAAAATTAAACCAAATATGACTGGTAGCAATTTGCACATTATTTTAAGAATTTGTCTTTTTAAGTTCAAATTTAGGAATGAACTAATATCTTTATTCTGTAGGAGATTCAGGCAGTTCTATGAGGACTGTAATATTTTAAGAAAGAATTTACAACTATGTTTTGCAGTCTAAAATCGCAACCAAATTAGATGTGAAGTGAGATCAAAAAATCTGCTATCTTAAAGTTTTACCAGTATATAAAACGAAGTGAGATCCAAAAATTATCAATATACATATATTTTAATAAAAACAGAACCACTAAACTTATAACTTTAAGTATTATTTTTTTATTGAAATTTTTATTGCAATTTACAATTTGAACATTTTTCGAAAACCCTTCTATTAACGTTTTTATTGCTCGAACAGGTAGTTTATCTGTATTTGAAATCTCCCATCTCTTTTGAACACCTCTTTTGTGCACTTCAATTCTCTTTTAACTAGAGCCCAATATCTCTCCACTGGCCTTAGCTCCGGACAGTTTAGATGATTTGCTTCTCTTGGTGCAAATACCACATTCTTCTTGTACCATTCAAGAGCTTGTTTACCAGATGCCTTATGAAGTCTTATGGTTGGAAGCAGCCTGTTTTGTAAATAACCCTTAATGTAAATTTCAGCAGTTTTAGAACACGTTGTAACAAATGATTGACATCTTTTACAACAACTGTATATTGCTTGCAATACCAAGAACATTTTGGGAAATGTTAACTGATTTTGGGTCCTAAAATTTTCTTCAACATTCAATCGAGCATCAGCAACAAAAAATTTTTTGAACAGGAAGTTGCGAATATATGCAAGAAATACGTTTCTTCATCCATTATGCGGCAAGAATATTTTTTCGAAATCTCGACTTTAATTTCGTGTTTTTAGCAGTTTGATTTTTGAACCTTAAGCGTTTTTAAACATTCATTTCTGTATCAAAAACTCCAAGCACTGAGCTAACCGAAATAGTACTTTCCTACCGGATGTATTGGGTGGAAGCTCTTTTGAATACTGCTTTCAATTTTTTGGCTTAAGAAATATCTAGTGGACCATTCCTTCTATCTGAACTGGGCCTTTTTTATCAACGGACCAATTATTCTAATACTGTTTATTAACATTGAAAACATCATATTGGAACGATAACTTGTGAACCAAATAACTTTAATATATACTTTGTGGCGATAAAGTGTATCGATTTCTGCAAGTGTTTACTATCTCCTGATGGCGCATTAGGTTTTGAATCCAAAGAGAATTTTTTTGTTACCAAATCAAAATGTATGCTAATGTTATATAATAAATGATGAAGACTATCAAATAAAATGCAGACTACTAAACATTTTACTCTCTCTTTTTGGAACCAGAAAACGTTAAAAAAATTTGCCGTTTATTACCAATTGAAAATAATTTTTCTAAATTTCAGCATAAACCCATAAAAATATTTCTGCATTAAAAGCCAAATGAATTTCTCATTAAGATAAACTAATTTCCTTAACATCTTCCCCTTTCCAATATAATTTACATATTAATGACTAAAAAACGTCAATACCTGCCGCCTTAAATAAAAATAATTTTATAGCCTCTTTCGAAACAGGCGTATTTTATTGACCTTTCCAACAGCTTATGACCAAAGAAGCATTTGGCGTTAAAAGCGTGATGGCTAATTAAATCACTTGTTTTAACTAAAACACTTTTAATGCCTTTTTTTCTACATTTCGTATTCTAAAATATTTAAATATTAATTTTAAATTTCCAAAATTCAACAATTTTATTATCACATTTGTTGTTTTCTTGTTGTAGAATTCAAAACATTAAATTTAATAAAAACACCAAAATAATTTTCAAAATATCCTTTTAAATTTAATAAAATATATGCCTCCACCACTATAAGTGGTGATGTGGGTATTTATGTTTTGTCATTCCGTGTGTAATACCAATCATAAACTATATATATATTTGTATCATATCAAAATCTGAGTCGATCATGTTATGTTCGTCTATCTGCTGGAAACAATTTCACGCCTAGAATAATTGTCCGGATTCATTGAAATTCAGCCTGACTATTTGCTATTGTTCTAATCTATTTCTTATTTAAAAACAGCTATATTGGTTCAATAACAAAAATATTTATAGACCGATATCTAAAACAATCTCAAAATTTTAAAAAAGGTCTTCTCTATAATTTTCAACAAAAAATAACTGGATTTAAACAGGATTTTAACTGTAGCATACTGTTATATGTGCTTCATTATAGTACAAAAAGTCATTGAAATGGGAACAATAGAAAAATGTTATATGCTAAAATGGCAAAATTTTGATACACCCCAAAATCGTTGCAAATTTTTAGATAATCTTCTGAAATTAGCCATATTTATTCATTTATATGCATATTTAACTCAAACAAACAAGATTATGATGGCTCCTATATAAGGCTTCTTAACGGCTTTAATTTTAAACAATTATAGTAAAATTTGGCAGAATCCATTTTCTAACTGTCTTGAATATATCAGTCCATAATTTACAGTAGCTCCTATATAAACGTGATTTAGGTTATAAAACTCTTTAATAATGCAAAATTCTATTGAAATTAAAAAAATATTTAAATCTAACCAAATTTAATATATTATTTTGGTTACACTCGATCCATATATTGCTATAGCTCCCATATAAGGCACCTTCCCTTTGAGCTTATAAAGCTAGTCAATAATGACCTATGTAAACCATTTTTGACTTAAAATCACAATTTTTTTCCATACTGTCTTCAATGTTTTAATTTCATGGCAAATCTCGGTCTATATTTCGTTATAACTCTCATATAAGACCCCTTCCTTTTGAGCTTATAAAACTAGTCAAAAATGACCTATGTAAACCATTTTTGACTTAAAATCTTCACGATTATTCTTCTTACGATGAAACAATGCTATTGATAATCGTCGCATGTATATTTATATATCTAAAATATATGTCGCTTATTTGACGAAAATAGGGTCATTTTGCTATATTTCCCATTTAAGGTTCCTTCCAAGAAAAGGTGTTTAAAATTTGATCCAATTTGATTGAAATTTGCTACATTTGTATGTTTAAATAGTCTTTTATATGTAAATCTGGTTTGACAGTTAACGGTCACATTTGGTTATTAATTCCTTATAATTCCACTTTCCTGGAATATGGTTTTAGGCTTAAAAGGTTTTTAAATATGAATTAATTCCAATAAAATTTAGTCTTTTATCTAAATATGTTTAATATACAACCAATTTTATGGAGATCTTCAACCCCTGCTAATTTTTGTGTAATATTAGAGGTGGAGGGTATTTAGGATTCGGCCATAAGCTCTGCTTGTTATTGATTAAATTACCTTTTTTAGTGGTTTGGCTTTTTATTTGATTTTTCAATCTATTGACTACAATAAGAGACTGAAACAGAGAAAGAGGTGTTTTTGTGTGTTTTTATCAATTTTCGAAAAAGTCATTAAAATAATTAACTTAAAAACTCATAAATATTATTTGATTATTTGTTTTTTTTTTTTTGGTATTTTTCTTTACTAAAAACAATCACAACTGCAATAACAAATCAATAATTTAAATTAAAACTAACAACCGTTTTATTATTTTTATACATTTAACAAAGTATCAAATTCAGAACATTTTTTCTTTTTGTAATAATGAATATTTTATGATCTTTAAAAACAAACAACGGAATTCTGAAAATCATTCAATATTTTGTTTGTATCAATGAATTTGTTGCTCTTTTTTTAGGGGACAGAACAACAAAACAGCTTTAAATATATTCGTCAGCAACCTAAAACGATTAAGACATTTCAATAAATATCAGCAGAAAGAACAAAAAAATATATGAATAAATGTGTCTCCAATGTGAAAGTAACGTTAAATATTATACTCATACACACACTTGTTGTCGCCTCAATGTTTGGTTGTAGGTTTTTCTAAATGGAGCTGGTTCCCAGATCAGACAATTATGACATTTTTAAAAAATGCCGATATTAAACGAATGTTTCAAGCATTACATGCTTTTAAAAGTTATGAAAAATAAAAAATCTACCGAAAAAAAAACTACAAAAAGGCAAATGTTTTTAGAGAAATAATGGAAAGGGAACAATTATTTTAGAGGAAAACGTAAAAAAGGCAATATACCTTTTAATATTTTTCATAAAATGTGAAAAAAGGCAATCGTTTCTAAAAGATAATAAAAAAGTGCAACATTTTTCAACAGAAAAATTTGAAAAGGCATTTTTTACAGACAAACAGAAAAGTGTAATATTTTTGAAAAAAGTGCAACATTTTTCAATAAAACGTATTTCTAAATAAAAATATAAGTAAACAAAATTTTTGAATAAAAATTTATAGGAAAAACTTTGTTTAAGAATTTTTTCTTTCTTAAAGAAAACATTGCTTTTGACAAACTTTTTTTCTTTTTGACAAATTCTTTTTAAAAGAAAAATTCAACTTTTTGACAAATTTTTCAAGAAGAAAAATTTTGATCTTTTTTTCTAGAAGAAATTTTTTCTTGAAGAAAAATTTGATTTTTTGACAAATTTTTCCAGAAAGAAAATTTGATTTTTTACAATATTTTTTAGAAGAAAAATTTGATTTTTTGACAATTTTTTCTAGAAGAAAAATTTTGATTTTTTCTAGAAGAAAAATTTAATTTTTTGACAATTTTTTCTAGAAAGAAAATTTAATTTTTTGACAAATTTTTCTAGAAGAAAAATTTGATTTTTCGACAAGTTTTTCTAGAAAGAAAATTTGATTTTTTGACAAATTGAAGAAAAATTTTCTAGACGAAAAATTTTATTTTTGACAAATTTTTCTAGAAAAAAACATTTAATTTTTTGACAAAATTTTCTAGAAGAAAAATTAGATTTTTTTGGCAAATTTTTTTAAAAGAAAATTTTGAATTTTCGACAATTTTTTCTAGAAGAAAAATTTTGATTTTTTTTCTAGAAGAAATTTTTTTCTTGAAGAAAAATTTGATTTTTTGACAAATTTAACAAAATGGATTTTGAAAAAATTTTATATATGAAAAATTTGACTTTTTTACAAATTTTTTAGAAGGAAATTTTGATTTTTTGTCAAAATTTGATTTTATTACATTTTTTTTTAATTTATACTTTTTGACAATTTTGTAAACAAACATTTACATTTTTTTAAAGAATAAGAAAAATTAAAAAAAAAAATAAATTATTTATGACATTTTTTCTAAAAGAAAAAAAAAATGATTTTTTGTTTTCTGTCAATAAAATTTTAGTCCCATTTTGTAAATACAAAGAGTATTTGAAATCCAGTAAAGCTTTATACATCATTCTTATGTGTTTAGTGTTTTAACCGATGATAGAGTATCCGGCAAAAATGCAGACTTTTTCTCGTAAAATGAAAATATCATATTGATATCTTAATGTGTTATAGACATTATGATATCATATTTAAAGTAACACAAAATAACACCCAAAATACTTTATAGAATAAAACTAATAAAGTTTAAAAACTTTTAGAATGAAGACAGACAATTTGACAAAAGACAAAAAGAGGAAGAAATCTCATAGAAAGAAAATAACTAAAAGACATTAAAACAAGACCAAAGAAAAACTATATATCTAACAATATTGGCGTCTAATGTTTCAGATTTTAACCAAAAAAGAAAACAAAAGTGTCAAATGATGATGTTTAAAGTGTCTCTTGAACGACAACAACAACTACAAGATAACAAATATTAGGTTTATGTGAGTCTTTATATATAACTGTTCTTATATTTTAGTTGAAGTCACTAATTCTTTAAGTGTCTTTATAGAACAGAAATAATACACTAACAACTCTTAAGAGTTGTTTAAAATATCATATGATACTTTTTACACCACAAACACACAATTTAGTTATTGTTCTTAATATAAACCTTTTTGTTGTTTCTTCTTCTTCTATTGACTTGGAAATTGCTTTTTTCCAATAATAAAACAAGCAGACAGACTCATAATTTGAGATATCAATTTCAGTTTTTGAAAAATTTCTCAAGCCTTTTTTGTGAATTTGTATTTCGATTATTATTACTTTTGGGGGGCTTTCAATCTCATTTGAGAAGAGTAGGAGTTTAAAATATTTGGAGGGATTGAGAAAAAAACAAAATGTTAACATTTTAAAGACTTAAGATTTTCGTTCATATCAGTGGTTTCAATTTTCCCCTTGATATAAATCGGAAGTTTGTTTTTTTTTTTTCATTTCATTTTGTATTATATTCTGATTTTAATTTCACAGTTTTGTTTCTTTTTGTATGTTAATTGTATTTTTTGAAAGGCCAACAATTTTATGGCTTTTGGTATGAGTTTTATTTTGTTTTTAATTTACAAATGTAAAGTCATTGTTTAAGTGTCTACACCTTGCGGCGCCTTTCATTATCGCTAAAGTCATAAATTTTGTTATTTCATCTTTATATTTTTATATATTTTATATATAGTTTGGGTAAACTATAAATATTAATATATTTTTCTGGATACCCTATAATCTACAAAATGAGGCATAATACAACTTATAGTGAAAATATGAAACTTATGCTTGAAAAAGATGCAATTTTTATTGAAAAGGGCAATTTTTAGAAATAAAGGTACTGCTGCTTAAAATTCTTAGTATAATCAAATAAATTCTGAGTTAATAAATAAAAAAGTGCAAAGTACAATTTTGAGTGATTTTCTGGATAAATTATTAGTTAGAAACTGATTTTCTTTTTTGAAGTGTTTTGTTAAATAGTGCATTTTTTAGTTAAAAAGTGCATTTTTTAGTTAAAAAGTGCATTTTTAGTTCAGATGTCCAATATTTAATTTTAAAGTTTTGTTTAACAGTTTTTTTAGTTAACAAGTGTAATTTTAAGTTAAAAAGTGTAATTTTTAGTTTAAAACTGAAAATTTAGCTAAAAGTAAAAAAGTATAACTTTTAGTAAAAATTTCAATTATAATATTTAATGAAAAAGGATAATATTAAGTGAGATTATTTTTTTTTTTTTTTGGCAATTTTCGTAATAACGAAAAATGCAATATTTAGTATAAAAGTGGAATTAAATTTTTTAGTAAAAATTTATATTTTTATTGAAAATTGAATTCTTAGTGGAAAAAAAACAATTTTTTTGGTAAAATATAATACTTTGTGAAGAATTAAATTAAGTTAAAGTTTAGATTTTTAGTAAAAATTTGGATTTTCAGTGAAAATATTACTTTTGTGTAAAATATGATTTTTGATGAAACATTTGTATTTTTCAAGTTTAATTAAATTTTAATATTTAAATAGAATTTGATTCTTTTTTATAAAAAATTTAAATGTAAATCTTTTGGAGAAATATTCATTATTTAAAGGAAAAATTAAATTTTTAGTTAAAAATATAAATTTTAGTAAAAAATTTTATTGTTATTGAAAATTGAAATAGAATTTTTAGTGAAAAATTTAATTTTTTTTTTTCGAAAAATTATTATTATTATTTTTTTTTTTTTTTGTAAAAAATTGAATTTTTATTGAAAAATTGAATTTTTAGTGAAAAATTGAATTTTTAGTGAAAAATTGAATTTTTTGTAAAAAATTGAATTTTTAGTGAAAAATTTAATTTGTTTTTGCGAAAAATATTATTATTTTTTTTTTTTTGTGAAAAGTTGAGTTTTTATTGAAAAATTGAATTTTTAGTGAAAAATTGAATTTTTAGTGAAAAATTTAGTTTTTATTGAAAAATTGAATTTTTATTGAAAAATTGAATTTTTAGTGAAAAATTGAATTTTTAGTGAAAAATTGAATTTTTTGTGAAAAATTGAATTTTTAGTGAAAAATTTAATTTGTGAAAATTGAATTTAGGAAAATTTAATTTGTAGTGAAAATTTGAATTTTTAGTGAAAAATTTAATTTTTAGTGAAAAATGAATTTTTAGTTTTTGTAAAAAGGGAAATAAACATTTTAAAAATCAAACGTCTAGAAAATAAGTTGTAAAAACATTATAGTGTTCTAGATCTAATTGGGACGGCAAAATATCAGGTAATGTGTTTTTGCCTATAACTCAGAAATATTGGTCCGATTCATTTTATTTCAAAATCTAATTTCCTAAAATCGAAATCTGTAGCTCTCAAAGAACCTAAATAAAGGGAAAAAATTAGTCAATTTCCTAGATTCTCAAAGTATTTCTTATCGTTTGATACACGTACCATATATGTTCGGTGTCGGTCGTTTCATAAACTTGATTTTCACCAACAAGTGTAGACGGACAGGCGGACAAGCGGACAGACGGACATTGCTCAATCAAATTTCTCCTTTTATATTGATCAGATGGAAATTGTGGAAATTACAAACAGAATGACAAACTTATATATTCTTCATCTGACCTTGTCAGATGAAGGGTATAAAAACCCGTTTTTGAAACATTGTGTAATGATTTTATAATTTTGTTCGCAATCTCATTAAGAACTCTGCATTTGGAATATATTTTCAATATCTGCTAATTTGCATTAAATGGGGGAGCTCACAGAAACATTATTTTAATTAAAATTATTAATTTTCTTTCTTTTTATTTGTTGTTCACTTATTGATTTTTGTTTCAATTCTTTAAAAATATTTTAATAATTTTATTGGTTTTATTATGAGTGCAAAATTTATGACTGTTTCAATAAACAAACAAATTGACTATTTAGTCAGCCCGAATAAATTTTTAAGCAAAAATAATTTTTGGAAATTTATGACACAAGATAACGAAAAAAATATTAACATAAATGAAATTTTCAATGAATGAGTGTTTTTGAAGAAATTTTTATAATCAAGAAATTTACATCTGTTTTTAATTGTGAGAAAATATACATGAATTCTTAGCAGTTCGCATCTGCTGAACCGATTTTTTATATAGTTTTAAATAGTAAACTTTTGAGGACAATAACAACGAAAAATCACTATTTTTTTTGATTTCAAGATACTTAGATAAGTCCCTGACATAATATTTTTTATCATACTATTTTATACAACCGGATCCATAAAATTCTCATTTTAAAATTTTATTCGAATTTATTTTGTTTAAAAAAATTGTACCCTGAAAAGGATTTGACCAAATATTTCACCCATAAATCATTAGAATTCAACATTGATACACAGTGTTTCAAATGTAAAATAAAATGGAAATAAATCTGTAAATTCTAAACGTCTAGTCAGATTTCAATAAAAGTTCACTAAGTTACAGAAAAGTTTCAGTTTTGAGTTTGAACCTAACGGGAGTCGGTGCATTGAGTCCCAAAGTTGGTTACTTCGAATCGTTAAAATATTTAGAACAATCCAGATTCTTTATATTTTAAGGAATTTAGAGAATTTTTATATGAGTGTTTTTTGGTAGTGGGTAGGCTAGCTCTTATAGTTTAAGAGATATATAGATTCGAAAATTAAATATTTTACTATTTATATATTTATACACCCTCCATCGACACAAGGGGGTTAACTTTGTCATTACGTGTGTAAAGCTATGACTAACTATGAGCCCGTAATGTATACATATTCTAGCATCAAATCAAAATCTGCGTCGATTTAGCTTTGTCGGTCAGTCAGTCTGTCTGTCTCTCTGATCGTCTTTCTGTTGTAAGCAGCTTACATATGCAATAATTAATAGAGCTCAATGAAATTCGTCCTGAATATTTGTCATAATTTTCTATTTACAGACACATTTCAGTATGTTTAAAGATATAGACCGATATCTAAACAACCTCCAAATTCAAGCGAAGAAGTTTCGTTAAAATGGCAATTATAATTGACAAATTAGAATAAAATTTCGCCATAATATAAAAAATTATGGTTGAATTTGTATGGATCCCGTATGAAATAGACTGATCAACATAATTTTAATAGGAGTCGTCCTTGCGCCAAAATAATATTAGATGTTAAATTTCATTAAGGTATCTTTAAAACTATGACCTGTGCCAATTTTTACAAGGACAGCCAGCTGGAGGGACATAATTAAAACGACTCAATAGTGGTAGGACTTTTTTCTACCCGTTATAAATATCTGCACAAACGCCTAAAATTGTTAAAGTCGGTGCAGTAGAAAAAGTTATAATTTTATGTTTTCTTTTTATATATAAGAAAAAACTTTATATATAGTATGCATTTGTAAGTGTATGTACGCATACTGTACGTGTATGACACTTTCTCCAAAATTTCTGTTGGAGGGTATCTTACTTACATGAAATTAAGAGCTCTAGCCTTATGAATTTGAATTAAAAAAATGTCGCCTTTTAGCCGTTTTCTTACCAAAACAAATGTTTACAACCTTTTGAGATTTTCTGTAAAAAAGTCGCAAAAAAGTCGCAAATTTAAATTTTGGGAGAACCAAAGTTCTTTTGAGAAAAACAAAATAATGTTAACAATTTCTAGTTCAAGTACGCGATGTTGGAATAAATCCTAAAATACTATATAATATTATACAGTAATTATTCTTTATTTTAACAACAATAAATTTAATATTTTATTAAAATAATATAAATTTCATTTATCTCTACATAAATAACTCATTAATGAAAAGTGTTGCATGCTTCACACTAACTGAATAAGAGACTGATAATAAAAGAGCTTAAATCTCATGTATTATTTTATTTTAGTCTTTAATTAGTTTTCTAACAAATTCTTGTATATTTTACTTAATTAAAACTTCCCTAAATCAACAATATATTTTTGCAAGTAGTTTTTTTTGCAGAAATTATAGGTACCGTAAACATAATATTATTGGTAGAAAAAAATTAAATAACCATAAAATATTTCCTATAAAACTGACTAAAAGTCATGTTAATGAAAATTTATGCAGTCAAAAGAAATGAAGGAAAGAATGAAAAAGAATAAGTAAATAACACAGTTTAATATGGCAAAACTGAACGGTAAATACCCTTCAAAAAGTAAAACCAGTAAAGATGTTATAGTCTGTGAAGCCCGACTATGTTATACTCTACAACGTAATGTTGGTTATAAATTAATGAATAAACCTCGCATAATTTAATTTCCTGATTTATTCGTAATAGTGCAGTACGTTACTGTGTTACTAACTTTTATGTGAAAGTTATGCGCTACACCTATACTTAGGACTTTTATGAGCTTAATCCCCATTCCGGGTGGATCTTTTGTATGGGAGGTACCTGAAATATTCGATCGAGTATGGACAATCTCAATAGGCATCGTTCATAGGGCAAAATAATAATATGACCCTAATTTTATCGAGATATCTTAAAAATTGCGACCAGTAGACTGTTCAAAAAGTTTACATGGACAGCCTGCCGGACAGACAGATAGACGGACGGATATCGTTGAATCGGTACACTTAAATATCAACCTCCACTCCCTTCGGTAATGTAGGGTATACAAATTAAGATTTTTATAAAATGCTTATATCTGGAAATCATTATAGTAGCAACGTATGCTATCAAACTATTTCCAATGTTATTAAACAGTAAAATATCAGGTACAGCTGGCAGGAATGGTCCACAAAAAAAGCATTTTCAAATGAGCTCTCAACACATCCAGTAGGAAAGCTCTTCGGTCAATTTGGTATGAAAAATTTAAGCTAATGCAGGTTTAAAAACATACAAGGCTCTGACAGGACCGCTGCTAAAAATTTTGGACTCATATCAGAGCACGGAAATTGAAGTTGATTGTTCTAAAAACAATATTCTTGCAGCATAATGGACAACGAAACATATGCTCTGGTAGACTTTTCGCAAATTTCTTGTGAATTGTCAAAATGATGCATACATTTGACCATAACCTATAATAATCAAACATGAAGTATTGATTGATTGATCAAGGTGTGAAAATCTGCTAATATCGAATCTACCAGAAACTAAAGAAAATAGCAGAAGAAAACGGAAAGACTCAGACCTAGTAAAAATCTACTTCAATATGTTCTCGCCGAATAATAGCATTAATGAGTATTATTTTCGACCGATCACAATAACATCTACTTCAAAACCTTCGCGTTTGATTCCATAGAGAATGCAGGACCAGAAGAAATGAGAGAACCCAAAAATTTATAACTTTAAAGAAAGGCTTGACCAAGCTGCGTGGCGAATAGTTTTATCATGATTGACGAAAGGAAATGAAACACAAATGTGCCCGAATTAGTTTTGTTTTCCTACACCTGATTATACGCTTTCGTATTGGAAGTATGAAGTATAAGCTAAGCCTTGTAAAATTTAATTCCACAATTTTTGATTGCTACAAAATGTTATCTAAGAACTGAAAAAATATGGACCGATACTCATAAAAATTATTACAATGCCGGAACCCGGAATCTACCTGAAAGAGATCGTCACTGTTCCATTCGATTTTGCCTTTTCCCAAAGTAATTATATATACCAAATCATGGTATATTTGAAATTGTGGATTTAACATGAAGATGCAGCAAGTAAGATGGATGAAGTTCCAAAGAGATTCAGAAAAGCAATAACAAAATGAGTAAATAAAAAATTACATCGGAACCGCTGAAACACAATTTGTCTTACAAAAAAACTCAGTCTTTGGAAAGTAGAAACTATTAAAACCATGTTTTAACCTTAAATAAAAAAATTGTTTAGTATCTCATGATATAATAAACTTAATATCAACGATCACCTCTTGAAGTGATTGTAGAAGGGATCTTGAAAAAGTTGCTAGAATTAACAAAGGGATTTGCAAATTTTTACAGCGATTTGATTGAATTTATGGGCAACAAACTTGTTTTGATATAAAAATATTATTAAAAGTTAGGAATAATGCAAGAATTTATATTAAAATTTTAATAGCACCTATTAAAATGATCCAGCTTAATGATAATTAATATAAAAATTAACAAACCAAGATCAGTGAAATAATAAATTAAGGATTACGGTTTCGCAAAAAGGAAAGAAGAAATAAACTTATTGAAAAAAATGGATCATTAAATATTTTTGAAATGAACATATTTAATCACACAGTTCTGCTCTTGGTCTATAGATCAACAGAGAGAAGCATCTTATGAAGTTAATGAATTTTTAATAACATCCATAACAAATATATACAACAAAATATCATTTATAATTTTTAATACTCTTCTCTACTCTACACTTTTATGATCTTTTTTTTTCATTTTGCTCTGTTGAATTTAAACTCCACAATTGATTAATGATCGTTTTGGGGATTACGATGATGATGATGATGATGACTATGGAAAGGAGAAGAAAATGAATTATTTTAAAAAGTAACTAAATCAAGTGTGATTTTTAACACTGAGCAAACAGCGCTTCATCCGTAAATGATTCATTAAGCAGCTGGGGAGTTTTTTTCAATCATTAAAAAAACTGAGGAAAAGAAGATCCTGTTTTATGATCAAAAGGATACCACAAACCGCATGTTTGGGAATAATTTTGGAGATCTTTAAATGAAAACAATAAGAAATATAAATAACTTTTTAAGGGCTGTTACTTTTTATATCTAAACAAAATATAATCAAAACACCTACTGTTTTTGAGTTTGTTCTGTTCCTGCGTAAAAGATCACTTGTATGCGATCATTAGTCAAAATGTTTTTAAATTTATGTGCATTCACTTCAATAACAAATCGTGTAGATGAAACGCTTTAATTTGAAAATCATTAGATAGATTGATTTGGGTCTTCTGTTTTATTCTCTTCTCATATACTCAATTTTTATGGTGTGTGTGTGTACGTTGAAAAGGTGTTGATGATGTGTGAAATGTTCTTTCTGGGTTTAGAATTTTCATCTTTTATAACCTCTACCACTATAAGTGTTGAAGAGTGTATATTAACTTTGTCATTTCGTATGTAATGCTGAGAAGGAATTTATATATATTGTATATTTTTGTATCAAACCAAAATCTGAGTCGATTTAGCTATATCCGTCTGCCTGACCGCCTGTCTGTACACCTGGCTACTGTTGGCATCCAAAATAATTGACTCACCTCACTGAAATTTTGCTTGTGTATTTGAAACTTCCTACTTAAAATCTATTCTATATAATCTATTCAATATATCAAAAGATATAGACCGATATCTGAGGCAACCTCTAAGTTCAAGTAAAGAACTTGCAAAAACTATTCAATTGTAAATCGAAAATGAAATTTTTGCCATAATATTAAGTTATATATATTTCATTATCGGTTCAGTAGAAAAGAAGCTGTAGGTAAAAATATTTTTATTGATCATTAAGAATTCAAGTGTTAAATTTAGAGAAAAAATTATATGTATTGTATACATTTATGAGTTTATGTGTGAGTGTGCATGTACGATACAAAATCAATTTACTTTACATGCATTTGTGGTGGAGGGTATGGAAGATTCTGCATAGCCGACTATGACTGCTTTTTATTTTTGTAGTTTTTCTTTAAAATCCAATTTCCTTTTAAAGTAAATAGTTTGAAAGAAGTTCTTCACTTAATAATTATTGTATTTGTTACAAATTGTTTATTAATGATTTTCTTTTATGTGGATTTTTTTTTACAATAACAAACATTTGAAAAAGTTATTGGTTTTTTTGTTAAAGAAATGAAAAATTATTAGTTATAGATCTCTAGAAGCCAGAGATTAAATAAGTTCTTTTTGATGAAAGAATTTAGCAGACAGTGCGGCTTTTAGTTGAGGGAAATTTAATTGAAAATAAAAATAATGTTTGTTATGGGAAAATAATTCTAAAGTGAAATGCTTATTTGTAAAATATCGTTTATCAAATTTTAATTTTGTTAATGAGGTCCTTTGCGCTCTGCCAGTTGCAGACTTTTTACCCACGTATTTCTGCAGTTTTTGAAACCGAATTTCAATTTATGTCATTTTTGTTTTCTAAACATATGAATAGTTGTAAATAGTTTACATCACCCTATTTTACATCAACTTTATGTATAAAACTTAGGCCCTCTTTCCAATACATATGGAGTCTCTATCAAGTTCTCAAGACAGTATCGGTCTTCCTCAAGGCCACCTAAAGCTTAGTCACTTACTCCAGGACCACATCAAATTCAGAGTGAATTTACAGTTTCCGCCTGTGTTTCCTTCCGCATTGTGGAAATATTGTAGCGGTAGAAATAATTATTGAAATTTCATGAAAACTTTGGCAGTTTCCTATTTCAACCAACATTTCAGGTGAACGTTAAAGAATGCATATATCGATATCAGAAACAATTTTAAAATTTAGACCAAAAATTTTTTTAAATTCTTCTATTAAATATAATAATATTAATATATTATCACGAATTAAAAATATTAGAAAAATAGTTATGGTCTAATATATGCAAAATTTTAATACCCGAAAAAATATCCATATCGGTTCATCAAATAAATTGACCAATATCAGTCAGTATCAACCAATTAAAATATATGTTTTTGGCAAATTTCGGAAAAACTCTCTAAAAAAGTGCGACCCATATTCTATAGATTCTAACAAATTAATTGCAGATTTTACCCCACTGTAGCAATGTTAATAATTTTTGTTATTTACGCAGCTGGTCCAATTATTTCTCATTGCAAATTTTAAAAAGGTTTTCCTTTTAAATTGTGAAATTTCCTCAAACATATATTGCCTGTTTTAAAAATAAACTGTAGAGGACTGTGACCAGGCTAAATTTTGTTCCAATAGGATCATAATTTTTGATGTATAAACTTCTTTTACAGTCCAAAAGACAGACGGATTTTAAATGACTCCTTCTTGATGTTGCAAAGGGAAGAAAAAGTCAATATTCCTTCTTCGTTAAACCCTTCATTGCGATTATAAAGAGTTTAATAATTATCGTTATTTCGCTGACATTGCTGTTCCTGTAGTAAGCTTATTATACTATTAAATGTAAGCTTATTCTATTAAATGGGATCCAATTATTTTGTATATTCAACACAACCACAAGAGATGAAGACCCTCAAAAAAATTTCAAGTGTATTCTTGTATATTTATAGACATCTTTTTTAAAAGCTACTGTTATTTGTGAACCTTTCATCTAGAAGTGTAACATATGAATTTAGACTGATACAGTTTAATTTTTTGCACCAAAATTATTAAGAATAATCTGGATGACATTTGTGTGATAACTACCAGAAATGATAGTTAGAGTGAATGAAGTGTTTGCAACATTTACAGGAACAGCGAGTAAGCTGGAGAGACAGACGGATGAACGTATTTAAATCGACTCAGAAAGTCATCCCGAGAAAATCGTTATTAATTAGAAGAGCATCACGACTTTGCTGACATCTGTCTACATGTTAAACCGACGAACGTACATTTTTAAATTGACTCAGAAGCAATATATAATTATTATCATGCAAGCCCCTCCTAGAAATATGGGTTTCAACTGAAAAAGGTTACATGGAAAAATTACTGAAGATTTTTGACAGCAATCATATTGATAAAGGTATTGTGACGCCTTTTTGATTTATCCCATTTCCGGTAAATTAAATAACAAAAAAAAATAATTTTCGTTAAAAAATTAAAAAATCTCAAACTCCTTGAAGTTTCATTGAAAGACTTTCAAAATAATTTTTATTAAACTTTTCTCAATAACACTTGTTTTATGTCTCTTACCTCATACATTCATTCATTACAAAATATTACACAAATTATATTCAACAACACTTTGGTGACATGTTGCAAAATACAAAAATCACTTAAATATAATTTAGTAGTTATAAATTCGATTTATAGCTTTTAAAGCAAAAAAGACAAAAAAATGCAAAACTAACGCATCCAATGCAAATTACAGACAGTAGTTGTAGTTAAACAAGTTTATAATAACCCACTCGGTAGGTACAGATACTCGAAGTTAATATATTTTCCATCTTATTTATTTTATTTATTTTATTTTTTTTTTGCAATCAAAAATAAATCGAGTAAAAACAAATTACAACAACATGTTGATATTTTATGGCTAAAATGAAACAAAAACATATGAAATCATAACAGCGAAAGAGCACAAGTGAATGAAGCAACAAAATAATGTATATTTGCCATTAACCGAAATCAGAAATCTCAGGAAAAAAACAACAAAACAAAGAACAGTGTTTCAAATGGAAATAAATCTGAATCGTCCGAATGGCTACTCCGATTGCAATGAACCACTTGCATAATGACAGCAGATGACAGCAGGCGAGTTTAAGTTGGACTTTGTAGAACTTATGAGGTTGGTTACCATAAAAATATATATCTGAACCGATTTTAAAGAGTTTTATGTATGAGTGAGTGTTGATGTTTGTAACATGAGTGAGTGCTGATATTTGTAACATAAAGAAGAAAATATATTACAAACACCTTTAAGTATACTGTTCGACTCAGAATCAAAAATCACTTTTTGAGTCGATCTAAAGATGCCTGTCTGTGTGGCTGTCCGGCTGACTGTCTATGTAAACGTTGTGAACCACCTACAGGTTGCATTTTTTTAGATTTTTCGATGGAATTTGGTATATATTATTTTGGCCTAAGGACGAAGCCTATTGAAATTTATCACTATTGATTCAGTATTTCAGATACCTGCTATACAAATTTTCCTCCCGGAAAGGGGTTTCAAGATCGTAAAATTACTAAATATAAAGCGATTTAAAAGAAATTTGCCACAGTAAGTTTTATAATATTCTAAAACGATGTGCCAAAATATGCGATAGTCAGTTTATTATTTCTCATAGGTCCCATACAAACCCATTTCCAAATATCATTTTTAAGAGCAATAATCTCACAAATACTTCGGTATTGTAATTACAAAATTAAGATAAATATAAGCAACCATGTGAAATTTCGTTCAAATCGGACTAAACATGCGGAAGTTACAGATTTATTTCCACTTCATATTTTATTTGAAACACTGTGCAACGTAAAATTGGAACCTGACTTAAAATGTGTTTAAAAATACGCACTAAAACTGGTGTTGATTGCTGGCCACATGCGTGTAGCAGCCACATAAAATAATTTACGTTTCTTATATTTTTTTCTTTATAAAAAAATTGTTTTTTCTTTAATAATAAATAAATGCAAAAATATAAAAAAATGAACACACACACACATACAAACGTAACTTTATACAGACTATAAATTGAAAACATGAACTTGAACAAGAAAATTGACGCGTTGCAAGTTTTGTATTTTGTTTTTGTTCAGATACATAAACATAAATAATTGCTATGGTGTGAGTATATGAGCAATTTTTGTATTAATATTTACACACGCCATTGCAATGTTGCCCTTGCTTAATATTGATGTTGCTGTTGTCAGTTGTCTGTTGTCTACAAAAACATTTGCACAAACATAATTTTGTTGTCTTTTAAATATTTTTTCCGAAATTTTAATTTATTTTAATTTTTTATTCTATAATTATGGTTCTATTAAATTGAAAATATTATTTTTTTTTTTGTAAATTACGGCGCTAAAGGTTAAAGGCCGTCATTTAAATAGTACAGTAGAATCTTATAAATTAGAATATTAAATAAATAGGACGTGCACCTGAAACAATGTGGTTCTAATTTTTTAAAATCTATTGTATTTCAGATGTCATAAAAATAATAAAAAAAGGAGATTTGCTGTTTTACACCAAGTGGTGCAAAAAACACTTTAGAGTTAATTGGGGAGTAACTCAGATATTGCTCTATAACTTTTTGAGTTTGAAAATGATGGACGGGCAAAAAGATACTGCAATCTCAACTAAGATGAACAAAGATTTTCAAAACGAATATCCACACACAGTAGTTTTGTAAACTTGAACCCTTAAAGATATATGAATAAAATTGCAAATAGTTATTGCGAGGTATCTTCAAATTTTCTTGGAGAAATACAGGCTGATATCTAGCCTGAGGCATAATCACTTCGGATATTCATTTATGAATTGACACAAGTGAAATTTTTTATGTAGATAATTCTTTAAATTTGTAGAAACTACGTTTATACGTGTTGATAATTTTTATAGTTTCAGAAACATTAAAGTCTAAATAAATTTTGAAGTTATTTCTATCTTTATTATTTGAAGTTAAGAGACTTAATATATCTTCTATAAAACCATATAGACCTGTCAAAAAGTAAAAATGATCTGAACTTGAAACTTTTGAAAAAAATATTTTATTTGAATTTTTCCCAAAAGGTGGCAATATTGAACTTTGTAATTTCTATTGAATCTATATATAAAATAAGAAGTGTGTATATATGTATGTATGTCTGTATGTGTGCATGTATGTATGTATGTATGTATGTATGTATGTATGTATGTATGTATGTATGTATGTATGAATATATTGTGAAACATGTATACTCTAAAACGGCTGGACCAAATTTAATGGAATTTTCTCTGAATGATCCCATAATAACTGAAAGTAACATAGGCTATAAAAAATTTCGTTAGGATGGGGGAGAGGTTCCCCCACACAAAGCAGATATTGATTATCGATTATCTTAAGAACTATAACAGCGAGAGTTCTCAAATTTGGTTCCGAAAACTTTATCAATGAACTGTTTTCTGGACAAAACGTAGGACGGATAAGACCAGTGTGAAAGATATCGCCCATAGAAAGCGAATATTGACTATCAAATATTTAAAGAACTATAATAGCGATAGTTCTCTAATTTGGTCCAAACAGCTTTTTCAAGGACAAGACGTAGGACAGATAAGACCAGGGGGAAAGGTATCGAACATACAAAGCAACAAATTTTTAGGCAAAACGAAAAAGTAAATCCAGTTGAACAACCTTCTGAAATCACAAGGCTGAAATCATATTAAAATTATCCTGAATATAAAGCAACGCATTTAACGAATTAGGTATTTAATAAACTCACCCGATATGGCCAACTATGGAGAATCGCCCTTGTCATATCTGGCTACATAGGGGTCTTTACTCTACCAAATAAACTTGAAAATACCTAAACTGTAACCATACAGGAATTTAGCAATATATCTCCAACAGTACTAAAGTTATGAAGAGTTTTAGAACCACTATTCATATGCGATTTCAACATATTCAGCAGTTTCAAAAAAGTGTTTTGGAATTATTACGTTATGGTGGAGAAGATTTTAAAAATAATAATAAATATAGTAAATGACAATAATGCTAAATACAAAAAATTACCGTCACGTGTTTCTTACATAAAATATATAAATATGAATATTTCATACACATATCATTCACGTATACATATGTATATGCATATAAGTACTTATGAAAGTTGCAACAGCTACGCAATCAAGTGTTATAAATTTCTAAAGCGGCATTCAGCAAAATTACCTCTGATGTTCATTCATTCAACAAAATTTCATACAAAAAAAAAAAAAAACTATCAACATTTTTATTTTCCAATATGACTAAAAATGAAGAGTAGAAAACAAAAAAAAGAGTGATAATAATGACAGCTTTCATACCTTTATATTTTACCGCAATTGTTGTTGTTATTGTTGTTGCTATTTAAGTTTTTCAATGCAACGTGATACAAACTTATATTATATTAACAGTCATTAAATTCACTCTTTTATTGGTCATTACACACACAATGTTTAGGTTGAAACTTTCGATAACAAAAGACTAGAATATTTGATATGTTCGTATTGCTATTAATCGATAAAATATATATATTATAGTTTATTGTTGTTAAATATAAATAGATTGTTGTTCAAATGTACATATATAGTAGTGGTGTTAATTTTGCTACTAGTGTATGTATTATTATTATTACGTACACCACCGTAGGTGATTGGGGTAATATGTGTTTGTGCTGATGTTTGTAATATACAGAGGAAACGGAGTTACATCCACCTTAAAGTTTCCGTTCAGAATCAGAATCTATGCCGATCTAACAATGCTTGTCCGATCGGCTGGATGTCAATGTAAGAGGTTTTATTCGACAAAAATAAGTATTATGATATTCTGAACCGATGTGTTAAATAATACAAGGGTCGATTCCAAATATCACTTTGAAGGGCTTAAATCTCATATATACGCTGCTAAAAATTAAGATAAATATAAGTAAAGATCGTTGTGCGAAATAATTTCATATAGCTCCCCTTCTAATATATTTTGAATTTAATCATTTCACCATCTCTCTGATAAAAAGTTGTCATTTCGTTTGGTACGCCAACTAGGAATTATCTAATACCCCATGAAGTACATATATTCCTGCACTTAATCAAAATCTGAGTCAGTATATCTATGTTCCTCTATCTTTAGAAATTCAGGCCGTTTGTTAGCTATTGCTCTAGCAAAAAGGTTTGAAACCAATATCTCTGATAAAATTAATGTTCAAAATTCTTTTTAATATGCCTTATTTGGAAACTATTGTCTATGAGGGGGCGATATTGCTGAAATTAGTTACATATTGAAAATAAATAGATAATTATGGAAAATTTTATGTTGCTGATGGTCGAAGGAATGTTAAGAAAATTTTAGGACCTAAAAGCGGTCAAAATTTCCCAAAGAGTACCTGGTAAGGCAAGCAATATGCAAATGCGTCCAAAAAAGCTAATAAATAAATAAATACCGAATTTAAATTCTTCATTATGTTTTCTGGTTATTTTTGGCCTGACTTGGCATCTTGTCACTATGCTTAACAAGCCCTTGAATAGTACAAGAACCGCAATTTGGTATTTGTATAAAGAGAGTTGAGAAATATTGTGCTCTTGTTAAGATAGAATTCCAAAACATAAAAAGATGTTAGAAAGGTTGACTTTAAAGGGAGATGAACTACCTGTTCGAGCAAAGTGAAAGAAAGCAATGCTTTGGTTTCAAGCGGGTTTCGGGCCATGTAGTTGTTTATCGGTACATTTTGTTTTTAGGTACATTTTGGACACTTTCATATATGACACCATGTTGAAAAAGAAATGCCACTTCGATGGGTATTTCAGCACGACAAAAGAGAAAGAGAACATATGAGGCAGTGAGCACTTACTGGGGAAAATATTGTTCATATTTCGAAGAATATTTTACTTATTGAAATTTTTGACAAATTTTTGAAATTGTTAAATTTACCAACATGTCTGTCTATCAAATATTGTGCCTCAGCTGGTACTGATAGTGATAATGAACTCTACAATTCCCTTGGCATTAAATAATTGCAACCTTCTCGTCCAGTATATATTTTTTAATTAATTCTTAATTGAAATATTTATTCCATCATACATGTATTTCCTCGGAAAATCACTTCCGTCTACCAATCTCTTGATATTTCCTGCATTAAACTAATAAATTAATCTCATCTGTCGGAGATGGAATGAAATAATTTTTTGTTAAATTGACTTAAACAATTTTGTTTAATTTTGACTTTTAGAACTTCATTAATGAAATAAATGAACACGTAAACTTGTTTTTTCACTACATTTCTGTGTAGTAATTATATTTATTATATAAGTTTTTTTTGCAAAATATGAAATTATCTTCAACACAAACACATATTTACAGATGCAGATACTTATATAAATAAATTATGTTAAAACATGTAAAAGCATTAGCATGTGTAATTGATGATCACTGAATTGGACAGACGACAAAAAAAAAAAACGCATCGTTAAACTTTTACATAAAACTTACAACGTGCAACCTACAAACACCAACAACAACCACAATAATATACAAACATGTTACATATTAAAAAAAAACATGAAACCTATTAAAAACACGCACATAAATGCAACATAGCGCAACAAAAGAACATCAGACATCAAAAATGGGCAAAAAATAAAAGGAGAAAAAATGACGGAATGAATGAGTAAATGACTGGACAGACAGATGGACATATGAATAAACAGACGTGTAACAGACAAATAATTATATTATTTATAATGAAAAGAATTCTAATAGGGTATCATGTTCTCAAATGATATGTGAGACCCTATTCCGGGAAGATAAATCATATGTTAGCCGATATTTAAATAAACACAATTTTCAGAAGAATTAATTAATATTTTAAAGTTGGTCAAGGTGGGATGCCGTATAAGGGCACTTAAAAAATGCATGGACCGATGTCCTTGAAATTTTTTAATACATATTTCTTAATCCAAGTATTATACTTTTTATTTGAGAGGAGTTTAATATTTAATAGCTTAAACCCCAAAGTCTGAAAAGAGCACTAATATGAGAGCCCATAATGAGCCATTTATATTCAAGAAATTATTTTACATATATATGGATCGATATCCACCCTATTACTTATTATGTGAACCATTATTTCAAACAATAAATATTATACAACAAAAAATAAATTCTGGCAACAGGAGAGGAGGAGAATTAAATTATGAAATACAAAAAAAAAATCTTGTAATAACAGAGAAAACATCACACGTCAGTATCTTGCAAAAAAAGGGAAACATATAAAAAATATGAACATAACACGATTAATATTGACAGATGATGTGAAGGATATTAATGATGTAATAAAAAAATAATTATATGCAACTTAAAATTGATTAAAAACATTAACTATAAAATGCCATAAACTTATTTCTATTAAAAACTCTATTCTAAGCGTAAGTTTCATCATTTTGACAAAAACTGTTATTTTTCAATAAAATATAAATTGTCAGTAAATAATTATATTTTAATACCCTCCACCAATAGTCGGGAATGTGTATAAATATATTAACTTTGTGATTCCGTTTGTAACAATAAGCAAGAGTCATTCAAGACCCCATAAAGTATACATAGTCTTGTATCAAATTTAAATCGGAAATCGATATATCAATGTCCGACAATCTGTATGTCAATACTTTCTTTTTATACCCTACACCACCATAGGTGATTAAGGTATATGCGTTTATACTTAAGTTTGTAGCGCACAGAAAAAATATTACTACCACCACTTTTAAGACCTAAACTTTTTCAACATTTGCTTAGAGCATCATTATATATTGACAGATGATGTGAAGGATATTATGATGATGTTTAATAAAAAAATAATAATAATATATGCAACTTAAATAGATTAAAAACATTAACTATAAAATGCCATAAACTTATTTCTATTAAAAAACTCTATTTTAAGCGTAAGTTTCATCATTTTGACAAAAATTGTTATTTTTCAATAAAATATAAATTTGTCAGTAAATAATTATATTTTAATACCTCCACAATAGTCGGGAATGTGTTATAAAATATAACTTTGTGATGCTGTTTGTAACAATAAGCAAGAGTCATTCAAGACCCCATAAAGTATATATATTCTTGTATCAAATTAAAATCGGAATCGATATATCAATGTCCGACAATCTGTATGTCAATACTTTCTTTTTATACCCTACACCACCAGTATAATTGCGTTTATACTTAAGTTTGTAGCGCACAGAAAAAATATTACTACCACCACTTTTAAGACCTAAACTTTTTCAACATTTGCTTGAGCGTTAAAGTATGAAATACAAAAAATATTGTATTAACAGAGAAAACATCAACACGTCAGTATTTGCAAAAAGGGAAACATATAAAAAATATGAACATAACACGATTATATATTGAACGATGATGTGAAGGATATTAAATGATGTAAAAATTTTTTAATTTAAAAATATAAAAAATATATAATGTACTTAAATAGATTAAAAACATTAACTATAAAATGCTATAAACTTATTTCTATTAAAAACTCTATTCTAAGCGTTAGTTTCATCATTTTGACAAAACTGTTATTTTTTCAATAAAATATAAATTTGCTCAGTAATTAATTATATTTAAATACCTCCACAAATAGTCGGTGAATGTGTTTATAAATATAACTTTGAGATGCTGTTTGTAACATAAAGCAAGAGTCCATTCAAGACCCCATAAAGTATACATATCTTGTATCAAATTAAAATCGAAATCGATATATCTATGTCCGACAATCTGTATGTCAATACTTTCTTTTTATACCCTACACCAGTATAATGCGTTTATACTTAGTTTGTAGCGCACAGAAAAAAATATTACTACCACCACTTTTAAGACCTAAACTTTTTCAACATTTGCTTGAGCATCAGTAACATACATGTTTTAACTAGAAAGTGGTACAAATCAGCCATAAATTTTTAAACGATATATGTCAGAAATAATATGATATTTAAAGCGATATATTAAATAATACAAAGAACGCTCTACATATTCTTACTGGTCCCATCAATACCCTTCCAAATTTAACTTTGGAAATTTAAATAAATATAAGCAAAAATCGTTGTGCAACATTTTACAAGGTTCGTTCCATAATTTCTTCTAGATCCCATATGAGAATCAAATTCAATGAGGTTCGACTCAGGAAGTGATTCTGAGTTTGAACGGTATCTTAAAGTTGTGGTAGACTATTTTTCTGTCCTTTACAACATCTGCAGAAACGTATAATAACCCCGCCACCTATGGTGTAGGGTATTAAAATGATTTTACCAGTGAATAAATGTTGCCAAATTTTTTGAAAAAAAAAAAAAATCACAAAAATATGATTTTTTATGAGTTCGATTCATACTTTTCTATGATTAGAGTTATATAGAACGTTTGTTTCGACCTTATTGATATTAAAAAAAAAAAACTTTAATAAATTTTATTTGTTTTTGTTCTAGTTAACTGTTCATTTGAATATTTAAGTATTTTCTTGGCACATAATTATACCCATTTGTCAATTTCTTAATACTCTGTTTTGTTAGAGCAGAGTAATTTGCCATAACCTCAACTATGTTGCACCCATACTGCAACATTAAAGCCACAGTTGTAAATACAACTAACCAAGGTATGATTAACAAATATAAATACATACACAACATACTTAAACAAAAAACATTTTAAATATTCAATAGCATTAATGGTAGTTGAAGTGGAATAAAACAATTTTATTGGTCCTAACTGGAAAAGACACAGCAGATCCAATATGCTAGAATTTTAAGCATATTATGACCATTGAGCCAAAAGGCATTAAAGAATGAGAGAAGAGAGAGAGAGAAAGCGAGCGAGAGAAAGACCCCAATTTATAAAAGCAATTGCAAAAGTATTAGTTAGTTGCTTTAGTAGTAGTGGTAATTGTAGTGTTGCTGCTTTTGTAGCAAAATGTAGTTTTAGTTTATAGTTTTTATTATAACTACTATTTTAATATAAAATGCAATTGCGGATTATACATTTGTGTGAGTTTATGTAGATTCATTTTAATAACCTCGACCAGGTTAAGCTTTGGAAGAGGAAAATAAATGTTATTAAACTGACTATTGGCCTAGTTAGTTATGCAAAAAGTTAAAAATATTACTATTTTGCACTGGCAATAGTCAGAGGCTAAACTGGCAATAAAAAAAGGGTCTGACTGTCTATTATTATGAAACTTAACTACTACTGTTGTTGTTACATTTTGCCACCGACTAACAAACCTTTAAATATTTATAGAACGCGAACTTATAGATACTTAAATTAAAACAAACACACATACAAACATAACTATAAAGTTTAACATAAAATTAAAAGCAGGTGTTTTTTACGATGTGTGTGGAATATAAGAAAAAACATGTAAAAGTGTTATATTTGGTTAAGCCGAATCTTAAATACCCTCAGCTATTATGACTTTTGATATTAGTGTGTTTTTATTCACCCGCTTTCAGATTTCACAAAAAAGTAACTATAATTCCAGAAATGGAGGTTAACTCAGATATCACTTTATAAATTTTAATTTCTCAACGTACATAGCTAAATCGGCTCAGATTTTGATGTAATGCAAGAATATACACCTTATGGAGTCTTAGATGATTTCCTCTCTGCGTTACACACAAAATGACAAAGTTAATATACCCTCTTCACCACTTGTGGTGGTGGAGGGTATAAAAACTTTTGCACCAAAATAAAATAGCGTTTTTATGTATTTTTGTGTAAAATTGTTTATTCGTTACATAAAACAACAAAAAAAAGTGTAATAATTAATAGTTTAACTAAAGATATTTGCGTGTTTGTAAGTTTGTGTTGTTTGTTAGTTTGTCTGTTTGTCTGCAAGTGTGAGAGTATTTATGTGGTGCCAATTTAATTCATTACCTTAACAGGAATTATTAAATAACAGGGTTAAGGATATGAAAGGAATAATTAATAAATATTTATATGAGACCAGTTGTAATATTTAACTTAATATTCACATTCTTTATGTTCAAATTGATTAAAATTTTATTAAATCCGTTTATAAGGAAATGATGTCTTTAGACGGTTAAAACTGAACGATCTCATAGTAAATTGTCATTTTCATAATAAAATTCGAATTGCCAAGAAAAATTTCACATTTTCCAAAATCACATTTTCGCGAAATATTCACATTTCACCAAATGTTAACATTTTCACTAAAAAATGCTATTTTTTACAAAAAGAAAAATAATAATAAATTTTCTCTCTAAATTAAATATTTACTTCAAATTTAGTTGTTACCTTAAATTTTAGTTTACTTAAAATTCACTTTAATTTAATGAAATTTTTAAATTTCACTTAAAATTTTGATTTTCAATAAAAATTGTATTTTTTTAAACGTAATTTTAAATATTTTTTTAATTGTCTTTTATTATATAAATTAAATTTTACCATAAAATTTCACCACAAAATGAAATTTCACTAAAAATTGAAAATTTTCACAAAAAAAAATAAAATTTCACAAAAAATTGAAATTTTCACAAAAATTGAAATTTTCACAAAAAAATTGAAATTTTCACAAAAAATTGAAATTTTCACAAAAAATTGAAATTTCACAAAAATTGAAATTTTCACTAAAAATTGAAATTTTCACAAAAAATTGAAATTTTCACTAAAAATTGAAATTTTCACAAAAATTGAAATTTTCACTAAAAATTGAAATTTTCACAAAAAATTGAAATTTTCACTAAAATTTAAATTTTCACTAAAAATTTAAATTTTAACTAAAAATTTAAATTTTCACTAAAAATTTAAATTTTAACTAAAAATTTAAATTTTCACTAAAAATTTAAATTTTCACTAATAATTTGAAATTTTCACTAAAATTTAAAATATAAATTTCATTTCTATTAAAATTAAGAATAATAATTAATAATATTTTCATTTTATATTAAAATTTCTTCAAATTTAATCTCATAAACATACATAAAAAATTTTCGTTTAAGTGAATTTGACAATAATACATTAACCTGTTGTCATAGACGCAGAAAAGATATGTAAGAGTATTTAAAAATAAACTTTTTAAAGAAATTAATTAAATTGTATTTTGTTTATAAACAATATCGTAAGATTAATTAATTAAAATTTATTTAAAAAATCACTAGCGAAGAGATCTTGCAAATTAAATCAATTTGCGCATAACACAACTAACAAAAGAACAGATATGAAAGTTAATGAAAGAAATTTTTATAATTAAATTTGATATGCAACAACAATGTATGTAAATACATATACACAAGTATGTATATATAAGTTTCTATATAAATCAGGTCAAGCTCATGGTGCAAGGTCCAAAAATTGAAATTTTCACAAAAAATTGAAATTTTCACAAAAAATTGAAATTTTCACAAAAAATTGAAATTTTCACAAAAAATTTAAATTTTCACAAAAAATTTAAATTTCACAAAAAATTGAAATTTTTACAACAAATGAATTTTCACTAAAATTGAAATTTTCACTAAAAAATTGAAATTTTTCACTAAAAATTGAAATTTTCACTAAAAATTTAAATTTTCACTAAAATTTAAATTTTCACTAAAAATTTTAAAAATTTAACTAAAAATTTAAATTTTACATAAAATTGAAATTTTCACAAAAAAATTGAAATTTTCACGAAAATTGAAATTTTCACAAAAAATTGAATTTTCACAAAAAATTGAAATTTTCACTAAAAAATTTAAATTTTAACTAAAAATTGAAATTTTCACAAAAAATTTAAATTTTCACAAAAAATTGAAATTTCACAAAAAAATTTTTTGAAATTTTGAAATTTTTATGAAAATGAATAAAAATCACTATTTTCATTTTCACAAAAATTGAAATTTCTATTAAAAATTGAAATTTTTTCACTAAAAAAATTTTAAAATTTCACTAAAAATTTAAATTTTCACTAAAATTTAAATTTTAACTAAAAATTTAAATTTTCACTAAAAATTTAAATTTTCACTAATAATTGAAATTTTCACTAAAATTTAAAATATAAATTTCATTTCTATTAAAATTAAGAATAATAATTAATAATAATATTTTCATTTTATATTAAAATTTCTTCAAATTTAATCTCATAAACATACATAAAAAATTTTCGTTAAAGTGAATTTGACAATAATACATTAACCTGTTGTCATAGACGCAGAAAAGATATGTAAGAGTATTTAAAATAAACTTTTTAAAGAAATTAATTAAATTGTATTTTGTTTATAAACAATATCGTAAGATTAATTAATTAAAATTTATTTAAAAAATCACTAGCGAAGAGATCTTGCAAATTAAATCAATTTGCGCATAACACAACTAACAAAAGAACAGATATGAAAGTTAATGAAAGAAATTTTATAATTAAATTTGATATGCAACAACAATGTATGTAAATACATATACACAAGTATGTATATATAAGTTTCTATATAAATCAGGTCAAGCTCATGGTACAAGGTAACATCCACTTTGTTATTAGAAACAACTAAAAAATACAACAAAATATATGAAATGCTATACAAAAAGAAAATAACTAGAAAATAGCTAAAATACAGCAACAACAAATGATGCTCTAAATATATAAACCAAAATAAGTAAAAGATTTTTATGTTGAACACTTGTTAAAAAACACACAAACATACAATAAAGAGAATTTTAGACAACTTCATATAAAAAACTACAATTCGGACTTGTATTTAGAACTGAATATAATGTATGAGTGTTCGTAGTAGTTGTTGGTAATATGTTAAAAAAGGAAATATTTCACCTTGTTAACATTTGCTACTAACACATATTTACAAGATAGAAAAAAAAGTTTAATCAGTCCTGTGCGACTATGTTTCCCACTTTGTTCAACGATAGACCGAATTGTAAAATTGCAAAGAGTCTCAAGCACCAGGACTATATAACTCTCTATCGACTATTTAGAAACTATACACTCTATAGACCAGATTTTAGATTAGTATCTGTCGACGGTACCTTAGTCTCGTCTCTATCGACGGTACCTTAGTCTCGTCTCTATCGACGATACCTTAGTCTCGTCTCTATCGACGATACCTTAGTCTCGTCTCTATCGACGATACCTTAGTCTCGTCACTATCGACGATACCTTAGTCTCGTCTCTATCGACGATACCTTAGTCTCGTCTCTATCGACGATACCTTAGTCTCGTCTCTATCGACGATACCTTAGTCTCGTCTCTATCGACGATACCTTAGTCTCGTCTCTATCGACGATACCTTTGTCTCGTCTCTATCGACGATACCTTTGTCTCGTCTCTATCGACGATACCTTTGTCTCGTCTCTATCGACGATATCTTTGTCTCGTCTCTATCGACGATACCTTTGTCTCGTCTCTATCGACGATACCTTTGTCTCGTGTCTATTGACGATACTTTAGTCTAGTCTCTATCGCGATACTTTAGTCTAGTATCTATCTACGACACGTAAGTCTAGGTTCTATTGAAGAGACTTTAATCAAGACTCAATTGAGGAGAATTTAGTCAAGTCTTCAACGACAAGACTTTACTCACATCTAAACCTAAAGATAGGTTTGGTAATGGACCTGTTAACCGTGTTCAAAATACCTTCAACGAATTCATCACTCTTATCATGTTATCAATACAATTTTACATTTCAGTGTACGTCTAAAGTTTTCTATCTTGGGACATCAAAATATCATACTATCAGCAACCTCCTTTTCCAAACATATTGAACAGTTTGGAAACTCATCATCCGATATCTTCTTACACAGACATTTACTGTATTCTGTATTTTTATATACAGAATTAGACTATAGACATTCATATTAGACTACAGACATCGTCCTTTCGGAATTTTAATTTCATTACCAGATTGCAACTTTCCTATTCCATACGCGTTGTTTTTCTCTTTTATTGACTTCGGAATGCGTCCGTATATGTTATTAATTACTTCGACAGCAGTCAAGTTGAAAGGAATCATAGCCTTCAGGGACACCGTCCTTCACCGTACTTCGACGGTAGCCAAGTTGAGAGAATCATAGCCTTCAGGGACACCGTCCTTCACCGTACTTCGATGGCAGCCAAGTTGAGAGAATCATAGCCTTCAGGGAGACCGTCCTGTGTCCACAACGCACCCGTAGGCAACTCTGTCATAAAGTGAAAACACATTCTTGGGTGTAATGTTAACTGCAGCCTCTGCCCAAATAGATGCTGCATCTAATAATATTGACATTCAATTTTGCTGCCCTATTAAATGCCACTTTCATATGGGCCCCGAAGTTAAATCTATCGTCAATCATTATGCCTAGTATACCTAGTATACTCAACCTGATTATCACCTGGATAACCCTTATATTCAATATCTCCTTTTTCTGTGGCTACACAGTAGCAGTGCTTCTGTTTTGTGACCAGCTAGTCACATTTGAGCCCTTTTTAGCCTTTTCCCAATAACCGTTATTGTTGCATTTACATATATTTCAACCTTGTCAATATATCCTGTACGTACAACGACTGCAATGTCGTCACCAAAACCGACGATCGTAAATTCCTTAGAGATACCCCATTCGACAATGCCGTTATACATCTTGTCAAACACTAAGAAACCCCAGCCCCAGTCTTTTAAGTATTTGACGACGAGACTATAATCTGTACTATACCGATGATACCATAAAATAGTCTATATCGGCAAGACTATAGTTTAATTTTCATCGACGAGACTATAATGTAGCTTTAACTGTTGTCAATAATAAAATTTCGATTTAATGTCATGGCTTTAGTTAACTGTGTTTGCTTCATATGATAATGTAGCGAATATATTTATATTCAAAAATGCTACAGCATGCAAAGCCCGTACTAATCTGTCGAATTCACTAACAAGTGAGTATTTTAAACAACCAGTTACTCATTCTACTGAATGCTATTTTAAAAGTATTATAATATTTCTACACACTAACAACAAATAGTTAGTTAGATATTAATAAGAAAAAATGTTTTATATCAATCTAAAAGTTGCTTTCTCATACCAGTATAGATACATGTATAGATATATGGATTATAACTATATAACAATTATTGCTCAATATACTCTAACAATTCTGTTCAATTCAAAATAATACATAGCCAGAAGTAATAGCAAAATATACGTCAATTAGCGTTTGATATTTCATGAAAATTCTAATATATTGCAAAATGTTTATGACAATAACTTCTTAACAACTAAAAGAGCATTACTAAAGTCATATTTCTATAGCAATTATTAATTTGTAAATTTATTTTATATTTTCCATTTTTATTTGCTGCTCCTTTTTTCTTCATCCAAAATTTATGTGTGCCAAAATTTATTGTAGTTCCCATACATATAGACTTCTTTAGAATGTTCCCTGTACAAATACAAACATTTTTATTATCTACTTATGAATATTAGAAGATGTAAATAGCACAATAAAAAAATACTTAATAAAATACATAATATTTGCTTATATTGTAAAACTAACTAGAAAGTCTTTGCAAGTTTAAACCATACTTGGATGTTTTGCTATATGTGCAGTATTTCTACAGAATTCTATGTTACTGAACATATAATTTTAATAAGTATTAGGTAAGGGAAAGATCATTTTTCTCTCTGGGTGAAAATATATTGTAGTCTTTAATTAATATTATAATTAAGATAAACATGATTATAGTATTATCATTTAAAAAGAAACTACACACAGAAAAAGAAATTGAAACAAAATCAACAGTGAAACAATGTTAAATTAAAATTTGTTCATCTACGAAGCAAATCATAACTGAAAAAAGTTAAATTATTTTTATTTTAATTAATATTACATAGAATTTTTATGTGTGTATAGTCTAGTCTTTTAATCAAAACTGTAGCAGAGCCACTTTCTAAAGAATTAAGTAGTTGTTTATTCTAGACTTTAGTGTAATCTCTATAGGCAGAAGTATACCTAATCTCTATTGAAAGGTCTTCTAATCGAGGCAATAGTTTAAACTAGAAGCTTAGTAGGTTCTCTCTCAACTCTCAAATTGTATCAATGTCTAGTCTTTACATAAAAACTGTAGTCAAGTCTCTTAATAAAGAGGAATATTCTCTTATTCGATACTTTAGTCAATAATATTGTCTATTCTCTTAATCTGGACTATAATACAAAATTAAACAAATGCAATATTTGTAAATATAGTCTAGAGTAAAGTTTAAATTATATTCTTTTCTAAAATCATTTATAATTTAAATTAAAATTCATTAATGGTTCAGAATATGTTCTTCCTTTAGATTAAACTATACAGTAGATAAAAATATTCCCATATGTAATCTTGTCTAAACACTGTTTTATAATACTTCAGAAAATAATCTCGGTTTCAGAATGTCGCCTTTAGGGCATAAGCATTTCTATAGTTCCTTCAGACTTACCAAAAATTCAATATAAAATGTCGTGAGTGAGACAATAATTTCGATTTTAAGTCTGAAAAATAATGCCATTTATAGGTCACACTAATCTTGATTTAAGCCTAGATTACAACATTATTTAGAGTTTAATCTCGCCGATAGTTAACTCTTGAGTAAACTGCGGACTACATTTTCATTTAAAAGTTCAGACTAAACTCTCGAATATAATCCAGCCTTTATCTAAAACTTAATATCATCAATATGTCAAAATATGATCTCGTATGAATCCAATATGTAATAACATATATTGTTTATTATTAGATTCCGTCTTTAGCTGAAACTATAAATTCTTCTATTGTCCAAACTATGATATCGTCTTATCTTTATTATAATCTTTAGTCCAATCCCTAATTCGGTTTTCAATGCTGACTAAAATCTCGTGAATAATTCATATTGTATTCCCGACTAAAATTTAGGTCATAATCTGGTCTTTAGTTCACTCATAATTTTGTTCATTATATCATCTATTGTCCAGAACATAATTTCGTCTATAGTTCACACTAAACTATCAGCAATAACAATAAATTCCTGTTTATAATTTGTAGTTATAGTCTTATATTTAATACAGACTATAATTCTGTTTATGAGTCTAAAATTTCCATCTTAATTAAAATATAATTCTGTCGATGTTTACATGATGTCTCATTAATGGTCTTTGCTATAATTGTATCCATTTTTCATACTAAACTCACTAACACCAAATATAGCTTTTGTCTAGATTTCTGACTATAATCAGAATACAAATGCATAAAATAATTTTATCTATAGTTGAGTCTATGATCGCATCTATAATTCATACTATAAAATTCAAGCTATATAATCTTCGTTATATCTTTTTCTATAGTTCAAAACTTTTTCCCCTACCTAATAAATGCACATTATATTCATATTTCTAACTTGAATGCGTTCTTAGCAGTTATTTTATTATAGACTGTGGTTGTGGATCTATAAAAATGTTTAATTATAATTTTACGCAAGATATGATTTAGAAGTTTATATTCACTACATTTCTATGGATCTAATGGCGGTGGGGAGAATGGCTGAAAATAAAATGCTAACGTATATAGAAATATTACAAAAACTAACTAACCATTGAAAATATTTTCAAGGTTTATCTTATGAGATTTTAATAAAGTTTTTTCTCCCAATTTTTCTCTCTATTCCGAATTAAAGAAATATGACGGTGGGTGACTTTATCTGCATGGGTAATAGAGAAAAACGAGTAGTTAGTTGCATTTCAAACATTAATTGTATAATTTTACTAAATTTGGTCAATGAGTATTGAAACTGACATAAATCTATGACCAAGTTTGGTTGATATGAAATATGAAAGAGAAATAGAATTGAAGTTTAAAAATAGTTATTTTCTTTATTTTAGTTATTAGATACATATGCCTATGGGTTTGGAAGTTTTAAATCCAGCTGCAGAAATATTTTTAAAAAATTCTATAATATTTTAAATTCTTACACAATATCCGGTAAATTTTATTATGTTTCAAAATTTGATATCTAAAATCAGTTGATGACATCAATTCAAGTGATTGATAAATTAAAAACACTTTAATTCGAACAATATAAAATTAAACACCCTTAAAATTGAATGAAAGTACTCCAAAGAGTGCTGAAATATTATTTAATAATAAAATAGGGTTTTGAAAAAATATCATATTTAAAAAATCAAAATTGCAAACTGTCTAAACACTTCAAAATAATATGACATATTAACATTATTTCCCACATATTTAATCTTAAGCAAACATTTAAGTGATTGTGACAGAAAAAAGGCAAACATTTATAGACATTGAGTTTCAAACCGAACAAAAAAGTTGTCATTACAATTTGGTGAAATCTCATCACATATTTAAAGCAGGTAAAATTTTATCAAAGGTTTATGGCGAAAAAAAAAGAAAAGAAGAAAAAATATCATATGACAAAATCTTAAACGCCCTCAAAGGAAGAGAAAAGTCTAAGAAAACATTGTGTTCTTGAATTTCATGTTGTAGTTAACAATTATAATATACATATGAGTTTATATATACAAACACACTAACTTATATACATACATACTTAAACATATACTTTCATACATGTGTGTAGCTAAAGTCTTTGTTTTAGAGCGAATTTAACGGAGATTCCTTAAGGTGAGAATGAGGAGAAAAATATGTGAAATATAACGTAACGAATTTTGTCAGCTGTATAAAATTAAATCTGATTTGATTTGATTATGGGAATTTAACATAAAAATATTGTCTTCACTTTTTGCCCCCATTAGAGTTGATTTGAGACAATGTTAATTGGTTTCTCATTTATGTAGCAATGATGTGGCTTCATAAATAAAACAATGTTAAATTAACATAGTTTCACATTAAATCCAATTTGTTTCTAGCAAATCTTCTTCCTTAAAATTTTGCAACAACAAAGTAATTTTAAAAAATTATTGTAACATATTTTTATAAATTAACATCGAACAATATACGGGAGTGAGATCGACAAATTCTTAACACACGTTTTCGTTTAAATATTTAACCCAAGTATTCTTCGTTTTGCTTTTTCTGATCAAGTTGTCTTTGTAGAACATGTCATCTGATTAAAATTAGAGCCCATAAAAAGTGCGTATTGAAATTAATAAATATTTTCAAACTTAACCCGACTTGGTCTTACAAAAAGTTGGTTGGAGTCGATATTCTCTCATTACCACAAATGGTAATGAGGGTATATCAACTCTTTCATTCCGTGTAAAACGCCAAGAAGGAATCATGTCTGTCTGCTAGTTGGAAATATTCACATGCCTAGAATAGTTGTTCGAATTCAATGAAATCACATTGTTTATTGTTTTCTGAAGCAACTATATTGGTTAATTAGTTATACACCGACATGTGCAACAATTTTTATATTCCAAAAAAATTTAATATTTTAATAAAAAATTAGATTTATCCAGAATTTAGAAATAACACATATTTACTTCTTCATGGAAATAATATCAATATCAGTTCTATAGAAAAACAATTATGGGCTTATATATGCAAAATTTTGATACACCTCGAAATCAGAGTGTCATTGGTTAAAAGCCTATAAATCTCTTAAATATATCCCAATTCAATTGAAATTTGGCACTATGATTTATCTTGAATACAAGCACACTAAATAGACAAATTTGGAAGGTTGCACTCAATCCAGCTTTCCAACTCAGGATCTCGAAAATAACTCAGATGTAACCATTTTAAGTTTTTTAATTAATTGTGCTATTTTTAGAATAAATCAGCATTTGTAACATATATTTTTTTGGTACTCCCTCCTTAAACCACCTACTGTAGCGTCTTCAAGAAACATTATTATGCGTAAAATATACAATTTTATAACAAAGTTATATAAAACTAACACACCTGTCATTAGTTCTTTCTTAAGATTTTTAATAAAACAAAAAAATGTAATAAAATTTATAATGATGAGAAAATCTTGCCTTAATTATATACGTGTCTAAGGGAGAAAAGAACTTTATAAAAAGAATAATAAGAATATTTACATGCATATTTAAATATTAATTTAATGCCTTGTGAAAATATCATATTTTCTTAAACTTTTAAATCAAAAACAACGACAACAACTGGAGAAAACTAAACAAAGCAAAAAACAAAAACAAAAAATAAAGAATTATGTCCTTAATGTCAGTTTTGTGTATAGTTTATTATCCTGCTTACATGACAAAGTATAGAATTTTACTCTTTTGTTAGTTTAGTCTTAATATCCTTAACACACACCCACACACACATACACATAAACACACACTAACACATAATAACAAGCGTCAGAGACAAATAAAAGATATGCATTTTGCATATCCTTTTTTGTCTTGGTCTGTCTGTCGTTGCAAAAGAGTATTAAATATATAAAACTTTGCATTTGTATGCATATATTATTTTAAATTGAGCGTTAAAAATAAACGAGCCATTTCAAAAGTCAAATACTCCTACAACTTACTACAACTACAATAATAACTAAGTTAAGAGTAAAAGCGCCACCAGCATTACAACTGCCAGTGATATAGTTATTACAAATTTATTTTCATAAAAACCCTTGTTTTTTTTCTCCTTTATCATCCTGTGTTAAGAGCTTAAACTAAAAAAAGAAGGAAATGTTAGTATGTATGTGTAGGAGATTATGAAAATATTAGAACATGTTGCCAGATGTATTTTATTTTGAATATGTAATTTTTTTTTTGTGATAATCTCAAGTGAAATTTTTCCTACTTCCACCGCACCGATATATAACAAATGTAAGCATGTCTTATTAAGGTTTGGTTACGGGGCATAAAATGGTAGACGTATTTCTAAAATTGAAGGAAAATAAAAATTTGGCATTCGGTTAAAATAATTGAATGCCAAAGGTGCTCTACTTTACTCGTCGTAGCTCTCGTCGTGTGCTTATTCCCACAGTTGGAGTGCTACAATCCTTTACTATCATTATGTTGTGCAAATCTATCCAGCTAATCAAAAGTTAGGGATTTATTAAAAAAACATCGAGTCTAGAAAATTAGATCGTATACATTCTTTTTGAAAACAGACCCTCGCAAAAGTTAATACTATGACTTATGTTTCAATAAAATTCTTGTACCCACAGAAAAAAAAAATAGAAATAATTTAACTTTTTTTTAAGATATGATTTTACTTCATAGATAAAAAATGTTAATTTAACGTTGTTTGACAGTAAATAAAGTTTTTGGAGAATATTCTTTTTTACTTCTTAAAAGTAATTTTGAAAAAAAATATCGTTGTATTATTTTATATATTAATATTGAAAGATTTTATTAATTTAAACAAATTAAAAATAAATTTAATCAATTTTAAATCAACTATGTTCAACATTGATTTTTGTTTCTTGCAATGTTATCACTACTTATATGTGAGCTAATGAAAATTATGAACCGATTCTCATATATACGACAGTAAATTTTTTTTAAATTTATACATTTTAAAGTGAAGTCTGGATATGGACTTTGCAATATTTCCTCTTACGTTTTCACATAATTTTTAAACCTTTCTCCTTTAAAAGAGGGTAAGGAGATATGTCCATTTTGTCATTATGTTTGTTACAACAAGAAGGAAGAATATATGCCATATAAAAATCTGAGTCGCATGTCTGTTCATCTGGCTATTGCTCACGACCACATCCCAATCTGTAAACAAACGAAACTTCTAATATCGCATATCACTGTTGGATTAAATTTTATAGAATTTGGCGCAGTTATGAAGTAATAATAACAAAAGTAGCGTAGTTTTGGGATAGAGAGTGTATTTCCCTACAAACGGAATTTTATCATGTTCCTAAAGTCATTTTTAAATTGATGGTGGTGAGACATCCATCAAGAACCGAAATATTGGAGAAACAATACTGAATAAAAGTTTTTTTTATTGCGTTTAGCGGAAAGCGTTGTTATCTCTAGAAATTGAAGATTGAACTGAGGAAACATATATTGATTATTAAAACAATATTTGAAATAGCTTATAACTCAGATGCCATTATAGCGGATTTCAAAAAAATTGGCAATAATAACCAATATAATAACAATATAATATAAGACTTCTTTCCCTACTAACAAAAAAATTATTTTTAGGCAAAAATTTAATTTGAAAATTAAGTTTTGAACTTAATTAAGATATCAACCTTAACATAACTGATTCTATCCCACTCTGAAAACTTTGGAATCTCAAAAAAGTTAACTAGTCAAATTAAAAAAAATTATTTAAAAATAATATTTTTCAATACTTTATCAACATATATTTGTTCTTATTCATTCAAATGTTTCGCCACAAATTATCTAATTAAAAATTTAATTCTATCAATTTTGTTTGTTTAAAAACATTTCGTATCACTTTAAAAATTTCCCATAAAAAATTGTACACTTTATCAACGTGTCGAAGTTTAAACATGTAAATGTCCAATATTAAATTTACTGTTTTTCAACATTTAAACATGTTTATAAACAAACATTCTTATGTTTCACTACATGTTAAAAATATCCCACCAAATTTTTTCTCTTTCTACTTATGTTGGTTCATAAACATCTTAATGTTGATTTATTATGATCGATACATAATTCGTTAGCGCATCATTCCAATATTTGCAACATTTGTTGTTTATGAGCGCGCTTTCTGAACAGGTTTAACTAGTGTTTGGTAAATTGTTCTATTTATATCAAAACTAACAGTCAAGAATTTTAATAAATATTTTATGATTTAAAGTTTAATAATTCTCAATAAGTTTAGGTTCAATGTATTAGAATATAAGAAAATGTTTATTGTAGTACTTGATATTGTATAATACGTCTAATATGATCTGTTTGCAAAACTAGTTTGATTAGTATGCGGTGAAATGTGTTTTATATATAAATTTGTTAACCGAAAAATTTAATAAAAACAATCGTTTTAGTTTTTAAAAATTCTCATTGCGTTAAGGTTTAATGAATTGGTATATAAATGAAGTATTTAATTTTTTACTATTTACAATAGTATGGAAAACAGCAAGAAGTTCGGGTCTGGATGAATTTCTGAAAATTTGTAAATATTTTATATAAATACTTGGAGTCTATGAAATCGTTAAAACATATGGATTTAAAATTTTAAAGAAAATGTAAATGTCATATTAATTGATGTAAAATTTTCATGAAAAACTTAATAATTTACAGTTTATTTGAAAAATTTTCAATAAAATTAAAACGAATAAAAATATATGTTTGAAATTTCAGTATGGGACTAATCCATTATTCATGGAATCGAGAAAAAAATCCACTTTTTCCCACGGGAATGCGTGTTTAAAAATTTAAGGTTTTCTTTGAAACGATTATCTTGTCGTTTTACAGGCCAAACGGCGAAAAAGCTTGCTTGACTGTTCACCTTATAAACAATATTTAATCATTATTAAATAAAATTTAATAATGATTAAATATTGTTTGGAGAACTCAGCAAACATTTTTGATTTGCTTTTATAAAATTGTTGATGGAAAAAACCATGGATCGACTTGAGTTAAATTAATAACATATATTCAAAGAACTTGATCAATATAATATTCGAATTTCAAATAATTGGTCCAGATTTAAGAGTTTTATTAGCTTAAAACCATATTCGGGGATGGGGTCCTAGATCATTCAATGGATTTAGCATAATCTTGTTTATGGGGTTTATTATTGCGGTTTATGGGGTTTATTATGTGATCAATATCAGATCACTATCCTTAAAATTGCAAATCTTTATGACACATTGATTGTGAGATGTGTTATAAATTTTGCATATTTAAGTCCTTAACTTATTTAATGATTAAATTTGAAGTACAAAAAATATTGTATGAATGAAGGCTTATTTAGCTCCAGTTAATTGAAGATTTCGGAATTTAAAGCTTATCTTTGATATAGGCTTATAACTTTTTTTGTTTATTACCGATATAGCTTAAATAGGAAAGTGCTTGAGACAACAACGACTAATGTGGCTAAGTTTCATTGCAGTTCGACAATTATTCTTGTCGTGGGAAGGTTGCAACAGACATACAGAATGACATAACTAAATCGACTATAACTTAATATAATTTTTAATTATAAACTGATATGTTTGTAGGGAATATAGCACATGTTTTTTTAAAATAATTGAAGGGCAATCCTGAACCCATAAAATAAAAAAAACTGGGAAAGAAAAATAATGAAAATCGTTAAAAATGGAAGTATTTTTACAAATATTAACAAGGAATATTTATAAATAAAATTTTATATTTCACATCCTAGATGACCAAATTTTTAAGGTCACCCACTTCCCCCATGGTCACCTAGGAGCCCATAGACTTTCAAATCAACTAAGATATATATTCTCTATAATCATGTTAATTTAAATTGAAATATCTCCAAAAATTTAAAAGTTATAGAATTATTTCCAAATAAATCATGTTGAAAGCACTAAGCGATTTAAAAGTAAAATTATTGCAATTTCTACATCAAATTGTTTTTGTTTTCACAAATATTTCTCTGATCTGGCAATATTTTTCAAATAATTCCAAGAAAATTTATGGTGTCTGAGGTCAGTTATTTTATTGGAATTTTTATTGTTGCATATTACTTTAGTGTCGCTCCTTTTTATGCGTTTGATATATGGAAATTGCTTTCGATATTACAATTTATAGACACATTTAATGTCTAAAATAGAACGATTGGGAATATTTTAATGACACCAAATATTTAATTTATATTGGATTTTGAAAAAGAAATATGTTAAGAAGATATAATTTTTTAAACAAAAATTAAAACAAAAATCTTTCCGAAAAAGTAAGAACATTTATATCCTTTATTAATGTAGGTGATTGCAGTATTATACATTTGTGCTGATGTTTGTAACATACAGGAAAAATGGCATAATATCCACTTTTAAGTATACCGTTTGAGTCAGTGTCACTTTCTGATAATGATGTCCATCCGTTTGTATCTCTGTCCAGCTGGCTGTCCATATAAACGTCATGTTCGCAATTTTTGAGATAACTTAATAAAGTATGTACGAATACTTGTTTTGATGCAAGAACGAAGCCAGTTGAAATTTAAGGTAGCTCCCATACAAATGTACTCCCGTAGTGGGGTTTTAATGTCATTAACGTTATTAAAGCTATATCAACGACGTAACGAAAAACTAAGTCTTGTAGTATTATAAATCGATGTGCCAAATTATATGAGGATCTAACCATTATTTCTCACTAGTCCTTAATAAGCCCACTCCCAAATATCTCTTTGTGGGACATAAATCTCACATTTACGTTGGTATTGTAATAATAACTGGTCAAGTTAATGCAAATGAAATCAAAAATGGAGGTTTTAAATTCAGAAAATATCCTTTTCAAACACATAAATTTCACATAAAGTTTTGTATCATAATAATGTACTTCACACTTAATCATATATTTTTATACATTTTTCGTAGCTATTATTTATTACCAACAATGTGATGTAGGGTACTATATAGTCGGACTTGATCAACCACAATATTTTTACTTGTTTCTTTAATTTTATCTACGCTTTATTATTCATAACTTTAACAAGATTAAAGAAATCAAGTCTAATTGCTAAATTCAGCAATGCCGAATCTTTAATACCCTCCACTACATATGCGTGTGAGGTAAATACGTCAGGTTTCACACATATATACGCACATATACATTCACAAACGTAAACAGTAATATAAAAGTTTTTATTTAATATAACACAGGAACACTAATGAGTCGTAAAATCAATTATATTTTTCGGCTATAACTTTATTTAACTCAACCGATTTTGAAAATTTTTGAAACGGTAATGAAGCCCATATAGCTTAATTTAAATAATTCGTCGATTTACAATTGACAATTCTACGAAATTTCTTCACTTGAATTGAGAGGTTGTCTCAGAAATTTCTCTGGACTGTGGCAAATACTAAGACCAAATTTCATTGAGCTTTATCTCTTATTGTGGATGGGAAAGTGCCAACACTAGAAAGACAGACAGACAGACAGACAGACAGACAGACAGACAGACAGACGGATATAGCTTAATCGGCTCAGATTTTCATTAGATGTAATAATTTATATACATTGTGAGGTCTGATATGAATCCTTGTTATCGTTACACATGAAGAATGACAAAGTTCATAAACCCTCATCACCACTTGTGATGGTGGTGGAGGGTATAAAAAAATAAAGTTTCCAATCTAAATGAATTCCCTCTTAACTCATTAATTTTAATTAAATCTTCTTTTTACTTAAACATAAATACAGAATCATCTATAATAAAATTTATGCAAAAATCTCAGCAACAAAAAAAAACTTAAACTTCCTTTAGGGTTATTTTCACATATGAAATTCTATGGAGCAACATCATCAACATCCTCACTATAATCTACACCAATATCTTGGAAACAAACCACACACATGCATACTCTAACTGTATACCTGATTTGGTTGTTTGTTAAACAAACATTTATCTTCTGTTTACGATTTTCTAGCTTGAAAGAGACAATATGTGTGTTTCTGGTAGTGAATCTCTTAGCTCTAGAACTTTTAATCCCAAACTTATATTTCAAAACGGTAATAAACTATAATTGAATTTTCCTTATTTTCTTTCCTCCTGCTTTTTCCACAATATTTAGTATCATTCATTTTCATCACTTCGTAGAAAGTTTTCAAAAAAAATCTGTTCATATTTTTTTCTCATCGTTGTTTTCAAAAACTTTTGAATCCATAAACTCGTATGCAAAAAAAACTATAAATATTTATGCGAAAAGTAAAAAAAGAAGAAGAATAATAACTCTTTTGGATAATAGAACTCCATTGTTAACTGAATTAGGAATATTTTGTTATCTATTGTTATGAGAATTTGAAATTAATGTAGGTGTAAACGGGCTAAAGTGAAAAAATTTAGTGCCACACACACCGAAGTTTTAATAATTTAAAATTATTAGAAAAGAGATCGTAAAAAAAGATTATTATATATCATCATTTTAACTGTATTTAAGAAAGAGAAATAAATAATCATTAGAGGTAAAGAAAATTTAAGAATCACCTTATTTTATAAAGAATTTATTTGAAGAAAATTCAGGAAAATAGGAAATATTTAATAAAAAATCTATTAAAATACAATTTCCGTGTAATGCTATGAAAGAATCATCTAAGACCTCATAAAATATATATTTTTGTATCAAGCTACGTCTGTCTGTTGCAAACATACTCACGACTGGAATAATTGTTCGAATTTAATGAAACTTGGCAACATCATTTACCATTGTCCTAAGCAGTTTCCTATATAAACCAGCTATATCGGACTAAATGCCGATATCTGAGACAACCTCAAAATTGCGAAAGAGAACTTTTCTAATTTTTTCATCAAAATGTAACTGGATTTAAAAAAGTAAATCTTAAGTAATATGTTCTTCATTATCGCACTAAAAATCCGATTAATGGAATTAAGTTATAAGTTAAAATATGCACAAATTGGATATATCCTAAAATCTTTGTGTCATATAGATCGCAATTATGAAGATAATTTTCTGAAATTTATTATATATATTAATTATAATACAATAATAAACCTAAAGTAACTTCATAGTCCTGGGGTTTTTATTTTAAGCAGCCCTCTAACAACTCCCGGAATATTGTTTCAAACTCATAAAAGTATAAAATATAAACCAATTCTTTGAAATTCGGAACAAGTGTTATCTGTCTTTAATGGTAAACGGTAAACAGTTATGAATTAAGATCCGTTCTATTTTTTATTCAAATACGACACATTTAACCACCATGCCCCTTCCCGGAATATGGTTTTAAACACATAAACCTCTTTTATTACATAAACCAATTCCATTAAAATTCGGAATAATTTGTAATCTTGCTATCTTTAGTATATATTATTTATTTGATCAATCTCATCTATATTTTGATATAGCTTGCATATACATTCCCTTCCTGGAAAACAGTTATATTGAAATTTCGGGCATTATTTATTCAACTGTCTTGAATATATATTGTTAATTTGTTAAATCTTGGTCCTTATTTTAATTAAGAAGACCCCCATCCGGATAGACTTTTTTATGAGTATAAACTAATTTGATTAAAAAATTTGTCCAACTCTCTTGAATATGTGTTATTTTCTTGGCGAATATCGGTCCATACTTTGCTAAAGCTCCCATTTAAGTCTTCTTCCCGAACAAAAGTTTTAAGTCTATGAGACTCTTAAAATTTATCCAATTTTATTGAAATTTGATAAGATCATTTATTTAATAGCATCTTTAATATATCAATCTGGTTTGTTAATTTTAGAACCATATTTGGTTATTAATACTATATAAGAACAAACTCCTCGAAGAAGGCTTAAACGTTTCTTAAGTATCGACGAGTTTTGTCGGAAATTTTGTTCATGCATATTTTAGCCATCTTCAACATTATTTTTTTAAATAAATCGGCCACTAAAATGTATAACTCGGTACCAATACTTCCATAAATTTTCAAGAATATGTTACCATATTTCCCTATAGTTTTTACAGAGGCATTTTTCCGGAAGCTGTACTTAAACTTATGATCGAATATGTATCTTTTTTTGTGAAATATCTTAAAATAATGCTATTTATGTCAAAATATTAATGGTGTAGGGTATTTAAGATTTTGCACCGCCGAAGTAGGCATTCTTACTTGTTTTATTTAGAATTTTATTAAAAGGATTTTATCACCAAAATATCTTACATTAATTTTAAAAATCTATTTTGTTAAAAAAAACACATTCTATTTATTTCCCCTTCACTTTAATTTCAAAATTTATTTAATTTTATTTTATATTGAAAATATCGTAAATAACAAAATCGAATATAAATTTTTAAATTTAGCCTTAACAACACAAACAACGACAACAACTATGCGAAAATACTATAATTTGAACATAATTATTAGTTAACCGGTGGTTACTTCATTTTAGTTAGCAATTGGGAAAAACTCTTAACTTTTCAAGGCTTTTTTTTGAGTTTTTTCTTAAAATTTAGACAAAATAGTTTTCAAAACTTTTCATACGACACTCGTCTATAAAGTATTGAAATTTACTATTAACCTGTTTTTATACCCTCCAACACTAGAAGTGGTGAGGAGGGTTTATTGAATTTGTCATTTAGTGTGTAACGTTAAGAAGGAATCATCTCTGAGCTCATAATGTATATATATATTCTTGTATCAAATCAAAATCTGATTCAATTAAGCTATGTCCGTCTGTCTGTTAAAAACAAAAGTTATAAACAAATATCTGAGATAACCTCAAAATTCTGAAAAAAAAAATATTTTTTAAGACAAGAATTTAAGCTAGAATTTAGCTATAAAATAGAGTTACACAATCTTTAGCTTCGTACAAAAAATCATCAAAATCGGATAAAAAAAAAATTATAGGCATAATTTGGATATACCCTTGACGAATATCGGTTCATATTTTCCTACAACTGCCATTTAAGCTTCGTTCCCGAAAAAAACCTTAACATTTAAGATTGAGATTTTTAAACTTCGCACTAATAATGTTACTAATTTAAGGTCCCTTCCCCCTTTTTTACTGCCTTTAGTAATTAATCTAGTTTGGCATTATCGGTACATATTTGTTTATGAGACCTTTAGAATCCCACTTAACGGAATAGTGTTTTAGAATTAAAAAGTTTTAAAAAAACATGAACCAGTGTCAACGAATTTCGGAATCAAGAATATTTCACTGAGTTCTTTTAGAGGCTCTTTTCCGTAATTGTTGTTTAAACTGATGAATGAATAATCCTTTTTATGCTACAACATCTTCACTCATTCTAATTTTTGCTTAATATTTGTGATGGAGGGTACTGAAAATGTGCCATAGCCGAATATAATATTCTTACTTGTTTTAATAAAACTTTGTGATAATTTTCCTAAGCATCTGTGGTAAAGAATGGAAATGAAATTGTTGACTTTTGGAGTTTAGAGAAACAATAATGAAACTTTTTTTGTACTAGAGTTTTGTGATATTCAGCGAAAATGTAAAAAAAGATAAAAATGAAAACATATAAAAATAAATTTAAGTTAAAATAAAGTCTTTGTTGGTTGGCCCACTTTTTGGTAACTTGGTTAAATGAATTTGTTGTTTTTTTTTTGTGGATGGTTGTTTTGATTTCGTTTGTTAGTTGTAGTTGCAAATTGACAATTTAGCCTTTCACCTGTCTTGGCTTATAAATCTGTTACCAATCAAAATAAATATTAGCGAGAATTGAGGAACAAAAAGGCAAACAAAATGATTCGCCAAAAACCAAAAGAAGCTAAATATAATGTAGACAGAGAGAAAAGAAGGAATAAATGAAAACACTATCATAACTACTCTTAAATGACCAGCCATCCATCCATTTATCCAACACAAACATTCGTCTCAAATACGAAAAAAAATGAAAACATTGCACTTGATTTTTGTGGCAGATATGTTGTTGCTTTTGTTGCAACAACAACAAAATAAACTAACAAACAATATTTATTGAAATTTTTTTCAGATGTCTGTCCATTTATCGTATTTTGCGGCAGATATTTGGTTTAAAATTTGCACTTGTATTGGTAACTATTGTTTAGTGTATTTCTTCCTGAAAAAACTAAGAGTAAAACAATTGAGAGGGAGCCCTTCTATAGAGCCTTAAAAATCAAAAAGTATGGATGAAAGAAGTGACATTATTTTTTTGTAAACGATTTATCAATGATCCAGATAATAAAAGAGAAGTCTTGGTTTATATAATACCGCTACACTTTGCCTTCCACCAACTAGAGGTCAATTTTTTTTCATAAAATTCAGAAAATATTATGGATTTTGGAACGAAATCAAAAAATGTTATACACATTTTTCATTAAAACTTCTTTCCAGAGTATGAAAAAACTCGTAGCGAAATCTATATTTTCAATTGATTTTATTTTTTACTCTTCTTCGCGAAGATTAAAAAATTAAACTCTTTTTTCGATTGAAATTTTTATCTTTTTTTCGATTTTGTTCCCTGAAAAGATGACATAACGTCACTATGGTAAACAATCCCTTGACTGGTACAATAACAATAATGTGGTATTTCTTACGAAGAGAGATAAATCCTCCAAACTAGCCTGAGCTAAGGACAGTGAAGATATATTGTGCTCTTGTTAAAAGAGTATTGAAGAACACAAAAAAGTTATCCAAAAGTGTGATAACTGTTCTTGCAAAGTGACATAAAACACTATGAGGCTGATAGCATATATGTATGCAAGGAATTTTCCGCTCTCACTCCTCAGTTTGAATAAATACAGTGTTGGAAAGGCATTCAAAATACCGGCATTTAATTATTTCCTGCATTATAACTATGTCACATGTATATGTATGTATATATGTTTGAGTGTTAGTTGTGTTACCTGTGTATTGTTTGGTTAGTTAGTTTTGTTAACTAACTAATCAACTCCCAATTGTATTTCCTGCAACATGCCGTATTATTTTCAAACAAAATTGACTTTAAAGCTACACCTTGTTTTATTTTTTTTAGATGGTCTGAAAATCGAAAAAGAAAGAAAATTGGAATAGAAATCACTATAAATTTCACTTTAATTTAAATCATGTTTTAAAGGTTTCTGTCGATAGAAAGAAAGAGAAAAGTCCTACTAAACTATTTCTGGTAAAAGATTTAATTGTTTGAATTAAAAATGACCATTTTTAATTCAAAGAAAATTTCTCTGAAATTTTTCGAAACAGGAACATTTTTCTTTAAATTTTCTTTAAATTGCAAATTTTCTAGAGCAATTTAATTTTCTATAGAAAAATCCAACGTTTTATTAGGGGAAATTAAATTTGTAGAGAAAACTTTTTGTGAAAAATTTTAAGTATAAAATTTATTTTTAATTGCAAAATTAAATTTTAATAAAAATAAAAAAATTGTTGTAAAAACGAAGATTTTTAGTGAAAATTTTTCTGAGACGATTTAACTATATCCATTCGTTTATCTATCCGCCCGGCTGGTTGTCCATGTCAACATTGTTAACACTCTATAGGTCGCAATATTTAAGAAATCTTGATAAAGTTTATTGCATATTGCTATCTTGGCATAAGGACGAAGCCTATTTTAATTGACTAAATTCGGTTCAATTTTTAGGTATCTCCCATACAAATTTCACTTAGGAATGAAGTCTTAAGCTCATAATAATCGTAAATATAAAATGATTTTAATGAAGTTTGGCAATAGTTCATAGTTCTATGAATTCTAAGGCGACGTGTCCAATTATAAGAGAATCGATCTATTATTTCTCATCGGTGCCTCCCAAATTATAACTTTGAATGCCATAAAAATCACATATACATTGATATTGTAATACAAGTTGGTTGAATTAAGATAAATATAGACAAAAATCTCTTTGCGAAATTATACGAGGATCACGCCATAATTTACTTTTCCATCAAAATTCACTGAAAAACTCACAGCTTTCATATGAAGACTCAAAAATTCGCTGACAAGAAAGCTGCTAAAAATGTAGAGACATAAAAATGGCACGGGAAATGAAGTCAAGTTTTCTAAACATAATATTTTTGCTGCATAATGGATGAAGAATCGTAGGTTCTGGCAGATTTTCATGGTCACAAGTCTTGTGTTGCCAATGTTCGAGGTAATCATGAAATGTTTAGAACCCAAAAGCAGTCAAGATTTTCCAAAAAAATTCTTGGTATCGCAAACAATATGCAGTTGCTGCAAAAGAAGCCAATCATTTGTTACAACGGACTTTATATATATTTCAATTTGCATTAAGGAATATCTGAAAAAGGCTGCTTCCATTCATAAGACCCCATAAAACTCACCTTATTTTTGGCCTAACTTGGCATCCAAACTATCCGAAGCTAAGGCCGGACAAATATTTCTAGAAGATTTATCTTCTGTTTATCTTAAAAAATCTATTTCTTTTTAATAGATAATTTTTAGAAATTATTATTGATTTAAAATTATTGGAACGTTTTAGAGCCACTGAAACCAAACAATTTTACCAAACCACCAAAAATCATTTAAATTTTCAATAAAACTATAATTTTCTTTAATGCTCCAACTCTTAGTGGTGGCATTGTTAGCTCCGTCTGAGGTGAAACATTTTGTTGTAGATTTAAGAAGAAAAGTAGCAAAACCATAAATATGAATAAAAGTGGCAATGTCATTATGACAGTTAAAATTGTGGTTATATGAAAATTGTTCTTAGAGTTTTCTGTTGCTATTGCTCTGTTATTATTACAGTTGTTTGCCAATACTAAAAATAATGCATATTTTTATGAAATCTAATAGCAATAATTTAACAAATAGCAAAAAATGCAAACTGAGAGAAAAAAAACAGGGAAAAAATAATGGAATAACTAAAATTTGCCATAAAACAAATATTGACTACAAAATGGTTTAGTAGGTCAAGTGAATGAAAATTGTTACTCTGGCAAAGAAGAGTTAACAAAAATGTAACTTTAAAAAAAGCAAAAAAAAAAAAAAACAAGAAATATTTTATTTTAAGTTTTTGTTATTGCAAATGTAAAATATATTTTCACTACAATCAAATATGCATTAAAATTTGTATATGTTATTTGCTATTTCATATTTTATAGGTCATTACATAGCAATTTTAGATCCTTTAGAAGAACAATAAAAATAGAAATATTCTATATTTATTTGAGTATTTTTCTCTTTGTATACAAATAAACACCCATTATTGGATGAAACGTGCTCTTTTGTTTTCCAGCATTTTAAATGTAACGAAAATTACTCAACTGCTCGTATTTGTGGAACTGTATTGTAAAAATCGATATAATATTGAAATTCATTTAAATCCTTTACTTTGTATGCAAAACATTTTCTAAATAATGGTTGTGAAAAGGAGCTTGTAAATGGCAAAAGAGAAGAAAATAAGTAAATAAGTATGAAAGTTATATTCGGTCAAGCCCGACTACGTTATACGCTACACCACAATAATGATTATAAATGGTGGCTACGAAAAAGAATAAACAATCCTCGTACAATTTTTCTGATTTATCCTTAAGTGCAGTAATATTGCTAATTTCAACAGGCTTCGTCTTTGGATCAAAATAATAAAAATAATATCTTCAAAATTTCATCAAGATACCTCAAAAATTGCGTCCTATAGAGGGTTCACATACATCGACAGCAAGCCGAATGGACAAACAGACAGACAGACAGACGACCATAATTAAATTGACTCAGAAAGTGATTCTGAGTCTAAACTTAAAGGTGGTTGTAACACCATTTTTTCATATGTTACAAACATCAGCACAAACGTATAACACGCATATGGTGGTATAGGGTTTATATACATAAACCTTTATTTATATGGGTCTTATAGCTGTACCCTACTGTAAGTTATATAAAGAAGGTTTATTTGTTATTTGAAAATTTTGCAAACGATGAAGAATAAGCAATTCGTCCACGATGAGAGTTAACTAATCAAAAAGAGATTATGGTTCCTTTTTATAGTTCCTTGATGCGTGTCCCACGTTTCTAAATGACTGATTGATAAGGAGATGAACGAAAAAGGAATTTTTCACTAAAAATTAATTTTTTTCACAAATACTGAACTAGAACTGAACATGAATTAGAACTGAACTATAACTGAACTAGAGCTGAACTAGAATAAAAGTAGAACTGAACTTGAATTGAACTATAACTGAACTAGAACTCAACTAGGACTGAATTGGAACTGAACTAGAATTGAACTATTGCTTTTTACTAAAAACAGCATTTTCAATGGAAATTGTATTTTACGCAGAAAATTGTACCCCACTGAAAATGCAATTTTTACTGAAAATGCAATTTTTACTGAAAATGCAATTTTTACTGAAAATGCAATTTTCACTACAAACCTGCATTTTTAACAGAAGAATACATTTTTACTATGAATTGCATTTCTTGATAAAAATTGTTATTGCAAAAATCGCATCTATTTTATTTTTAATAATAATTTTCACAACGGATTTCATTTTCCACAATATCTCCCATTTGTTACTAACATTATGACAAGTGCATAATACTTAAATCACTAGTGGCAGTCTAAGGTATACAAGTTAAATTCTTGCATCCAAATGTCTCCATAAACTTGTACGTTAACATTTCTTTTCACATTGAATACACATCAGAGTATAAGGAAATGAATTTCTAATAGAGTCTCGTATGTGTTACAAATGACTTTGAGCCAAAAACAAAAATCTCCAGAAAAAAGTGAAAAATAATAAAATTGGCAAACAAAAGTAGAAAAAATTGTTGATGGTGAGAGATTTTGTCTTTCTTAAAATTGTCATCTAAAGGCAAATAGAACTAAAAGTGTTTATAAATACTCTTAAGAGTATTTGGTTAAATTATCAGGATACATAAATTTGGTTGAGATAACAACAAATTTTGAAATTTAAAAGACGGAAACGGAAACATAAATATTAAATAATATTTCAATTTTGATTTTATTTTGAGTATAAACTTTTAATTTTGTAATTAATTTTAGCATTTTGTTAAATATTTAAAAGGACTTTCTTTTCCAGGATTATCAGTACATTTTGGAAATTTTAAGGATTTTCATTATGTGGACCTATTTTTTCTTTGAGTGTAAATTTATTAACATTTTACCTTTTTTCTTTATTTTGTTTATCTTTGTGTTTCATGTTCTTTAAATAATCCTATTTTATGTTCCTGTTTGTGTTATCCCATTTATTCTCTCTTTCTCACTCTCTCTCTCTCTCTCTCTCTCTCTTTGTGTGTTTTAAATTTAAAAATGGAAATTAATTTAGAATGAAAGAGTTTAAGTTCTTGGATACAATAATCTATTTTTTACTTTTTTAAAGTTTTTCCTTCTTTTTGTATTACTTTAGATCTTAAAATATAACAAAATTCTGTTTTTTTTAATAACTATCAAATACCAGGTGAGCTTTGCTGCATCTGTCAAAACAAATTTGATATAATGGTTCCATTTCACCTGATCCCATCCACAATAAAAGTTTTTCAATGTATAATTTAAAAGGGTTTTTAGTACTATAGATTGATTTCATCCGCGCTTTTTCCCAAAATATCAGTAGTTACAATTGAAATTTGAAACTTTCGTAAAAGTTTAAAAGATATTTCGCAATTAATTTGATCTTTGTTGAGGTGGTGCCTCTCCTCATAGCCTTATCAGCCTCATATGTTGTCCTCAAAATTACTTTCGTCAATCTAAATTTCGGGACTAACGATAACTATTTGCAAACTGATTATGTATTGTATGGGAGAACTTTTTCTTAGATCCTGATAGATATTTTTTATATTCCACATATGGTCATAAGGATGTTTTAACTTTATTATTCCATTTGTAATGCCAAGAAAAAGTTATGTAAAACTCCATTAAGTATAAATATTTTTGCATCAAATCAAAATCTGAGTCGACATATTTTGCTATTGTCCTAAATATTTTCTGTTTGAAACCGGCTACATAGGTTTATAAACAATAAGGTTGGTTATGGATCGATATTTGAGACAAAATTTCTAAATCTTTCAACAAAAAGTAAGTGGTTAAAACAGAATTCAACCATATCATAGTATAAAGCTATATGTACTTCATCATTGCACAGAAAAATATCTTCATCATTGCACAAAAATAAAATTTTGATATACTCCAAAATCAGTGTGTCATATAGGACGTAACAAGGCCCAACTATTTTTCTAGCTCTATCCATGGTTTGCAATAGCTCTCATACGAAATTCTTTCCTGGAAAGCGTTTTTGAGCTTCAAAAATTTAAAGATATAAATTAATTTTTGGAAATTCGGCACAATTATTTTTCTAACTTTCGCAAATGCACGTAACTAATTTAACAAATATCGGTACATATTTTCTTAAAGCTTTCATATGAAGTCCCTTCCTAGAAAATATTTTGGAGCTTATAAAACTCTTATAAAGAGACTGATTGCTAACACATCTTTACATATTTCGAATTTTATGCATATCAGTCCAAATCTTGCCATAGCTTTCATTTACGATCCGAAAAATGTTCAAACTTAAAGACTATACAATTATTTTTTAAACTTTCTGTAATATATACCTAACTTGACAACCATTAACAGTTATTTCGGAATATGATTTTAGGCGAAAAAGACTCTTGAATATGGGTTAATTCCATTAATTACAATATTTTACTTTAAATATATAAAGAAGTCTCTTTGAAGTAACAAATTAACAATGATTCCATAATGTAAGTAATGGAGGATAATGAAGGACTAAGATCGAAAAATTCTTAACACACGTTTTTCATTAAATCTTTCAACCAGTGTATTAATTGATTAAGTTTTAAATTAAGTTACCTTTATAAAATATGATTAAAATGAGTGACCAGAAAACAAAATTATACTTTCAACAAACCCAATTTGGTCCTATAAAAAGTTGGCCAAGCATTCAAAGGTCTGCCGTAAAACTGTCTCTAATGTTATTAGACTGTATCGAGAAAACTTGCTCGTTGATATAAAACCTTTTCTTTCTCAAGCCAAAAATAGAAATCATTTTCAAAGGAGCTACCAACATACCAAATAGGAAACCAGAGCTCAGTGCTCGGCCTATTTAGAAAAAAAGCTTAAGCTAATCACTATCGAGCAAAGTTAAAAAAAACGTTAAAGGAAAAGTTTCCGAAAAAATCGTCATTTGTGATTTAAGCTATAACTCTTTTGTTAATTGTAATAATAATTTCAATCAAATAAAAAATTAAAACTGTAAGTTTGGAGGTTTCATTTTTATTATCATATATGTGTGTTAAGAATTTTTCGATCTATCTCCTTCTTAAGTATAAAAATTGATAAAGAATCACATTGTGTTTTTTATTTTATTTATTATTTTGAGAAAATTAGGAAGCCTTTGGAAATTGGCTAATATTTCGAAAAAAATGTATGTACAATTATAATATTTCGTATTTTTAAGATCTACACAAACAGAAGCACCGTGCCTTCGCAGATGCATTGATAATTTTCTATGAACCTTATTACCAACTCATTCCCGGCATTTAAAAAATATTTCGAAATATTTCTTTATTTTTTTTTTATATAAAAATATATTCATTCACAATAAGTTTAAAATTTTGCATTTTCCGTTATATTTTAAACTTGAATCTGATATCGAATAATTTGTCTTTTTTTAAATCAAAATTCATGGAAATTTGCAAAATTTTAAATTATCATATCATTTTATTAATGTCTGTATTAAATTATATATATTTTTTCAGTGTACATAAATCTTCATGTTAATAAAAATTTGAGTTCATTGAAATAGTTTTTGAATAATAGAAAATTCGTAAAACCTCTTTGTGTTCTTTGGTTTATAACATGTAAATTATTCGAATGTATTATTGTGAAGATGTTGGGATATATCAAAAATATTAAACAATTCAGAATGCTATATTCGGTTGTGCCGAATCATGAGTTGAAGTTATTGCACCAAAAACTGATTATTTGTTCATCGGCCTAAAAAATCGATTTCGTAAACAGGCCTCAATAAAACTACAATGATATTGGGGTAACAATTTTTTGAAATTACATATAAATAAAGGTACCGAGTTATACATTTTAATAATGTTACGGATGTTATTTTCCACATGAGATGCAATATAAATAATATTAATTACAATTATGGGAAACATCAGATAAATGTCTAAATTTCGAAAATTGGTCGATATTTCAGAAATTTTTAAGCCTCAAACACAATTCCAGAAATTTGTTATCATTACATTAGTAATAACAAAATAAAGTCCATTAATTGTTATAAAAAATTCTTATAATAAAGACAGTAAAAAATTGTTCAAAATTTCTTTAAAATTCCGGGAAAGTGACTTAAATGGCAGCAAGACAGTTTAATTAATAAGAATTATTAAAGACGTTTGGAAAAATAATTGTGCCGAATTTCAACAGAATTAGTATTTATTTACTCATTTTATAAGCTCAAGATTTTTCCCGTGATGAGGCCTGCTATGCTAGCTTTAGATAAATATGGAACGAGATTGGTTAAATTAATAATATATACTAAACAGCTGCACAAACAATTGTGCCCAATTTCACCATAATTGGTTTTTATTAATTAGTCTTATAAATTCATATCTCTTTTCCGGCAAGGGACTCATATGGGAGCTGTATCAAAATATGAACCGAGATTGCTCAAAATAATTGTATATATAAGAGATATCTAGTTCAATAACTGTTTCGAATTTCAATAAAAGTGTTTTATATTAAAGAATATTCCGCGAAGAGGCCTTACATGGGGTCTAGGTCAAATAGTGGTACCACTATCTTAGGCTTATTATTTCATTATAACAACTATATATCATACATTTATGTTAGTGACTTTTAAAATTGCGATATATATGACAAACAGATTTTGGGGTGTATCAAAACTTTTATATTATTTTGTCAATAACTTTTTCTTTAGATCTGATTTCGTATGATCTTATAGCTAAATCCAGTTGTTTAAAAAAATTTTAAGAGATTTTTTGAAGTTGTCTAAGACATTGCTAATAGACTCGCTACATCAGTTATATTTAAAAATGAAAAAGCTTAGTCGTCATAATTGTACTCAGATTTTGATTTGATGCCAGAATAAACATACTTAATGGAATTTGAGATTAGTCATTCTTGACATTATATATGGTATGATAAAGTTAAGGGTATACAAATGGAATATTACGAATATGGTGCATATCGTCGTATGGTCTGAAAAAGGCCAACACTCTCTTTAGTATTTTCGAAATTGAAATTTGTTTTTATAATTTCGCTTTCGATATTTTAGAAGATAAAAGTTAATTTGGAAAATTATAATTAGAAAGTGTCAAGTGAGATAATACCATGTGAATATCGGTCCATATTTCGCTACAGCTCCCATTTAAATGTCACTTCAGCAAAAATCTTTGAAATTATAAAACGTTAAAAGTCGAAAAAATTCTATTGAAATTCAGCACAATTGTTACTCTATACGTCACTTATTTAACGAATATCAGATCATATTTGACATACTTCCTATTTAATATATGAATCTAGTTTAACAATTATTGGACCATATTTGGCCATGACTCTTTTATAATACCACTTTTCTAAATAGTGTTTAAGGCTTCTTAAATATGGGTCAGTTCAATCGAAATTCAGACATTTTATACATTTTGCATTTAATATCGAAAATCTGGCATTAATATATGGTTCTATAGCAATATTTATAGATGGATTCAGAAATATGTTATGTTATTTCACTATAGACTTTATAGAGGCCTTTTTTTGTAATCGCTATTTAAGCTGATGAACAAATAATAAATTTTCTTAGTGCAATATCTAACACTTATTCTAATTTTTTAATAACGTTAGTTATTAATGTAGCATTCTAATTTGTTTTTAAGCTTTGGATTTTGACTTCGATATCGATCGATCAATCAATCGATCTATTTCTATTTTTTAATAAAATTGAGAAAATTAAATAAAAATATTAAATAAAAATTGTATGATAAAAAATTAAAAAAAAACATTCGGCAATGCCAAATCTTCAATACCCTCCACCACTAATGCGAATGAATTATTGATGTTTTGTTTCGAACTTATACATTCATACATACACTCAAAGACGTTTTTGTTATACAGCTTATGTCCAGAATAGCTTGAGATTTAAATGTAGTTCCGGAATACTTGTATATGCTTTAAAGGATTTAACACGATTACTTTGAAGGTATAAAATGGCAGCTACTTTTCACATTACCCAATATATATCATTTTAATACAAAATTCCTTATCATAATTGGTAATATTTGTTCTTTACAACTGCATATAAGAACTTGATAAAATAATTGGAAGTTTTTTTTTCTTAAAATAATCAATAGAACTATGGGACCAAAATATGAAAATATATTAATTTAATTTTTATATATGTGTTATATTAAGAAAAAAATCTTTCCAAAAATTTAGTTATTTTTTAAATTCAATACCCATTGTAGTCCTTTTTTAAAGTGATTTACAATAAAATTACATTTGAAAGCCTACAATTAGTTGTAAAAAGGAAAAAATGTAAATATTTATCTTGTTTGTGGTAAAATTGTAAGTAAATATGGATTCGAAAAGAAGAAGAAAAAAGAATTTTCAAAATACTTTTTTTTAAAACGAAAATACATTTCTACAACTGCTCTTGATACTTAAAAGATTTTCAATCTATTTGAATGAAAATGTGGAAAATGAATTCTTTATAAACTAACAACAAATATGGGTCAAATAAATTGTAAGTAAATAAAGAAAAAAAATTAAGGAATTTTTTAATAAAACTGAGAAAATTAAATAAAAATATTAAATTTAAATTGTATGATAAAAAAATTAAAAAAAAGACTCGGCAATGCCAAATCTTCAATACCCTCCACCATTAATGCGTATGAATTATAGATGTTTTGTTTCGTACTTACACACTCACACATACACTCAAAGACGTTTACAATATACAAAAGTTTTCTTAAATATAACACTGAACACCCAACGAGTCATTTATTAATTATATATTTTATTTACTCTTTTTACTGAGCCGATTTTGATCATTTTTGAAATAGAAGTGAACAATACAGGTTGCTTCAGTTATCAGTATATATCTTTTAATATACTAAACTCATTTTGCTGGTTTTAAATAGAAATCTTCTCTGGATTATAACATATACTCGTGCCCAATTTCAATGTGCTCTGTCATTTATTGTGAATGTGGGCGTGCCAATATTAGAAAGATAGACAAACGTACAGGCAGACAGATGAACATAGATAAATCGACTCAGATTTGATGTAAGAATATATATACATACATTATAGGGTCTAAGAAAATACCTTCTTAGCGTTACATATTAATACATAACTGTGAGAGTTCTCAACTTTAGTACCAACTACTTTCTCAAGGAACTAATTTACTGGACAAAACATGGGACAGATAAGTTCAGGTGAATGGGTATCGTCCATGTAAAGAAGATATTAATGATCAAATATCAAAAAAAAAAAAAAACTAAAAGAGCGAGAGTACCAAGTACTTCCTCAAGGAACTCTTTTACTGGAAAAAACGTAGAACGGATAAGGCCAGTAGGAGAGGTACCTCCCATACAAAGCAAATTTAAATTACTAATATTTTATTTAATAATGAAAGAGTTATATTTGCAGCGATGCCCTAATTTTTGTCTTTGGCAAAACGAAGGTCGCCGGTTCTGCTAGTTTTAATAAAAATTTAATAAAAATTTAAAATTTATATATTTTTTATACTTCAAATCAATTTTAATTAAAGTTATTAACAAATATTAATAAGAGTGTTATTGAAATAACATCCTTACATATTATATATTTTGTAAGTGCACTTTTATTGCTCTTAATTAAAATCCGTGAGTGTATAAATTCGACTGTTTGTTTTTATTTCGACATTGACATTTAGAAAAATATATATAAAAGGGGAGATATTAAAAAAGTCTTAACTACACATACATATAAATAAAAGCGAAACCACATAATTTACAATTTTAATTTAATTTATACCCTCCACCACTAAAAGTTGCGAAGAGAGAGACTCATATAAGACCCCATATTGTATATATATTCTTGCATAAAGGATTAAATCGATTTAGTAAGAACGTTATAGCTAAAAATATAACTAATTTTATGTCTCAATAAGTGTTCCTGTATTATATTTAGGAAAAACTTTAATGTAATGTACACGTTTGGGAGTGTGTCTGTATGAAACTTAACGTATTTACAACATACGAATTTATGGAGGAGGGTATTGAAGATTCGGCGCAAGTGGACACATTATGAATTTTTATGCAACCTTTTTCTTCATGTATACAGCTTGTCATACTAAGAACTTTTTGGTAAATTTTGATTGCTTTTGGATCCAAAACTTTTCTTCAAATTTCCCTGGGACATCAGCAGTATTAAATTTCATCCTTAATATTGCTAGGAAAAACTTTCGGCATTTATTATGCAGCAAGAATTTTTTTTGAAAATTTGATTTAGATTTCCGTGCTCTAATTTTTTAGCAAAGTTCCTGTCAATTTGTAATATTCTTGTATCAAATCATAATCTTAATGACTTTTATGTTCGTGATTCTGAGTCGAACCGTATACCTAAATGTGGATGCAACACATCAGCACAAACGTATTATATCTCAACCAACTAGAGTGGATTATGCAAAAATAAATCTTCAAAGATCCTTAGCGATTCAAGCAATATAGTCAAAAGTTCCTACTAATTATTTGATTTCAATATTCTTCCAATAAGACTTCGAAAGAATCTTGAAATATTTACAGAATTTTCTAATCTCTCAATTCCCATATATTGAGAACACACACAGTTGCCATCCAGAATTATAATGATTTTATAATCATTATTTTTTCCAATAATAATTATTTCATCACAACTATTATTCTTTCACTCCAAAAAATACACAGAAACAAAATATAATTAATTACCAAATTATCAGTATGTGCCATCAAATGTTAGACATGAGTAAAATGAAAAAAAAACTACATGACCACACAAATTATCCCTCAATATTTAAAAAAAAAATCGAATATAATTATCATTGAACATTATTATATTTGAACAATTAGATTAAATATTATATTCAGACTCAAACACAAAGAAACACACACACACAAGCACATTATGCATTTCCATAGATAAATCTGTATTTAAAAATGATTTCTTTAGTTCTCTTTGATTTTCAATTAATTAAAAAGAAACTAAATATTTGAAATGATCCCATAAAGATTGTCTATCAATGACAAGACCAAACTATTTGTAATTTTATGTACCCTACTCTTTCAGAAGCGATAATAGAAGTTTGTGTTTCATTGATAAATCTAATTATTTGACAAAATGACCTTTCGATGTAATTTTGTGAATACATTTGAAATTATTCTTAAATGATAATTATTTCTATGTAATTACAAGATCTTTTCTCTATATAAAAACAAAATAATTTAAAATATTTTTTTGTTTTTATTAAGAAAAATATTGAAAAAGTTTTCTTAGAAATTTGGGAATTTAAAATTTAAATAAAATTTTAATTAATTTTGTAATTTTCTAAATAAGAAATGGAATCGCAACGATCTTAATACACAGAAAAATTGTGTGTCATTACTGCTCGATATTTATGCAGTGACTACAGTGAAGAATGAGTTCGGATGAAATTTTCAGAATATGAAACGGTTTAACTGTGTCCGCAAGCCTTATGAAATTAATTTATTCGATTATTTGTTAAAATTTGTATTTAAAATTACAAAAATGTATGAACCAACATCTGAGAACGACTGAACGACTGTATTTCCGATATCTTCTGATAAAAAATAATTAGATTTAAACAAGATAATATACAAAAATAGTTTAGATTTTGCATATAAGTCGTTTTCAATTTCCTATTCAAAACAGATTCCCGTTCAAAACCAACTCTATCGGTTTATGGCAAAAATTACCGATATCTGAAACAACCTCAAAATTTAAAAAAAAAAAACTTTTTAAGATTTAATTTTTAAGACTAAAATATGTAAAATTTTAATATGCCCCAAAAGCTGTGTGCTATATGGGTCGAAATTTTTAAATTAATATTCTTTTTTGATTTTGATACATTATTTGATCCATTTATGACCCCTTAAAGCTTATAAAACTCTTAAATATTAACCGATTCTATTGAAATTTGACATAAATAATTTCCTCATCGTGTTGTTATTAATTTTTTAATATCGGTCTATATTTTTCTATAGTTCTCATATTACGTCCCTCCCCGGAAAGTGGGTTTGGGCTTATAAAACTTTTAAGTAATATCAGACCATATTTCGTTGCAGTAAAAATGTTGGATTTAATAAGAATACTTGTGATGTAATTCAGTAATAGTTCATATTTTACTATAACACCTTAATAAGGCCCCAGTCGGAATGGGGTTTAAAATTTTAAAAATCTTAAATATTATCTTTTTCACTGAAATTCGGTACATTTATCTTTATACCCTCTAATACCTCAAGTTGTGAAGAACTTTATCATACCCAAAAACTAATATATATTTTTGCATTAAATCAAAATCTGACCCGATTACACTATATCCGTCTGTCTGTATTTTGTTGCCATGCCCACATACAAATTAATTGACAGAGCAATGAAATTTGCCCTGAGTATTTGTTTTGCCCTGATAGCTTTCCTAATAACTGAAACATTGAAATATGGATGAGTAAAGGTCTTATTTAATTAGAACAAGGGATATTGGTTTTCTCCTTGAAAACAAAACATGTCCTATATCTTCAAAACTGTTGGGACAATTTTTAAGAAATTTAGCACATAGATTTACCACAATATGAAATAAATAAAATATATCTTTTTTCAGATAGGACTAGAACATTACTATCCCTGTTTCAGATATAGTTTTTTGTTTAACATAACTATGAATCGTTATACAGTACGCCAGACAAATTGTCCGAATTCAATGATTGTTTTCAGATACAATACAATATTTAGATATCTTACATAGTTTTCTGAAATTCTTTACTTTATACAATGCTGCTGATCATTATTAATAGTAAATGTTGAATTTTTTCAAATTGGTTGATTGTAAACGTGCGTACTAAAATTTAATACTTGTCCTTGATCAGGTCTTCCACATGCTTCTAATGCCTATTTTATCTTTTAACGTATTCGGTAGGAAAACAACCCGGATTAAAAACATAAATGCCCAAAAAGTTCCTGACAGTAATCTTACTCAAAATTTAGACGCGAAAAGTAAAACACGATTAAAGTCAAGTTTGCTTAAAAAATATTTTTGCTGCATAGTGGATGACAAAACGTCTGTTCTGCCAGATTTTTCATAAATTTCTTGTCAAAATTTTATGTTGCTGATATTCGAGGGAATACTGAAGAAAATTTTAGAACCAAAGAGCGGTCAATATTTCCCAAAAAGCAACAGGCACAAAAGAAGGCAATCAATACCGATCTTTACATCAGGGAGTGTTTACAAAAAAGGTTGCTTCCACTTATAAGACTTCATAATGCATCCAATTATCTTTTTATCATTGGAAAGGCATTGGGCTCAGGTTGCAAAAATTCAAGAGTACAAAAAGGTGACCAACAGTATGATAGATTTTAAACGGAGATGGACTTCCTGTTCGTACAAAGTAACAAAAACACGAATGGAAAGGGTTTAAAAGGTTTAAAATTTCATCAAATTGTTTATGTGTTTTTTAGATTTTAATAATAATTTTAATCAAGTAACAAAATTAAAACTGTAAATTTACATAAGAAAAAAGTCAAATCGACTTTAAAAACCTTTTAATTTTAACTGAATGAAAAAAAATTTAGTCAATATCAATTCAATTATGTTTTCAACGATTATTTTGCTAAAATTTATTTCTGTGTATCATGGTTTCATTCGTGTGTTAAGAACAATTTGATCTTACTCCTTAATACCTAAGATAGCAATGAAAACCACTCGTATACCGCCTCAAATGGTCGTTACAGTCCTAATTAATTCATCTTAACTAGTATTCATTAAATTAGTTAAAATTTTTCAATTTTTTTTTTCTTAATTTTTCTCCTCCTCTTCTCGATTAAAAGATCACAACAAAAATAATAACAAAATAATGAAAGAAGCAGAACAACAAAGAGAAAATACAAACTTTAGTTATTCAAATATTTGGCATGACATTGAGTATCTTTCAAAGTCTTAAAATATTTTCCAATGACATTTGCAATTGTAGTCTTCAATTTCGTATTGAAAATGCCTTTAATATTGGATTTATATTTTCTTTTGCGGTTTTACCAACAAAAACTGATTTCCATCAATTTTCCTTCACATTCAATACAAAGATGACTTAAAAGTCATCAGCGCTTTTGTATTTTATAGTTGTTTTGATTTTGTTTTATTATACTCTCCCCTACCACAAGTGGTGAGGAAGGTATATAAACTTTGTCGTTCCATGTGTAACGCTAAGAAGGAATCATCTTAGACCCCATAATGTAAATATATATTCCTGCATCAAATCAAAATCTCTAGTCGATTTAGTTATGTTCGTCTGTCTGTGTTTGGCAAGCTCACATTCACAATAATCGATAGAGGTCAATGAAATTTGACCTGAGTATTTTTTATAGTCTTGAAAAGTTTCTACTTAAAAACAACAAAATCGGTTCTATACATCAAAAGATATAGACCGTTATCTGAGGAAACCTCCAAGTTCCAGCGAAGAATTTTTGTAAAACTGTGAATTAGAAGTCGACAAAATAGAAAAAGATTTTGTTATAACATAAAGTTATATAAACTTCATCATCGTTCTAAAAATTATCAGAATCTGTTCAGCAGAAAAATGACTCATTAATTGTTCGTGTATTGTTTGTAGAACACTTTTATACATTATATCGTGTGTGAGTGTGTATGTATAAAACATAACGCATTTACTTACGAATTTGTCGTGGAGGGTATTGAAGATTCGGCATATACTTATTTTTTTTTAATTTCAGTTCCATTTCATGGTCTGACTGCATAAACTGACTGACTAAAAGTTGTCTTGATTTGTAGTGGTTGGTCTGGGGGAAATCTCGCGTCTCGTTTTGTAGTCAAGTTTTGAAGTCTTGATTGTTTGGTTACAAGCATCAATTAGAAAATAAATAAAAGAGGCAAAAATTGTATATTGTTAATAGTTAAAGTTGGAAAAAATCATTTAAAGTTTTTATTTATTTATTTTTTATTTTTTATTTTTTGTTAATCGTTTAGATGTTAGATAATGTTTGTTGTGTTTAACTGGTTGTAAAGACATTATATTTAAAGATGACGCCAAGGATTTAAATTAAAGTGCATGAAAAGATGAAACGGAAAAAAAACTAAAAAAACCGAAAAGAAATTTTCGTGGTTTTATAAAAGACCACCCTGCTAGTGGATTTAATGAGAAAATGTTTGATTAAGGTAGATTTTATTGTAAATAACATCTCATATCCATCAATATGTTGCAATACTCCTGTTCCACGGAACGTAAGTCACTTGATATACCAATAGAGGCAGGACCAGATCATAGCCTCGTTTAGGACAGTAGACTGTTTAATTTTCACAATCTACAGTCTTGATTAAGAGACAAGTCTGTAATCTTGATTAAGAGATTTAACTATAACGCTGCTTAAGTAATTCGTTTATGATACTAGACTATAGTATCGGTTAAGAGCCCAGATTATAATGTCGGTTAAGACACTAGACATTAGTCTTGGTGAAGGGACATAAGACATTAGAATTTTGTTTTAATTAAAAGTTTAGACTGTATTCTCGGAAAGCTGAATTTTTCACTGATCTCATATTTTTCATTAAAAGTTGAATGTTTTCACTAAAAATGTATAATAATAAAATGTATAATAAATAATAATAATAATAATAATAATAATAATAATAATAATAATAATAAAATAATGATAAACAAATTTCTCATATAAAATGTATTTTTACCAAAATGATCATTATGTATTGAAGTGCATTGTGTTAAAATTCTAAAAATTAAAAAATGTTAGTTTTTTTACTAAAAATTTCACTATTCACTATACAAGAATTTATCAATAAAAATTACATTCTTCACTAAAAAATGCATTATTAACTAAAAATTGCATTTTTCACTAAAAATTGCATTTTTCACTAAAAATTGCATTTTTTACTAAAAATTGCATTTTTACTAAAAATTGCATTTTTCACTAAAAATTGCATTTTTCACTAAAAATTGCATTTTTCACTAAAAATTGCATTTTTCACTAAAAATTGCATTTTTCACTAAAAATTGCATTTTTCACTAAAAATTGCATTTTTCACTAAAAATTGAATTTTTCACTAAAAATTGAATTTTTCACTAAAAATTGAATTTTTCACTAAAAATTGCATTTTTCACTAAAAATTGAATTTTTCACTAAAAATTGCATTTTTCACTAAAAATTGTATTTTTCACTAAAAATTGCATTTTTTACTAAAAATTTTATTTTTCACTAAAAATTGCATTTTTTACTAAAAATTGCATTTTTCGCTAAAAATTGCAATTTTCAAAAAAAAAAAAATTAATTTTTCACTTGAAGTTGCATTTTTCATTAAAAAGTGCATTTTTCACTAAAAATTTCATTTTATTTAAAAATTGCATTTTTCATTAAAAATTGAAAATTTTCAATAAAAATTGAAAATTTTCACTAAAAATTGAAAATTTTTACTAAAAATTGACAAATTTCACTAAAATTGAAAATTTTCCACTAACAATTGAAAATTTTCACTAAAAATTTAAATTTTTCACTAAAAATTTAAATTTTTCACTAAAAATTTAAATTTTTCACTAAAAATTTAAATTTTTCACCAAAAATTTAAATTTTTCACTAAAATTTAAATTTTTCACTAAAATTTAAATTTTTCACTAAAAATTGCAATTTTCAAAAAAAAAAAAAAAATATTTTTCACTTGAAGTTGCATTTTTCATTTAATTTTAATTTTTCTTTAAAAATTGCATTTTTCATTAAAAAATTTAAAATTTTCACTAAAAATTGAAAACAAATTGACAAATTTCACTAAAAATTTAACATTTTCACTAAAAATTGAACATTTTCACTAAAAATTGAAAATTTTCACTAACATTTGAAAATTTTCACTAAAAATTTAGATTTTTCACTAAAAATTTAAATTTTTCACTAAAAATTTAAATTTTTCACTAAAAATTTAAATTTTTCACTAAAAATTTAAATTTTTCACTAAAAATTTAAATTTTTCACTAAAAATTTAAATTTTTCACTAAAAATTTAAATTTTTCACTAAAATTTAAATTTTTCACTAAAAATTTAAATTTTTCACTAAAAATTTAAATTTTTCACTAAAAATTTAAATTTTTCACTAAAAATTGAAAATTTTCACTAAAAATTGCTTTTTGCATTTTCAATATTTTTTCGTAAAAATTTTATTTTCTCTTAAAACTTAATTTTTCATCTAAAACTCCATTTTCACTTATATATCATTGAAAATTTATTTTTCACTAAAACTAGCATAACACTAAAATTAGCTCTTTGAAGCTAAAATATTTTTCTTCGACTATAATTATTATTCGACTGGTAATCGAGTCTATACCTCGATTATAGATTAAAACATTTATATTTACTTATTATTTATAGTCAGTCCATGGGATTATAATCTCTCTTTCGACTTTGGACTACTGTCAGTCTTTTGTCTGGAGATTTGACTATCAGCAGGCTCTCGATGTAAATGAAGCTATATTTATTGTTCCTCATCTATTTGCAATCTCTCTTAATTAAAAGTACTTTAATTAGTTTCAAATTTTTTTACTTTTAGTTGATGACTTTGACATTAACGTGATTTTCTTTGTTACAGCATGATTTAAAGAAAATTCAAATGAATATAATTAAAAGAAAATCTTTAACTCAATAAAATGGAAAATATATTTTGTTTACTCTCATGACAAAAACAAAACTCTAAATCCTTGTTAATCATCTCATTAATTGCTGTTTGTCTTATTTTGAAAATAAAATATAAGAAAATCTTTCTTTGCACCCTTCACCACCACAATTCGTGATAAGGGTGTATATTGACTTTGTCATACCATATGTAATGCACAGAAGAAATCATTCAAGACACCATAAAATATATATTCCTGCATCAAATCAATCTGAGTCGATCTGTCTGAAACGTCTAATGAGTGGAATAATTGTTTAGTTAAATTTTGTCACATCTTTGTTATTATTCGGTCTATTAGTAAAAACGTTATAAATCGATATATGAGATAACCTCAAAATTCTGAAAAAGAGCTTTTCTAGATAATTTATGTACTATATTGTCGTACTAAAAATCATTAAGATCGGATCAGTAGAAAAATGGTTAAGGGTAGAATATTCAGAATATTGATACACCTCAATACACCAATTTTATGAAGTTTGACAAAATTTTTCTTCTGGAATACAGTTTTATATTGTCCATTGCATGGGATATTCCTTTGTTCAGCACTAGAATTACCTTCTTTATGAAGTTGGCCAACAAAAACTTGGTCTTCGTCAAGATTCGATGCAACCGAATATAACATAATTACTTGTTTCATTATAGCCTTCACCAGCATAGGTGGTTGGAGTATTATGCATTTGTGCAAAAATTGTAACAGGGAGAAGAAATTGTGCTACCCCACTTATAAGAATTCAGAATCGCTTTTTAAGTCGATTTAACGGCGTCCGTTTGTCCATCTGGTTGGTTGACTGTCCATTGTAAACCTTGTGAACAAAATGTAGGCCACAGTTTTAAATATATCTTACTAAAATTTGGCAAGGATGATGTCCATTAAAATTGGTAATGATGGGTCCATTACTTCACCTAGCCCCCATTCAATTGTTCTAACACAAATGGGGTTTTAAAAAGTCCTGAATATAAAGCGATTTTAAAGAAAATTTGCACATATATGTATAGTATTGTATTTCTGACATCGATCCATTATTTCCCCCTTAAAATGTCTCTTTTAATTATAATTATTATAATTATTATCACAATACCAACATGTGCGTTGGTATTATGATAAGAATGAGTAAAACTACCGTAAATGTAAGCAAAAATCTATGTACAAAATTTAACGTGGGTCGGTCCATAGCTCCCATATTGTACTCTCGAAAAAGTTCTTTTAAAACGCACAAATGCTTCATAAAAATTAGTACCATAATGCACTGCACTCTTAAGCTCAAATTAGAAAATATATTTATACGAGGGTCTTTCATTAATTCTTGTTAGCTGCCATTAATAACCAACAATGTGGTGTAGGGTATTAAATAGTCAAGCTTGACCAACTATAACTTCCTACTTGTTTTTAATTTAATTCATTTTGAATTTAAATTAAAACCTTTAATTCTGACTTTTTATGTTTTTATTCCCTGACTCTTTCCGTTTCTGAACAATTAAACAAATGTTACAATACTATTAAGGCTGCTTTTTAAAATCAATTGTTTTAGGGAAACTTTAAGACCAATCCCTAAAAGTAAATTAATCTTCTCTTAGACTAAATAAAATCCAATCATGACTTTAAAATAGAGGAATGAAAAAAAGACACAAATAACAAAATGCTTTACAACATTGATGATGATCATAATAGCGAAAATGATGATGAGGATGTTAATGATGACGTCTACGTCTACTTTGGCGATCCCTATTTATGTAGAATTTCTTTTGCCACAAAAATTTTTTTGTTGCTTTGTGGCAAATCAATACAATGTGTTTTAGTTTATTTGCCTTTTTTCCATAAAAAGAGAACCATAAACTAAATCAGAATTTAGTTCACAACTCGCAAAATGAAAATTTTCAATCTTAAAATTGGCGAAAAAAGTATCTTTAAAGTGTGTGTTGTTGGTGTTGTTGTAAGTAGTTTCTTTTTTTTTCCTTCTTAAATTATGTATTGTTTTGTGGCTGCCAGACTTTAAGTGTCTTTTTGTGGCCAAACAATTGTATGCGAACGTTAAAGACCAAATAATTTAGATCACGAATTTCTTGTCGTATGCAAATTAATCAATAACGAAACTCAACACAAACAATTCAACTAAAAATATATATTTTTATACCCTCCAACACCAGGGTATATTAATTTTGTCAGACTGTGGGTAACGCTAAAAAGCAAAGACCTAAAAACCCATAAAGTATATAATCATGCATCAAATCAAAATCTGATTCGATTGAGATATACCCGTCTGCATGTCCGTTTGTAGAAAACATTATCATGCCATGAATAATTGTCCGAATCCAATGAAAATTTGTCACAATATTTATTATTGTCGTAGGCAACTTCCCATTTAAAACCAGCTATGTCTAACATCAAAATCGGACCTAAAGTTATATATTTAAATATTTAAAATTTTGTTACACCCCAAAATTAGTGTGGCATATAGGTGGCGATTTTAAATATAATTTTCTGAAATTTGACACATATATTTACTTTGATATAGGGATCAACCCTAGTTTCCATATAAGCCCTCATCCCGGAATATGGTTTGAAATTTATAAAACTTTTTAATTAAGATCAATTCTATTGAAATTCAGCACAATATGTTATGTATATGCATCGAATATATGCCACGAATCTGACTAATATAAGTCCATGTTTAGCTATTGTTCCTATATAACGCCCAATGCCAGAAAGTGTTTCATATATACCAATTTTATTGAAATTCGGCACAATCATTTTTGTAATTGTCCTAAATATATGTTGCTAATTTGAACAATGATGTTTTTCTATAGATCCCATATAGGGACCATTCTCGAAAAGAGTTGAGCTTTTACAAAGTTCAGATTATTCAGAATTATTTTTCTAACTGCCTTCAATGCAGGTAGTCCATATTTTGCTATAGATTCCATTTAATGGTTGTTAGCTTATAAAAGTTCAACTAATTTTATTGATATCTCTGTCCGTTTATTGAAATCTCTTTTATATATGTAACTAATTTGACAATTATCGGGCTATATTCTGTTATAACTCTCCCGGAATAGGGTTTGCGCTTAAAAGGTTCTTAAATATAGACCAATAGCATATTCAGCTATTATCAATATATATGAAGCCTTTTTCAACTCACGCAAATGTTTGGATAGTGTATGTGGTGGGTGGTATTTAAAATTCGGCACAGCCAAATACTGATTTTTTCTTTAAACTTAAATATAAATTTCATCTCTTTAAAAGCAACAAACAACAACAACAACGTTAACAAATAAAATATCGAAAAAAGGAAGTTACAATGAAAATGAAAATGAAAAGTATTGAATAAAATAAGATGAATTCAACGAAATGGACAGACTCATGAACCAGACACATGGACGGACATTTTTATTTTGTTTGGCATAAAAATTAAAATGAAATTGATTTTTTCCTTATTATTTTGTTGTTTTGTAGTTGTTATTGTATTTTTTCAATTACTCAAAATAATCAAATTTATTTTGTTATTTCCTCTTTTTTCTTGTATTAAATGTTGTTACTTTGTTGCTTCAAATAGACAAAATATTATTAAATGATTTATAACAGACGCTGAAAAATAACATTAAAGGGAATTAAATTACCTAAAAATGAGGTTAATTCCTGTGGACAAAAAAATATTTTCATTAAATGAAGATTTTTTATAAAATTTTGTGACAAAATAACGAATAAATTTTTTGTGAAAAATTCAATTTTTTTGTGAAAAATTCAATTTTTTGTGAAAAATTCAATTTTTTTGTGAAAAATTCAATTTTTTTGTGAAAAATTCAAATATTTGTGACAAATTCAATTTTTGTGAAAAATTCAATTTTTTGTGAAAAATCAATTTTTTGTGAAAAAATCAATTTTTTGTGAAAAATTCAATTTTTTGTGAAAAATCAATTTTTTGTGAAAAATTCAATTTTTTGTGAAAAATTCAATTTTTTGTGAAAAAATCAATTTTTTGTGAAAAAAATTGAAAATTCAATTTTTTGTGAAAAATTCAATTTTTTTGTGAAAAATTCAATTTTTTTGGAAAAATTCAATTTTTTGTGAAAAATTCAATTTTTTTGGAAAAATTCAATTTTTTTGGAAAAATTCAATTTTTTTGTGAAAAATTCAATTTTTTTGGAAAAATTCAATTTTTTTGTGAAAAATTCAATTTTTTGGAAAAATTCAATTTTTTTGTGAAAAATTCAATTTTTTTGTGAAAAATGCAATTTTTTGTGAAAAATTAAATTTTTGTGAAAAATTCAATTTTTTTGTGAAAAATTCAATGTTTTGTGAAAAATTCAATTTTTTTGTGAAAAATTCAATGTTTTGTGAAAAATTCAATTTTTTTGTGAAAAATTCAATTTTTTGTGAAAAATTCAATTTTTTTGTGAAAAATTCAATATTTTGTGAAAATTCAATATTTTGTGAAAAATTCAATTTTTTGTAAAAATTCAATTTTTTGTGAAAAATTCAATTTTTTTGTAAAAATTCAATTTTTTGTGAAAATTCAATTTTTTGTGAAAAATTCAATTTTTTGTGAAAAATTCAATTTTTTGTGAAAAATTCAATTTTTTGTGAAAAATTCAATTTTTTGTGAAAAATTCAATTTTTGTGAAAAATTCAATTTTTTGTGAAAAATTCAATTTTTTTGTGAAAAATTAATTTTTTTGTGAAAAATTCAATTTTTTGTGAAAAATCAATTTTTTGTGAAAAAATTGAAATTCAATTTTTGTGAAATTCAATTTTTTGTGAAAAATTCAATTTTTTTGTGAAAATTCAATTTTTTTGTGAAAATTCAATTTTTTTGTGAAAAATCAATTTTTTTGTGAAAAAATCAATTTTTTTGTGAAAAATTCAATTTTTTTGTGAAAAATTCAATTTTTTTGTGAAAAATTCAATTTTTTGTGAAAATTCAATTTTTTGTGAAAAATTCAATTTTTTGTGAAAATTCAATTTTTTGTGAAAAATTCAATTTTTTTGTGAAAAATTCAATTTTTTTGTGAAAAATTCAATTTTTTGTGAAAAATTCAATTTTTTGTGAAAAATTCAATTTTTTGTGAAAAATTCAATTTTTTGTGAAAATTCAATTTTTTGTGAAAAATTCAATTTTTTGTGAAAAATTCAATTTTTTGTGAAAAATTCAATTTTTTGTGAAAAATTCAATTTTTTTGTGAAAATTAAATTTTTTTGTGAAAAATTAAATTTTTTTGTGAAAAATTAATTTTTTTGTGAAAAATTCAAAAAAATTTAAAAAAGAGCAGTTTTTAGTGATAAATGCAATTTTAAGTGAAAATTTAAAGTTTTTAGTGAAAACGTAAATGAAGTTTTAAGTGATTTTTTTTCAAAATCTAAATCTGAGCCGATTAGCTATGTCTGTCCGTCTGTCTGTTAAAATTATTCTCAGGCCTAGAGCAAATGCCCCAATTCAATGAAACTTTACCACATTGTTTGGCGTTGTCTTAAGCAGTTTTGTATTAAAATTCAATTACATCAGTTTATTATCAAAAAGTAATACACCGATATCTGAGACAAATTCAAAATTCCGAAAAATTACTTTTTGCACTTCATTTCAGGCATAAATATATCTCGACAATAATTTTGGTCATTGAATGGAATTTTTACATTCATCTTTAATTTTTTTATAAAAACGAAGGAAATTTTCTATACAAACTTTATCAAAAATTTTTTTATCAAAATTGAAATTTATTTAATTTTATAGAAAAAATTATGAAAAATTTTCTAGAAAAAATTGTAAAAAAATTTCTTTAAAAAAATATCAAAAAATTTCTAGAAAAGGAAAAATTACGATTAAATAATTTATCAAAAATTGTTCACAGAAAGAAAATTAATTTCATTTTTAAAGAATATTTTTCCAAAAAATATTATCGAAAAAAATCGAAAATTTTTTAAACTTTTTTACCAAAAAAAAATTATTTAAAATTTTCTTTTAAAAGAGAACGGTTTTCTACGGAACCAACTAAACATAATTATACGAACCTTAAGAAAAACTTTTTTATTTTACACAAATAAAATTAAATATTTGAACTTTTAATAACTGGGACACAAAATCCTATTGTTAACCGATTTAGACACAATAAAAATAAGAAAATTTTACCAACATTGTGTTTTGTTCATAATTTCTTGTAATTTTTTCTGCAAACAAAAGATCTTTTTTGTAAAAGGGACAACAACAACAACAAAAAGTTCAAAAAATGTTTCCCCTAATTTGTTTCTATTTAATTTTTTATATGAATGAGGTCTTGAACTTTGCTTTGTTTTCAATTTTATAGTTTTTAAGTTTCATACTTCTAAACTACGAAAAAACAACAAGTAAGAATGCTACATTGGGCTGTGCCGAATCTTTAATACCCTCCACAACTATCATAATGCAAAATTTAGCATGAGTTGAAGTTATTGCACAAGAAAACTTATTATTCGTCCATGAGCTTAGACATCGGTTACGAAAAATGGCCTCTATAAAAACTTTAAAGCTGTTAGAACTAAAATCGATATAAAATTTGTTACAAATATTGAAAATATTAAGATCAGAAGTCTAGAATACCATTCCGGAATGAGATAAAACCCTTTTCTGGGGATGGACCTGAAATGGGAATTATAGCAAATATGGACCGACATTCGTTAAATTAGTAACGTATAGCACAATAATTTTATCGAATTTCAATAGAATAGTTTCATTTTTAGGAATCTTATTTCGTTAAAGGGTTATTTCCGGGAAATGGTCTTAAATATTATCTATATCAACCAATATTCGCCAAGAAAGTAAGTAAAGTCATTATGCAAAATTGTAATAGAATTCACATTTATTAAGGAACTTTATAATCTTAAACCCGTTTTCCGGGAACGGGCCTCATATGGGAGGTTTAGCAAAATAGGTACTGAAATTGGTCAAAGATATATGTTCAAGAAAATTATTTGTGCCGAATTTCAATAGAATCGGTTCATATTTAAAAGTTTTTTAAGCTAAGAATCCTATTCCGGGAAGGGGTCTTATAGAGGAGATGAGCCAAAAAATGACACAAGCTATATCTGGTGTCATTATTGTGTCAAAAATATATAAATGGCAAATTTAAGAAAATTATCTTTGAAATTGCCGTCTATACGACACACAGATTTTGGGGTGTATCAAAATTTTGCATATTTGAGTCTATAATTTTGTTTTCCCATTGCACCGATTTTAATGATTTTTTATACGAAGATGAGGAACATGTTTTTCTGAACCAATAAGACTGGTTTTGAATGGGAAACACCACAGATTCTGATGTGATGCAGGAATATATTCTTTATAGGGACTGAGATTACTTCTACTTAACGTTAGACACGGAATAACACTAGTGGTGGTGGAGGGTATACAAATTGAAAATGAAACTTTTTTTCCGCTAACAACAATAACAAAAATTTACAAAACTTTCGTTCATTTTGTGGCATATAATTATGTAGAGAAAAGTTTTAAGCTAAAAGTACTTATTGTTGTATTTTGCTTGCAACATTAGCAAAAGGATTGCAAATAAAATTTGCAACAACAATAAGTTGTGGTCGTGTCATGTAGCGCTTTACTTTTTAATGGTCATGATGGGATTTCATTTTTTGCTCTTTTAGAAAATTATTATTTTATTTTTTTTGCTGTAAAATTTCTGTTCAATAACAATAATCGCTGAACGGCTGCTGCTGATGTTAAAATAATAAAAGTTAAATTTTTTTATTGATATTTGCTACCAAATCAACTAAATAGTTAAAGCTTCTTTTTTTTCAACAAATATTTGCGGCAACTAAGTATGTATCATAATCGAAAAAAAACAACAAAGAATACATTAAATTTAATAAAACTCAGGGGAGAATTTCTAAGCAAAGACAAAAGTTCAGGAGATCTTTAACATGTTTAAGGAGAAATTTTTGATTTTAGTTGAGAGAAATTTTTTTATAAAAATATTTATATTTTATTTTTGCTTTTTTTACCATAAACGATTTGCCGTTTGAAAACTCATTATTGGACATTATTCCCAATTTGGGTCAACTAGACTCTGTACTTAGCTGCTTCCATTCTTCATAATAATATTAATGATTAATTTAATGAATACTTTTATGTTCTTAAAGGGATAATAAATGAGCAACCAAGACAAGAGGTAAAGTTTCTCATTCCCTGTATAAAACCAAGAATATTTCTTAGCAGTCCGTCTGTATGTTTGTAACGATTTCAAAACGTTTTTGTTTTCCTAGTCCAGAAATTGTGGTGATGAGGGTATACCAACTTTGTCATACCCTGTGTATAGCCAAGAAGATATTTTGAAGACCCAATAAGGTATATATTCTTGATCAAATCTGAGTCGAACTAGCTTTGTACGTCCATAGATTTGTTCAACTTTCTGTAGGTTTGCCTGTGGGAAACATTCACATTCGCCTGCACTAATCGTACGTATTCAATGAAATTTTGCAAGATTATTGCCTTAACAAGTTTGCTATTTAACACCACCAATATCGGTTCAGTAACAGGTTCCAATTTAAGAGATAATTATCTAAAATGTTTCATTTACGTTAATATTGGTGTAAAAATGCCAAGGTATTGGATTCTACTGAAAACATTATATGACATAGCTTCCATATAGGGCCCCAACTCTTATATAAGACCCCATTTTCTTGAAAAAGTATGTCCTTATATATTTTATATATTTATGTACTTCAATGTATTGGACTTGGTGTAAATATGTACGGTGAATTTTCAAAGCATCAGTCCACATTCTTCTATAGTTTTCATACTGATTTATTCTATTGAAATTGAGCACAATTATTTTTGTAATTGTCATTAGCTTCTATTTAAGATTAAACTTAAAAATCTGACGAACACCTGATCACTGGTCCACATATGGCTATAATTCTTGCAAGTTTTCCGAAATGAAGGGTTTATAAGATTCGGCACATTATAATATTATTGTTTTTTTCCCGTTTAGAAATATTAGGAACTTATGGGGGAACGAATTAAAATATCAGACGTGAATGCAGAAAATTTGTACCGAATTCAAAAATAAACACAGAAGAAGATGATGCTGTTAACAAACCACATGCAACAATATATAATTCGTGCCGATTGGACATAAATTGGCGGTACTATATAGAAAAAAAAACAACAAAAAGAGTCATATTTGGACTTTTTTCGGTTTCTCTCCGATTTACCATCATCTTTTGCTCTTTATGTGTTTAAATTGTGAAAAGTTTTGTAATTTAAAATTATCAATCATCATATAATGTTATTTATTTTTGAGATAAATATTTATTATATTTAAATAATGTTCACCATTTATACCCTGTCTTCTGTAGATATATAACATTCAACTTTATTTTTGTTTATATGAATGTGTGTTTGTTTGAACCTTATAACGCTAAACGGCAGATCGATTTTCTTGAAATTTTTTGCAGTGTCTACCTTTACGGAAACATGGGCTTCAATCTTTTTGGATAGGACCAAGGGAAGTGGTACCCTCCAATACAAAAAAATATAAATTATTAAAGTACTATAACATGACTGTCTTTAAATTTGTTGGAATCATGCTATTTGCAAATAACTTCACTAGGGCGGATAAGATCAGGGAAATACGAATCATCCTTACGAACCAAATAATGATTAACAAATATCTAATGAACTATTACAGCGGGAGTTTTGACATTGTGAAGCAATCATGCTAGGTTTACTGGTAAAATAATATAAAATCATGCACCTCCCAGTTTATAATATTATAGTTTAATTTATACTATTATAGCGAGAGTTATAAAATGTATTCGCAAGGACTCTCTTTAGGAACAGTTTAATTACATAAAATATAGGATAGTTAGGATCAGGGAGAAAAAAGGCTTCCATATAAAGCAAATATTACTTTCGAATATCTAGGAAGTATTGAATTGAGAGTATTAAATTCTATCTCAATCTCATCTTCCAAGTTTTACTGAATAAAATGTAGGATGGTTAGGATCAGAAGGAGCCCCCATACAAAGCAAATTTTATTTGTAAAAATATCTAAACAACTATTGAAATAAGAAACGGATTGACTGGAAAAATTTAGAATGGACAGCGTCAAGGGGTCATGTGACCTATATTGAAAAAAATTATCACGCCAAAATTCTTTCAATATGGACAAATATTCGTGCAAATTTTTCAACAGATGGTGCGATTTATGAATTTTATTCTGATCGAGAACGAGAAGAATTTTTGCCACTGAACTGATTTCAATAATTTTGGTTAAGAAGTACATACTGCTTAAGGAATAAATATTTTATTTTTTCTAAAAATGTAATAAAAACCTTTATGGTTCCAAAACTTCCAATCTGACTTAATTTTCTGTATTTCGTTCCAAATTAATTACTTCGCTTTAGAGTTAAATTATGTATTAAGTCAAATAGAGGAATTATGCATTAAACGGATCAAGAATAATGAGCATATTGAGCCTTTCTGACAAAAGATTCAATACGATATCACCTAATTTCAAAGCTCATAACATAAAATACTTGCCTTATCCTACCGTTAACCAAGGATCATCTTGGCTTCGAAGTTGATTTGGTTGATAAAATTTGGAGTTTGGACTTTGTGAAATTAACGGAGGCAGATCTATAAGGCTGTAGTTGGACACCCCAAGAAAAAATTAATGTTAGAAACAATTTAGATTCGAATTCTATCACTACGTGTGTTGCGCCAAGAAATGATTCCTTCCTGGCGCCACTTAATGTATATATATAATTGCATCAAATCATAAACAGATTCGATTTAACTATGTCCTTTTTCTGTCTGTTGGTGGCACGCTCACATCCATATAGTCCTGTGAAGTTTCCTATTTAAACCAGAAAAATCGCTTGAGTGTATTAAAAGATATAGACCGATATCTGAGACAACCTTTAATTTAAGCAAAAAGCTTTCATATAATTGTCAATTGTATATCGACAAAATAAAATTAAATAATATTCAAATGTTAAGCTATATATACTTCACTACTATTCCAAAGTTATCCAAATCGGTTCAGTGGAAAAAAGTTATAGCTAAAAATATAATACATTTTATGATTTCAATTTAATTAATATTCCGTCATATATTGTATACATGTATGAACGAGTATGTACGGAACTTAACGTATTTACTTCACACGAATTTATGGTGGAGGGCATTAAAGATTTGGCTAAGCCGAATATAGCATTATCACTTGTTTTCAGATCATATTACAGCCTTAAAATCTGTAGGGTTCTCATATACTATACACATATGTAAATATGTGACTGTGTTCATACTTCTGTTAAGTTCATAAAAATTTTGTTGTAATTTTGAAACAAATTGTGTGCAAAAATGTAAATAATTTTAAAATATTTTTTTATTTATTTATATCACTTTTTTCAGTATTATTTTCTGTTGTTGGTATTTATTTGATAGTTTTATTTATTTCCAAAAATTCCACCTCAATGCATTTGAAATATGAGTTATCGGGAAAAAAAGAATAAAATTAAATATATTAAAATTTAACATTTGTATGTAAATGTATCTACTTGTGTTTGTGTTTGAAATGCAAAATAGCGTTTGTCAATTTTTATTTAGCGGTTTTGGTAAATTTTTATTTTATTTTTTTCACTTTTTTCACGTTAAAATGAAAATTGTGAGAGAAATACATATTTTTCAATTTCACGCTTCAGATAATTTACTAATTAGATTTATGTACAATTTCATATTGTACATATATACTAAAGATGTGTTTGTTATATGTTCATATGTATATTAATATTATTTTCATAATTTTTGACTGTGTATATACAATATTACTGAAATAATTACAAACAATTTTATTATGATAATTTTATTTTTACTTTTTTTTTAATTTTTTGTAAATAAATATGACCAGCATAAATTAAATACAGTTATGATTAAAATTGCCGAAATAACAAATATTTTTAACGGAAATTTTGAAATACGAAAATCAATTTTTATGTTTCGGAACATTTTCTTTTAATGAAAAAGAAAACTCGAAGTTTGAAAGCGAAATAACGTTTTTTTAATAACTTTCAAACTATTGAGTATTTTTTAGCAAAACTCTCATGGACATTCTAGAGGATTTGATTTGGAGAAGCACATGTTTCTAGTGGATCATGAAGTCAGGAAGTGAATCTCCAAATCTGATCACTTCGGGTGTAAGGACTTTTATAGCTCTTGTAATTCTCTACAAAAATGCGCTCACATATATGGGATAATTTTTATACTTTAAGAGATATTTATATTGCGGCTTGACTTTATAGAGCATAAGTTTCGACTTTTCTATTCCCTATGCTGGAATCATTATTTGGTTTATTATTTAAGGTCACTTTTTGATAGGGGTTTAAGTTTATAAAACTCTTAAATATAAATCGATTTTACTGAAATTTATTAAAATTTTTATGTAAACTCTCTTAAATATTATAACTAATTTAATCTATATCGCTCCTAAATTTGCTATAGCACACATATAAGACGTCTTCTTGGAATAGAGTATTAAGCTTTCGGGAGTCTAAATGGACTGATTTTATTGAAATTCGGATGAATTTTCCAAGTGTCCTTAAAAATAGTAACTAACTTGACGAGTATTGGTTCACATTTCATTTCAATGATTGGTTGTAGCTATTATATAAAGCCCCTTTTCAGAATGGGACTTTAATCTAAATGAAATTTTTGTTTATTACTTTTTAAAGTTTTAAATAACTCTTAAATATGACAAAGTCCATCTAAATTAAAATAATTTTTAAATATCTGTCAATATATGTATTTAATGTTACAAGTATTAGTCGATTGATAAATAAAGTCTGAAATTAATTTTCTAATTCAGTATTTACTATATATATTTCTGCATCATATCACAATCTGAGTCGAATTTGGCATGTACATCTGAATATCTGTTGAAAACGTTCTTACGGTCACAATAATCATCCGAACTGAAAAAAATTAGGCAGATTGTTCGCCATTGTCTCAAGCTGTAAAAAAGAATTTATATACCGATATTTGAGACAACCTAAAATTTAAGACAAAAAACGTTTGTCAATTTAGCAAAAAACTATTTATCACATAAAAATGTAGTCGATCAAGCCCGACCATGAAATATCCTACACCACATTGGTGGTGGTTGTAAATGACAGCTACGAAAAATGTATTAACGGCCCTCGCATTACTCGATTTTCTTATTTATGCATATATGTGCAATAGATTATTGTGATACATTCATGTGAAATTTATGCGATTTAATTGGATTTTTTTCTAGAATTTTATATGAGTGTTAGAAAACATTATGGAACGACCCTCGTATAATATTGCATTGGTTTTGGCCTATATTTATGTTAATTTGATTAAATATTTTTACAATAACCACGTATATGTGCGATTTATGAGTTTCAATGAGATATTTGCAAGGGTGGTTGTATGGGAACTATGAGAAATAATGAACCGATTCTCACACAATAATAAGACTTGCTTTTTACAAAATTTGATTAAAATCTTTTTGTATTTAGGAATTTTAGGGACCAAAAACCCCAATCTGGTAGTCATTTATATGGGGCCTTTATGAAATAATTCCGATCATAACCAATTTCAATAGGACAATGGACATCCTCCTTCTGCCAAAGTAATAGTACATGCCAAATTTCATTAAGATATCTTCAAAACTGTGACCTGTACTTTGCGAACCATCTTTATATGGACAGCCAACTGGAGTGACATGCCTGAATCGACTCAAGAAGTGATTCTGAGTCGAAGGACATACTTAAAAGTGGTGGAACGACTATTTCTTCTGCTCGTTACAAACAGCTGCACAAACGCATAATAACCCTATCACCTATGGTGGTGTAGGGCATAAAAAGTTCGTTGTTATTAGTGTGTAATGTGTTTTCGAGTGATAATATTTGGTTCAATGGGCGTAAATGCAAAAAGAAATCGATGTCCAACATTTAACATCTATAATTTATCATAGCTCACATAAGCAAAATAATGATACACCCTAAAATCATTATATAGCGTAAGTAAGTAATAATAATCTACTGCACATTTCACACATTTCAATTATACGAGGCTGGTTCATAAATTTTGTGTATCAGGCATTTACAGCAACAATGTGGTGTTGGGTTTTATAAACTTGGACTTAATCGATTAAGCAAATATTTTCATAATGTGAATGGTGGAGGTTTTTTTAAGATTCGTTACAACCGAATTAAAATTAATTTGTTTTTTTTTACTTTAATATTTAATTCATTTTGAAATTAAAAATTACCATTTAAACATTTGTCTAAATACTGGAGAAACAATGAATGAAAAATCAACAAAAAATTAAAAGCAAAATAAACTCGACTTCAAATCATATTGACCTTTAACCTCGTTTTTGTATTATAAGTATTATATTGTTAAGAAAAAAACCAAAAACAAAAAAACTCTTAAAGAGTTGTTAAGCTTTTTTTTCAAAATGTAAGTCATATTACATTTTGACTTAAGTACAATACTTACAATCAGTTCAAATACCACAAAAAATAAGTTGAAATAAGAAAAAAAGTCACAAACAAAAGGCACTTAAAAAAAAGCAGCAAATGTTTATTTTTTCCACAAAAGAATTACTTAAGTTTTAAAATATTTAAAGAAAAAAATATATGAGAAAGAAACCCTTTTTAAAGTTGTAATACCCTTCACCATCACAAGTAGTGATGAAGGTATATTAACTTTGTCATTCGGTGTGTAACGCCAAGAAGGAATCATCTAAGACCCCATAATCTATATATATTTTTTGCATCAAATAAAAATCTGAGTCGATTTAGCTTTGTCCGTACGTCTGTCCGTATGTCTGTCTGTCTGTCCTTCTATCTGTTTTGTCTACACAATAATTTTTCATATCCACAATAATTGACAGAGCTCAATGAAATTTGGCCTGATTATATACTATGGTCCTTAAAATTTTCCTATTTAAAATCAGCAAAATCGGATTAGTATATAAAATAATATAGACCGATATCTGAGAAAACCTCTAAGTTAAACCGAAGAATTTTCGTAAAACTCTCAATTAGAAATCGACAAATTAGAACAAGATTATCAAAATCAGTACAATAGAAAAAATCTATAGTCAAAAATATTATATTTTAAAGATCTTATTAAGTGTTCCTGTGTTGTACCTAAGAAAAGACGGTTATATATTATACAGGCATTTGTGGTGGAGTGTATTGAATATTCGGAATATAACATTCCTAATTGTTTTTGTTTCCTTAAGTTTTTTTATACCATTCACCACCACAAGTGGTATATTAGCTTTGTCATTTCATATGTAACGGAATCATCTAAGACCGCATAAAATATATATTATTGCATTAAATTAAATCTGAGTCGATTGGGCTATGTCTGTCCGTCTCTTTGTCTGTCCTTCTCTTTGTTGGACCAGATATATCAGTCTATTCCAAAATAAACTTTCCAAATGGTTAGCAATTTTAAAGATATTTTAATAAACCCAAAGAAACAAGATTGCGCTGGAACTAATATTTGTCCCAGCTCCGATATAAAACCCTTTACCGGAATATGGTTTAATGCTTGTAAAACTAAATATTAATCAAATTTATTAAAATTCGACACAATCACATTTCAATACGTTTTGTATACTATTTTTTAATTTAAACAATATCGAACCCTGTTTTGATACAGCTCTCATAAAGATCTCTTCCCGAAAATCGGTTTTGATATTATAAAACCGTTTTCAATTGTATTGAAAATCGACACAATTATGTCTGAAATCATCTGGAGTATATGTAGTTACTAATTTAATTTTATCGGACCCTGTTTTAATATAGGACCCGTATAAGGCCCCATTTAACTATATAAAAATATCGTTCCTTTTTTAGGGCTTTCGCCTGGAATCTGGTTATATAAGAAAGAAGTTTAGTGTAAAACATAAAGATTAAATTTTTAATTACATATATTGTCAATTGATGAATCTGATGAATATCGGCCCATGTATAACTGACATTTATGGCTCCTATCTAGTAAAGTATTTTAAGCTTATAACACTATAAAATTTGTATAAAGTTTATTGAAATTAATACATATGTATATAATTTGGAAATTATCGGGCCATATTTGGTTATAACTCTCTCGGAATAGGAATTTAGGCCTGAAAGGTTAACAAATAGTGACCGATTTTATTGAAAAATGGTCCAGTAACATATAACACATTAGTTCTTAGATGATGCCTTGCAAAACTCACGCAAATATTTACATAATATAAATTGTGATGAGGATTTAAAATTCTTTACAGCCGAATATAGTTTTCTTACTTGTTGTTTTTATTTTTTGATTTTTTAAAAAGTCAGAGGAAGCAGGAACGGTTGAAAGGAACGTACATTTAGTCGTCATCATTCCATATTGTAAGTTTATGTTGCAATTGCAACTGCAATGCAAAGCACCTCCACTATTACCACCACCATCAACAATTTGGTTGCTAGTTGTGGCACTCGTATTTAAATTGCTGCATGTACAATTTTTGCTGTTTGTGTTGTTTTCTTAAATGTCGTGATGATGGCAAATTGTAAATAGTTTAAATGATTTTCAAATGGTTTCAAATTTTCTTCAAATACAAAAAAAACACATTTTGTTTGTTAATTTTTTACAGAAATTTTCAAATTGTTTTTCATTCTTCTCCATTTTATAATTTTGGTGTCAGATTGAGTATAAAAATATGTTGCCACAAAATACATCCAATTTTTTTTAATAAAATTATGGGTTTGTGGCAAAAGGATTTTTGTGTTAAAATTATTCATTATTAAAACTAAAGATGCCATAAAGGTGATTTAATATTTAGTTAAATTATACAAATTATATTGTTTAAGGAGTGAGACAGAAATGAAATGCTATGCGGAATCTTCAATACCCTCCACCATAAATGCGTGTAAGTAAATGCGTTATATTTCATACATGCACACTCACAGATACACTTACACACGATATAATGTATAAATGTTTTTCTTAAAAACAATATTGAAACGCTTAATGAGTCTTAAAATTAGTTCAATTTTTGGCTGTAACGCTTTTTCTACTGAAACAATTTTGAAAATTTTTGGAATCGTAATGAAATTTCCAATTTTGCTTAATTCAATGTTTGCTTGAACTAAGTGGTTGTCTCAGATAAAGATGTAAATCTTTTAATATACTGAACCAATTTTCCTGGATTTAAATAAGAGACTTTTCAGGACAGTAACAAATGCTCAAGGTAAATTTCATCGGGACTCGTCAATTATTGTGAATGTGAGCGTATCAACAACATTATCATAATTTAGAAAATGTTAATCAATAAATTTTCTTTCGATTAATTTGTCACCAAAGTAAAATGCACTTTTTTGTATAACCAGCACGATCTCAAGTAGTGACTGATATTGACATTATGACACTATGAAAAAAATCACATCAGTTATTGCTTTTTAAAAATGACGTGATCGGCTTTCCGGAAAAATATGCATAGACCGATGTCAAGTCCATAGTCGAAAATTATATTGCAACATCTAATATTTATGTATAACTATACTAACTTTCATTATTATATTACAGATAAATGTCATTTTCGCTAGGGGGTGTTATATGAGGGCTATGTGATATTAAGGAGCTACCAAACCTCGTGATAAATAGAGATAATTTTAATTAAAATATCTTCATAAGTGTTAATTTTACGAAGCTGAAACGCTTTTTTTTGGAGGTCGCATGAATTCGAGCTACTTGAAACCCGATGAGTGTTCAAAACGCTTACTCTGATAAATACCGAGTATACAAACCGACTCCAAAAGCGATTCTGAGCCAATCGGTATACTTAACAGTGAATGTAACAACATTTATATCTATAAGTCACAAGTATATGTACTAAAAATTTATTGTTTTACAAAAATTTTTTTTCAATGTTTAATTTAATATTAAATTTTTCAATAAAAATTGTAAAATTTTCACTAAAAAAAAAACAATTTTCAATAAAAAACTCAATTTAAAAATTTTTTTCGATAAAAAATGAATGAATTTGAATGAAAATGAAAAAATGAATTTTTCAGTTAAATTAAGTTTTTCTTTAAAAGATTCACTTAAAAAATAAATATTTCACTAAAAAAAAACTATTTTTCAGTGAAAAAAAAAATAATAAATTTTTAGTACAAAAAAAAATAACTTTTCACTAAAAAATCAAATTTTTCTGAAAATTAAATTTTTCACTAAAATATTCAAATTTTCAAAAAAAAAAAAAAAAAAAAAAATATCTTTCACTAAAAAAATATTTTCTAAAAAATGTAACTTTCACTAAAAATTGAACTTTCACTAATAATTTAATTTTCACTAAAAATTTTATTAAAAAACAAAATGAATTTTCTTCACTAAAACTTCAGTTTTTCACTAAAAATGAGTTTTTTTTTTACTGAAAATTAACTTTTTATTTACATTTTTTTTTTGCTAAAAATTTAATTGCGATCGTATAATTTGTCATATCATTTTAAAATATAATAACACTTATTATTGGACAATGTGGTTAAAATCTTTTATAGTTAGGAAATTTATGGGCAAAATACACTAATCCCTGGAGTTGAGTGACAAGATTATGAAATAATGGACCAAAATAATTCAGATACTAAATTTTATTAAGACACCTTCAAAATTATGACCTGAATTTTAACTTTACTTTGAGAGATAGACGGACGGATGAAAATGGCTTAATTGACCTCAACCAACAAAATTTTTTAAAATTTCCATTTAATTTTTTTTAAACTTATTTATTTAAAAACATCTCTACAGTTAATTTACTGGAAATAATAAAGTGATTTAAAATTTAATCATTTCTTATTTTCAATTGTTGTATAAATATAATGTTTCACATTTAAAACTTTAACTTCCAAAATTTTTCCCTTAAGGAATTTTTTGTTGTTAATTCAATTCAATTATTTAAATAAAATTTAAATTATTTTATTTATTTTCGAATTATTTTCATTGTTCAAAAAAATCTGTTATTTAATCACTTTATTATCTAACTAAACTGATTTTTTCCACTTTAGTCATTTTTTTCCAAAAAGTATTTAATCAAAAAGTTTTCATCTCTGAATAAAACAGAATGAGAAAAAAAACGTTGAACACGAAACGAAAATCTTAAACTAACCACTAGACAAAATCATAGAAAAACGATCTTAGCCTAAAGCGATTTGTCTAGAGTAATGAAATGTGATTCGAAATTATACATAAAAAGTGCTTAAATAGAGAAAAAAGGCAGAAACATGATTGTTAAAATGCTGAAAAGGGAAACAAAAAACTCAAAATGTAAAAAAAGGCAAACAGCCACCATGAATATCGACGATAATGTCAACGATTCATTAGAGGAGTTTAATTTGAATTTTCCCATCATAATTTGCATTAAAATTTGGCTAAAAGGAGTTTTGATTTTCATTTTAGAGATATTTTTATTTTATGACCAAAATAGACTTATAAATACACTGCAGTAAAATATGTGCCTAAAAGGGAACTATATGCATTACCGAACTGTACCGATTTAGTTCATTGTTTGTGTTATCACATTATATACAGTTTCTATTCATAGAATCTGAAATTTATAAATACAGATGTTTTCGTTTATATCTTAAACATCAGTTCAAAACTTCTTTAAATGGTTACAAATCTTTTAAATAATTAAGTTTTAATAATTTTGGTGAAGTATGATTGTTTTAAGTATTTTTTATCGTTTAAAGATGCATCAGTTTTGAAAGTTTTTTTTTTAACGATTTAATAGATGATTTAACTCTTAAAACAAAATTTGCATTTAAATCTTAAACAATGAGATTTAAAATTCGATATTATTTTTTGCTTATAGAAAAAAGATTTGAAGAAAAGATTTCATTATAAAACAATTGTTAACAAATTAAGGAATTTTAATAATAAGATTTTTACAAAAAAGTTGTAGATAAAAAATAAAAATCTAAATGAAAAAAAAAATCATTCAATTAAAAAAAGATGAACAAACCGATTTACTGTTGTCCGTTCAGTCGTCCGAACTTAATACCCGATTCCGGGAAAATGCATTAAAATTCATCACGCATATTGATACATCTAGCTAAAAATATTGATTCCAAATTTTATTAAAATATATTTTTATCTTTATGAGGGGTATCGTTATTAGGAGGAAGCCTTTTGTTAAGGCTACAGCTAAATGTGAACCGATCTTCTCTTGTATAAGAGCTATTAGAAATTATGGGCTGATTCTCGTAGAACTTAGCATATTGTTTATCGTTATTAAAGAATTAATACTCCGAACTCTACTTCGATAGCCGGACGGAAAGTCATCATTGAATTGATTTAGAAAGTAATTATAAGTCAAACCCGCTACAAATATCTGCAAAATAGGAAAGTAGGAAATCCTTAAAAAAGGAAAAAAGCTGGAAGAAGTCAAAACCAAACAATTATAAATATTTTGAGGTTTCCAAAATTTCATTCCATTTTAATATTCAGGCTTTGACATTTTAGAACAAAAAGGTTAAATCAAAAATTTTGATTAAAAATGGGTCAAATTCGAGAGTGTCTGGGCTTAGCATTGTAAGATACTCCGAGAAGTAATTTGAATTGAAGCATTTCTATACATCATGTTTAAATTTCAAATAAATGACATTATTCGTTTCATTTTTATTACACCCTACACTACCGTAGGTTGTCGAGCTAATATTCGTTTATTCTGATGTATTTAACATTCAGTTGTCTATACTCACTTTTAAGTACAGCATTCGACTCAGAATCACCGAGTATGTCGAGTATGGAAAACTCAGAGCAAACCCTTTATTTTCAAATGACTTATATTTTACTCTTCTTTGTTAAGATTAAAAAATAAAACTCTTTTTTCAATAAAAATTTTTATATTTATTTTTTTCGACTTTACTCTATGCAAAGTGCAATGAAATGCAAATGGATGAAAACATACCATCCATTTTTTAGCTTAATAAAAAATTTTACTACTACACGCGATTATAAACAAATTGTGCTCATTATTTATTTTTCAACTCTTTTCCGAATTTGCTCTTTTAATATTTTTATCTTTTTTGATTTTTATCATTGTTGAAATTAGACTTTTTTCCAAAGAGCAATAAATAATAAAACTCTCTTTTAGAAATTAAAATTAAACTCTTTGAAAGATCCGATCTCACGAAGAATAATAAATAGAGTCGAAAATCGTAACTTTTTGTGATTTGTTACTATTTATTTTTTGTCCCAAGGGAGCTACTTAAAATGATTAATATCAATAGGCGTCGTCCTTAACATAAAATAATTATATGTACTAAATTTCATTGAGATATCTCAAAATTGTAATCTGTAGAGTGTCCACAAAGTTTATACGGACGGACAGACATCGTTAAATCGACTTAGAAAATGTTTCTATGCCAAATGGAATACTTAAAATACTTCAATAAAATTTCATAATTTGAAAGAGTTATTTTTTTCATATCTCGATATGTTCTAAAATTTGTGGTAATATAAACTTTTGCACCCGACTCGAATATCGCTGAAACTGTGTGAGCGCATGTTTCAAAGTTTTGTAGAGATTTACAAGGACTGTTTAAATACAAACTTTCTTTTGTCTCAATTCAATTGAAGTGTATGAAGTTTGGATGTGTGGCAACTACGTCATCGTCCATGTAGGTAATGTCATGTCGAAGATAACGGTTCTTTAATTTAATAATTATTTCCAAAAAGAAATCGATTTGGAAAATCTAATTAACAAAATTGTTTTTTTATTTCCTAAGTGATCTACTTAAAACTGCTATATCGCCTTTCATGTTTAAGATACATGGTCTAGTGAAAAGCGATATAAAAATGTTTTAAGCTTTATGATTTGTGTTTCTAAATTCTTAAAATTTTGCCACTAATTTAGCATCGAACTTTAAAGCCAAAAATACCATCATTTTTCCAAAAAAATTTCATAATTCTACTTAATAATTTACATGTCATATTTATGTCTTTCTAGGAAATATAAATCAATCAAATAAAAAAGTTATTTCCACAAAATATATAAATTATCTACCATTCTTTAATATTAATATTTTATATTCTGGCATAAATAAATAAACAAGATAGAAAACAACTTAAAATCATTGTAAAAATTTCACAATAAATTTGGAATTTATGAATAACAATTGTTTTCAGAAATTCTAGATACTTTGAAAAAAAAAAGTTATTTAAAATAAAAACCAAACCTGGTGACAGCTTATCCTTTGTCATCAAATCTCATTACCATAGACCACATAATTTGTTCCTTTATTTTGTGTAAACAAACCCCATAAAATGACAAAAATTGTGAACAACTCTTAAATAAAGCCACAAAATTTTGCAAATTGCTACCTTTGCTGCAACACACTATTTCCAAATCGAAACAGTAGCCTTTTTCTCTTTGGTTGACTCAAATAAATTAAAATAAAAATCTTAGAGATGATGTCGTTGATGATGATGATGATGATGATGACGAGGTTGAGCAATTTTATATGTCTCTAGTATCTCTCGGTAGGTAGCAAATTGGAACAATTTTAATATATATTTTTTATTTCTTTTTTACAACATCTACTACACATATGAGAAGGAAAAACTAAATAAAAAATTTATTATTTGTAAATTTCCTATTTTACAGTGGGAGAGAAAAGGAGAGCAAAAAGTATGGAATATAGCAGCCTTATATGAATCGTTCATTCGTTTCATTCTATTTGTTTTAAACACTTTTGGAATGGCCATCATTTACATCCGTTTATCCATGAGTTATTTTTCAGTGAATATTATTCCAAATACCTAAATCATAACAATTTTTAAAAAATTATGGATTTAAGAAATCCTTTTTGTTTACTATTTATTATTGAAGTAGTCCCACTGTATTATTTTATTATATGCAAAATTAAGGAAATTTTTTTGGAGCAAAGAAAAAATCGTTAACATTTATTGCATACATGTGGGCCGTTCCTAGTAGTATTTGCCACAAAACCAAGTAACCTCCTGATGTGCTGACATGTCTTACTGTCTTCCACTATGAGTATACAAAGTTTTGTATGAATCCATAAAGTCCTAAATGTGACCAAGAAACATTAACGAATTAAAGACAAAATTGGGCTAGGTCCCACAAAGTCCACGATACGGAGTCTACAATTATAAATATTAGGACCTCCACAATTCCTTTTCGCTAGTTTAAAAACAAAAGTTCTCAGGAGGAAACAAAGGCCACATTTAATTGAATTCGGTCAGTTATTGTGGATGTGAACGTGCCAACAAGAGACAAACGCATAACATTATTACATCGACTTTGATTTGATGCAAGAATATAGGTGGTGATAAGTTTTTGCGTTACACGAGGAATGAAAAGGATAAATACCCTCCTCAGTACTTGTGGTGGTGGAAGATATAATATTGCGTTTTATCTCTTACATAAAATTAATCTAAGCTTTAAAACCGATTTGGGATGAGGGTCCTCTATGGAAGCTATTTTAAAATGTGCCACTCAAATTTAGGCCAAGTCCAAAACTGATATGCATTAAAACACTCTTTTATTTTAAAGTTTTATCAGTTTAAACCACTTTTCCGCAAACGAACGATGTACGTGAATTTAGTGACATACATTAAAGACCATAAGATATTTATTTTAATTCCCATAGATTTGATTATATTTAAGAGCTTTTTATGCCGTTAAGCCTTAAAGTAAAAAATTTCAATTAAATTTATCAACTATTGAGAGAATTATAGCTCAATATCCTATTGGAGGAATGAGCCTTATAAGCTAAAAACTCAGTTTCGGCAGTGGGCTTGCATGGGAGCTAGGCCATCTGGATGCTACAAAGGGAATAACAAAGTTAAAAACCAAATTCGCAGCTTCTGGTAGTGTCAGGTACAAGAACAGATACGAAAGTTACTCTAAACCTTAATATGTTGCTGCTTTCAAATGGTAAATAACTTGGAACAATAATAAACACTATGATCCACCTGTATTCCCACAATTAGTATTCACAGCTTTTTTCATTAGTAACTTTCTATAGTAACATCATGTCATGTATCGCATATTTAAATCTTTCAGTTGGTCCCATTATTCTCAGCTCAATAAAATAAATTCAAAATTTTTCTTAATTTTGAATACCATCAACATCAAATATAAAATAGGAGCAGAAAACCAGGAGAACGGAAAAAAATTATGAAAATGAACAACAATTGTGCGGAGGAGATGACAAACATAAACTGTGCCTCTGTTGAAAATAAATGTACGCAATTTCTGTCAGTTTTTCTTTTTTCCCCGTTTTTAGAATATTTTTTTGTAAAGGAATTGTGATGATACGCAACAGAATTTTAAAGAGTACTGATGAAAAAATAGAGCTAAAGAAAACAATGCGTTGAATAGAAATCTACAACACTAACAAAAGTTGATTATAAATCAAGTGAAAATAATATATTAGGATGTACGGAATCTAAAATACCCTCCAACATTTTCAAATTATCAGTTACGGCAAAGGCCGGAATACTGAAAAAGGTGTAATATAAACACTAAAGTGAAATGTGGTAAAAATCTAAATTTAGCAGTCTTATACGCTTAAAACCCTTTTCCATAAAGAGGTGTTAAATGGGAGCTATAAGAAATTATGGACCGATATTCCTCAAATTAGTAACAGAAAAATTTTCATAACGATTTTTAAAAAAATTGGTTTTTATCTAAAAATTTTATAAGCTCAATAATGCTTTCTTAGAGGGGGCCTTAAATGGGAGTTATAAGAAAATGTGGATTACTCTAATCTATAACTTTTATTCAAGTCAGTTCAAAAAATACAATTTGGCCGAATTTCATTTAATTCAGTCAATAATTAGCCGTTTTAAAGCTTAAAACTATATTCCGGGAAGGGGCCTTTTATGAAGATAAGTCAAATACCATTATAACATGTCAAATTAAGACATATGACAAATTTCAACAAAATATCTTCAAAATTGCTATCTGACACATTGGTCTAGAGGTCTATCAAAATTTTTCATTCTATTTTTTTTTTTTCATTTTTCCTTCCTGACATTATGCACGGAATGACAAAGTTAATTTAACCTAACTTTTCCATTCCTTGTGTAACGCCAAGAAGTCATCATATAAGACCCCTTGTGGTGTTAAGGTGTACATTAAATTAATTATTAGTTATTATGACATTTCCAACACATTTCCCTTTATCTTGATATTGGAAAGAGCGTTTGAACGGGACCTCTGAGAATAACTGAAACACATAACCCCACAACCAGCTACAGTGATGCAGTGCTAAGTGACATTTTTTGGATCTTGTTCCAATTTTTATTGGAGTCGTGGAAAAATCGTAACCGTAACAGAAACAAGTTTGAGTTTTAAAAACTTCAATTCATTTGGGGATTTATGATATGAGAACATAATCCTGTTTAAAATTCGTCTAATAGACTAAGCGAGTTTGGACTTAGCTATAAGGGTTCTTAATATAATATTTGAATTTAAAATTCCCATGAAATTAATCCTTTCAAAGAAATAAAAATGAGTGTACTTCAGGGCAGGGTATTCACTTCAATCATTTTTTTAAAACACATCAATGTTTGCTAAAATTTGCAGCCTTTATGGCGTCTTTTTGAAATATACTTTTTGTCAAATATTTCTCTTCCAGTGCTACAAAATATTGGCGGCGACAGCATGTTATGCGCTTGGTTGCTTAACACCCCCTTGTTCCCTCTCAAAAATGATGCTTATTCGCAAAGTTACAGAGGCGTGCATTATGATGATTATAAGCTTTAACATAACACATGAGCACAATGCATGAGCATCACACATTTGTGATTTTTGTTGGCGTTGTTATTGTAAAAATATAATTGTTGTTGCTTTGTTGTCTTGTTGCTGTAGTTTACTTGTCATCATTGCCATCATACGCATGATCGCTAAGCTTTACACTCCTTTTCCAAAAGAGTTTCGTTGCTGATAATGTTTGTGCAACATTTTTATTTTTCTCTCTTCATTTTTGTTTGTTTATTTTATTTTTTTTCTTTTTTTTCAAAACGCATGAATAATCTTAATCATCATACTGAGTGCCAAATATTGTGTTTGAGGATTTATTTCCCTCAATCATCTCTTGCCCTCTCTTTGTAAGGCATAATTTCACGAGTGTTTATTTAGACTTGATTAAGTCGGAGGAAGGAGCAACAAAAGTATTTTCATCTGATTTCTTATAACAGAAAAATTTAGATATTTTTTGTTTGTATTTTTGTCTAGTTTGTTGGCACTTATCTGTTGTTTTCGCTGTTGCATATTATTATTGCTTGTTGCATTAATGCAATAATAGTGTGTGTGTGTGTGTGTGTGAGCGTTGTCATATTGAGGTGGTAGGCTTTTGTTGCAAGTAGTAGTAGTGGAAGTAGTCAAAGTAGTCGTTCATTTTTATCATTTGACATGATATGCCTACATTAAGTCATAAAATTACACTAAACAATGTTATATGTTGTTGCTTTTTTCTCTTCTTATTTTTTGTTGTTGCGTATTTAATATTTTACCACAAGCAGATTTCACATTTTACTTGTCATGTTTTTGTTGCTGCAACAATCAGTATAAAATTTAAACCTACACCTTTAAAATCTGATTCAATTATTCTAATATAAAAAAGAGTTATAGACGGAAAAAAAGAAAATATAAATAATTATTTGTAAAATTAGTATAATTAAAAAAAACTCAGTATAAGACTAATATGTCATATATTGATAACATATATAAAATTTTCTTCATCACAAATCAATCATTTTAGTGAAGAATTGAGTTTTTATTAAAAACAAATAAAAATGCTTATTCGGCAGTGCCGAATCTTAAATACCCTCCGTCACTAACACCAAAAAACTTATTATTCCTTCATCAGCTTAAACACAGATTAAGGTAACAGGACCTTATAAAAGCTACTTTGAAATATAGTAAAATAATCTTAAATATAAAATATATAAATATTAGTGGATTTGAATGGTAGATTTGATGAAAAAATAAATGAAATATTTTCCTAAATTATAGGCAAAAATCAAGGAATTACAGTTATCTGGTTGTCTGAATTTCGATAAAACTGGCTCATATTGAAGAATGTGTTAAGTCTAAGACGCTATACCGGACAATAGGTAAATTCATATATTAAAGACAGTTAAATCAAATTTTATCAAACTTAAACCCTTTTCTGACAAGAGGCTTTAATAATAACATATACAGTTTGTGCCAAATTTCAAGAGAATTGGTCTTTATTTACTAGTATATGGGAACTAGATCAAATAAGGGATCAAATGAGCTCTAGATCAAATAAGCTCAATCTTGTTTCTTTGAGTTTATTACTGTATTATAATAAATCCTGTGGCAAATTTCAAAACAAACTTTTTTTCTTCAAAACTGCGTCTCTTTTTGAAGTGTATCAAAATTTTGGATATATCAGCCTTTATCCATAGCATAGCTAAATTGACTCAGATTTCAATTTAATGCAAGAACCTATATACTTTAAGGGGTCTGAGATTTTTGCTTCTTGGCGCTACACACAGTAGGACAAACTGTGTTGGTGGAGGGTATAAAAATACCCTACAAATAATGTTTTTACTGAAAGTTTTGTATAAAGCTTTTACAACACTAAGGTGGATATATATACTCTAACACACCTCAAATTAATACACACTGATAACAACAGGATTTTCTCTAGCCAAATTTTCATTTTTTTAATTTTCTTTAACATTTGATTCGTAAGATATATCTCAATGAAATTTCACATAGTCAGACCTAAGGTGTTTTTAAGTTTAAGTTATATAGTCAGGCGTAATCAGTTGACCTAATTAAAAATTCGACAAATAAACATTTTTGAATTATCTGAAAAGAAATTTTGAATATATAAATAGTCCTTTTAAGAGTCTATAAAAAAAGCTTCTAGTTTTGGAGATATTCTAAAACTTAACGGGAATGCTTGTAAACTAAAAAAGGCTTCCTCTAGAAAAATTTAAATATTTTCAAAATTCTAAAATTTTCAGCCTGAAAACTTAACAAAAATATTATTTATTTTATTTTATTTTTTTTTTCAAAATTTACCAAGTTTAAATAGGGCTTGTGGGATTTAGTTTACACGCATTCTCATAACATTTATTTTACAAAACAGTAGAAAATTATAGAGGACATAAATGACTAAATGTTGACACCTTTTTGTAAAAAAATGTCCCAAAATATATTTTTTTTAAACTCCAACTTCAGATTAATGTAACTTCTTGACGAATTCATATATTTATAAAATTATTCTACCAATTTTTTTTAATTTAACATCGATCTTGAGAGGATCAATGACTACGCCTTTGACCAAATGTGTGCGTGTGTTCCTGCAAATCAACTTGAAAACACCTCAGTTCTGTCTGCGTGAAATTTCATTAAAATATCCTTCAACAGTTTAAAAATTACAGAATTATTTCCAAAAAATCGATTTGGAAACACTTTATACCGTAGTTATTTACATAAATACTAATTTATTAAACCTAAACGCAATGAGAATTTTTAAAAATTAAGACAAAATGTATTAATTAAATTTTCGGTCAACAAATTCAAATATAAACAACATTTCAATTCATACTAGTTAAACCAGTAAAAATGTGTATCGCAAAAATTTTGCTTATATATCAGTTTATTGAACCTAAACACAATGAGAATTATTAAACATTAAATCATAAACTATTAAGTATAATTTGTTTAAAGTTTTGATATAAAAATAAACAAAATCATCTTGCATTAGTCAAACCGGTTTAGCAAGCACGGCATATAATACTTGACATCAACAAATAATGTTGCTAATATTGATAGAATTACCATAAAAGGTGTTATCAACTTCTAGGATATTTTATATGGGAAATTCAACATGTATCGTAACATTATTATGTCTCGAAACATTTAAATGTTTATAAACAAACAAAAATTGATTAGGAGAAAATAATTAATGGGGTATTTTAAACATGTAGCGAATCATCAAAATGTTTATAAGCAAATAAAAGTTGAAATAGAGTAAGTTGTATATGGTACATTACTGACCTCTTTAAAACATTAAAATGTTTATAAACAACCATATGTTGCTAGAGTCAATTTTATATGGGGAATGTAACCTTGAAATGAAACATTAAAATGTTTTAAAAAATTCAAGTTGAATAAGAATGCTATATTCGGTTATACCGATTACTAAATATCTTCCTCAACTATTCTTTAAATATTGGTATCAATTCCTACATTTTAATGCCGGATTTTATTAAAAAAATAATTATAATGAGCATATTTTCCGTTCTCAAAATTTATTTCATATTTGCCTAGATCTTTACCGTCCTACACTTTTTCCAGTAAAACTGTTTCCCCGAGAAAGTGATTGGAATCAGAATTGAGCATTTGTTGTTATAATTTCTTAGATAATCAATAATTTATATTTACTTTGTATGGGAGGTACCGCTGAACTTATTCGCTCTACATTTTGTCCAACACCCACCTCCTGGTCGTAGGTGTTTATGGCATTATGCATTTGTGCCGATATTTGTAACATGTAGAAAAGATGGTGTTACTTCTTTAAGTATACAGTTCGATTCAGAATCACTTTCTTAGACGACTTAACGATGTTCGTTCGTCCGTTTGTCTTTCTGTGTGGCTGGCTGTGCATATAAACATTGTGAATAGTCTAAAGGTCGCATTTTTTTTTTTGAATTTTTTCAGGTAACTTCCATACAAATGTTCCTCTCGAAATGGGGTTTTTAAGTCATAAAGGTCCCAAATATTAAGCGATTTTAACGAAATAAGGCATAAAAGATGAAAATCAAATTCCACGAGGACCGACTTGAAAACTTATATATATTTGTGAAAAATTAAATTTTTATTTCTCTAAAAAAATTAAAATTTTACTTAAATACGTTTTTCACTTAACCAATTTTCTAATTTTATTTAAAAAACTTTCACTTAATCAAATTTGACCTTTTTTCGTTTCGAGCGGAATTTTCATTTTTTGTTCATTTAATATTTAAACTCATTGACCTAAACATAATAACATTTTAAATATTTTTCGGTGAAGAAAAAAATACTAATAATCTATTATTTACCAACAAATCGATAAAATAATTGACACCTGGTTGACAAAAACAACAAAATGCAATGAAAAACTAATAAAATTTCTATAGTTTTTTTCCCCTTAAGCTGATTTATCAAATGTATTTTGTTTGTTTATGGAATTAATTTGGAAAATTACAAAAAAAAAAAAATTAGCGGAATTTATTTCAATGTTTTTGTCTTTTGTTTATTAGATTTAAAATTCAATGCTTAATTAGATAAATTATTATTATTATATGTGATAAATACGTTCATCTAATAAATAAATTCATATAAAAATATAAATGAATAATAAATAGACTTATATGTATGAGTGCACATAGTTATGTATGTGTTAGTGTGAGTTGTTTATTTGTTTAAAAATAAGCTTTAAATCAAAAAAATTATATTTTTATATCCTCCACAACCACAAGTGGTGATGAGGGTATATTAACTTTATCATTCAGTGTGTTACACCAATAAGTAATCGTCTAAAATCCTTTAAAGTTTATATATTCTAACATCCTACAAAAATATGGATCGATCTTACTATATCCGTCTGTCTATTGGAAACATTCTCATGCCTAGAATAAATATACGAATTTAGTGAAATATGGCCTGAGTATTGGTTATTGTCCTAAGCAGTTTATAGACCGATATCTGAAACAACCACACAATTTAAAAAAGAACTTCTCTAATTTTTTCCTACAAAAAGTAACTGTATTTAAATTAGAACTTAACTGTAACATACAGTTAAATGTTCTTCATTATTGTACACAAGTCATAATAATTGGATCAATAGAAAAAAGTTAAAGGCTGAACTAAGCAAAATTTGGATACACATAAAAATCAGTGTTTCCAATAAGTCACAAGTGTGAAAATAATCTTCAAAAATTCGCCATATAAATTTATTTTCATACCATAATAAACTCGAAAAAACAAGATTGTGCTGGGGTCACACATAAGGTCCACTCCCGACAAATGGGTTTGAGCTTAATAAACTCTTTAATAAACCCAAATTATATTTAAATTGAAAATCAAAAATTATTTTTGCTTAACCAAACTTATATTATTATTATTATTATTATTATTATTATAATTATTACTATTATTATGACTAATCTCGGTCCATATTTTGCTGTAGCTCTCATATAAAACCGCTTCCCTTTTATTTTAAATCATCACAATTATTTTTCTAACTGTCTTAAATGTGTTTTACTTTAATGACGAATATCGGTCCATATTTTACTAAAGTCTCGTTCCCGAAACAACAACTTTAAAATAATAGACCTTTCATGTTCACTTAAAATCGGCACAATTATTGCTTTATAACATGTATATTACTTATTTAACGAATATCGGGTCATATATTGCTATACTTCTCATCCAATGTCTCTTCCAAGAAGAGGGGTTTAAATTTGTTTCGATTTTATTAAAATTTGTAAAATTATATTTTTTAAACTGTCTTCAATATATAAATCTGCTCTGACAGTTATCGGGCTATATTGGCTATTACGTCATTATAATCCCATTTCCTGGAAATTTTATGTATCTTCAACTAGTTATAATTTTTGCAAAGCAAAAATGGTGGAGGGTATTTAGGATTCGGCACGGCCGAATATAACATTCTTACTTTTTTGCTTTTTGTTGACAGCGACCAATAATTTCTCTATACACGCTTGATTGAAATAATACCACAAATTTGATTAATAAATAAAATGGTGTTGTTGCAACATAAGGAGTGACATCGAAAAATTCTCAACATACATATATCTAAATAAAAACAAAATTTACAGTTTTAATTTTATCATTTGATTAAATTTATTATAACACTTAACAAAAAAATATATTTTTTTTAAATTTTTGATCAATAATGATAAAATTTTGAACCTTTTCGGAAACCCTTCCATTCACGTTTTTACAGTGCATTCAGTTATTTTGCTCTATTGCATATTTGGGTACATTTTAGTGCCTTTTAATACACTTTTAACAAAACCCAATATCTCTCCACTGACCTTAGGTCCGGGCAGTTAAGAGGATTTGCCTTTCTTGCGACAAATAACACATTATTGTTCGTGTACTACTCAATGATTTTTTTGCCAAAGTTACAGGATAACAAATTAGACCAAACATAAGTGAAACTGAAGGCTTATGAATAGAGTCAGCGTTTTTCTTGTTGCAAATCTTGGCCTTTTTGGCAAATTTTGACTACTTTTGGGTCCTAAAGTTTTCTTCAACATTTTCTCGATTATCAGCAACATAAAATGTTTGAAAAGAAAGTATGACAGAAAGTTACATTAGCTTTAAATATACGTACCAAATAATGCTATCAAAGCTAACCGGGTTGCTGTCCTACCGGATTTGTTAGAAGCTTTCCGGAAACATCAAGTGGACCACACCTTTTAGATAAACAAGTTTTCCATTAACGGACAAGTTATAATAATGTTTAATAACATTAGAAACAATTTGACGGCGGACCTTTGATTGATTGGCCGACTATTCGTAGGACTAAGTTCTGATCACTAATTTTAATCAGGTAAACAACATATCCATTTGTTAGACATAAGAACTGACATGGATTACAAAGGTCAAAAATTCCAAATAAATCTTGATTTAAAAGTTATAATGAAAAACATGTGTTAGAAATATTTCGATCTCACTTCTTAGTTTTACAGTGCAACATTGGCTACAACAATATATTTGTTCGTATTGATTTTTGGTATTATTAATAATAATGAATGACATATTTGACAGTTTTCCAAATTACTATCAACTATTAAAATAAAATAACAAATATTGAAAATTTGAAATATTTATTAAATCATAGACATCAGGAATTTCACTCATTTACAATTTTTGGAAAGGAGTTGATTTAATAATATTCTGAAGATTTTTGAAAGGTGTTTAAGAAGGAGCTTATTGGGTATTACATTATATTTTCTTGAAATATGTCACACGTCATCGTTGCTAAGCAAACAATTGTTCGAAAATATTCTTAAATATTGAAACCGTTTGTACTAAAGTTTGTAAAGTGCAACCACGACTTTTTAGTAAAGCATTCTTGACTTAGAGTCACTTTCTAAGTAGATTTATTTTCTTGATGGCCGTCTGAAAACTTTAAAGCTTTGAAAGGCTATTAATAATTTGATTACTTAATAGGGGTCCATATTTGGTTATAGATTCCATATAAAGACCATTTTATTTAAATATGGAAAAAATATTTGAAGCAGGAACAACGTTGAACATAGATGATTTAAGACTGAATAATTTTGTTTTCATTTAGTTTAAATTAAACGTTTAACGTTTGTAGTGGAATAATATTATATATTTTATATTTTTAAAATTACTAAAATTTCAAGAATATTCTCAAGAATATTATACTGTGAAACAATGTTAAATTAACATTTTTTATCTATGAAGCTAAATCATGACTGCAAAGAAATTTATGTTATTTTTGTTTCAATTAATTTTAATTTATTTTAAATTGATTTGATATTTTATAAACTGGACAAATACTGGTTAATACTGGAAAACCGAGTTACTCTCGTTTTAGGATTATAAGATCTTAATATATTTTTTTAAAATTTTTCAAATCAGTTTATTTCCGTTTAGGATTTTAAGTCAAAATGAATATTAAATATTGAAAAATTATTTGTTTCATAAATATCGGACTCTGTGAGACTTGTATCTTATCTTCTATGTAAGTTCCCAATTTTTAGAAAAGCAGTTTTTATAAGTATTTATTTTCAACTTCTTTCAGTTTTTACTATTATTTTCTTATTCTTTTATTTCCCTAATTTTATTGCACTTTTCTTTTTTACTAAATGGTGGATTAAAACGAATCATTGATGGTTATGTATAGTTTTGTTGTTTGTCTGATATTTGAAAATTTATATGTTTCGTTATGTCTTTAATTACCAAAGACACTAAATCCATTTCAACTGTCTTAAATTTGACAATTTTAATGCTCACATACCACCCAGTTTTTCTTAATTCCAACTCAAGTTTTATTTTTTTTCGTTTTGTTGTTTTAGTTATACCCTACACAATTGTACGTGGTTGGGGTATTATCCGTTTGAGCAGATGTTTGTAATATGCAGAAGAAATGGTATTATACCGATTGGCTCTGAATCACTTTCTGAGTTGACTTCTTGTTTTGATTAAAGGACGAAGCCTTAGATCTTATCGGTCAATACCTCCGGTACCACCCACACAAATGTTCCTCCCGGAATGGAATTTTAAGGTTACAAAGATATACAGCAATTTAAATTTGGCACAACTAAGTCTTATGATATTCTAAAACAATGTGTCAAAATAGGCCATCGTCGGTCCATTATTTCTCATAGGTCACATATAAATCCCTTTCCAAATATCACTTTTAAGGGCAAAAATCTCTTATATATGTTTGTATTGTAATAATAACAGGTCAAGTTAAGACAGATATAAGCAAAATTCGATGTGCTTAATTATAGGAAGGTCAGTTCATAACTTGTTATAGGTCCCAGAAAATTAACATTAAAACTCATAAATTTAACATAAATGTAAGAGTGACAACAGTGTACTACACACTTAAAATAAATCAGAAATCAAATTGTACGAGGATAGTTCATTAATTTCTCTTAACTGTCATTTTAACAAACAATATGGTGTAGGTTATTAGACAGTCGGACTTGACCAACTATATATTCTTACTTTTATTGTTATATTTTGTTGCTCATGCTGACATTGTTGTTTGTTGTTGCAATACTATAGATTTCGTACTATAGGTTTCGTTTATGTGGTATATCTACATTTGTATCTAGTTGTATGTTTGTGTGTTGTATTCTCTTTGTGTTTTGCCAAGTGTTTGTATATGGTTTAAATTGTATATAGAGATATAGAGGAATCTTTCGAAGATCTTGTTAAGAATACATATTTTCTATAAATGTGAACACCATTTCCAAAGAGAAAAGTGTGTTGAAATATACAAGTCCTAATTTGATAGACAATATAAAAATCGTTTGGGTGAAGTCATTAAAAGCTTATTAGAGTACACAATAGCCTAAAGAATTCTCAGACTGTTGAATGGAGAATCCAAAACTTTTTCCAGGAAGGGATCATAACGTAGATCTATATCATAATATGGACCAAAATTCCTTTAATTAGTAATGTGCATTAAGAAAATTATATACATAAAGTTGATCCATATTAAAAGCTTTTATAAATTTAAAACCATTTCCAAGAAGTAGCCTTATATGGGAAGCTATAACAAAACATGACCCATATTGACCAGATTAATTGCATATGTAAAAAAATAAAAACAGTTACAACATAATTGTGCGAATTTCAATAGAATATGCTTAAATCCATATTCCCGGAGGACAGCTTATATGGAAGTTAGGTAAAATATATGTGGAAACTTTCAGAAAATTGTATTTAAAATTGCGATTTTGGGATGTATCAAAATTTTTCATATTTGTAGCCAATAATATTTTTCTATTGATTATATTTTGTAGCTTGTTGTGCGTTTATGAAGTATCTCCTCTAAATCCAGTTACTTTTTGTTGAAAAGTTTTGAAAAGTTCTAATTTGGAATTTTGAAGTTGTTTCAGATATCGGTCTATCACTTTTTGGTTAATGGATACGTAGCTTTATCGACTCAGATTTTGCTTTGATGCAAGAATTCATACTTCATAGTGTCTTGGATAATTCTTTTTTGGTGTTAAACATAATGAAAAATTTAATCAGTACTAACAATGGAAAGTATAAAAATTGAAATTGTCACAACAAATTTTTCAGATTCCAGTCATTGACTAATTTTCGTTATCATGAAAGAGCTTTAAATAAGAAATACATAGTTAAATCGATTCAGAAAAAAAACTAGAAATTGCAAAAAATTTTTTCAGAATCTCGTCACAGAAAGCTCGTTTGTCTCAAGTTAGTAATGAATTTAAGGTAAATTTAAAAAGTCGATATAATAGAGACGGTAAAATTTGGATGGCCGCAGACTGCGCCCCTGACTAGAAAAGAATATGCGTTTCTCTAAATCAAATAAAGATATCTCTAACGATTCCAATATTGCTTTGGTAATGAACGCTGTAAAAGTATAAATAGAAGGTTTACGATCTTATTTACGTTGGCAGTTTTGTTGGATAGCAGTATTACTTCGAAATTTCCGAGATAACATTCTTTATTTGAAATTGCAGGGCAGGAATTATTTCAAAGGTATACAAACGAATTTATGTAATAATAAATTAAAGCCTTGTATCAAATTTACAATAGTAGTAACAGTGGGATGCTCTAACTCTGCTTATTGGATGAGAATATATACAGTTTTATACGGTTTTTGTACCCATTTGTCGAATTATGCTGACAGGAATAAATAAAGTTCATAAAACACTTGAGTAAACTTAACGTGCATTTCAACGTTTGGTTCTCTATAATCATGTTTGTCAAATACCGAAACAGTTAAATATCAAATTAATTTGGACAAAAAACTTGATGTTAACTATACAAGAATTTCAAAAGCTTTGAAATACTGTATACAGAAATCTTTTCAAAATATTGAGAATTATTTATAGAAATATCATCTACATTTCAATTTTGTAATCGTGAATTAATGCCAATAAAATACATTCCAATAATTACACATGGTTACCAAAGGAGAGGGAAGGGAGATGATAAAAAATTTCGTCAATTAAACAAAAAAAAAACAGTTTTTAAAATCCAAAAAAGGAAGGATAAAGTTATTTTGTAATAAAAAAGGGAAACACAGACTCATATACCAATAACCATATAATAACCATTTGTGGTCTTAGTAGCCATTTTGCTCTGACAATATGTTTAATAGAAGGAAGATCTTCTAACCCATCTAGAATTTTTTGTGAGGTAATCTTTATGATGGATCCTTAAATAATGACCGTTTGTGTCCAGTTCTTTCTTGTCTTCAGGGCATCTTTTATATTCCTGACGTATCTGATTCTCACTACCAGACATTTCCTTTTATAACATTCTTTATACAAATTCTAGATCTGTATGTGCAGTGTCGATTTTTAGTCATAAGATCACTGCTCTAACAACCTGCAGTCATTTCTAATACCAAACTGCTCCGTGTTCTGATCTGTTTAGGGTATATGCTTCAATTTTTCTATGAAGGATCGAGCTTTTTAACTTATTTCAGAAAATGTGAGCTTAAGAGAAGAATCCAAAAAGGGTGGTATAAAGAAAAATGTGCACTTGGAAATGGTGTTATTTTTCCTTTTTTTTCCGACAAAAAGGGTATACGTATTTATGTATTCAAATGAATTGTATGTTGGATTTTTCTTATTGTTGTATCTCTTCCTATTTAACTTTTTTCTTTCGATTTGGTTTTTGTTCCTTTATTTTATGTTGTTTTGTAACTGTAGCTCTTAAATCACATCATTTCTATCTGTATCTAGTCTGATACATACCGATATATGTGTGTATATTGTTATATTTACAGATACACATGTGTATAGAAAACAAAAACTAAACCAAACGTACGCAATAACTTCGATTGAATGTTTGTTTGTTTGTTTGTTTAGTTGAATGTTTGTCTGTTTGTTATTCAAGAAGTATCGGTTTAAGTACTTTTTATTTTAGTGTTTTCATTTTTCGAATTTCCTTAACTCTGTGATTTGAATTGAGTTTTTCATTGATGTTGTTGTTGTAGTTGTTGCAATAGCAGTTTTTTGTTGCTTGTTGTTGGCATATTTAATATGTAACGAGTGTGGAGACACAAGTTCAAAAGATTTGCAGTTATAGATTGTAAATTGTAGTACCACGCATTGGATAACAGAGTGATATTGTAGAGGGACGTAAAAAAATATATATAGAACGCATAGGGAAGGCTTTGAAAAAAACAACAACAGTGGGATGAATGAAGAAAAAAATGGGGCTTTTGTTTACATAATTTTTTCAGGAATCAGTGGTGTGTTTTTGGGCGTTCATAAAAAATTAGAAATCGTACATATATTTCAAGATTTTTTACCCATAATTTAAACAAATTTCAGATTATTTCAATTAGTTTTTTTCTCTATTCCACTATTCATAATTTCCACATCCTTTAGCCAGTTATGTTTGTATGTAAATCTGAAAAATGTTTGTAAAACATACAAGATATGAAAAGAAACAAGTAATAGTAAAGTTGAATAAGACCGACTATAAATACTCTACACCACGACGCTGAAATGAAATACTAAAAACCAACTTTGAATTGGATATTGTGATTTGCGTTTGGATAAAACATTATTTATAATTTTTTTTTTCGTGATTCTCATATGTTTGTGACATTTATGGCGCTTGCGGTGATATTCGGAAGTGGAGTTTATATAAGGGTTATAATTAATGCTGGTACGGTATTTTTTCTTGTATAAGTTAAAAATATACGAATTATCGAAAAAACCGATATTTTGTTGATATTTATGCACTTTAAAGTTATTGTCGAAAATGGGTTTGTATGAGAGCTATGGTCCTCGATCTCAATGTGAGCGATGGTATAGACTGATCTTCTTGAAATTTTGCATATACATTTATTTTTAAAAATGTATTTAAAATATCTGCATAAGGCTTTTAACCCATTTTCCGGGAGAGTATTAAAACGATAAAAATTTCCTAATTTTTTAACGATGTTCTTCCGTCTGTGTGTTCGATCGGCGATGGCTGTTAATTAAAACATTGCGAAAATTCCGTATGTCTCAATTTAAGAGATATTTTAATGAAGTCGAAGGATATTGAAGTTCAGTCCCATAACAATATTTTTCCTAAATAGCGTTTTAAGCTCATAAAATAGTACCTGTGAGTTTTTAAATTTGAATAAAAAGATTCTGTATCCGTCCAAACCTACTTGCCAAACTTCAAAAAGTTCGGTTCACAAATGACATAGCTCCTTCACGGATCCACTTCCGAAAATCAGTTTAAAATCCATAAGACTTAAAACAAAATAAAAATGTTAAAGTCGGTGGTAGCCGACTATGTAAAAACCTACACCACATTGTTTTTTATAAATGCCACCCATGGAAAAATTATTAACGACCATCGTACAATTCGATTTTCTTATTTATTCTTCAGTATGCAGTGTTCAGTGTACATTATTATGATAATAAATTTTACGCGAAATTAATGATTTTAAGAGCATTTTTAAAATTATTCGAGGGTCGGTATAGACTTTTTCAAATGTATTATAAAGTTGATCTTAATTGACTATTACACTCTTTGTTGTTTTTGTTATTGATATTTTAAATATGTTACTTATATCGGTGCCCAAATATCGGTAGCAACTTTATAAAACTCTTTTCTGGAAGTGAGTTTGAAGCTAATAAAATTCCTAATTATTAAATTATTTCATATTTGATCACAGTTCTTCTCCCCAGCTAATAAAAGTCTTTTATGTTGAAATATTTAAATATCAATACCAATCTGATATAAGTTAAGCCCATTTCTTTGAATTATACAATTTTAATATGCAAAAGGTGGAAGATAATATTCTGTACAGAATGGCTGCTGGAATTATACCTAAACTTTGTCAGATTCGTATTAACGAATTCTTATATAATTCCATAAGTGTTACACATACAATGACCAACCCGTATTTACCACTTTTGATGGTGTTCGGTATTAAAACTGGAACATAAGAGGTTGACAATTTTTTACAATAAAAACAACAAAGTTAGTAATGTAAGAAATCCATAACAATATGCCTTTGAAAGCATCAAATCCAAATAAAAATCCAATACTCTAACTATATAACACAATCCATACTAAAGAAGGCAGGGTATGGAAACTTTTATTCGAATAAAAAGGCAAGAAATAAGTAAAAATGTTAAAGGCGGTCAAGCCAGACTTTGTAAAACATCCTACACCACATTGTTGGTTGTAAATGACAGCTATGAAAAATATATAAACGACCCTCGTATAATATGTTTTTCTGATTTATGATTAAGTGTGAAGTACTTTATTAAGGTACTAACATTTATGAGAAAGCGTTTGAAAAGGACTTTTTCTGGAGTATTTATGGGAGCTAGAAGAAATAATGATCTAACCCTCGTATAATTTGGAACATAGATTTTATATTATATTTATCTTAGATTGACATGTTGTTATTACATATGTGAGATTTTTGCTCTTTAAAGTGATATTTGGAAATGTTCTTGTGTGAGACCTATGAGAAGTGATGGATCTACCCTTGCATGATTTAGCACATCGATTTTGAATACTATGAGACTTACTTTTGTTGAATGTTGTTGCAATCACTTTATGTATAAGGCTTGTATGACCATAAAATTCCATTCAGGAAAGAGCTACCTGAAATATTGAAACAAATATTCTTAGGCCAAAAAATAATATGTACAAAATATCACATAAATGTAAAAAATTGCAACCTGTAGAATATTCACTAGACAGCCAGACAAGCAGATAGACAGACTGAATAACGCAGAAAGTGATTCTGAATCGAGCGGTACACTTTTTATCTATGTTACAAACACCAGCACAAAGGCATAAAACCCCAATCACCTATGGTGATGTAGGTACAACAAATCTCTCTAATAATCGAATAAAAGAACTTTTTAAAAGAAAATGAAGTGTAAGAATGTGTATGTATGTATGTATGTATGTATGTATGTATGTATGTATGTATGTATGTATGTATGTATGTATGTATGTATGTATGTATGTATGTATGTATGTATGTTTGTATGTACGTATAGGTAATATTTATATGGGTGCAAGCGTAAGATGACTGAAAATGAATATATAAATTTATGAATACCATATATACAAAATTCCAATACAATTTATGTTTTTACTAAAGAAATTGCACATGCAAATAGGGGGAAAAAGAGCATAATTTAGGAACAAGAAATCTTATAAAATGATTTTTTTAACTTTTTGCAATATTCTGTTTCCATCTCCCTAAAAAACAAAGTAAAAAAAACTTTAATTGAGAAGAAATAAGAAATTAAGTTTTTTTCTCTGTTTTTGGCAAGATTTTCAATTTAGGTGAAATTCACTAAAATTTATGTTTGTCAAATATGTTCTAAAGTATTTTTTTTGTTTCCTATCGTGTTTTTTTATCTTTCAATCCAATTACTATTTCATTTCTTTAAAACTATTACGAGATTCTTTTTATTTTGTAGTTCTCTTTTTTACATTTCAAAAAATCGGTCGGTTTTTTGTCATTTTATCTTTGATGTAGATTACTTTAAAAGCTAAACTGTATGTATGTATGTGTGTACATATATGTGTATTTCTACTTTAAGTCACAAGTTATCAAATAGACAAGATTCAACTGATTTTTTTTTTAATATTTATACACTACACCACCGTAGGTGGTTGGGGTATTATGGGTTTCAGTTGATGTTGGTAACATACAGAAAAGGTGGCGTTACATACCACATTTAGGTATACCGTTGTACTCAGAATCTCTTTATGAGTCAATTCAGCGATCTTCGTCCGCCTGTCTGTCCGTCCGTCCGTCACAACGTCCATGTTAAAGTTGTGAACGCTTAGAGGTCGCAACTTTCAAGCTTTCTTAAAGCAATTTGATACATGTAATTATTTCAGGTACCTTCAATACAGATGTCCTCCTATAATGAAAGTCTCATTTAATTTTTAAAAACTTTGATAGAAAATAGTTAAATGATCAGTTTAGAATAAACTGATATGCCAAATTATGCGATGATCGGTCAATTGCTTTCTATAGGTTCCATGCAGGCCCTCTTTCAAATATCACTTTGAAAGGCATAATTCTCACAGATACGTTACTATTGTAATGATTTATCAAATTAATATAAATATAAGAAAAAAGTAGATTTGCAAGATTATTCGAGGGTCTGTCCATGACATCTTACAGCTCCTTTTTAACCCCCACAAAAATTCATTTTGAAACGCATAAATTTTACATAAAAATTAGTTTCACAATAATGTACTGCATACTTAGAAATAAATCAGAAAATTATATTGTACGAGGGTCGTTCATTACATCTTTGTTACTACCATTTATAACCAACATTGCGGTGTTGGGCTTTACATAGTCGGGCTTGACCGATTTTAACATTCTTACTTGTTTCCTTTTCGTTTTTTAAGTCCAAAAAAAGCGTAAAGTACTGATATTGGTGCGGTGAAAATTGGTTTCGTAACTAAAGTAAAACAAGTAAAAATGGTATTATAAACTTAAAACCCAGTTCCGAGAATGGTAATACATCAAAGCTAAATTAAATACGCTTTGATATTCTTGATGTTCACTTTAAATATGGACACCGAATGAGAGGGATAATTTAATATTCAATAGTGAGTAACAAACTGCTCAAGACAACAGCAAATAATATAAGTGAATTTCGTTAAATTATGACAATTGTTCTAGGAGTGAAAATGTTTCCAACAGACAGACGGACATTACTAAATCGACTCAGATTTTGATTTGATGGGTTCTTAAATATTTCCATCTTGGCACACCACATCACCACTTGGTGTGGTGTACATATATGAATCGGTTGAAAGATTATATCAGTCAGGAATTGGAACTTAAAAAAATTTATTATTTTAAGATTTTTCCAAAAAGTTGGCAAGATTTATTCACTGATATAGCATTTATTGCTTTATAAAGAAATCTTTCCGAGAACTCGTTTAAACTGAAAACATAAAATAAATATTTACTATTATCGGTTAAATTTTTAAAGCCTGAATCATGGAATATATAACATTATAGTCGGTCTTAGTTGTTTACATCTGTAATAAATAATATGATAATTTTTAAGCTCAATTATTCTCCGATCAAGAACTTGTTATTTAAGAATATATTTTTTCACTTACCCAAGATTCTTACAAAACATTAAGTGTTTCTTCTTTTTAGAATTTCACTTAAAATACACTTGTCATTTCTTATTTATTTTACGAAATGATTTTCAAAAGTAAAATAAATTCACAAAAGAAAGGAAACTAAATTTGCAAAACTACTCTCACAATCATCTTAATATTCATTAAAGTTATTTTTTTCCTGGCAACAAACACTTGCCACCAAGTAATTTAAATGTAATTGATACTGTTGTCTGCATATTAATGATTTAACTACACTATCAACATTCGCCTAAAAATCTTAGAATTCACTTCACTTTCAAAATCTCAACCTACAAAGAAAAACACTAAAACTTCAGCCACAATTAAAATTATGTTTAGTGCAATAATGCAATACTATTTTGCAAGGGATTAAAACATAACAAATAAAAATATTATAGTCGGTCAAATCCGACGATATAATACCCTACACATTATTGGTTGTACACTGACAGCTACGAAAAATTTGTGAACGACGCTCATATAATTTTCTAGTATGGGGTCTTTGATGGTAATAGACCAAACCTCGCATATTCAGAATGGAACTTGTCTTATTATTATTATTATTATTATTATTATTATTATTATTATTATTATTATTATTGTTATTATTATTATTTTTATTATAATAATAATAATAATTATTATTATTATTATTATTATTATTATTATTATTATTATTATTATTATTATTATTATTATTTAGGGGTTTTATGAACTTTAAAACCCTTGGGGGGTACATTTATATGGGAGCTACCTGAAATATTGAACCCAATATGATCATTTTTAATAGACTTCTTTCTTGAGTCAAAAACAACATGTACTAAATTTCATCACGATATCACGATATTGCGACCTGTGGTGTAGGTAGCCAGACAGACAAACTGACAGGCGGACATTGTTAAGCCGACTAGTCTTATTATTATTATTATTATTATTATTATTATTATTATTATTATTATTATTATTATTATTATTATTTGTATCAACAACATGTATCAAATTTCATCACGATATCTGAAAAATTGATAGATATAGACAGACAAAGTGATTCTAAGTCAAGCGGTATACTTAAATGTGGGTGTAATACCATTTTTCTATATATTTTCTATATACTACAGATATCAGCACAAATCGATACCACCTACGGTGATGTAGGGTATAAAATTAAATATCATAATAATTTTGTTGTTGTCTTCCTTTTTTGTAGATATTATGGAAATTATTTTTACACTATAATTCATAAAAAAGGGGAAAAAGAATATATAAATATGTATAAAAGTTTTTTTATAGCTTAAGGCAGGAAAAGAATGTATTTAATATAATCTCTGGCAACGCCTTTCAAACATAAGAGAATTGTGTCTATAGTGGGCATAAATCGAGGGTCTCATGTGTGTGTTTAAAAAATGTCTGCATACAAAATGTATTAAAATCATTTAATGGGTGGCCTTCGATTTGGCGACATAATTTTTTTTCCTAAGATTTTTTCCATTTCTGCTATAATCTAATGCCTTTTTATAGAGAAATAAAAAGGAAGGCTTTTAAAAGGATTTTGTTTTATTTGGTCTAGCCACACGCAATGGATTTATTTGTAAGTTTTATGAAAAATTTACTAGAGGTAACAGAACATTGTGAGTTGAATATTGATTTATGTCTTTGAAAGTGTAGTTAGCGAAAAATAACTCGAATTATTTTATTTTTTATTTATTTAAATTTTCAGTACTTAAGTATAAGATTGAAAAGTATGGATAACCAGATTGAATCTATAGGCCTTTTTGCTATTCTTGTGAAAATGAAATTTATTATTTCTTAATGATGAAGTGACAGGAGAAAACCAATATCAATGTCATATTATGATTGCAATATATTTTATTTTAAGACACATTTCACTAAATATTAAATATATTTCCGACAAATAACTACACAAAAAATATAAATATTTAAAGTTTAGTAAAAAATAATAAATAAACAGTGAATTAAATAAATTTCAATTAAATTTTTCATTGATTTTTTTTACTGAGAAAAACAAGTGAAAATGTTATAGTTGGTCAAAGCCGACTATAAAATTCCCTACACCACATAGTTGGTTGAAAATTATTGATGCGAAGAATTTATAAACGGCCCTCGCATTATTTTCTTCTCTTATTTATACTTATGTGTGCAATAAATTTATGTGAAATTTATTATGAGAGTTAGAAAATAGTATAGACCGACCCTCGTATAATTTGGCACATTTATATTTATGTTAATTTGACTTAATATTTATCTAATAATCAAGTATTGAAATTGAAATTATTGAAATTCAGTTTTCAGTGAAAATTAAAATCTGCAAAAATTACCCAAATAATTTCTTTAATTATTGTACAAAATTTATTCAAGTTTAAATTAAACTTAAATATCTCAAACATTTCTTAACCATCTTAACAATTAATCCATTTTCTCAAAGTTTCGACTTTAATTTACGAGTAGAAAAATTTTACATAAATTTTGTTCAAATTTAACTTAATTTAAAGCGGAAATCTCTTATTCTCTGTACTTTTTGATATAAATTTAACACCATAAATTTGAAAGTGTTGCTTATCCAGGAAATAAAATTTACTTCATGGATTGGATTTTTAATCTCTCTTATACACAGATATACACACACACGCTTACACTCTGTCCTAAACATAACTTGATGAAGTTTATTTAATCTTATAACTTAAGTGTATAAAAAGGAAAATACACATACACATATATAACTCCTAAACCAAATGAGTTAATACCAAATTTATTAGATGGGTTTCATTTAAGAAATCAACATTATGAGTTAAACTTGAATTGTGATAAAAATTTAGTATCACCTTAATAAAAATCTATGAGTAACTGAAAACTATTCCTCAAATGTCTTATTTCTTTAAACTAACAAGAAGGCCAGCAGACCAGAGCAACATATTTGCAGGTAAATTTATAGTGTGTTTATAAAATGCCCTTAAATTTGCTTTAAAATGAAACCGAATAAAATTTGTTTTCATCTGAAGAACTAAAATAGAAAAAAAATATATTTTCAGGTAACACATGGTTCAAGCCAAAAACATACTTGATCAAAATGCCAAAACAATTTGCATATTTTAATTAAATTCACATGCATTTTTTATTATTCACCATTTCATCTTTTTATTTTCATTATGTATTCATTTTCGTCTGTTATATTTAAATTTTTGGATTTGGTTTGGGAAAAGAAATTAAGATAAAATTGGTGGTTATGTGCACTTAACTATAAATGGTTGAATGAAAGACATAATGCTTTTAAAAAATAAATTTTTAGTCATCAATTCAATTTTTAGTGATAAATTAAACTTTTAGTGAAAAAATTAATTTTAAGTGAAAAATTCACTTTTTAGTGAAAAATTTAATTTTTAGTGAAAATTTAATTTTTAGTGAAAAATTTAATTTTTAGTGAAAAATTTAATTTTTAGTGAAAAATTTAATTTTTAGCGAAAAATTTAATTTTTAGTGAAAAATTTAATTTTTAGTGAAAAATTCACTTTTTAGTGAAAAATTTAATTTTTAGTGAAAAATTTAATTTTTAGTGAAAAATTTAATTTTTAGTGAAAAATTTAATTTTTAGTGAAAAATTTAATTTTTAGTGAAAAATTTAATTTTTAGTGAAAAATTTAATTTTTAGTGAAAAATTTAATTTTTAGTGAAAAATTTAATTTTTAGTGAAAAATTTAATTTTTAGTGAAAATTTAATTTTTAGTGAAAAATTTAATTTTTAGTGAAAAATTTAATTTTTAGTGAAAAATTTAATTTTTAGTGAAAAATTTAATTTTAGTGAAAAATTTAATTTTTAGTGAAAAATTTAATTTTTAGTGAAAAAATTTAATTTTTAGTGAAAAAATTTAATTTTTAGTGAAAAATTCACTTTTAGTGAAAAAATTTAATTTTTAGTGAAAAAATTAAAAATTAAATTTTTAGTGAAAATTTCACTTTTTAGTGAAAAATTCACTTTTTAGTGAAAAATTCACTTTTTAGTGAAAAATTCACTTTTTAGTGAAAAATTCAATTTTTAGTGAAAAATTCAATTTTTAGTGAAAAAATTCAATTTTGAGTGAAAAAATTCAATTTTTAGTGAAAAATTCAATTTTTTAGTGAAAAATTCAATTTTTTAGTGAAAAATTCAATTTTTTAGTAAAAAATTCTATTTTTTTGTAAAAAATTCAATTTTTTAGTAAAAAATTCAATTTTTTAGTGAAAAATTCAATTTTTTAGTGAAAAACTCAATTTTTTAGTGAAAAATTCAATTTTTTAGTGAAAAATTCAATTTTTTAGTGAAAATTTCAATTTTTTAGTGAAAAATTCAATTTTTTAGTGAAAATTCAATTTTTAGTGAAAAATCAAATTTATAGTGAAAAATACATTTTTTGTGAAAAATTCTATTCATGAGAGAATTGATATAATATCCTTATAAGATCTTTTGATAGAGTCAGATCCGCGTAAATCGGATGCGCATGCGAATCTGTACCACCAACTAAACGATGGCAATAATTGAACTTACCTTAAGACTTGCCAAGTTTTACTGGACAGAGATAGTTCAGACTTTAGCCTAAAAGCCATTGTTAATGCCAAAAGGGCCTAAACTCCCTTTGACATTAATATTGTGATGAGTAAAGTTTTTCCCCTTTCTGAGTACCTATATTTAAGCTGAATTTTATGAAAATCACACTTTCTCTTTTCCTCATAACGCCTAAAACAAACGTCATTCTGGTGACATAGCCTAAAATGTCGTTTCCGTTCTACGTAAGATAATTTTTCCTTCTTCTTGAACTTGCTGTAAGACGATAAAGAGGTAATCTGTCCAATAAACTTTCTTCATTTCCTAAATCCTAATAAATTTGTTTTATTTCTTCTTTTCCTATTGGGATTTTGTTAATGAGAATAACAAAATAAATATTATTTTGTTATTCCCGGCTCAGAGTATTATCTTCCATATTCCAAAGTGGCTAAACATTAAGATTCAACATTTGCTCCATATCGAACCGGATTGGAAATTTGCTTTTAATTCTCTGGGAATTCTCATTCATTGGATTTCTTTCTACTCATCTTAACTCATCTACATACTACATTCCAACAAAGGTATGTTTTGTATTTATTTGCTTGTGCATTAATAAGTTATTGAAGTGCATTCGGGATAAGATTAAAAACCTCTTTATATTTATTGTCTTTTGCTTTCGTGTATATTCGACGAAATTTCTATTTATTAATACAATTTTTATTCAAATTGTTTAAAATAAAAAAAAGTAAAACAACAAGAAAAAGAATTAACAACATTACACGAATAACAAAAAGTAAAGTGCTCGGCCAAAATTTCATTACGGTGGAGGATTTATCGTTTAATTGCAATCAAAGTTCCTATAAGTTAATATTCAATTAAAAGAAAAATATTAAAAGGAAAGTGCTCGGTGATCATAATTATTCCTATTAAAAAAAAAGAAACATTATTTTTCAAGAAAATTAATTCCTGATATAGTGTGTTTCTCCATTCCTTCTTCCCTTCAAATTTGTTCCCCCTTTATTTTGATCACTTTTCAGCTCATGACATATGTATGTATGTTAGTTTGTACATTTCTTTTTCAGCATTCCTCATTTTTTGTATTTCTTAGTACACTCTCTCTTTTTAATTACTCTTGAAAATTAATTTTTGCACTTAAGCTTCTCTTTCGAAACCATCCAATAGTTCTATTATCACTCATTCTTTCCTACATCTCTTAAATGCAATTCTCATTTTTTAATTACATGCTATACAGTGTATAATTTGGGGTTGTTTATTGACACATAAGTGAGAAAATTTACCCAATTGACCACAATTCGATTGTTCGCAATTTTTATGAAGATTTCATGAATACATGAACTCTAGAAAATTGTCTTATTTATTCCATTATACCACATTTTTCATTTTCCTTTGTGTATACGCCAACATTTTTTTTCCTTTGAAGAAATTTGTCCATTCAATAGAACTATTTTTTAATTTCTACAATTGTTTGTTTTTTATTCAGATTTATAAACTTTTCTCAATCCATTGATCAATTTTTAACATAAATTCAAAATTAAATTGAATATTTAATTCTAAATTTTTATATTGTGAAATCATACATTCTTACATGCTTTTGCTTATTGGGTAATTTATTCCAATTTATTACATATAAAACAAATAGCATGGTAAGGGTTGCCATAGGATAAAAAATTAATTATTTATAAAATAATTTAAAACTTTATTCGATATTTTTCAAGGAAAACATTTCGGAATTCTAGTTCCTTATTTCATTTTTTTTAAATTATTTTTTAATAATTTTACTCCTAGATCATATTTTCTTAGAGTAATTTGGTAACACTGGTATATGATCACATATTCCAATTTTGTCATATTCTCATTTTATTTTTGTTTTAAGAGAATTTTTTTCCCTTTACTTTCGAGAGTACGCACCAATTTCCATATTAATTGTGGAAGATTACATATTCTCAATTATTGCAATTGGAAATAGGCCTTTTCGTGTATATATTTTTAGTCCATTATATACAATTATTCCAATTTGAAATAAGATAAAATTACATTATTTGCAAAATACAATTCGTTTCTTAATTTTATCATTGTAAAACAGTACATTTGTTTTTACAATTTCATGCTATTTTTACTACTTTCCATTCAATTGATCATATTCCTGATTATTTTTTAACGAACAGACCTAGTGTGCAATTTATTATTGGGAAATAAAGTATATCTTCCAGTTTAAAAAGGGTCAATGAACTTTAACAAGAATAATTTTATAAACAGCTGATTTGAGATTCAGTTCACTGAATTAATGAAATCATAAAACGCTCAATAATTTGAGTTTTTGAACTATTTTTATTCTACTTTTTTGTTTTCTCCTTTTAAATATTTTAATAAATTATTGTATAATTTTTTTTGTCCTTAATTTGCATTTTCATCAGTTTCCAAATTTATACAACTTTATAAGCAATTAGTTCAGTTTCCAAATAGTTTTTTATATTTCTGAAAAAGATTCAAATATATTAAAAAAATGTCGCTTGACCAATTCATACGTTTAGCTGATAGCATAGTAGAGTTCGAGGCTGACCTAAATAATAACCAATATCCAGTATCGTCCTTGAATGCTTTAGAAGTTCACAGATATGAACTGAAATCCAACTGGAGTCAGGTTAAGGTAGCTTTCGAACAATATATTAGGGACATAGAAAAGGAAGATGATGCTGACAATCCAATTGACATAGAGTCCTTTAAGTTGAAGTACAAAAGTACTTATACAACTTATTGTAATTGTTTAGTCCGCTTGTCAGAAATGTCTGATTCAATTCGACAATCTTTAAACCCTTCTTCTGAAGCTACAGTTCCTCAAACTTCAAATTCTATTCGTCCAAGCTCTTCTCATTTTATAGAATCTGAATCCAAAAATCTGCATCTCCCTCCAATTGATATTGAAGCTTTTCAGGGTGATTATGCTTCTTGGCCAACATTCCGAGATATTTTCACCGCCGTTGTTTCCAATTCCCGAGCTAGCAATGTTGAGAAATTATTTTTCTTGACTCAGAAAACGAAAGGTGAAGCCAGGGAGATTGTTCGTAAGAGTCCTCTTACAAACCAAGGTTTCGACATTGCTTGGAAAAATTTGTGTTTCCGATTTGACAATCGAAGGGTCCTAGTTAACGGTCAGTTGAAGATACTTTTCAATCTTCAGACTGTTAATTCCGAATCTGGTAAGTCCTTGAAACTATTACAAAGGGACATAAATTCATGCATAGCGAATTTAAAGATCCATAATATTGATGTGGCTAGTTGGGACCCTATATTTGTTTTCCTCTGCACCAATAAGCTTCCTGAGACTACTCTGACGTTATGGGAGCATCAATTAAGGGACAAAACATCTATTCCAAAGTGGTCTGAACTAGACGAATTCTTGACCAATCGCTACAGAACGTTAGAATCCGTTTCCGAAATTCGTAGTACAAATGGTCATAAAGCCACAGATTTAAAACGAGGAAGTAATTCAAATACTAGTATCAAACAAAAGGTACATAGTTTTCAGGTAAATGTCAATAGTCCAGTTTGCCAGTTATGTCCAAAAGAAAATCACATCATCCGCAAGTGTCCCAAAATCCTAAAAATGTCCTATAAATCCAGATTAGATGAAATAAAAAAGGAAGGTTTATGTCTAAACTGTTTTTCGAAAACCCATAGTGTCAGAAATTGTACAAGTAAACACAGTTGTTTTAAATGCCAGAAACGACACAATACACTTTTACACAAAGAGATTGATATTCCAATCGATAATACCCAAATTTCAACAACAAATGTGAACTCATCACTTAATCCTAACTCGGCTCCTTATATTCGACCAAACAAAAACAATATACAGTCCACTTCTACCACAAGTTCAGGGCAAATACAATCATGTTTTGCTACTAATTCGAAAGGAGTCTTGCTGGGAACAGCTTGGGTTAATATTTGTCATTTAGGTTTGGAATATAAAGTACGTGCCTTGATAGATTCGGGTTCTGAAGGTACCTTGATTTCCCAACGTATATTTAATCTCTTAAAACTTCCATCTGAATCTACTAATGCTCAGATATCTGGTTTGAACAATTCAGTTTCAGCCAAAGTTCAACATGAATGCTTCTTAATATTGGGTTCACCGCTGAACAGTGATATCTCAATTCCAGTCACTGCTCTTGTGGTTCCTCATCTTTCGAATAGTCTTCCATCACGTACAATTCCTAAGGATCAGTTTGATACTCTTCCTGACATTCCACTAGCAGATCCAAAATTTTATAGCAGTTCTAAGATTGACATTTTACTTGGCGGTGATATTTTCCCTTCCATTATTTGTCCAGGGATACGACATAATATATGTAAATCACTCATTGCTCAAGAAACCATTTTTGGATGGATTCTTACAGGTCCAATTCGTAGTAACCTCAGTACAAGATCCGCAATAGTTTCATATTTCTGTGAAATTTCCTTAGACAAGGAAATTTCACGTTTTTGGGAGGTGGAGAATCTACCAAGAACGAATCTTTTGTCTTCTTCCGATAAGTTTTGTGAGGATCTTTACCTAAGAACTACGAAAAGGAATTCCAATGGAAGATACATAGTATCGCTTCCTTTTAAAGAAGAATTTCCAAATACGATAAAGATAGGTCAATCTAGAACCAATGCTATGGCACAGTTTTTCAGAAATGAGGCAAGACTGATGCGAAATCGAGAATTGAAATCCGAATACGATAATGTGATTCAGGAATATGAAGATCTGGGTCATATGTCTAGAGTCGGTTCGTATAACGAATCAGACTATCAAAGAACTTTTTATTTACCACATCACGCCGTTTTAAAGCCGGATAGTGTAACTACGAAAGTTCGTGTAGTGTTCAATGCTTCTGCTCCGTCATCTAATGGACAAAGTCTAAATTCTCTCCTACACACAGGTCCGATACTACAAAACGACCTTACAATTCTTATTCTAAAATGGCGCTTTTTTAAATTTGTAATTAATGCTGACATTCAAAAAATGTACAGACAGATTTTGGTCCATCCTGACCATACTCCTTTTCAAAGAATATTATTCCGAAGCGATCCACATACTCCAATAACAGATTATGAACTTAATACTGTTACTTTCGGAGTTAATTGTGCGCCATATTTAGCCATTCGTACTCTTTTAAAACTAGCTGATGACGTAGAAGCTATTTATCCGTTAGCAAGTTCCATATTACGCAATTCCATGTATGTCGATGATGTCCTTGCCGGTTTTCACACTGGGGAAGAATCAATTAAAGCCAAAGAACAGCTAATCCAAGCTTTGAAATCCGCTGGATTTTCCCTAAGAAAATGGACGTCGAACTCCAAAGATATTTTAGATGGTATTCCTCCAGATCATCTATTACATGAAGACTTTTTAAAGCTCGAAGAAACTAGTTCGGCAAAGACATTAGGCATTAGATGGAATGCGTGCTTTGATAATTTCTATTTCGTTGCACATCCATTGGACGAGACAATAAATTATACAAAACGGGAAGTCTTGTCCCAAATTGCCAAATTATTTGATCCAGCAGGTTGGTTAGCACCATGTATAATTACAGCTAAAATTCTAATGCAAAGAATTTGGATGGATGGTACTGGTTGGGATGAAATAATTTCTTCAGAAGCACTTATCCAATGGAAAAATTTTCAATCCAATTATTCTTCTATTAATTCCATTCGCATTCCTCGATGGATTCGATATTGTCCACAATCCAAACTCCAGTTTCATGGATTTTGCGACGCATCTGAAAAGGCTTATGCAGCTGCATTGTATGTGCGTGTCGAAAATGTATCGTCTATATCGACTTTCCTTATATCCTCGAAAACTAAAGTAGCTCCTATCAAAACCATTTCGATTCCAAGGCTAGAGTTATGCGGGGCAGTTCTCTTATCTGAAATGCTCGACAATTTAATTCCAAGGTTAAATGTTGAAAAATATTCTATTTTTTGTTGGACCGACTCGACTATTGTCTTATCTTGGCTGGCTAAACCACCATGCTGCTGGCAAACGTTCGTTGCTAACAGAGTTCCAAAATCACACAAATAATTAATTATTCTCAGTGGAATCATGTAAGTTCTGGATCTAATCCTGCTGATCTCGCAAGTAGAGGCGTTACCCCACAGGAGTTATTGGACAATGAACTTTGGTGGGTATGGACCAAGTGGCTTGAAAAACCGGAATCCCAATGACCTTACGTTGAATATTCCACCAGTCTTAAAAAATATTCCAGAAGCGAAGTCTATTCAAGTTAATTTTTGCTACTTCAAAAATTTCGATGATCCACTAGAACGATTTTCTTCATTTCATAGAGGCAATGCGAGTCATGGCATATGTTTACAGATTTTTCCATCGTACTCATCCTCGTCACCGTTCCACTTTTTTCCAAAACTACGACCATTCTTTCAACGTGTGAGATTGTGATGTGCAAACTAATTCGTTATCATTTACCAAAAGCTTGGTATCCAA